>OY294051.1:13123792-13779085 GCA_958510825.1 Brachypterus glaber
GTCTGTCTTACAAATAATATAGAATCTTTTTAAAAAGTGAAAATTTGTTAAAAGTTATAAAAAAAGTAAGCTTTTGTATTTATAATATGCTATTAAAATAAAATTTTCCCTTACCTGAGCTTAAATTATGTTTTTTAAATAAAATTATGAACAGTATTATGTTAACTCGCCAAAAAAATATTTCCACATCGTTTACTTTGAAACCTTTATTAAGCACTGTATTATATTGCTTAATTTTTACAAAACATTTCTAGATTGATACTTTGGTTTTCTTTTTAAAGGTTTTTCTTGTAATTTCTTCTTGCTTTTTAATAATTATTTGGATTTTTTTTTTAAACTTCAAAATAATGTTTGTATTGTTAATAAATCTGAAACTTTGATTATGTCGAACTAACACTGCAGTGTAATAGGGTGCTGGTCCCAATTATAGCCAAAAATATTAATTATCTAAGGCATTAATTTAGAAACCACACACTATTATTTGGAGGCGTATCAAATACAAATAGCTGTATAGTTGCTATTTGGGTAGCGTGCCACCAGTAATAATATTACATAATATTATCACAATATCATATATCATATGATAACAAATGTTATATAAGAATCTAATTACTACTTAATACTTATCTGACTTTCTTTATTCCAGCGAAGACTTCTTCTTATAACACAAACTGTAGATATGCGAAAGGTAAAGAAACTTCAAATATATTTTAAATTAATTAAAATATATCTTGCCAATAAAACAAAAGGATTAAACAACAATGAAAAGAATTTAATTCAAGAAAAATGAAAAGTTAAAAACAAATAAAAACAACAAAATATTTTAATTTGAAATGAAAAAATTATGAATAAATAGCATCTTTACCCTTCAGATATTTCTATACGCGCGACTCTAAATTTTACTTTAAATTTTCACATATTACGTTAATTCTAATTTCCCCTAAGGCGCAACTTTACTAGACGACTACATACTTCCGAATCCCCTTTTTTGACCATAACTAAACACAGGCAAAGATTCCCTTCCCAGAGATGCCGATATACCAGTCATAAAACTATTAACGAAAATATCTGAGGAGTTTTCGATCAAAATAAACTGAATTACTTTAAATTACTGAAAATGAATTTAAATTTAGTTAAGCGAAATGATTAAAAAAACTACTTCTACTTATTGATTGATATTGATTTTCATGACATTGCTTCGAAGTAGAAAAAACCATTTTTACAAACAATCCCTAACTATTGCCAGTATCTAAAACAACATCATTAAAGATATTCCCATATTTATTAATTAAGAAAACCGAATTAACCAATTAATTAGGCTAATAAAAATGTACCCCCTTTTTATGTAAACGCCTCAAGTACACAAAATGCAAGCTTCCAAATACTAATAATATTAGCATCTGTAAAAATAAACAGCAAACCACCCGTTAAGAACAATGCTATGTCACGTTCAATAACCATACAAATAAAAATATAAATACTCAATATATACAGGGTGACCACTCTGTTACAGCAGTATGTCACAATAGATGTTTTACAGTTTGCAACAAAAAATAATTATTTAAATAAATCTTTTGGATTTTAGTATTCAAATTATAATATCTGGTACTATAAGAAAATATATTGTTGCATATAATATACATATAATAAAATGTATTATAATATACATATAATAATAGGTAATACTATACCATGCAGTATTGAGATGGAATTAAGATATCGACTTTAAAATTGGAATGTTTAAATAAGGTAACTTAAACTATCTATTCGCTTATATTCAATATTTTCAGCTTTTAAAATGTGGGCAGGGGGCATAAGGGGAGTTTTTTTTTAATAGAAAGGGGGATCGTGTGGTACATCATTTTAAAGCTTTTAAAATTCTCTATTCGACCATATGTATTTAAATTTTGTTAGACTTTTTTTGGGGGTTTAAAATAGGGTTGAAAATGGGTAGGTATTTTCGTCGAAACTTAAAAAAAAAATAAAAATGAAATATTTAAAGTTGCAAAAACGTAAATTATACTTTTAAACTAATTTTAATGGATATAAAAAAATACAAAATATATCTTAAAAATCTAATTTTAAGCAAAAAAAATTGAAACATTAAAACCTTAAAAAAACATGTTTAAAAAAATTAAAAATATATGGTTAAATAGAGAATTTTATAAGCTTTAAAACAATAAAGATACAACTGAAGGTTGACGTTATTAAAGCTTACTTATAAATAAAACATAAGTAAGCTATAAATAACGGTAGTATCATGGGGGGGGTGGGGGTCAAAAATGGCCAAATTTGGCGTTACGTAATACTTGAACGCTCCATTATGCACATCTAAGACAGGATATTCCTACTTTTTCTTTGCATCAAAATTTCTGTCAAGCATGACATAACCTAATATTAGGAGTACAATTTAAATTGGTAAAATATCGAAAATTGTTGCAAGGTTAGTACACTAAAAACAAAAATTTAAAAATTTATTGTAAATAACCTAAAATTTGCAATTTTGGCGAAGGCGCCACTATAGGAAAAGTATATTTTTGATAGATCTTTAAGCAATGGCGAATTAAGGGAGTCCAGGCGGGCTAGCCCCCCTCCAAGTATATAGTTTTTATTTAATAGACTTTTAATAAAAATAATACTTGTATTAGTACTTAAATTTAACCTAAAACATACAGTTTTTAATGTTCTGTTGCAAATGCAATGAAAATAATGATTTTTTGTTAACAGATTTATAACCTATGCAAAAATTACTACCAGAATTAACTAAATTGGTTTAAAAAAATAAACTATTTTTAATGATAGAGGACTCTTCTAAATAAGTTTTACCATTATTCTGAGAACAGGACCAGACTGAATTTTACTGATTACTTTTTTGTAAAGGGTTCACCTTCAGCTTAAAGATCAACCCTGCAGATCTCATTGATATTGTTTTTGAACTAATGTTTTTTTTTTAGGCACAGCCCCACAAAAAAAGTTAATTACTCTTAAACAGACTATACTTTTTATTATACACTGTATTATATTGCTTAATTTTTACAAAACATTTCTAGATTGATACTTTGGTTTTCTTTTTAAAGGTTTTTCTTGTAATTTCTTCTTGCTTTTTAATAATTATTTGGATTTTTTTTTAAACTTCAAAATAATGTTTGTATTGTTAATAAATCTGAAACTTTGATTATGTCGAACTAACACTGCAGTATGTCACAATAGATGTTTTACAGTTTGCAACAAAAAATAATTATTTAAATAAATCTTTTGGATTTTAGTATTCAAATTATAATATCTGGTACTATAAGAAAATATATTGTTGCATATAATATACATATAATAAAATGTATTATAATATACATATAATAATAGGTAATACTATACCATGCAGTATTGAGATGGAATTAAGATATCGACTGTAAAATTGGAATGTTTAAATAAGGTAACTTAAACTATCTATTCGCTTATATTCAATATTTTCAGCTTTTAAAATGTGGGCAGGGGGCATAAGGGGAGTTTTTTTTTAATAGAAAGGGGGATCGTGTGGTACATCATTTTAAAGCTTTTAAAATTCTCTATTCGACCATATGTATTTAAATTTTGTTAGACTTTTTTTGGGGGTTTAAAATAGGGTTGAAAATGGGTAGGTATTTTCGTCGAAACTTAAAAAAAAAATAAAAATGAATTATTTAAAGTTGCAAAAACGTAAATTATACTTTTAAACTAAATTTAATGGATATAAAAAAATACAAAATATATCTTAAAAATCTAATTTTAAGCAAAAAAAATTGAAACATTAAAACCTTAAAAAACATGTTTAAAAAAATTAAAAATATATGGTTAAATAGAGAATTTTATAAGCTTTAAAACAATAAAGATACAACTGAAGGTTGACGTTATTAAAGCTTACTTATAAATAAAACATAAGTAAGCTATAAATAACGGTAGTATCATGGGGGGGGTGGGGGTCAAAAATGGCCAAATTTGGCGTTACGTAATACTTGAACGCTCCATTATGCACATCTAAGACAGGATATTCCTACTTTTTCTTTGCATCAAAATTTCTGTCAAGCATGACATAACCTAATATTAGGAGTATAATTTAAATTGGTAAAATATCGAAAATTGTTGCAAGGTTAGTACACTAAAAACAGAAATTTAAAAATTTATTGTAAATAACCTAAAATTTGCAATTTTGGCGAAGGCGCCACTATAGGAAAAGTATATTTTTGCTAGATCTTTAAGCAATGGCGAATTAAGGGAGGCCAGGCGGGCTAGCTCCCCTCCAAGTATATAGTTTATATTTAATAGACTTTTAATAAAAATACTACTTGTATTAGTAGTTAAATTTAACCTAAAACATACAGTTTTTAATATTCTGTTGCAAATGCAATGAAAATAATGATTTTTTGTTAACAGATTTATAACCTATGCAAAAATTACTACCAGAATTAACTAAATTGGTTTAAAAAAATATACTATTTTTAATGATAGAGGACTCTTCTAAATAAGTTTTACCATTATTCTGAGAACAGGACCAGACTGAATTTTACTGATTACTTTTTTGTAAAGGGTTCACCTTCAGCTTAAAGATCAACCCTGCAGATCTCATTGATATTGTTTTTGAACTAATGTTTTTTTTTAGGCACAGCCCCACAAAAAAAGTTAATTACTCTTAAACAGACTATACTTTTTATTATACACTGTATTATATTGCTTAATTTTTACAAAACATTTCTAGATTGATACTTTGGTTTTCTTTTTAAAGGTTTTTCTTGTAAGTTCTTCTTGCTTTTTAATAATTATTTGGATTTTTTTTTTTAAACTTCAAAATAATGTTTGTATTGTTAATAAATCTGAAACTTTGATTATGTCGAACTAACACTGCAGTATGTCACAATAGATGTTTACAGTTTGCAACAAAAAATAATTATTTAAATAAATCTTTTGGATTTTAGTATTCAAATTATAATATCTGGTACTATAAGAAAATATATTGTTGCATATAATATACATATAATAAAATATATTATAATATACATATAATAATAGGTAATACTATACCATGCAGTATTGAGATGGAATTAAGATATCGACTGTAAAATTGGAATGTTTAAATAAGGTAACTTAAACTATCTATTCGCTTATATTCAATATTTTCAGCTTTTAAAATGTGGGCAGGGGGCATAAGGGGAGTTTTTTTTTAATAGAAAGGGGGATCGTGTGGTACATCATTTTAAAGCTTTTAAAATTTTCTATTCGACCATATGTATTTAAATTTTGTTAGACTTTTTTTGGGGGTTTAAAATAGGGTTGAAAATGGGTAGGTATTTTCGTGGAAACTTAAAAAAAAAATAAAAATGAATTATTTAAAGTTGCAAAAACGTAAATTATACTTTTAAACTAATTTTAATGGATATAAAAAAATACAAAATATATCTTAAAAATCTAATTTTAAGCAAAAAAAATTGAAACATTAAAACCTTAAAAAAAAATTAAAAATATATGGTTAAATAGAGAATTTTATAAGCTTTAAAACAATAAAGATACAACTGAAGGTTGACGTTATTAAAGCTTACTTATAAATAAAACATAAGTAAGCTATAAATAACGGTAGTATCATGGGGGGGGGTGGGTCAAAAATGGCCAAATTTGGCGTTACGTAATACTTGAACGCTCCCTTATGCACATCTAAGACAGGATATTCCTACTTTTTCTTTGCATCAAAATTTCTGTCAAGCATGACATAACCTAATATTAGGAGTACAATTTAAATTGGTAAAATATCGAAAATTGTTGCAAGGTTAGTACACTAAAAACAAAAATTTAAAAATTTATTGTAAATAACCTAAAATTTGCAATTTTGGCGAAGGCGCCACTATAGGAAAAGTATATTTTTGCTAGATCTTTAAGCAATGGCGAATTAAGGGAGTCCAGGCGGGCTAGACCCCTCCAAGTATATAGTTTTTATTTAATAGACTTTTAATAAAAATACTACTTGTATTAGTACTTAAATTTAACCTAAAACATACAGTTTTTAATGTTCTGTTGCAAATGCAATGAAAATAATGATTTTTTGTTAACAGATTTATAACCTGTGCAAAAATTACTACCAGAATTAACTAAATTGGTTTAAAAAAATATACTAATTTTAATGATAGAGGACTCTTCTAAATAAGTTTTACCATTATTCTGAGAACAGGACCAGACTGAATTTTACTGATTACTTTTTTGTAAAGGGTTCACCTTCAGCTTAAAGATCAACCCTGCAGATCTCATTGATATTGTTTTTGAACTAATGTTTTTTTTTAGGCACAGCCCCACAAAAAAAGTTAATTACTCTTAAACAGACTATACTTTTTATTATACAGCGTGAGGCAAAAAAATGTTATCACACATTGATTGTTTATAAAATGTTTATTGAATATCGTACAATTTGCTTTCAATGTTTATAACAAACTACATTGTCTTTGTTTTGTACTTGGTTCAAATTTTCAATATGATGAGACTTCCAAACTACATCGTAAAGCTATAAAATCTAACATATTTAAAAACATTTTATTAGGAATTTCAGCATATTCCATTTCGATGGCTACCTTCAATTTATTAACGGTTGCAGGTTTTGTACCATAAACTTTATCCTTAAAAAAACATCACAAAAAAAATCCAGTGGTTTGAGGTCTGGTGATCGCGGTGGGTATTCTAGATCCTCTGCTTTCTATCTACCTGTTATACAGATTCTCATGGAAAAAAAATTACAATAATTTTTTTTTGTGTAATTTTATTTTTTAAACTTTTCTTCTATCATAAATAATTAAAAAAACTACTACCAAAGATAATATAAAAATACATCTGCATAGCAAATTATAAGTCTCTAGCTCAAAGCGTTCTTAAGTTATCGTGGATACAGTCAGACAGACCGACAGACAGAAATATTTTTTTTGTTGCTCATTTTGATTTTTCTCGAAGTTTCAGGAAAAAATAAGATGATTTAAGCACAAAAAAAATTGATTTTTTTCACAATACTTTCTTTTATGAGAAAATAAAACGTGGTGTTGATCAGATTTGGCTGAAATTTGGATATACTATAGTTCTAGATATTTTGATCAAAAATGTCTGCGGACACAAATCGCAAAATTTAATATTTTTGGTAGTAAACAATTTTGAGTTCTCGATCTAGCTTGTCCAATATATTTTTTTTTCAGTTAAAAACTTAAGGTTTAGTGAGCTCTTAAATTAACTTTCAGGGCACAACAATATACAGGATGTCCAAAACTCGCGCCCATCCTTAAAGTTACACATACTACATAAAAAAAGTTTATATAAATCTAGACCATGTAGACCCGAAAATTGCTCCTAAGGGAGTTACCGCCTATTAAAGGGGATACCAAAAATGGGTTTTTATTTAATATCACTCGAGCTCTTTGAGCTACAGGGAAAAAGGTTAGGCATGTGGTTTAGTATTAATAAGGTCAAAGTTATTTTTTTTATGTAAATTTTACCGAAAGCGCGCCTAGGCTTTTTGGCTGTGGCTTACCACATTTTTGTCCAAAACTTTTTTCAGTGTAAATTTTTTGCTTAATTTTTACAAATTATGGATTCTTTAAGTAAAAATGCACGAAAAGATCCGTTTAGTGTAATATCGTAAAAGCAACTGTTTTCGAGGAAAATCCATTAAAAAAAAATACAGGACATGTATAAAGTGTTACTTCTTAAGAGTCCATAACTCACTTAATGTTTATTTTTGGACCAAGGTGTGAGAAACTTTTTTTTTAGTTTTTAATGGGGAATCGCTCTGCAGTGTCAAATTATTTTATTAGCGCTTTTTTGGGTCCTATTTAAGGTACCTATATTTTTTATTTTTGGTTTGTAGAACTGTGTAATTCTTAAATAGAATCTATAATTTATTTGAGGCGTATATATATTTACAGTATTATTAATTTGAGCCATTTCAATAAAAGTTTTTTCCAAATTAACTTCTCTACACGTTTTTAAATTTCACCTTTTTATTGTTACAGGTGTCTTTGTTTCAATTACCTCGAAATGACATATTTTGACATTTGTCATATTTTTATTGATAAAGCCAAATATTGCACAAATTCTTTCCAAACTAATAATTTTCTTTGAAAACGGGATCAGATTAGATCCCGAAACGTTAGAAGTTAACTTTTATTCAGTTTTTCGTTCTTTTTTAATTATTTTAACGATTTATCAAGAATTTTATTGAAAATTCTTTATTTACGCAAAGTCCAAACTTTGGTAAGGTATTGACTAATAATATTTTTTAGGTAAAGAAGATATAGCAGATAAGTGTTATTTTAAACGCAATACCTTACCAGCGCATCTAGAAATAGGTGCGCCTGATAAAAACATTTGAATTTTATTTTCTGTTTTAGATTTTTTACGATATAAATAGTCATTGAGGCGAAATGACTCAAATTAATAATACTGTAAATGTGTAATTCTTCTACTACTTCAGTGAAATAGTAAAAAAAGTTCATTAAAATTATTTTTATTGATATTATTCTAACCTTTATACTATAAACACACCCACACAACTTTAATTTCCAATGAATCTAAAAATAGTTGCAGATTTAAAATTTATTTTTTATCATAGAATGCTAGTATCCTCAGGTCACTCATTTTATAAACACTTTTTATGTAAAAATTTACATTTTAAAATTGCATACCTACTTTAAATTTATATGTAGGATATTTAATTAATTTTTATGCTTGCTTTTTCAATTGAAATAATATTTCCACATTATGCAAATATGAAAATATGAAAATATTTATATACAAATTTAAATAAATGAAATCCATCAGCAGTCCTGCGAGATCTCATAGAGATTACTAAATAAAACTAAAATCAACATTTTTAAATAAGAAAACTGTAACTACATAAAATAAAAGTGACAGATAGTGATAGGTTCATTTTAACCTTTCTGCAGATTTCTGCACCAGATCTGGTGCTTTTTTAGCGTTGAGAAAGGAGATTCTTACAAGTAATTAACTGTAAAAATATGTCATGATAAATAACCTTAAAAATATATTTTGACACATTAATAACTAGAAGAGAAAATTGGCATATCCGGAAAAAAAACAAGTTTGCGGGTTTTCCATTTCCCTAGATTTTTTAAATGTCTTACAGAAAACAGAAAACATTAGAATGAACTGTTTATTTTACTCGCTGGCAAACTCGGTTCAGCAGATCTACCGGGAGGTCCATTTAAAGTGTTACAAATCGATATATCAAAAACCGTAACGGATAGGTTTTTCAAATTTTTTACTATGCTTCAATATCTAGGGGGACACCTTTTTATCAAAGCAGATTTTTTTTCACCCACACCCTTAGGCGGGGGAGGGGGTAACTTACTTACCCACACCCTATGGGTATGGGTAAAAAAAAATCTGATTTTAAACAAGGGTATAGCAAACAGTATCCTACAGTTGAGACCCTTCATATTAACAAAACTGTCAGAATATTGAGGGTCTCTAGTAAACAGCAAATGGGCAATTCCATGGTAACTGTCATTACAGCCTCATAAAAATGACTTTCTTTTAAATATTTTATTATATTATTATTTTTTCACAAACAGCCTTTAAAAATAAAACATAACAAACAATCTTTAATAATAATATAATAAAATATCTAAAAGAAGGTGTAATTTGTTCTGCGGCTGTAACGTCAGTTACCATGGAATTACCCGAATAGTATATGGTAATCCTAGACGGAAAAGTGGTTGTTCTGTTCTGGGTTGGACAGGCGAGACCTGTCGAGCCTCGTCAATTCTCGAGCCCCAGAAAACAACTTTTTCGGCGTGGATTACATATTGCATTACACAAAAAAGTAAAAAATAAAAACTTTTCGCAAAAAAAAAATGAACCGACTTCTGTCTATAAAAAGTAAAAAATAAAAAATAAGCCGGTACCAATTTCAACACTCCCTAAATTAAATACTAATAATTATTTTTGTTGTTAAATTGTTTGCTGTGAAATTGGCACCGACTTATTTTTATTTTTTACTTTTTAGAGACACAGAACTTGTAGATTTGTAACATCATCTAGGCTAAATTATAGTTGTCCTTCCATATTTCAGAAAACAATACACTTTAATTATCCCCACTATAAATGCGTAATTTGAGCAGTTGAGACTGCTCAAATATTACGTTACAAGTTTAAGTCTTAAACCTACGTTTCTTTGTGTAAAATAAATGAAAGAAAGTTCCTTTATAACCTCGAAGGAATGGTATAAAACAAATGATGAATGAACTTTTCAATAAATAAAAAAAAAATCGGAATATGATTCAGTAGTTTTTTCGGTTGACCTGGTAAAAATAATAGGATATGTTCTAATATGCATACAAGACACAGGCTGTGTTACACATCTTTAGTTTTATCATGCTTAAGGCATGACAAAGTCAACAAGCATAATTGCTTAGTTTGTTTCATATTTTGAAATATATTTTGTATTTTCCTATCGTCTTAAAATAGTATATTACATGACTAGTGTGGAAAGTGACATATTTCACGCGAGAGGAAACCCCACGAGTGTGTCAAATACACTTTCCAACGAGTTATGTACACTATTTTTCCTACTATCCTGAAAAAATATGAAGTTTCTTAATTTAATATTTTATAATTTTTATTACTTATTCAAAGAATTTATGAGAAAATCAAAGCATAGAAAGCAAAAAATAGCATACAAATTTATGTATGTTAAACAGGAAATATGATTTTCTTTTACTTTTATTTTTCTTTGTTTTTAAATTTAATACAATGTTATACAATATAATACCTAGCTGTTTAATGGGTTGCCTATAACGCAAGCCTCTTGTGTAAATCAAGGCAAGACAGTTTGCTAATTAAATTAAATTTCTTTAGATGTTCCCATATAAAACAGTAAAATTGTACTGTTTTACGATTTCATAAGAAAATGACCGTGTATTTTGATGTTTTTTTATGAAATGTAAGGTAACTAAATAAAAAATTAAGTAATTTTTATAAAATCTAGATATAAATAGAACATACCATATAACAAAGTTATATCTTGGTCAATTTAGTAAGGTTATAACTATAGTTTCTATTTTTGACATAAAAAACAGAAATATTTGGATTCAATAACATAAAAGAAATCATAAAATTCTGCGGTGAAAGGTGGAAAATGGCATATAAAACGAGGTAAGCTAAATTCGTAGAATCTACAACGTAAATTAAGGCAAACCTAAATACATAAATATCAAACTAGGGTGATATAAAAATATCAAACTAGTGTGATATAAGGCGTTTCCTGAAAAACAAATGAGTGTGCTAAATGCCATTTTCATAAGGAATTGTAGGAAAAAGTTATATCTAATCTTTTCCTAATATATTATTAATAAATAACCCTCTGTAATATGACATTGTTTAATAGGCGGCAATGTTAATTAAAAATAAATGAAAGTTTTTATGCATAACCTCAAATAATACTTGTAAAAATGTAAAAATTATTTGTTTCACTTTATTCAGGTATAAATAGTAATTTCTTCTAAGAGGTTAATAAAAATTATATTTATATAGCAACGTATATCCTGAGATGCCTAGCTTCGAGGGATACAAGATTGCAAGGCTGTAAGCTTTTCATCCTATTTGTTAACGATCTTCCAAACTATGTAAAAGAACCAACGGTAATGTTTGCGGACGATACCTCATTTTTAATTTCAACCAAATCTGATTCCGACCTCAAAATTCTTACTCAATCCACAACAAACAAATTTTGTAACTGGTTTAATGATAACATGCTTTTTTTAAATTTAACCAAGACTTATAAGATGAGATTCCATCCGTATCAAAAGCGAAATCTTAAAAGTATAGATGTTACAGTAAATAATGTTAATCTACCCCAAACGAACACCGTTACATTCTTAGGCCTCCACCTAGATGAAAACCTTGACTGGAAAACGCACTGCTCAAAGCTTATGTCCACTCTGAGCTCAACATGTTTCCTTTTACGATCGCTTAAAAGTATCCTTAATCAGACACAACTTAAAATATTTTATTTCGGACAGTTCCAGTCAAGGCTTAATTATGGTATTTTACTTTGGTGCCTTTCATCTGCCGTTGAGGATGTTTTCCTTGTACAAAAACGTGCTGTTAGGTGTTTGGCTAATGCACCTTATAACCATCCATGCAGGGAACTATTTATAAGACTGAACATTTTATCTCTACCTTGTCTTATTTTACTTGAACTTTTATGCCATATTTATAAAAATAGAGAAAATTTCGTTTTGAATGGTTCGTTGCATGGATATTTTATAAGAGATGCTCAATCTTTTCATATTCAACAAAGACGTTTAAAACTAACATACGATGGTTCACCTACCAGCCTGGGTTTAAACTTGTACAATCGCCTTCCAGCTAATTTTAAAAATATAAATAGTTTTAATATATTTAAAAAAACTTTAAAACATTTTTTATTGCAACAGTGCTTTTACTCGATCGAAGAGTTTAAAAAGTTTAAATTTTGAGCTTCTTTCATTGGTGTCGTTGTAAATTTTACTATTTATTTGCTATTTATTTTAAGTTTTACTATATATTTATTTTACTTTATTTTGTTTTACTTTGTCACGCTATGTTGTAATTTGACTGATAACTTATTATACCTTTGTATTCTTGACCTGTTCTAAAATATGACATGCATATTATATAGAACTGTATATATAAATAAATACATAAATAAATAATAGTCTTTTTTACCGTAGAATCAACTAAAATAGTTTCGGTAAATTTTTGAGTGTTATTTATTGCCGCCGGTCAATAATAAAAATAGTTAAAGAATTACTAATAACTTTTTTCAACTTGTCAAACTTTAAAACTATATTTTAATGGATATTTTGGGTAGTAGAAGAAATATATGCACTAAAGTTTATTTTTTTAACGTTATTTTAAACCTTCCCGCTTGTAAACAATCTCGAAATTACCATAGCAACGTAAGAGACGCATGCGTCGTAAGCGAAATGACTAGGCCCAATTTACACAACCGTAAAACGTTGACGTGCTTAACGAGAACAAAACAATGGTTTATTCCTCTAAATTATTGGAATAAAAGCGATTTTATAAGCAAAATTTGTTTTTACAGGAATACAAAAGTGTTTTTAGCAACAGCTTTATCAATTCTCTTTTTTTTACATCAAAACTTCATAAAAACAACGTAAGTAAACAAAAATTATAAATTTTGGTTATGTTGACATTCAAAACAAGCCCATGCTTCAGTGTAAATTGGACTTTGTGGAGTATTTAGCGGCAAATTTAAAATAACTATACCTTAAAAAAATAAACTTTAGTAGTGTGTATAGTTGTACGTAAGCGAATTCTCTTTAGTGTACTTGATTGATTTTTTGCCTCAACTTCGTCTTAGCAAAAACTTGTCTCAAACACTAAGGGGTCGTCCATAAAATACGTCACACAAATTGACCAAAATTCATACACTTACCCATACCCCGTTTCTCGCGTTATTAAATGCTGTAGAGATTTTATATTTTGGCTACCCCCCTAACACCCCCCTATTGGGGGATGTATGAATTTTTGTCAATTTGCATGAAGTATTTTATGGACGACCCCTAAAGGCTTAGTTTGCATACTAGGGGCATAATAAATCATTATTGCTTGTTTATGATTTTGAATTAATTTTCTATTATTTTCAAGAAAAATCAATTTTTAAATGTAAAATAATATTTGTATTAATAAACGCGTTTACAAAAGAGATTTGAGTGTGTATTGGTGCACTCAAATAAAGCCTATTAGAACAACAATTGAATCGTATCTCTTTTTCATGCTAATTTTTTCAGTTTGACGCGTTTATGACACAACAGACAGTTTATTTTAGAAAAAATAAACAGATTATTTTTTTATTAGTTAACTGTATCGTTTATTACGAGTTTATTATTAGAATAGAATAGAATAGAATAGAATAGAATAGAATAGAATAGAATAGAATAGAATAGAATAGAATAGAATAGAATAGAATAGAATAGAATAGAATAGAATAGAATAGAATAGAATAGAATAGAATAGAATAGAATAGAATAGAATAGAATAGAATAGAATAGAATAGAATAGAATAGAATAGAATAGAATAGAATAGAATAGAATAGAATAGAATAGAATAGAATAGAATAGAATAGAATAGAATAGAATAGAATAGAATAGAATAGAATAGAATAGAATAGAATAGAATAGAATAGAATAGAATAGAATAGAATAGAATAGAATAGAATAGAATAGAATATCGTTTATTGTCTTTGGCTGATATAAAATACAGATAGACATTGTCAATAGGTAATTACAGTGGAAGTTTACATAAAATAAAAATAAACAAATAAATAAACAAACTAAAATTAATAAATAATAGAAAAACACAGTATAGCGTTAAATATAGACACAGAAGAAAAAAACATACCTAAAATATTTTAAAAATCCATAAATATAAAAAACAAAAAAAGAATCCAAATATATATTATACATTATTTATCGGATTTTGCGAAAGTTTCAAATTCTGACAAACTGTAAAAGGATTTTTGAATAAGAAAACATTTAAGTTGCCTTTTAAATGTTTTTGTAGGCATGTTTTTTAGGTGATTTGGCAGAAGATTGTAAAAATATTGCGCAGAATGAAAAGGAGATTTTTATGCATGGTCAAACGAAATTTATTTATAACTAAAAGATTATTATGTCGTGTAGGATATACATGGCGTTTTTTGTGTGTTGGAAACAGATCTAGATTATTTTTTAAAAACATAAATAATTTATATAAATAAATGGACGGCACAGTTAAAATTTGATATTTTTTAAATATTTCTCTACAGGATTCATTATATTTTAACCTAAAGATAATTCTGAGAAGTCTCTTTTGCATTATTAATACATCTTCTACATTAGTTGCCTGTCCCCAAACTATTATATTATACGAAATTACTGAATGAACATTAGCATAGTATATTTGTAATAATGTTTGCATGTTTAAATTTTGTTTTAATGTATTAAAAAGAAAAACTTGTTTATTTAATTTTTTTATGACTGATTCAATATGAAATGACCATGTTAAATTTTTATCAATAATGACTCCTAGAAAATTTGTAGTATTAGAGCTTTTGAAACTTTGATTATTTAAGTTAAAGAAAGGTCTGCAAAGCTTTTCTTAAAATGTCCAAATTCCATAAAAACCGTTTTACTTTCATTTAGGATTAACTGGTTTTTTTGGCACCATAAAGTAAAGTCTTTTAGAATTTGATTAATTTTAGTTATTAACGTAGGTATATCGTGGGCTGAAATGACAATTGTAGCATCATCTGCATACATAAGAAGTTTTCCGTCTTTAATAATATAAGGTAAGTCATTAATAAATAAAAGGAATAATAATGGGCCCAGTATGCTGCCCTGAGGCGTACCTTTATTTTGTGAAAAAAGGCCCATAAAAATTAAAATGTCAATTACTCTTAACTCTTATTTTTTCATTTCCATTAAGTAGGTATTATTTTTTTAGAAGATAAATTCTATGTTTTTTTACACATTTGCACGTTATGGAACCGCACTCCGTCGTTAAATTTAACCCTTTGAGACCCAATTTTTATTTCTTTTTGTATTAACTTTTTTAAGTTGTAGACTGGTCACTGGCAATCACAAAGTGGTTTTTTGTTGTAATAAAACGAATATTTTACATAGAAAACAAAATAAAAAGTGGGACATATATGAACCAGTAGGGATCTTAGTCGGAATATATATGTCCCACTGGGTATAGTATAACATAATATTTATTTTGAAATGAAATTTTTATTAGGACCAAAAATATAAAAGTAGCTTTGCCACTGTTTAAAAATTTGGTAGAAATACGCTCCAAGTAACTAAAAAACACCGGTAAATAAAACCGGCACACAAAATAAAAAAAAACTCGAGTGCAGCAGACCAGACTAGTTAATTCTTACGTATTCTGTGTCGCTGAATCTGAATCCGAAGTCAGAACTTAAAAGTTAGCTTTCAAAATGGCGGATCCAATATGGAGGATTAGATTTTTAAAGTTGCTCGGATTCGGTTGAAAGTTGGTACTCGGGGGTTTTTGGGGTCGCTGATTACGAATCTAATGTCAGTTTTTCAAAATTCAAAATAGCTGATCCAATATGGAGGATTGAATTTTCCGAGAAACATTAAAAAATCTAAAGCGCCATATAAAATGAGACATGCAGTGCACAAGAGGTAACTTGCTACAGGGTAGGACATATATCACGGCTAGCCTTAAAAATTTAAATGAAAAGTCAAACCACCCCGGATTTTTTGATTTTAGGTTGTTTTTGGGACTTTTCCAAACAGTTTTTGACAAAAATTGAAATCGCTTACGAAGCCGTTTTTAAATAAAGCTCTTCTTCTACTTTAAGTTTTTCCTGACATCGCAATACGGAGTTTTTTCTTTGATACACCCTATAGCATAATGCTAGTAGTACCTATTAGGTTCTACCCATGATACTCAATATAATCACCATTCACACGCCTACTTTGTTAATGTCCAAAATTACGGTCGTCTTATTTTAGACATTAATAAAGTAGGCGTGATTATATTGAGTATCATGGGTAGTACCTATGCTATAGGGTGTGTCACAGAAAAAACTCCGTATTGTGATGTCAGGAAAAACTTAAAGAAGAAGAAGAATGACTTTATTTAAAAACGGCTTCGTAAGCGATTTCAATTTTTGTCAAAAACTGTTTGGAAATGTCCCAGAAAATCCGAGGTGGTTTGACTTTTCATTGAAGTTTTTTAAGGCTAGCCGTGATATGTCCAACTGGGTCTCAAAGGGTTAAATATGAGTTACCAAAAGAACTTGGAAATATAATTTCACTAATTAACTGCATATTGATAAAGTAATTAATGGATGTAGTAAATTGAAGCTTTGCAGGCGCAAAATCGTATTAGCAAAATTATATGCCACACAAAGGATAATATTTATGAAAAGCCCTAAATTTTCTATATTATCTGCTTTCATTTATTTTACCCACTATTTAATTCTACTTAGGGAAAATGGGGGAAATCCGCGTAGCGGGTTATTCCGTACATTTAAATATCTAAAATATTAAAATGTATTTCAAAAAGAAAGCGTTTGCACCATAACGTAATACAACTGTAAACAACGTCCGCCGTTTCGTTAAGATTGCAACCTGCGTTGGATTGAAGTTATATTTTTTTAATCGCTATACGTGGATCTAATTAAATCGCTCTCTTAAGATACACTTTTCAGTAAAAGAGCTTTCCCATTTTTCACCTCCGCGCGTGAAATGGATTTTTTATTATCAGATTAACTTTTAGGAACTTTTAAAAGCCCAATATACCAATTTTCACGAAAACTACTCCCCGCCCCTCAGGGGGTGCATTTAGAGAAAAATGATTATAAGATTTAGTTTTAGCTACCTCAAAAACCCCAATATGTCAATTTTCAAGAAAACTACCCCAGCCCCTCAGGGTGTGGAGTTAGATTTTTTATTTTTAGATTCACTTTCACCGACCTTAAGATTATTTTAACATTTACTTTCAGCAACCTTAGAAACCCCAATATACAAATTTTCACGAAACCTACTCCCCGCCCCTAAGGAGGTAGAGTTAGATTTTTTTTATTATTAGATTCACTTTCACCAACCTTGAAAACATCAATAAACAAATTTCTACGAAAACTAAGCTCCCCCCCCCGCCCCTCAGGAGGTGAAATTAGAAAAAGATTATTATCAGATTCAGATTCGTCGACCCCAAAAACTTCTATACACCAATTTTGAAAATATTTTTAAATATTTACACCCTCACCCCCACGGGGGTGGAGTTAGAAATTTTTTATTATCAGATTTAATTTAGGCACCCTTCAAAACCTCTATAAATATAGGGGTTTTTGCAATATATAGTAATTTTCAATTGCTTGTAACAAAAATGTATTTTTCCCCATTTGCCCCCCTTGCCGCATACAAATGTTCACCAAAAACAATCTCGGGCTAGAACTTTTGGTAACATACCTGTATGCCAAATTTCAATTCGCTAACGTTCTTAAGTTATCGTATTGACAAGATTTTGCGGACAGACCGACCGATCGACCGATAGTCAGACCGATCGAGCGACAATTTTTTTTTGCTCGAAATTGATTTATATCGACATAAAACGTATTAAAACGCGAAAATACGCAACAAAAAAATTGAAAATTTTCGCACGAATACAATGCTTTCCCAAAATTTTGAAAATTTCAAAATGGGAAAGCAATATAACTTAGTTTTAATCTTTTTGGTTAGCTTTTTACATCAATTTTTTCCTTAATATTTAAAAACTAATTTCTATTATTTTTTTTTTAAGTTGAAGGGGGTGCTAGTTCTTAACAAGAAAGTAAAAACTTTTTAGGTAAAGTGGCCTTTCCGTAGGATTTAAGAAAGAAGAGTTCTTAAAAAAATTGTTTAGAATAAAAAATAATTGCACTATGCCAAATTTAAATTGTTTTAAAATATTTTATAAATATTTATTCTTTTAAGAATTGCTTTAAAAAACAAATGGAAATCGTTTTTTTTTTTAATAACAGACTAAAAGAGTTTTTATTTTAATATTAAAATAATCCTTACTTAAAAGAAATATGGGAAAAAAATTTGCATCATAAAGTCGACAAATATGTATGTATCATCGTGCGTTTATAAAATAAAATAATAAAATTTGGCACAGAGCCATTATTTTTTACTTTTTTTCGTAAATCTTGAAGAAAGGCCACCTTAGCTAAAAAGTTTTTAGATTTTCGATATTAAGCGCCCTCCATAACTTATGAAAAAACTCTTTTTCGATAGAAATTAGTTTTTAAACAAGCAGGACTTAGTTTAAATAAAAGTTTTGCAAACACTGGGAAAACTGGGATTTGATAGTAATAATTACATGTCAACACTTTTCTGGTGGTATATAAAATAAATTCTACAAGAATAGTATATTCTATAACTAGAATGGAATACACAATATTCCGCACGAGCCGGCAGGAGAGTATGACGGTCCCGCGAGTGCGGAATGACTCGTCTGCGGAATGATTCGTGTTGTAGACTATACTTTTTCTTCGACTGCAAATATGAAACACTGTATGGCTTTAAACTGCGGATAAGGTTAAAAACAATGTTTTTTGTAACTCGACATTGTAAATGCAACAAAATACATAGTTTTAAATAAAGCAATTAATATTATTTAATAATTTTATTAAATCAGTACTTGAAAAAGATTTTTATTTAATTTTAGCACATATTTACAAAATATAATGCAAAAATTGAAGGATATGTCAGATTGTTGTGACAGAAATCAGGTTTAAATATTTAACAATAGATGGAGCAGTTTTAATTTTTTGAACTAAATTGATAAAAAACTGGTCAAATATTAAGAAAAACTAATAAACTTTATGTCATTTTAACGCAAAACTTTAAATTGCATTAAATTATTCAGTATTTTATGGTAAAATATATATATTTTTGCTAATTTTGCTACAGTTTTGTGCTCATTCTAACACTTGATACGGAATATTCATACCGTATCTAGAGCTAGAATGAATTAATTATGTGTTTGAAAAGTGTGTGTATTTGCTTAAATTCTAAAGCAGTTGTGATTGATTGATTGATTGAAATCTGTGACAAATTTTAAGCAGTCGTAGAAAACGTTATTTCTTCGACTGACCTCTACTAACCCAAGTATAAATAGAAATTTTGCAGATAAAGGACAAAGTAACAAAAAAATAAAGTATATTGATGTATAAAATTGAAACATGCATATGATTGACTGACACATCCTAACGAGGGTAAACTGGTGTCAAGAAAATCATTCGGTACAAATAAGTTACTCTTTTTAGCCAGTTTGCAACGAAAATAGAAAATAAGTCTGAATAAAAAATAGTTATTTATGATATAAGTGCTAAAAGTGGCAATTTATTTTGTGAAAAGGGAAGTTTGGGACACGACGCCGAAGGCGGATTGTTTTATCCCTTCGAACAAAATAAAATCACTTTTAGCACATATATCATGAACTATTTTTTCTACAAACACTATTATAAGTACAAATCAACGCATTTCTTACGTTATTAAAATAATAGTTATTTATGGTACTAGTGGGTAAAGTAAGATATTGCCCATGAAAAAATTAACCTGCGAGCCGTCAGCCAAGCAGGTTAATTTTCGAGAGGGCAATATCGGTTTACCCATGAGTGCCATACAAGGTTTTATCCAATAAATAGCTTAGAAATTCATATTTTTATTAAAAATTTTAATGACATTTACAAGAAAATAATTTGACAAGTGACAGTTGAGTGGGTAAAATAAATAATTATCCACTCAATAAAGTAAAAGCCACGGGGGGTTATTATTGAGTTTATCTATTTAAAATAAAGCTGGTAATTGTCTTATTATCTGTATGTATTGGATAAAAAATATTAAATTCAAAAATCCGACTACGGTGCATCTTTTATATGAGCTAAAGTTTGGCACAGAATCTTGTTTTTAATGACATACAATTACCAGTAAACAAATAACATTATTTATTTTTTTTTAAATAACATTATTTTTTCTTATTAGTTTTTATTTTTGTTTTAAATGAAGTATGTGCATGACAAATTTCTTTTGTTTTAGGTAAAATTTGTCACAGATTTCAATTTATTCATTTTTTATCAAGTATATAAGACATATTTAAAAAAATCGTTCCTTTTAAAAAAATGTATATAATTTATTTTTTTCTTCAAGAGTACTAACCACCAACCAATGTTTGTTGGGTGATACCAGAGGACCATGTTATATGTGCCAAAGAAACAAAAATAGAAGGTCCAGAAAAATATGAGTAAAATGAAAAAAATTTGTATGTTTAGTAGATTCTATATGTGAAATGATTTGTAACAAATGCAAAAAATTCTTAATTTACTTAGTTTATTTATAAAATGTTACTTACTTTTAAAAATATAAGTACTTAGTTTTAATACATTTGATTCCTTTCGATTTGTTTAGTGTTAAGAGAAAATTATGTTATAAGTGATTTTAAATATGGGGTCTGCTTGGATCTCGGACCGTCTTATATGTAATTTTTAGAGATCCGTCGGTTGAAGGTTAATTAACAAATATGACTTACTTACATAACAATGTAATGTAGATGGCTGGAATAGGGTTATTTATATTAAAAAACGTTTTTTTACAAAAACTGCTGACGTTTCGTTGGCTTTATTCCAACTTCGTTAAAAGGCACAAGTAAGTTAAGTGTTCTTCGTTAAAATATAACAATTAAGGATTAAAATAATAAATATATAATACATAATGGGTATTCGAAATACAAGAAAATAAACAAACATATGTAGATAAGAAATTTCAAGTCGTGTACCAGTGCTATACAAACGTATACTACAGTATACCCATTATGTATTATATATTTATTATTTCAATCCTTAATTGTTATATTTTAAGGAAGAAAACGTAAGTTACTTGTGCCTTTTGAAGAAGTTAGAATAAAGCCAACGAAACGTCGGCAGTTTTAGTAAAAAACGTTTTCTAATATAAATAACCCTAATGCAGCCATCTACTATCTAATATTATTGTTGGGTTAGCAAACCAAGCTTAATAGTTATTTATGGTACTAGTGGGTAAAGTAAGATATTGCCCATAAGAAAATTAACCTGCGAGGCGTCAGCCAAGCAGGTTAATTTTCGAGAGGGCAATATCGGTTTACCCATGAGTGCCATACAAGGTTTTATCCAATAAATAGCTTAGGAATTCATATTTTTATTAAAAATTTTAATGACATTTACAAGAAAATAATTTGACAAGTGACAGTTAAGCGGGTAAAATAAATAATTATCCACTCAATAAAGTAAAAGCCATGCGGGGGTTATTATTAAGTTTATCTATTTAAAATAAAGCTGGTAATTGTCTTATCATTGGATAAATGTAATGTAATGCTGTAAAGTTATTAAATTATGTAACATAATTTACAAGGTTAATCAACTAGTATAACTTACATAAGAATGTAATGTAATGCTGTATGTGTATTTTAATATTATTAAATGATTTTGTGTGTAGTATTCTATCCTCCTTAGCAGAAACGCAGCAAATGCAGATAGCATTACAGTCGATTTTTACGTAAGCGGTCACAGAAATATCGACTGTGTTGCTCTCTCCTTTTCTGCTAACGAGGATAGTATTGTTCTCAGCTGAGTACAATACTATCCTATATTTCTGATTTAACCTCGTAGTTTCTCAACTGTTTTAAATCAGAAAAAGAACATTTTCATTACACTATTGTTTCAAAGAGCTTTTATAAATTGACTTTGTACTTGAAATAAAGTAGAAATGTTTACTAACATAACAATAAGTTTAGAATTTATAGTTACTACTGACTGGAAAAAATGTCGTACACTAAGAAATGAATAGTATATTTTTTACAATTTAAAATTTGAAAATACATTTTGTAATTTTAGATAGAGATTCTTGATGCTTGAAGTAATATTTTATGTCTAAAGTAATATAAATATAGAAACTTCCATTTTAGATTGAGAACTTCATTTTGATTGATATTACGGTTTTTCTTTACTTGTACAGTATAACGTATTTAACAATTATCCCAGCAGAGAACTCAATGATCCCAGCCGAGAACTTTGTTGATATCGTTAACGTCACATATTTTGGGACACTTTTTCGTAAGGGTTTTTGCACTATACCCCCCCCCTGTCTTAAACATATTAATGTTAAAAATGCCATAATGTAAAATATTGTGAATGCTTTTTGCATAACAGGGTCCAATTGTAAGTAAAATCAAATAAGTTTAATCATTGCATTGCATTGCATTGCATTGCATTGTATGGCATTGCATTGCATTGCATTGCATTGCATTGCATTGCATTGCATTGCATTGCATTGCATTGCATTGCATTGCATTGCATTGCATTGCATTGCATTGCATTGCATTGCATTGCATTGCATTGCATTGCATTGCATTGCATTGCATTGCATTGCATTGCATTGCATTGCATTGCATTGCATTGCATTGCATTGCATTGCATTGCATTGCATTGCATTGCATTGCATTGCATTGCATTGCATTGCATTGCATTGCATTGCATTGCATTGCATTGCATTGCATTGCATTGCATTGCATTGCATTGCATTGCATTGCATTGCATTGCATTGCATTGCATTGCATTGCATTGCATTGCATTGGCTTTCTTTTTAACTAAAAAAAATACTTTGACTTTTTTTGCTCAGGATTATACAGCCTGTTCTAGAACTCGCTTACAGAAATTCGAGGGTATATTAAAAACTCTCTGCAAAATATGAAAAAAATTTCAAAAAAAAAATCCATCTTCAATACTAATTAAAAAGGAAGCTATTTATGTGACTAGTCCTGTTGCTGATGTTAAATTACCTACAAATTCGTTTTTCCCTACTTATTAGTAGCTATGGTTGCATTTTAATTGGTGACGCGTGCATTGTTTGAGACTTTCAACTTTAGAATCTTTTTAGGTTATTATATTTTGACAAAAGCGACAGACGCTATCAAGTATTCTATTTTTATAGGGTCACTCCATCCGGCGGTGGATTTTTGACATAAATAAATATTTATGTCACATTAATCACAATGTCAACCTACAGAATATGTACCTGCAATAATTAAATTTGCTTCCATAGCTACAAATTCGACTTTAAAGATAATTCAACATCAGCAACAGTATTGGTCCACTTAAAGCGTTCTTATTTTTGAATTGAACGAAGATGGTTTTTTTTTTACATTTTTTTCATATTTTCCAGAGGGTTTTTAATATACCCTCAAATTTCTTGAACAGGCTGTATTCAACACTTTATTACACACGTGTCTGATCTAAGCTAACTTGGCATCCTAGACTGGATAATTTTAGATAAAGTGATCAATTTCGCTCTATTGTATATGATAATATATCTTTCCATCCAAGCAAAAGGGTCCTTAAGATAAGATCTTCATTCTGATTTACCAGATTATCTTTGCAGTGAAAATGTGTCAGTTATAAGGTTTATTTATTTATTTATTTAATAATTAAAAAATAAATAATTATTAACGATTTTTCTGTTTTTGCTCTGGTTTTGCTTTTTGAAGAAAGCCAGTTCCAAAAACAAAACGACCAAGAACAATAGTTATTTCTTGCTCAAAATTGTTATTTCTTGTATTGTACCGACCTCGGTGGTGTAGGGCGGATGGCATTCGCTTTATAATGCCGAGGTCGAATCTCGCTTGAGGCATGGATGTGTAGTGGTGTTTATAAAATAATTTTACTTTAATTTGCTGAATACATATCCCCTAACTCACTAAATAACGTAAGTGACAACATTTACAAATGGTCGTAGGCCATAACTGATTGGTTGAATTCCTGGGTGTACCTAATGAAGGGTAGGTACAAAATTATAAAAAAGAACTAGACTCATGAAGTTTTTGGAGATAAATATACTAAAAAATCATTTTTTTTATTGAAAAACTGATTTGGACTTTTTGTGTGATTTTAGTTTTTGGGATTTTAAAATAATAGTCGAAAACAAGGTCGACAAGTTAAATTTTTCGATTGAGTAGGGTTTTAGAAGCCGAGGGCCGGCCGGCTGACCGGCCTGAGGGTAATAAATCTACGAAATCAAAATTTAACTTTTCGCCCGTGTATTATACAGTGTTCTTTATTCGATTGTTACTAATTGTTATAAATTATTAATTTTAAATTAAAAAAAAAATATTTTCGTTTTATTACCTATCTAGTTATCCATGAAAAATTGCTATCCAATTAAATTTCTAAAAAACAATTGAATCATTTCTTCTGTTTGCGGTTTTATTTTCAAATTAGCTTAGTGTTTTGATTAATTTGTGTAAAAATGTGTTTGTTGTGAAAATAATACTTCTGAAACCGTTCTATAAATATTATAAATACTAAAATTGATTATTTGTGTTTGTGATTTATTTTAGTGGATGAATCCAGATTAAACGGTTAACCATATATTTTGAGGTTATGTTATAGAAGAAATTTTTATTTATATGAAGTAATTATAATACTTGTATCTGGTCAAAAATAAACATGCAGATAAAGACCAAAAGTGAACAAAAGGTTATATTTCTTTATAAATATTACATCTTATTTAAAAAAAGCATAAAAATAACAAGTTTTAGTTAGCGAAACGAAAAACTTTTTGGCCCTAGGGCCACAAAGTCCAACTTTTCGCACGTAAAACATAAACAAAAAGTGTGACTTTTAGAATCAATCGAATAAAAATGTTATTTGATTTATTTATTTATTTATTTCATGCTAATATACATTCCAGTATTTACATTTGTCAAAAAGAAAATATAGTAATTTATTTATTTTAGCTAGTCTCGCTTTTTTCCTTGGTCAGGCAGTGTTCAAGTGAGCTTCTAAATTACATCAAGTGAGTTTCTAAATTGCATCACGTTATCGTAGTCGACCGACTTTGAAACCATGTCAAAGGTGATTCAATGGCGTTACACACTTCAGCTAAGTTGTCGTGACTCTGGCTATCAAGTGCGAATTTAACTCAATACTATCCTCGTGATTGAACTGTATTAGAATTACGTGTTGTATTTGTAGTCTAAGAGGTGGTCACCATTTTTATTTCATTATTTTCTCCCGGCTTGTTTTTATTGTCTTAAAGTACATTTAAATTAAGATATTTTCAAATACGCCAAAAATCTATTTCTAACTTACCAAAAACTACTTTTCTTAATTTTATTTTAATTTTTTTGAAAAATGTAACTTTTATGGATCTCGGAGCCTAGTCATAGGATATAGACGTATTCATAAAAATTATAACCAAACTAATTATAACCCAATTATTTGTTTATTATTTGGTTATTTAGTTATCCTAAAATATTAAAAATCATTTTTTTTACCGTAGAAATGAGCTAAACAATATAAAATAGTATATTCTATAACTAGTATGGAATAGACAATATTCCGCGCGGGCGGAAAGTTTGTCATACGAGCCGGTAGGCGAGAATGACGGTTCCGCGAGCGCGAAATGACTATTCCATACGTGTTGTAGACTATAATTTTTCTTCGACAGAAAATATAAAACACTGTATGGCTTTAAACTGCGGACAAGGTTAAAAACAATGTTTTTTGTGAGTCGACATTGTAAATGCAACAAAACACTTATTTTTAAATAAAGCAATTAATGTTATTTAATAATTTTATCAAATCAGATCAGATTTTTATTTAATTTTAGCACAAATTTACAAATTATAATGCAAAAATTGAAGGTTATGTCAGATTGTTGAGACGGATATCAGGTTTAAACATTTAACAATAGATGGAGCAAATTTATTTTTTTTAACTAAAAAACTGGTCAAATATTAAGAAAAACTAATAAGCTTTATGTAATTTTAACGCAAAACTTTAAATTGCATTAAATTATTCAATGTTTCATGGTAAAATATTTATATTTTTGCTAATTTTGCTACAGTTTTCTTTACTTTTATAAACAAGAGATGACACTACATGTGCTCATTCTAACACTTGATACGGAATATTCATACCGTATCTAGAGCTAGAATGGATTCATTCTGTGTTTGAAAGGTGTGTGTATTTGCTTACATTCTAAAGCAGTCGTAGAAAAAAAAATATTCTCAAATCGATGCACCTGTTCAAATGTTATGCAAAAACAAACGTACATTTATCTTATTTTTTAAAAAAATAAAATTAAATATTTATTTATTTATTGCAAGGTATTTTAAACTACGGAGTGTACAATACAATATAAGCGGGGTTGTGAGGCATGGTACTGCCTTTCAAATTACTGCGATCAATGAGATCTATTGTGAATCCCCTTTACAATTTAGTCCACATCAAACTTTAGTCTTTCAAAGAAGCCTAAGAGTTTTTTGGGGGTTACTTGGGATATATCTGCAGTCTTGGGTATACCTGTTCTAGATATTGTAGCCTGTTGCGAGCAATGGCTTCGCAGAAGCACATAATGTCGATTTCAGATTTTCCCATTTTTTTAAGATGATATCTTAATGGGCAGTGTCTGGTTAACAGCCCTGTATAGGTCTTTAGGTCCACCTTTCTGAGATCGAGTAACTTTCTTGTTCATTCAGGTTCATATTTTATGAATATTTTGGCCTGTTTTGGTCTTTCCAATATCAACTACTATACTATAGTTGTAGTGTAACTACAACTATAAATGTATATCTTTCCAACTCAATAACCATTCCATTTTTTTAGCCACCATTTAATGTTTTATACCATTTTATCCTGTACATGCTTTCAAACTGAAAGTTTTAATCCATAATCCATAATTATAAACATTTTAACATAAATGCTTCAATTTTGTAGAAATAAATTATTTTTATACCAACCCGTCGCACACAGGTTGAAAATACCAAAAAAACGGAAAAAAATCATGAAGCGTCGAATGTTGAATATTTATAAACCTTATAGTGTCCTCTAAATGTATGTACATTTTTTTTTAAATGTTTGCGGTCTTGCTTAAAAAAATAAATTTAAGTGGCACATTGAATATACAATATCTTACACTTTTTTAGGGCTGTATTTTTTAAATTTTAAAATATAGTACAAATATGGGGTATTAAATCATAGAAAGGTATTATCTCTATGTCCGGACCCGTCATGACATGTCCGGACGCGTCAGGTAAAAAAATTTAAATTTTTGGAAAATATTCAGATTTGATTTCTTTTGTATATTTTTAGGTTTAAAACAATGAATTAACCTAAACAATAGAAAACTACTAAAATATTCAAATTTTTCAATTTTTTTAAATGGCGTTTTTTTATTTTAGTTTTTTTAAGAGCCTAATTTGAGGTTCAAAAAAAAAACTTTTTCGGTCAATTATGTAATTTTTTATACTGAATTTGAATCTGAATAAAAAACCATTCCTTTTAAAATTTTTAAGTTACCCCCTCTCCCGCCTAAGGGTGTGGATGAAAAAAAATCTCTTTTGATAAAAAGGTGTCCCCTTGATATGAAGCTTAGTACCAAACGGTATACGGTTTCTAAGATATCGACTTTTAACCTTTTAAATGGCCCACCCGGTATGCAGTGTTCCACTTAAATTTAATTTTTTATAAGGTTTATAAATATTCAACTTTCGACGCTTCATGATTTTTTCCGCTTTTTTGGTATTTTTTACCTGTGTGCGTCGGTTGAATTAAGATCTTTCACATTTGAGAAAATCGTGTAAAAAGAAGATTTTCCTGCAATTTAATTGAAAACCATGAACGTGATATTTTTAGACCACTAATTGTTGGGAAACTTGAATAATGCTATTTGTATCCTTCTTGGTCTTTAGGTTAATTGACAGTTTATTATAGACCCCCTAATCAACCGTGAGAGTCGTTTTAGCAAGCTGTTTAACTCTGAAAACTCTATTAAAGAAGACGTGAAAACAACTTCGCAGTGGATTAGGGTGCCAGTAAAAGAAAATCTTCCATTTTCGATCAGACTCGTTTTTGTACATGTTGAGATTTGGCTAAGAACGCGACTTGAACTGGAAGTTTTTTAAAATGGTATCTTTAATAAGCTATAGCTCCCTTTGGATTTAATACACAACCCATGAAGATATTAACTTTTTTTATTTTTTATTTAATTATAACTCTTTCGAGATAAAATGCAATTAATTGTCCACTATGAATAAAATTCCAAGCATTGCCTATCTTCACGGATTGTTTATTTAATAAAGAATATAATAATAATAATAATAATTTAAATAAATAAAGTCGGAGACCGAGGGATTCATACTTGCTTGCCAAGATGGTGTTTTTAACACATTAGTCTACCGGAGTCGCGTTATGGGATACCAACTGCTGGGCCTGTCGAAAAATGCCAGATACCATTATGCATTTACTTTCTGCATGTTCCACATATGCGGTCTCGGCATATATTCGCAGACATAACGCGGCCTTACGAGTGCTTTATTACTTTCTCAGGCACTCCTATCGGTTAGACGAAACACCAGTGTTGCCCTATGCTCTAGCTAATATTGAGTCCGTGGTGGAGCATGATAGATGCCACATATATTGGAACTATGCATTCTCCACCCTAAGGCAAATACAAGCCAATAAGCCAGATATCGTCCTCCTCGACCACAATGCCAAAACAATGTTTGCTATTGAGTTCTCTGCCCCAGCGGAAAGAAACATTTTTTTGAAGGAGGAGGACAAGCGGACAAAATATCAGTGGTGCTTATTATTGAATTCCTTGGTGGTATAAATGACAGCTTTCTCTCTAACCTCAAAACCATACCGACATGTCGCGACTCAGCCGAAATTCTGACTAGTCGCATGCAGAAGCTGTAATCCTTGGGTCTCTCAATTTACTCAGAGCACACGATAACCGGTCACGGTAGAAGCTTACTCCACGGACGTGGAGAGCAGTTGCAGCGATTTCCCCGCACGTCGCCTCGGTCATCGGAGGACGAGGTGGACCTTTCAAATAATAATAATAAGAATAATAATAATAATAATAATAATATACATATTATGTATAATAATAATATACGTAATATGTAGGACTATAATTTAATTGGCTAAAAAAAAATAATGAAACATGACAGACATGACATTATCATTTTGCCATCTCATTAGCGTTGTCGCATTGTTTAGTAAAGCTTTAGTAAATATGCAGATTTCTGTTTATAATAAACACATTACTATGATGAATCGTTTCATGAAACTGAATTCAGTTTTTGTCTAGACTATTTTGTATACATTCAACTATATAACGGGATAATATTACAACAATTCATAGGTATATTCATTTTCAGTATAACTTTGTTTCATTTAAACTTTACGAAACTTTTCTAGTTGTGTTATAACTTTGCAGAGTTTCATTGTACCTACGGCAATGTTGCAAATTTTATGCAGTTTATCTGAGAAATTAATCTTTACATCTTTTTGAATCCTTTAAATATAATTTATTTGTATTTGTGTTTATTGGACTTTTTTAAAAATATTTCACTTTAAACTTTGAAGAAAATATTTGGTAAAAGCAAGGTAAATAATATGGATACACTCAGGTATATTGTCGACAGTATACCAATAAAACTTGGACTTAACACTACAATATTTTTAATAAATGAAAACTTTTAAAGAAACATTAATTTTATATGGGTACTTCTATGAAAATCGATTAACTTCATGCTGTGCACATATAAACCAAATTTTATTATCTAAACTATAACATACTAGTATGGCTTGAAGAGTGTTGTTTAAATGACATCATAGTTAGTTGATAAAGTAGGCCACTATTATACCAAAATATTTTTCGAGGTTAAAAAGTTGATTCAAAGCGTTCTTGAGTCATCATGCTTACAGATTACCGGGACAGACAGACACACTGACTGAGACAGAATTCTTTTTGACGGAAATCATCTTTTTTGTATATAAAACGCCGAGAAACGTAAAAAAGCAATAAAAATTTAAATTTTAATTTGTTTTACTAACGCAACACTTTCCTCGGGGAAAGTCCAATAAAATACAAAGAGTAGACTGTGGAATGTGAAGTATAACAAATGTATGTCACAATGATGTGTTTTACATACACGCGTACAAAATTGCGTTTTTATCGTAAAAGGCTTACCAAAAAGTTAAATGGGGCATCTAGAGCTGAAACAAAAAAAAAGATAATACATTTGAATGTGATATTTTATTTAACATTCACATTAGGGTGGTTCAAAACAAAAAAGTTGGATTTATTTGCTGCTCTTGGAAGATTAAGCTCATTTTGATGAGTAAATATCCCACGAAAAAAAAAAAAAAACAAAAAATATATTGGAGTATATTTACCACTACCACAAAAATTTTAGCATCTTATGTTGTGGTATAAAAATCAACGAAATTCTGTTTTATTAACACCCAAAAAAGGTTGAAAATCTCAAAAAGTCGTGTTTTTTACATACTGGATAATTTTGGCGTAACGGTCAATTTTTTCCGAAAATTTCTTATTACAAAAATTAAAGAGCATTAAATGACCTACAGTTTGCTTTTTAATTTTTTTAAATCGGAAGTTATGAGAAGAAAAAATTTAGCAACATTAAGTTTCTAATATATTTTTCTTGAAGTACATTTTGTTTTATGTGAATTAAATTAAAAATACTTGAAACAAACTAATTTTTACCCTCATTTATGACGGATAGGAAGAGAATAAGCAAACAATTAAAACAAATTCGTCACTTGATGAAAAAGAATAACATAAAATAAAACAACAGTGAAGATTAATTAATGCTCTTTAATTTTTTTGATGAGAAATTTTTGAAAATATTGACCATTACGCCAAAATTATCAACTATGTAAAAAGACAGGATTTTTTGGGATTTACGCTGTTTTTCGGAGTGTTAGTTAAGCGGAATTTTGTTGATGTTTATATCACAATTTAAGTAGTATACAAATAGCCGAAGCAACGAAGGTTTTTTGCCTTAAAAAAAAATCCAAAAGTCTTGAAAATTGGTGTAGGTGTAGTCTAGACCTTCCTGATGAAGGTACCAAAAGTCCTCATCAATTAAAGTTGTATTGTGTTCAAGTGGACTTTTAAATTTATAAAAATTTTGACCTGCGGCGCTAGAGATTTCTTACATTTTTGTGAAATTTGGAATTGTAAATACCTGCGGCACTAGGGTTTTCTCGCATTTTTGTGAAATTTTGAATAATAAAACTGTTTAAAAATTAAAATAGATCATAAGTTCGTAAAAATTTTCGCCTGTTGCACTAGGGCTTTTTTAAGTTTTTCTTTTTTTTATTTAAGATTTAAAAACTTTGTAATTGTAAAAATTTTCGCTTGCGGCGCTAGACTTTCTTTAATTTTTGTTAAATTTAGAATAATAAAACTGTTTAAAAATTAAAATAGACCATCAAATTTATAAAAAACTTCTCCTGTGGCACTGGGACCTTCTACGTTTTGTTATTTGATGCTAAAACTTAAGCGTAAAAATTTTCGCCTGTGGCGCTAGAGCTTTTTTGAATTTTTTTGAAATTTTCAGTAACCATACTCTTTAAGAATTAAAAAAATCGCCTGTGATACTAGGGTTTTTTACGTTTTTGTAGAACTTAAGAGTGAATTTCGTAAAAATTTTCACCTGCGGGGCTAGAACTTCTTATATTTCTGTGAAATTTTAAATTTAATTAATTGTAATTTTAAAGACTGGTTTAAAATTAAAATACACCATCGAATTTGTAAAAATCTTTGCCTGCGGTGCCAGGGCATTCTAACGTTATTTCTTAATTTAAGAATATAAAAGTTACGTTTTTGGATCCGCCCCTGAACACATATATACACATATAACTAATTTAGGGGAAAGTTTAAATACCTAAAAATTTTTTTTTGATAAAATTGGTAATTTGTATTTTACGTTTTCAATAATATTACCATAAATCATTCTCGACAAGAATCGTACTTAGTCCACACAATCATTTTTCTTAGTAAAGAAAATGCGCTTTTATAGCGACAAATTTTCCCTAATGGTTGTTTGACTCGTTACAGTATGCTCTGTAGAAGAGTAAAATTATACAATTCTTTTTCCCAAATTCGTCAAAATTATCCTAGATAAAAAAAATACATTGAAGGTTATTTAGGGAAATTTACTATATAGTGCCAGAAAGTACATAACTTGTAAATGATTTAAGGGAACCTTTAAGTATTACGTAACACTGTTATGATCCGAATATTTTATATGTAGTTAAAATTTTAAAATAATATTTCTTTAATATTGCGCTATGATACAATCTGGCTTCACGAGATTCGGCTTCGGTAAAGTCCGGTTTGACCTAAATTACATCGGACCCCTCCTCGGTAATTCTTGTCGGTATAACTTAAAAGTTGTCTAGTAGTCCAAATTGTTTATACAAATTTAATTTATACTTAAAATGATCGTTTCAGATGTCAGAAATAGCAATTAGTTTGCAAATTGATGAGACTGAAACTCTTTTGTCGGGGTAATTAAATATGCGCGGTATCTTTGTAGATATTTTGCGCTAATAGCATTGTCAAATAAATTTAACTAGTGACCTTCTTATTAGCTATATAAACTCATGAAAAGATTCATTTTTATCCAGTTTTAGTTAGACTGCCTCCACGCCAGTTTCAAAAGTGAAAATGTAGTTTCTGTGAGAATTAATTTTGAGATTTATTCTTGAATTAAAAATAGTTTTTAAACTTAGAAAAATTTTGAGACTCGTTTTATCAGACATAAAAATAATTTTGGACACTTATAAATATTGATAGTATGAACACTGATAGAAATTTTGACGAATATTAATTAACTTTGAAAAATATTTTATAAAATAATTTAAATGACTTATACAAACCAGTTTTAATATACACTAAGAAAAATGTGGAAAATAAATTGGGATTTGAAAATGATTGCGAATAGTTGGGATTTCAAACATAGAATGTTTTAAGTTAGTAGTATTTAATGGAAAACTAATATATAATGGAAATTAGAATTTAAGGGCTTTGCATAGAAATAGGACTTAGAAGTAAGAATTGATCTTTCATGTTCTCGAAGAATTTATTCACATTTATTTAATATATTATTCTTAAGTTAAGAAGAAATCGTTTTATGTTTCCAAAGCGCCGTCTCCTAGAATACCCGCTCCCGAATAAAGTGATAAGTGGTTAAGTATATTCTCCGCTCGGGTATACTTTAAATATGATAGAAGATTGTATGGCCAACCTAACTGAGTAAGTTATAATAAAAGTTATAATTAACTGCTCGGCTATAACCGAATTATATATACTATCACTAAATTAGTGATAGAATTCGACATCACTACATTAGTAGAAAAATATTTAATAGTAAAAAACCACTTCACTACAACACAAATTGTACCAAAATTCATACCACGGTTCTCGCGTTATTCAAGGCTGTAGAGATTTCATATTTTGGCTACCCCCCCCTAAGGGGGGATGTTTTAAGGGGGTAGCCAAAATGTGAAATCTCTATGATCTATTATAACGCGAGAACCGTGATATGAAGTGTATGAATTTTGGTACAATTTGCGTTATGTAATACTTGAACGTTCCCTAATATAGAAAAACTTTGTTTTTTTGCAAATTAGCTAATATAATAAGGTACTCCCTACAGTGACCCTACAAAATTTTAATTTAAAAAAATTGGAGGTTTCACCCTCCAAATTTGTTCATTGGAGTAAGAGTATCATCCCTGGATTCTTTTAGAAATTTTCAAAAAAAAAATAAAGTTTGCTCACAGCCATTTTTTAAAAAATTATGTTTCTTTAGTTTTAGCTTTGGCTTTTTCTTCATAAACAAGAAAACGTTTTAAAAAATTATACAAAATAGAAAGAAAATTCCGATAAACATCAAATTCTCAAAAAACTTCACCGTTATTTATTAAAGAATTGGTACCAATTTCGAAAAAAATCTATTTACAAATAAAAAAAATCTTATGGGTGCGCCCGGGCGCAAAACAGAAGAAAAAGTCAGAAAAAGTCTAAATTAATACCGTGTACGCTAATCTAGTTTTTAGTGCACGAGAATGCTTTTTTCTTACGAGGTGCAGAACTCGATGTGCACTAAAATGGTTTGCGTCGAGGTGCGTATACTATTTTTCCTACGACCTAACACCTAAACATCCAAAAAAAAACGCAAAAATTAGCTTAAAATTAGTTTGTCAATTTGAGGTTATGTTATTGACGTTTACTAATTTTCTGACAGCAGATATGTAAAATCAGCTGATTTTCATTTTCCAACCGTTGTCATAGGTAACGGGTGGGAAATAGGCACTAACTACTAACTAGGTCGTAGGAAAAAAAACAAAGATTGGTATAAATATTAAAACTATAGTTTTTTTTATAAAATTATAATTATATGAAAAAAGCCTATTCATAAATAAAGAAGTTATATGAGGCGACATTAATATAGTATAAAAAAATTATGTTTTGAGTAAAGAATAGTATATTCTATAACTAGTATGGAATAGACAATATTCCGCGTGACCGGAAAGTTTGTCATACGAGCCGGTAGGCGAGTATAACTGTTCCGCGAGCGCAGAATGACTATTCCATACGTGTTGTATACTATACTTTTTCTTCGACTGCAAATATGAAACACTGTATTACTTCAAACTGCGGACAAGGTTAAAAATAATATTTTTTGTGACTCGACATTATAAATGCAACAAAACACATATTTTTAAATAAATCAATTAATGTTATTTAATAATTTTATCAAATCAGTACTTAAAAAAGATTTTTATTTAATTTTAGCACATATTTACAAATTATAATGGAAAAATTGAAGGTTATGTCAGATTGTTGTGACAGATATCAGGTTTAAATATTTAACAATAGATGGAGCAGTTTTAATTTTTTGAACTAAATTGATAAAAAACTGGTCAAATATTTTAAAAAAACTAATAAACTTTATGTAATTTTAACGCAAAACTTTAAATTGCATTAAATTATTCAATGTTTCATGGTAAAATGTATATATTTTTGCTAATTTTTCTACAGTTTTCTTTACTTTCATAAACAGAAGATGGCACTACATGTGCTCATTCTAACCCTTGATACGGAATATTCATACCGTATCTAGAGCTAGAATGGATTTATTCTGTGCTTGAGAAGTGTGTGTATTTGCTCACATTCTAAACCAGTCGTAGAAAAATCATATTTTGGTATAGTATACTATAGAATTTGAGGCATTACATATCTTGTTTTTTCAATCGTGTATGCATAAAAATGTTAAAAGACGTTATAATGCTTTTAAAATTATTCCTAGAATTTTAACATAGAATTCTACTTTTATTCGATATATGATCATCCTTAAGGCCCTAAACGTACGTGATAATGCCAAATAAAGATAAAATGGATCAATTCCAGTATTCTATGCAAAATGCTATCATCTAAGTATACATTTGTGAGTGGTCACTAGAAAAGGAACCTGAAATTGAATTAATTTACCTATACTGCCCTCTAAGCAAGAATATCGTATATGAAAATTTAAGTTTAACACTGACCTTGAAAAGATATATAAAGAAAGATAAGTAACTTGCTAACGCAAACCAAGAATATTGTATATGAAAATTTAAGTTTCACACTGACCTTGAAAAGATATATAAAGATAGATAAGTAACTTGCTAACGCAAACCAAGAGTGAACCCTGTTAGTAGGTCTACACTCTAACAAACCATCAATAGTAAAATTTGAGGTGCTCGATTTTGGAAGATAATGGACTTTATTTCTCAGAAATGACCATAGTGGACCTAATAAAACTTATATATTCTCAATTAATACTAAATATTCAGTTACAAATGGATATGATCCTATAAAAATGTACTTTAATTTTTGCTAAAACACTATACTGCCCGACTACCCTAAAAAGCAGTAACTACATATTTAATAAAACTGAGATAATGGCAAAAACAGTAAATCGTCTTAGCCGCTCCCTTGTGTTATGTCCATATATAAACCATATACAGTGCGGTCCAAAAGTCACCCCCCCTCTTAACTTTTGAACGAGTTGAGATATCGATTTCAAATTTAGAACTCTTAAATAAGACAATTTAAACTATCTTTAAGCATATATTTGATACTTTTGTCTCTTAAAATGTGGGCAGGGGGGCATGGGGGGAAATTTTTTTAAATAGAAAGGGGGGTCATGTGATACATCATTTTAAAGCCTATAAAATTCTCTATATAACCATACATTTTTAAATTTTTTAAACATGTTTTTTAAGGTTTTGATTTTTCAGTTTTTTGTGCTAAAAAATAAATTTTTAAGTTTTTTTTTTGTTAATTTTTATTTATGTCAACTAAAATTAGTTTAGAAGTATAATTTTCATTATGAAATTAGGCATTTTTAAAAATTGTTTGGATTTTTTAGAGAAATTTTGACAAAAATACCCATTTTCAACCCTATTTTAAACCCAAAAAAAATGTTTAAAAAAAATAAAAAATATACAGTTAAATGGAGAATGTTATAAGCTTTAAAATGATGTATCACACGACCCACCTTTCCATTTAAAAAAGGGTTCTAAATTTGAAGTCGATATCTAAACTCGTTCAAAAGTTAAGAGGGGGGACTTTTGGACCGCTCTGTATAAGATTATATATGGTTATATCTAGAATCGAGTAAGTGGGCGTATAACTTTAGATTTAAAGTAACTATATTACAGCACAAGTACGCAATCATTAATTATTTATATAAATAAAAAAATATCACTTACTGCTTTTTAGTTTAGTATCTAGTAGTCAAAATTTTTAGCCACGCTAAACTAAAAAGCAGTATGTGACAAGATAAAGAGAAAACAACACAAAAATTAAAATAGATATTTTTAAATTTCCTTTTAAAAATAAATCTCGAAATAAATTTTACTTTCCCCAAGGAAAGTCAAGCGTTAGTAAAAAAATTTGAAAACATTTTATTGCTTTTTTTCACGTTTCTCGACGTTTTATATCAAAAAAAGATGTTTTCCATAAAAAAAATGTTTGTGTCTCGGTTTGTCTGTCGGTCGGTCTGTCTGTTTGTGACCATCATAACTCGAGAACGCTTTGAGCTAAAGACTTGCTTAAAGCAAGATGGCTGAACTGCTGTTGTCATGATAAACACGAATATAATCTAATACATTTCGTTTAAAAAACTAAATGTACAGTTTTAGTCAGTTTTTTACTTTTGAGACTGAGAAGGATAATAAATGTTATATACGGTGCCTTGTGAGCTATCAACAAATGTTTTTTGTGGTTGTTTTTTTGTTGGGTTACACGTATGTGAAACTTTAGTTTTATATCGTCCGCTTACAAGTAAAAGGCACTAAGTCACTTTTTTGCAAAAATGGGATTTTAATGGCACTGTAATTAATTTTTGATGATCTATGCCAAGGGAGTTACCCACTATACAAAACGCACCAATTTGATTTTGATTAAAATTTTATATGGCAATAGGCACTAAGTCACTTAGTGCACTTAGTGCGTTTTACTTGTAGATTATTTCAAATGTTTCTGCACTAAGCGACTTTCTAAAAAGAGTTAATTTATAAAAATATGATTGCTTGAATCATTTATATGATACAATATCGCGTTATTTATTGTACTGACAAACGCATTCAAATTTTGCTATGTTAAAGTTGATGGAATAGAGCCAGAATAGAGAAACAGATCTTTACCTGTAAAATGACAATGCTCTTTACGTGTACTTTTGATATGTAGGTAATAATTTAATTTTCATTTGCATTGGTTTTTTTATTATCAGATAATATTTCAAAACTAAATTTGAAGCCTTCACACTAAGTTCAAAGTCTCGGTGCATTTCTGAGGGGTGTTGCACCGTGAAGTGTTTTATCATTAATAATAATTATAATTATTGACTTTAGGAGATGCTTCTTTGCCGGCACAGCCGATGGCCTCTGAAAACTGTTTTAGTTCTGGCATAGTAAGCAGTTTCATATAATTAATACTAATTAATTATTGTTATTAATTTTGGAAACGTTCTTTAAACAATCAAAAAGTCCAAACCCTTCTTTTAAAAATCTAGTTTTTGAAAATGTATGTAAACATCTTATTTTCTACTTTATTGTTATACATAACGTTTAATTAATCGAAGGGTTTTAATTTTAAATAGTTGTTTTTTATATTATTTTATTGACTTAGTGCTCTTTACTTGTAAGCCGACGTCGTGGGCCTACAAGTAAAAGGCACTAAGTCCATGTCTTTTTTTAAATTTAGTTGAATTAAACTACTTCAATTTTTCTTTATTTAACTGGAAATGAGACATTATTATGTCCATACATGTCATTGCAAGTTGCGGTAGTTTTTTTCCAAAAACAATTATAACAAAAATTAAAAACAGCAATGAAAGTTAAATTTGTGAATATCTCAAAACCATATTTTTGGACTTAGTGCTCTTTACTTGTAAGCCGACGATATGATTGTGCTTTTATTGTGAAATGTAGGAAAAATATTTGTGGTAAATATAAAAAGAACTAAAAAACTAAGCATAATAGTATTATTTTCTTCATTTGAATTCTAACATCTAGGTTTCAATAAAATTAGTACTTTATTTTAAATAAAAACAGTTGCGAATAAAATAGTATACAGGTCTCCCGGAAAATGGTACTTTTCCTCGACCTATAAATGGTCTCGGAAAAGTACTATTTTCCGAGTCGACCTGTAATCTATTATTACGATGGTAAGGTTTTCTTTATACGTGCATACGGACGCTGAACAATAGGAAATGATGTCGGAAATGAAACTTCATAATACTTTTTATAAGGTTTTATTTTTCTTTTTGCTTTTTCAGCTGTTTAAAAGAGAAATTGTGTAGTTTATTTGTATGGAATATAGAATGCTGTAAATAAAAGCATAAAAATATAAATTAAAATCAAAAGAAAATAAAAACAAGCCCTAAAGATTTGTATTGCTTCGCATTCCATAATAAACTATTCAAAGAGAAAGAGTTTTTTTCTTAGTTTTTTAAAATAGTGATTTTATTTTGTATTCATTGAATATTACAAATGCCTTCTTAATAAAAATCAATTTTTTATACTTTTACTTATATATTTTATAATTTTGTTGTGGCAATTAGGATTACCCATACCCAAATAACTATTAAAACATAATATAATCACAATACAATCAATTAAACAAAGTAACAACTGATCAAGTGATCACAGTGGTCATGACCCTAGTTGCCCCCGTATATCTTTTTTTTTTGAAAAACTATTTTGTTAATTCTTTCTCACAAAAAACTTATTTTTCCTGAAATTATCAAAGTCGCCAACTCATTTTAATCCAAAAAATCAGGTTAGGCTCCTCGCTAAACTAGGCGCCTGGGTATAGCAATGAATATCCTCATTAGGGAACGTTCAAGTATGACGTAACGCAAATTTTGATTATTTTGCATGCGAGATCTATAAAATGAGTAAAGACAGCGCGCTATAAGAATGGGACATTGACGTCATAAAATTAATGACAACACAACGCACAATATTGTAGGATATTAAGGAGCTCTTATTTACACTAAGGGGTGAATGAATTTTGGTCAATTTGCTTGACGTATTTTATGGACGACCCCTAAGGTAGATTTTTAAGGTAGCGAGCATTTCAGTTCGAACCCACCGTGGATAAGGTGCCAAAACTTCCACATTCGTCAGGAAGTGGTAAATATACTCCAATGTTTTTTATTTATTTTTGTGAGATATTTACTCATCAAAATGAGCTTTATGTTCCATGAGAAGCAAAAAAATCAAAAATTTTTGTTTTGAACTACCCTAGTAGGGATGTTAGGAAGTAGGAATATAAGTCTGCCGTTAGAGTTAACTTATATTACACATCAGTTGCTTTTCACTCGTGAAACGAGCAGGATGTACTTTTGGAAAGAATTAGGTAATCCGTTAATCGCGTTTAATTTTTAGCATCAAGTGTTTTAGTATAGGTATTTATTTATTTATTTATTTGCTATCTTAGATATGCCCTGGATTCGATTTTATATATTTTATGGTGATTGTATGGATGATAAGCAGTAAAATGACGAACATGTGATTATATTGGAGTAAGAAGGGAACTTTATGTTTTTTAATCATTTATAATGCTGATAAATTTTGATTTGGAAGCAACTAACACGTGAAGAAGTTTTTATACGTACAGAATTTTTTTATATACTAGCGCATGCGCAAATATAATTACAAATTAGAAAAAAACAGAGGTCTTAGAAGACTGGAAATTTTCTATAATCAAAACGTGAGTTGGCATGGTGCCAAGGCAGACATGAACCACTCTCCGTGAATTGAGTAACTAAGAGGGATCTGGCTAATTATCTCACTAAGAAAAGGCCAAAAAAAGGAGGAAGAAGAAGAAGAAGAAGAATATAACACATATTATATACTCTTCTATCTACAAAGTTGTGAAGAGAATAATAACGTGAAAAAATACTTGTATAAAGTAGAAATTATAATTATAAGTAAGCTTGACATTTCAAGTTAACTTTTTCCACCTACTGTATTTTTTTAACATTCATTTTAAGCTGGATATTTATTTTAAATTTATTTTACGCCTTCTAAATTTTATTAAATAATATTTGAAGTAAAATTTTTTGAATTTTAATATTTATTTTAATTAAACAATATAAAATGTATATAAATATAAAATAAAATGATAGGTATTTTTAATTATGATTTTAATTTTCTATCCAGATGATATCCGCGCCGATTCCAGCAGGGCTGAGGGCTTTGGTCACGGATTTGGCTGATTACTTTTTTATGTGAAGCCCATTGATGTTAGAGAAAAACATCCACGGGATTTTTTTCAAAAACGCCCTGTTTCGAAAATATGTTTTTTTATTTTTGTTCAAAATTTTTAAAGTCCAAACGAAAATGTGACATTGACGTGCAATAACTCAAAAACTATTTAACCTAGAGAACTGCGCTTTTCACTATTAAATAAACATATTTTTTTCTATCGAATTTATCATATTAGTTTTTTAAAAGTTTTTTGTTTTTTCAAGATAGCGGTGAAGAGTCCATTTTTCCTCAAATGTTTTTTTTTTTTAATTTTCGGTATTAACTACTAATTATCCATACTTTTGATAAAAAAAACAAAAAATAACACTTTTTTGTTCTTTCTTTGCTAGAACCAATAATATGGACGAAAAACGGAATTTTACCAACTTTTTCGAACTTTATTCGCGGTAGGCGTGGAAAATTTTTCGGTTTACCGGTTAAAATTACTGTCTACATGTCATATTTTATTCCCCTTTCATGTTAATAGATTTGTAAGATATACAATATCATTGTATAACAATATATCGTCGGCTTACAAGTAAAAGGCACTAAGTCACTTTTTTGCAAAAATGGGATTTTAATGGCACTGTAATTAATTTTTGATGATTTATGTATAGGTAAACCGAACTAACTTCTAGGTGGACTGCCAAGGGAGTTACCCACTATACAAAACGCACCAATTTGATTTTGATTAAAATTTTATCTGGCAATAGGCACTAAGTCACTTAGTGCACTTAGTGCGTTTTACTTGTAGATTATTTCAAATGTTTCTGCACTAAGCGACTTTCTAAAAGGAGTTAATTTATAAAAATATGATTGCTTGAATCATTTATATGATACAATATCGCGTTATTTATTTTAGTGTCAAAAGCATTCAAATTTTGCTACTAATTAATTATTATTATTAATTTTGGAAACTTTCTTTAAACAATCAAAAAGTCCAAACCCTTCTTTTAAAAATATAGTTTTTGAAAATTTATGTAAACATCTTGTTTTCTACTTTTTTTTTTTTTTTTTTTTTGTAATAAGCACGTTCAAATGTGTAAACATTTTAGTGCAAATAGCATATTTATTGCATTTGTAAAAATTGTAAATTATTATTTGTTTTTTGAGCAATTAATATTATTATTATTATTATTATTATTATTATTATTATTATTATTATTATTATTATTATTATTATTATTATTATTATTATTATAGTTATATATTACGTTTAATTATCATGATAATAGAAGAGTTTTAACTTTAAATACTTGTTTTTTATATTATTTTATTGACTTAGTGCTATTTACTTGTAAGCCGAAGTCGTGGGCCTATAAGTAAAAGGCACTAAGTCAATGTCTTTTTTCAAATTTAGTTGAATTAAACTACTTCAATTTTTCTTTATTAAACTGCAAATGGGACATTATTATGACCAAACATGGCATTGCGATCTGCGGTAGTTTTTTTCCAAAAACAATTTTTACAAAAATTAAAAAACAACAATCAAAGTTAAATTTGTCAATATCTCAAAACTATGTTTTTGGATTTAGTGCTCTTTACTTGTAAGCCTACGATATAATCACAATACAATCAACTAAACAAAGTAACAACTGATCAAGTGGTCATGACCTTAGTTGCCCCCGTATACCATATCTTTTTTTTTTTTTTTTAACTTTATCTTCCATGAGAAGCAAAAAATTCCAAATTTTTTGTTATGAACTTCTCTAGTAGGGATGTTAGGGAGTAGGGATATAAGTCTGCCGTTAGAGTTAAGTTACCGTTATAATGTTACACATATTATATACTTTTCTATCTACAAAGTTGCGAAGAGAATAATAACGTGAAAGCTTTATACGTACTTATATAAAGTAGGAATTATAATTATAAGTAAGCTTGACATTTCAAGTTAACTTTTTCCACCTACTGTATTTTTTTATAATTCATTTTAAGCTGGATATTTATTTTAAATTTATTTCATGACTTCTAAATTTTATTAAATAATATTTGAAGTAAAATTTTTTGGATTTTAAGATTTAATTTACTTTATTTACTTTAATTAAACAATATAAAATGTATATAAATATAAAATAAAATGGTAGGTATTTTTAATTATAATTTTAAATTTCTGTCCAGTAATTTAAAAGAGTGGATTTTAAAAAAAAAAATTAAGGACCAGTTAGTATTTTTGTATTTTAAAAACATTTAAAGCACTTGATATTTATGTGAAATTTTAATTTCATACAATTTGTTTTATTATAAACTGAAGTTATCAATTACATAAAATTTCTAGGTATTACCTGTAGATTTTGTAAACGGGTGCCCACACTGTAAAAAATAAATATGTATTTACATGTAATTTTCAAGATTTAGAATATCACTCACATCAAATATTTTTTTCGAAAAAGGAAAAACATATATATAGTTTAATAGTTTTAACTCTTTGTAGGATCGTGAACTTTGCAGTCCTGAGCTACATTACATATCATTTAAGATTTCTTGGCATAGAAATAAGCTAATTCAAGGCACTGCAGATTTAAAATAAAAATTTTAATGAAAAATTATCTGACCTGTCAATTGACACATGCTTGATCTCAGAATTGATTTCTGAATTGAAATGTGTAAAATGTACACAGTGTTCCAATTAAAAATCGAAAGTCCGATTCATTTCTGTCAAAACCGGAAAGTGCCAAATAAATTCTATGGCAAAAAAACCTAAATTGTACATAGCTCATACGTAGCTCATGAGCAAATTTTTCGATTCTACCTAAAAAAAATAAAAAAGATAAGGTGGGTAAACGATCTTCCTGAAACACCCGGCATACTAACAGGAGGTCGTGAAAAATACCAGAACAAAACTCGGTGCCAAAGGAGAATGGGCATTTTTATAAGGAATTTGGGTTCACCCTCAACTTTACTCAACAGCAACGAATCATATGTCATTGGAAATGTATTTTTATGTAGATTAATTATTTTAATTCAAAAACATACCTTTGGTACCGGGATTCCGAGTTATAGGCCTTTGAAGTTGGTAATCTACCTAATAACTATATACAAAATTTTATAGTTTTACTAAGTTAGAGAGTGTAAGTTAGTTAGTAGTTTGTTTGGTATAGGTACTTAAAAGAAAGACAGGCTTAGTGCCTATTGCTCATTTGTCGTAATAGGAATTAGTTTGAATGGGGATTTAGTGTGCGAGTAAGCCTAGATCACTGATGCTGAATTTACACTCTTTTCAGATTTCAAAATTTCATGTTAATTATGGTAATTATACTCGCCGACACATCGCTGACACATTCTACAATAATAACGCATTCCATCCATTATTGCGTATTTAAATTCAAAAGGTTTTTTTATAAAATTACTTAACCCTTTACAGTTAATCATTAAAAATGCCAAAGTCAAAATCTTGACACTAACATTTATCTTATCTATGCATTTAAACTCCATTCTTTTATTTTTTTATTTATACCAATCATAGGTAATTAGATTGAAAAAAAAATAAGGAAAATCAATAAAAAATCAAAATTATTTATTGTGTGGGGGGGTTTTAGTAGCAGTGTATAAAGAAGGAAAGGGTTAAAAATAAGCATTTTGTTATTTCTACATAGCCTATAATTTGTTTAAGCAGCAAACTATTGCATGAAGTTATTACGTAAAGTACTACTTTCAAAGGCCTATAACTCGGAATCCCGGTACCTAAGGTATGTTTTTGAATTAAAATAATTAATCTACATAAAAATACCATTCCAATGACATATAATTCGTTTCTGTTGAGCAAAGTTGAGGGTGGGCCCAAAATGCCCATTGTCCTTTTAGCTCAAAAAAATAAATTTAGGGACCGCCCCACTTTATTTGAAAATAAAAAAAAAATAAAAATTATAATTCTTTTATAAGGCACGATTTTTTAAATCAAATATATCTGGTATTTTAAATTTTTAAATAAATTGAGGCGGACCCTAATTTTATTACATTGAGGTGAAATTTGGCACAGAATTTTGTATCAGATTGGGTATTTTGTATGTATACCGTGTACTATAATAAAACAAGATTTGTGTATATCGGTATATAATAGAGATAAAATCTGCCAACAATAACCAACATGATTTTAATAAAACCGAAGATGTTTAGATTCTTCACAATATGAACCTAAATAAATTCAGCCTAAAACTCAGTCTTTATGAAGAGTTCGAAATTTCAAAAGACCTAAAGATAAACAACAATTATAAATGAAAATAAAGTTTAGTGCCTTATAGACGGCAAACTATTAAAATCTATAAAGAAATTGCACTGCTCTACTACAGAATTTTAGTGTATCTAGATATAGATAATTCTTATCAGATTACAGGTCTGCCAACACTAATGTGTAGTACTTTGTGCAAACATTAGATGGCGCCACCAATTTGTACGCTCTCAATACAGTTATACTTATTTTTGATAGGTATTTTAAATTTTCAACAGTCAGTGGGAAAGCCACCATACCGATATATGCTCACTGATGATCGCAAAAAAGCGTGAAATAGCAGCTATATGACATTTTGGTAGGGATTTTCTCATTGATTGTGAAAATTCTGTAGTAGAGCAGTGCAATTTCTTTATAGATAAACAACAATCTTTGTCTAAATTCCCAAACCAATCTAGGTTTAAACCGAAATTTTAAACCAATTTTTAAACATATTTTATAACCTATAATAAACTTGAGAATTCTAAAAAATGGATATCAACAGCAGCCCAAACTACCGAAAAAAAAATCCTCGAAACGAAAAAGAAGAAGAAGAAGAATTTGAGATGACATTTCTAATTTTTGCGATTTTAACAAAGAACTTTTTCAAGAAGGAGCATGATGAAATCTACCGTATGCTTTGTTTGAAGCGTGAACCAACTACGGCGAGGGGCTGGCGGGGAGTGACTATTGTTTACACTTAGTACGCGTAAAGAGAGAGAAAGAATGTGTAAACTCACAGTCTAATGTCGTAAAATGACTGACAGAGGTACAGTGTTGCCGATTGGAAACATATACTTTGGATATTTTATTGTAAATTTTAAGAAAGATTAGTTCTGTATGAATTTTATATGAACTAGTAGTTTAATTTTAATAGATTTAAATATACTATATTATTAAACATAATTATAGTATACACAATAAAGTTTTTTACATTTTTAATTTAAGTAAAATGATTTGAATTCATGATAAGGTGGAAACTACGCAACATCGCTACTAGGTAGCCTGAAAGTCGACTAGCGACATATACATTTTACACCACAAAGTTGATCGCGTTTCTGTTAGTAAATAAACAAACAAAAAGATGACACATTCATAAACATTGGTCTGAAATTACTTCTTGAGGTAAAAGTTCTTTGGATTTTAATTTAATTTAATTTATGTTTTACTTAAGAAAGTACAATTTTAATCCCAGTTATGTATATTGTAACATAACACTACTAATATCATTGCTAGTGAGAAACCTCTGATAAGTAAGTTGACAAACATTTATAAAAAAAATTTTTGAACCACCGTTCATGTCAATGTTATTTTCTCAGAGCTTAGCCCTTTGATGATGGCGTAATAACCGAAAGCGCTTGGCAGATTTTATCTCTATTATATACCGATATACACAAATCTTGTTTTATTAGAGAATTTTGTATTATTATTTTTTATGACACGAGAGGGACTTAAAACTTTCAAAAAACGTGTTTTGCCCTAATGGCCACACAGTATGCAAATTCAATTCTAGGATCTAAACTACGTGTCCAATAAATGTGCCGTTGTGACAGTATCTACTGATATTTACCACCTAGATTAAATTTTGATAAATTTATTGGTTTACATAGTATGCATACCATATTTAAAGTCCGGTAAGTACGTGTCGATACTTTAGCTAAAAATAATTTAAAATATAGCAGAAGTAATCCATTGAGAACCGTCCAATTTTAAATTATTTGGGCGCTCGACCAGTTCCAAATAAATTAATTTTTGTGTGTTGTTAAACCTATATATGTGTACTCTAAAACCATTTTTTTTTAATTTTTATATTGCTTCGTTTGGGCGTGGTCACCCTCCCAAATTTGAATTTTTCTGATTTTTGCATGTTGGGAAACTTGATATTTCTTGGTTGTTAAATGAGATAGCGACATGGAACAAGCGTAGGTTTTTTAATTAACTATTGGGCTACCTTTTTTGCTAAAAACACTTTTTTCTCAAAAAATTTAAAATAGGTTAAAATGGCATTTAAAGTTTGGCATAAAATTCAACAAAATCACGATTTTTAAATTTCAATATTTTTTTATAGGGCTGACTTTAGGTTCAATTTTTTTTTTGTAAAAAGTTATATATAAGTACTATGATCTGTAAAAGTTTTAAATCAAAATATGTATTTATAAATTTTTTACAGCACTTTAAAAATATTACTTTTTCGAAAATACCCTGTTTTGAGCCTCTATTACTCAGCTTTGACCAATTTTAAAAATCTGAAATTTTTACACATGAAAACTCTATATGTTAACATTGCAGAAAAAAAATCAAGAATGTGTTTTGCCTTAAAATTAAAATATAATTAAAACAAAATTGACTTAAATCCAAATATTTTATTACTTTAATTTGTTACTAACCTTTGTGCGTATAATTAATGGTACGTAAAAATATCCTAAAATACAATATTTTATATAAATACTTAAAAATATATACTTTTTCTGCATTTTGTATTTTTTTTCTAACCATTTTTAAAAATCTGAGATTTTAACACATGAAAGCTCTATATGTAAGCGAACCAACCTAAAAATTTCCAGAATGTGTTTTGCCCTAAATTAAAATTAACTCGAAAAATATATCACCTAAATTTAATCATTTTATCTTTGAAAATATACCTTTTTAATACTTATCTTAAGATTATTTTATAAAAATAATTTATATTTTATTATTATTTTATATTATAATTACCGATTTAAAGCAGTTATGAGCTATCCTTTTAAAGGAATAAATTTATACAGAAATAAACGCTAATCTCCCTTTTTCCACTACTTATTTTGGGATAATAAATCTGAATTCTAATTACAGTTTAAAAAATATATATATAAAAATACAGGCATTTAAAGTAATAATTTAGTACATAAACGTATGTTTAAGTATGGAGTGCTCTATTGGAACTTATATCAGTGAAGAATGCCACAAGAATTGTTATGGAGTTGTGAAAAAAAGGATAAAGCTTATTAATGAATATAGCTGTGAAGATCAAATTTTACTAAAATCAAGAGTAAATGAAGATATAGTGTCCATTTGTGAATATCATGATCTCAAGTTCTTAAAATATTATCATAACATTTATTTATTTATTTATTTAAACCCAACAGGCTAACCTAATTACAGGGTTCTTAACAATTATTTAGATACAACTTTAAAGTACTAGTACAAACTTAAATAATTACACTTAAACTTCGGGAACGGAACAGGTACTTTTTATGATGGGTGACAATAATCTTTTAAAGCTATTAAAATTATTATTAAATATATCTATATCCTGACATATATTATTATAGGCTATGCACATATCATTTACAGGCGAATTTAAATGGTGTAATGTATTTGTTTTATTTATATAAAAACATTTTGATATACGTATGGATGACCTAGGCACTGATATATTTAACATATTTAACAAATCCGGTACATCAACAATGCCATGTAAAAGCTTATACAAAAAGACAACCAAATGATATGTGCGCCTTTCTTTTAATGATTGCATATTAAATTCGATAAGTAACTCTTTGTAATCAGCATTATTGGGATATATATTATATTTTTTAAAGTACAAGAATTTCAGAAACTTTTTTTGTACCCTTTCAATCATATCAATATATTTTGTGTGGAACGGATTCCACACAATGCAAGCATATTCCAATTTGCTTCTCACGTAAGAGTAGTATAATGTTTTAATTGAGTCAATATTTACAAAATTTTTGCTATTGCGAATGACAAACCCTAGAGTCCTAGTAGCTTTAGCACATATTTTTTCGATGTGAGAATTGAAAGTTAACGCTGTGTCAAAAGTAATGCCCAAATCTTTTACTTCATTGACTCTTTTTAATACAATGCGATTAATGTCATAATTAAACGTTATATTTAAAGTTTTTCGAGAAAAAGTCATTATTTTACATTTCTCTGGATTTAATGCTAATTTATTAATGAAACACCAATTGACTAAGTTATCTAGGTCACGTTGCAATAATAAACAATCATTAATAGACTTAATGACAAAAAATATCTTAAGGTCATCTGCGTAAAGCAACAAGCAACACTTAAGAAATAGGTAAATGTCATCAATAAATATGAGGAATAACAAAGGTCCTAGATTAGATCCTTGCGGAACCCCTGAGAGAGCTAAATAAATTATAGACCTAATTCCTTTATATTCTACATACTGTTCCCTATCTTTTAAGTAAGACGCTAATATCAGTACAATATCATCACATATACCAAACGAATGAACCTTATTAAGCAATATTGGATGCGGTACTTTATCAAATGCTTTACTAAAATCGGTGTGAATTACGTCAATCTGATTACGAATGTCCAATTCAGAAGATATAATTTGAGAGAAAAGGCTAAGATTTGTAACAGTACTACGTCCTTTAAAAAATCCATGTTTGGACGAAAATGCTGTGATCCCTTCAATCGACACAAAAAAATAATACATACACATCTAAGGGAAATTTCGCTTGAAGATGTTAAAAACGAAGATTCTACACATTTAATACCTGGCAAATCTTTATGTTTATCATGTCGAAAAATTAATCTCATTAAAAAGAAGAAACTGGATACAAAAAAGAATCTTCAGTACAAGAAAAACCGAACAATAAAGAAAAAAAGTACAGCCAAAGAAAAAATCGCAAAAAAAAAATAGAAAATGCTGATAAGTATATATTTTTCATTTTTTATATAAAATACTGTATTTTAGGGTATTTTTACGTAACATTAATTAAACGCACAAAGGTTAGTAACAAATTCAAATAATAAAATATTTCGATTTAAGTCATTTTGTTTTAATTATATTTTCATTTTAAGGCAAAACACATTCTTGATTTTTTTTTCTTAAATGTTAACATATAGAGCTTTCGTGTGTAAAAATTTCAGATTTTTAAAATTGGTCAAGACTGAGTAATAGAGGCTCAAAATAAGGTATTTTCGAAAAAGTAATATTTTCAAAGTGCTGTAAAAAATTTATAAATACATATTTTGATTTAAAACTTTTACAGTTCATAGTACTTATATATAACTTTTTACAAAAAAAAAATTGAACCTAAAGTCAGCCCTATAAAAAAATATTGAAATTTAAAAATCGTGATTTTGTTGAATTTTATATCAAACTTTGGATACCATTTTAACATATTTTAAATTTTTTGGGAAAAAAGTGTATTAAGCGAAAAAGGTAGCCCAATAATTGATTAAAAAACCTACGTTTGTTCCATATCGCTATCTCATTTAACAACCAAGATATATCAAGTTTCCCAACATCCAAAAATCAGAAAAATTCAAATTTTGGAGGGTTGCCACCCCCAAACGAATAAAAATAAAACAAAAATGGTTTTAGAGTACACATATATAGGTTTAACAACAGGCAAAAAATTATTGAATTTAAAAATAGTCGAGCGCCCTATGCTGGACGAATTTCAATGGACCACGCCAGCAGTACTATAGTCCATCAAGTCATGAGTGATAATAGTAAGGGACGAGGCCTGTTTTACACAACAGAGCGCTTGAGAATCTGTATGCATGCATGGAGAGAAAGAAGATTGTATAAATTGTAGTATTAAAATTTTTACAGATGTCAGTACTGTTTTCCTGCATATTCTACCTAAAGACCTATCCAGAGATCCTCATAACAAGCATAGTACATAAGAATGCGATGCCGTCATTGGCTTGATCACAATCTTATGTAATATGCTTGTTATGCGAGCCTCTGTATAGGCCTTGTCATTGTAACCTAAAAATTTGACGTTTCGCTTGTTTTCAATATAATTTGCGTTTGTACAATATGTAAATATGTATAATATGTGAGTGTATGAAGAATAAACTAAAAAAGAACCCTTTTCAATAGTTTTAACGACCACTCGTTGTAAAAAAATGTAAACAAATATCTCAATATGTTATAGTCTAAAAGGTACGTGTTTTTAACCAATTATGTGGCCTAAAAATGGCGGGAATTTTTAAACTACTATCTTATATGACTGGATTGACCATACTATACTATTAAGACTAGGAGCAGTAGTATATCAAATTTTCTGCTAAACTCACAAAATGATAATATTTTGAACTCTTAGGTCTATTATGTTTAACTAAATATAAAATCTGGCACAGGGTGGGATATTTTTCAAATCTAGCAAGACAAAAATAGCAAAACCAACAAATAAACTGTTTAAAGTTTAATAAAATGACTGGGAAAAGCCTTTGGATATTACATATTTACATTTTATAGAGCTTAAATTTAGCATATAAGCAAGTAAAACAATAATCTGTTTTTGTTGCCTGTATTAAGTAGTATAGTACCGTTTTTAAAAAGTCATAATAGGTTTTATGTTCTATACATTATAAGGTTAAGGTATGAACTTAGCTTCGCTGGCTTTATTTTTGTTTAACGAAATTATTTTAACTTTGATATTAACTTTTATTTTATCAAAATATTTTATTTTGCTTGATCTACATTTTGATTCGTGTTGAAACCGGTAATAAATTTTTAACTCTCAGATAGCTTAGGGAACGTTTAAGTATTACGTAACGCAAATTTTGATCATTTTGGTCAAATTTAAAAAAATTCAAAATGTAGGCGCCAATATGACGGACGACTTGTGTCATTTTTGGTCGATTTGAACCAAAATTGGTATCAGGGGGTTCTCGGGGTCGTAGATTATGAATTTTTGGACAAAATTAAAAAATTAAAATGGCGGAGCCTACATGGCGGACGATTTGGATCATTAATGAGGAACTCTAGAACGCTTTGAGCTAAAGTTTTCAAATTTTAACCATACTAATCAAACTTTTTTGAAGGGGTGGGGTATACTTACGAGTCCAAATTACCCGCGTCGATTCCTTAAAAACTATTACTTTTTGCAAGAGCTGGCTCAAACCATAAAATGTTAAAATATTTTTACATAAAAAGAACAATCTATTGCAAACCAAACAAAAACGTATGTTTTAACCAGCAAACTGTTCTTTTATATATGCCTAATGTAACCAACTGTTTTACTCAATCCAACTCTCTCTCTCTCTCTCTCTCTCTCTCTCTCTCTCTCTCTCTCTCTTTATCTCTCTCTCTCTCTCTCTCTCTCGCTCTCTCTCTCTCTCTCTCTTTCTCTAAATCTAATTGGGACATTTTTAAGTCGTATTTGTAAATAGGCCCTTATTAGTGTAGCCAGTCCATCGCTGAACACCTTGTTTTCTGGACTATTCTATACTTAGTACATAAGCACATTTAAATTTAAACTAGACATCGTTTATATTCAAATAGTCGCAAATTGAAACAAGCAAGTTCAAACAACAAGTGTAAATTTGAATAATCTAATTTGATTATCAAATATTAAAAAGTAGATGTAAATTTTTGTAACACGGGATCTATAAACAATATTTATTTTTCACTTATACCGTATTCGTTTCATAAAAGCTATGATATAAGTTGCATAAACAAACCAGTAACAAGGTTATTTTGTATCTGTATATTTTCTTCTAATTTTAATATTTTATTAACACTGTTTGGATCTAAGTATTGAGGCACCCAAAAATGAAATTAAAAAAATATATACAAAAACTGATATATTTCTTAGCCCCTAAATTTAACCAGTAGAACCTTAGTTCAATTTTTTTTTGCAAAATTACATATAAAGCTCCTGGGCTATAGTCCAGGAGATATTTAATTATTTATAGAATGATCAAAGAAAGAAACCGTTCATAAACTTTAAAAAATTACTTTATACAAAGTACGAAAAGTGATATATGGTGTCCCAGAATGTTTGGACTTTTTGTTTTGGGTAACTTTTTAAATTTTAATATTTTTTTATTATTCTTTTTGCGACTCTTATAAGCTCATAATCACACGCATTTTGCGTGTTCTTGTAGGCCCAAAAGAGGTCTGTCTTTGTTTTTTTGGGTTGGCAACAGACCTGGCCTATCGCTTGACGTTTTCCGTGCAAATGTCAATGTCGCTTTAAAGTTGAATTTTATACAAAATTTTGGGTTTAGGTTATTTTTACCTTGTTAAAATTGTGGCTTGGTTAATTGCAGTAAAAAAGAGAAGAGATGACTATAAAATATATCAAAATACCATTTGTTCTTAGAATTTTAAACATGGTGTAAACTGTAATGCCAATCCAAAACAAAAATTCCTAAATCAGTCATCAATTTAAATGTAAGTTTTTTTTAATTTAAGAGCAAAAAAAAAACTGTATAAAGCACTCGTTTCATAACAGGTTTTTAGCGCACAAGTACAAGTTTCGAAAACGAGCCGCTTGCGTAACGTATGTAATGAAACTAGTACTTTAATACTATTATTAACACTGTTCGGATCTAAGTATTTATTTACTGGAGACACGCAAAAATTAAATAAAAAAGTATAATATATACAGGGTGATCAGTAATTGCCATGCCAAAATTGAAGAGGTGATTCTACACCCAAAAATATGAAAAAAGTTTCTATAAAGGTTGGTCCGGAAATGAGCCCTTCGAAGATGACATATTGAATGGGGAACAAAAAATAGCACCAATAAAATTTTAATACTACAGGGTGATTCTTTTTTTAAAACTAAGCAAAAAAGTATTATTTAACAAAACACCTAAATTTAATATTAAAGGAGTAATAGCCTTTTAAAAAGAAACGTTGTTGGTGGCACAAGTTTTTTTAAATGGAAAGGGGGTCGTGTGATACATCATTTTAAAGCAAATAAAATTCTCTATTGGACTGTATATTTTTTAGTCCCGTATACTATTAAACTAATTATATAAAATTAAAAATATAACAGAAAAATATAGTAAAGTAAATTTGACTGCTATATTTTTAAATTGTTTTAAAATGTAATTTTTATTATGTACGTCTGTACGTCTGTACGTCTGCACGTCTGTACGTCTGTACATCTATACGTCTAAGGAAACCACTATTTATCATCATTATCAGTTAACAGTCCCAAGACTGGTTTGGGACAGCTCTTTATCTCATTTTATCCTTAGATAAATCTTGAATTTTTCTAAAAAAATACACCCTACATCGTTTACTATTTGTGACCATTATTCTATTTTAGACCTGTTTATCCGTCTTTTTGCTCCCAACTCGCTCTCCAGAATATCTCTAAAACATGAAAGTTTACATATCTCATCTTAACTAGCTTTCCACAAAATACATTTTTTCCCGATTTTCTACAATATGCTCTCGTTTGTAACTCTATCCGACCATTTAATCTAACATTCTCTTATAGTATCAAATTGACTATTTATATTTTTTAATTATTTTTAAGAAAAATTTCAATATTAAAATCTTAGAGTAAATATACATAAATTCGGTCCACGTTAAAAGAAATAATTTTTTTGATTCAATTAATTTTTCTGAAAGGGTATATTCTTTATCTTATAGCAAGTAATAATTTTTTTAACGAATATTTTACTATAGTTTGGGTAATAAGATTCTATTTTTATTGGTTATAAATTTAATCGATAAAAAATACATAAAACGTGAGACGACCTTTCTCAAATTGTTCGAGGCATATACTCATATATCACTATGATGTATTTTATTCTTGAAACTAACGCTAAAAGTTTAAAGTATAAAATATTAAGTTTTTTTTCCAAAATGTTTATGAGGAAAATGCACAGATAAAAATAAATAGTTAAGCAATTACTAAAAAAATTAAGTAGTGGCACTAGGTCTTTAAAAAAAACACGAGTTCTGGAATTTTTTTAGTACCTCTTCTTATATCGTAAAAAATACCAAAATACTGTGCAAAATTTAAAAAAAAATGCATGACATGGTATATATTTGATTAAAAAATCGTGCCTTATGTAATAATTAAATTATATTTTTTACAGTTTTCAAATGAATTCGGGCGGACCCTAATTTAATATTTTTTTTTAGAGCTGAAGCCTCGCTGGAGCAAACCGTGTTCTCAACAGTTGTCAAATATAACCAAAAATTAATAAATAGTTTTTAATATATTATATTTTACTGATTCCGCTTTATTTAAATACCAAAAAATCGTGTTTTTAACATACTCTTGATTAGGGTCACTCGATCGGTTCCGCTTTGTCTACTTTGTGTGTTAGTGTGTTTTGGTGGTTGGTTGGGCGAAAACCACCATAAACCCAAACGGCTAACCACCAAAGCATTATACAAAGTAACAACTCATCGAGTGACCATACTCTTGATAATTTTGGCGTAACGATTAATATTTTCCAAAAATAATTTATTACAAAAATTAAAGAGCATTAAATGATTTTAGTTTGCTTTTTTAATTTTTAAAATCGGAGGTTAATGAAAAACAAATTTAGCTATATTAGAAACCTAAAATTCGTAACTTCCGATTTTAAAAATTAAAAAATCAAACAGATCATTTTTGTAATAAGAAATTTTTGGAAAATATTGACTGTTACGCCAAAATTATCAAAAGTATGTAAAAAACACGATTTTTTGGGATTTACGCCTTTTTTTGAGGTGTTATAAAAATCAACAAAATTCCGCTTTATTATCACAACTTAACACAGTGCGACCCTGCAATTTTATAGTTTTAAAAGATGTGCACCAAAAGTTTTTTTTAGATTAATAAAATAGGTTTATTGGTTATTAAAAATCACTATGTTTAAAAATCGCAACAGATCCTTTTCATAATTTAGGGCCTATTTTAATATTTTTTTTTATTTTCATTTTTTTTAAACTCTTTTAAACGTATTATCTCGCCTAATAAACTTATTTTAAAAAAAAATACGCTAGTGAGCCCTTCAGTGAACCTTAAACAATTATAAATCCTATTAAATACCATTTATTGCGCGTTAATAGCTGAATTAAATTGCAAATTAGTATTGTATTTTTCTTAAACATACAAAAACTAAAAACTTTTAAAAAACGTTACCTTAAAAACTAAATTAAATCCTATTAGATGAAAATTCAATAACTGCCTTTAAAAGTTGCTGACCATAGCGTGGGTCGTTAACATTATTCATTTTGTGTTTATTCCAGACAGTAAGGAATTCTTTGTGAATAGACTCCCCAGCCTGTTCTGACCAAATTCCTAAGCCACTCTCTAAATAGGAAACACTGTCTTTAAGGTGATGCAATATGCAATTAATTTTAAGAGTTTTTGATACCCCGGAATCATTTAAAACTGCTTCCAGATGTTTGAGATCTGATTCGAGTTGTACTTGAGTTTTTGTTGTACCGAAACATTTATCGACGATTTTGTTCATCACATTGAATGACGCAAAAAATGGCATAACCAGAACTTGATTCACATTTCCCAGTACTTCTTTTGATGTTAATTCATTGGCATGCTTTAGGAGCTTTCTACAAGCATTGCCATCGAAAATTTCTCCTTGATAATTCTTGGCAATTATATTTAAATTCTTGGGCCATTTAAGAGCGTTCTCTCTTTCCAGCAATGGGACCAGGCCTTTCCAAAAGAGGTGAAAAACTCGCACATTTTCGTTCTCTTCAAACAAAGGTTTATTGACAATACTAAAAGACTCTTTGGCTCTTTTAATGTTCTTATCTAATGATAAACTAAATTTATTAAAATGAATTTCCAAATCACCATAGGTTCTTAGCTCCTTGGCAGCAGATTTATACGCTCTCATTTCATACAGAAAAATATGACAATAGGGGCAAGGATAGGTTGACGTTGCAATGCTTGTAGAAAGCTCCTAAAGCATGCCAATGAATTAAAATCAAAAGAAGTACTGGGAAATGGGAATCAAGTTCTGGTTATGCCATTTGTTGCGTCATTCAATGTGATGAACAAAATCGTCGATAAATGTTTCGGTACAACAAAAACTGAAGTACAACTCGAATCAGATCTCAAACATCTGGAAGCATTTTTAAATGATTCCGGGGTATCAAAAACTCCTAAAATTAATTGCATTAGGATTTAATTTAGTTTTTAAGGTAACGTTTTTTAAAAGTTTTTAGTTTATAGATGTTTAAGAAAAATACAATACTAATTTGCAATTTAATTCAGCTATTAACGCGCAATAAATGGTATTTAATAGGATTTATAATTGTTTAAACTTTTTTTAAGGTTCACTGAAGGGCTCACTAGCGTAATTTTTTTTAAATAAGTTTATTAGGCAAGATAATACCTTTAAAAGAGTTTAAAAAAAAAATTAAAATAAAAAAAAATATTAAAATAGGCTTTAAATTATCAAAAGGATCTGTTGCGATTTTTAAACATAGTGATTTTTAATAACCAATATACCTATTTTACTAATCTAAAAAAAACTTTTGGTGCACATCTCTTAAAACTTATAAAATGCAGGGTCGCACTGTGTTAAGCAGTATACAAAAACTATATTCTAAAAATTTCATGTCATTTCAGGAAACGCTTAATTTTTTTCTTCATAATTTCAAGTTTTTCCGGTTATTTCTCCATTAAAATAATGAGACAAGCGATTATTTTTATTTTTGGATTTTTTACTAACATTCGATCCCCAAATAGGGATTTTTAAGGTAGCGAGCATTTTAGTTAAAATCACTTCGAACCCACCGTGGATAAGATGCCAAAACTTGCACCCACGTGAGTAAGTGGTAAACATACTCCAATATTTTTAATTTTTTTTTTGTGGGATATTTACTCATCAAAACTAGGGACCCTATATATAATGACATTAAACTTCACACAAAGGGTTGAGACACGCTTTGATTTTGAGGTTAAAATGGCAACCAAGCACTAGTATTGTTAAACAATGAAAGACAATGGTTTTATCCAAAGTGCTTTGGTGCCAAATCTAAATCTAGTAATAATTATGTCTAAATTTAATATAATTCTGTCAGATACAAAATCTGAGGTTATAGTTAAATGTCAACCCGAACAGAGGCGTCGATATTAATTAATATAATAATCTTGTCATATTTAAGTGTCAGTGTCAAACTGAATATTTGGTCATCAAATTTATTTATTTACGAAATTATGGTTTATAGTTTTATTATTGTACTTTTTTAAAGTGCCTACGAAAATACCTGTACAATTTAAATCAAGATTTACTTATGGAATATACTGACGACCGTCAGTGTTCGAATAATCTCGGAATTTTCCCTAAATAGTTGAAATTACTTTTATTTGGAACTGAATTAATTTTGAAGAAAAGAATAATATAAATAAATAAGAGGAATGTAAAAAATTCAGGCATGTACCGAAGAATATGATCAACTAGTAGTTTTACTTTAGCAAACTAAAAATATTAAAAAAAAATAATTTTATAGGTATTCCTTTAATAACTGCAGGTTTTTCATTATTGTTTTCTATGATAATTATAATAAAAATATACATTAAAACTTTGATTAGAACGTGTTTATTTTAGGCTTGCACTAGGCATGTTTATGTATTTTTTTTATTATAATCCAAAAAATATATTTTTTATTATTTAGTAATAAAATATGTTGAAGATTTTCATATATTAAAGTGTGTGCATACATAACAAATTTATATTTTTATAAGTTTTATACTTTGACGTTTTAAATCATAAATTCACGGCAAAACAGAAAGAATGAAAAGTGTACTATCCCAGCCAATACAGGATCAGCCAGGCACTAACGAATAAGGAAATCCAATTCAATAACAAATTAAATATTTTATTAACGAAATTAAGGTAATTTACAAGTATGTATTTTCTTTTCTGCTGTTTGTTACTTTTGTGGTTTTAAATTGTTCAGTTCAGTTCAGCTTACTATTTTTATCTATCCAAAAGTAATAATTCTGAATTTTAAAATTTTAATATATTTTGTTTTAATTAAAGAGTTATGCTTATTATATAATTTACTGCTTTTCTCGTTACTAATAGTCATCTGCCTTTTTAGATAAGAAATATTTTGTAGATGCATTCCATTAATAAGTCCATTTTCTTTCACAGTTTTTGCATGCTGCACCTGCATGTAAGCTAAAGAAGTAACTTCTCCCAGTACAGCAAAGTCTTGCTCCTTTCTTCAGATTTTTATTATTTCTTATTCACTGTCATCCGCAAAATATTAAATGTTAATTTTTTGACCTAGTATACTATAGTAACTGTAACTGTTCATTATATTCAATCATCCCCAATTACGACAGTTTACCACTGAACATTGTCGTGACATTTTTTCAAAAAACACGTCTATGGATATTTTGACAAGTAATGTCACTTCTACTATACCAATAGTGCCAATTCGCAAAAAAAACATAACCCTGCAGAAATTACTAAATTGGTGTCTCAACCCTTTGTGTGAAGTTAAATGTCACTTTATTTAGGGTACCTAATCAAAACGAGTTTTATTCTCCATGAGAAGCAAAAAATTCCAACTTTTTTATTTTGAACAACCCTACTAACTGCCCTCTTAGGATGAACGCGGCACATCCAGATAACAATACAGTCGAAATTTCTGTGACCGCTTATGTAAAAATCGACTGTATTGCTATCTGGATTTGCCGCGTTCGTCCTAAGGAGGGCAGTATACAGTTGCCTTTTTTTAACCACCATGATATTTACAATCTTGTTTGTGTAATAAATACGTACCAGTTTGAGTGTTACAATACAATACAATACAAGTGGGGTTCTGAGGCAAGGAACTGCCTTTCAAATCACTGCGACCAATGAGATATATTGTGAATCCCCTTTGCATTTTAGTCCACATCAAACTTTAGGCTTCCAAAGAATCTTAGAGTTTTTTGGGGGCTACTTGGGATATATCTGCAGGTCTTGGGTATACCTGTTCTAGATATAGCCTTTTCCGAGCAATGGCTTCGCAGAAGCACATAATGTGTTCGGCCGTTTCTGGTGCTTCTGAGCATAGACGGCAAATGTCGATTTCAGATTTTCCCATTTTTTTAAGATGATATCTTAACGGTCTGTGTCCAGTTAACAGCCCTGTATAGGTCTTTAGGTCCGTCTTGCTGAGATCGAGTATCTTTCTTGTTCATTCAGGTTCATATTTTATGAATATTTTGGCCTGTCTTAAGTTTTGGTCTTTCCAATATCGAGTTTTGATTTTGGTTTCCCATTCCTTAATTGCCTGTACCTGATGGCTTTTGTTAAAGCCACAGAAATGTTCAGGATCAATAAATTGAGTGCATGCTCCCTCTCTTGGTTTCTGCCAGAGTTTGAGTGTTAAGCGAGTGTAAAATTTTACACTCAATTTTTTAGTATATAGCAGCTTTAAATGAAACCAGTGCTTTAATTATTTATTACTATTTTTAATACTATTACTATTTATTACTCATATCTCTTTTGCACATTAGTTCTAAAATTAATGGGTTGTCTATGTGTCCATAAACATTATAAGAACTAAATAAATAACTGAACTGAATTAAATTGAATTCGTGTGGAAATTTGTTATCATTTTTACGTACTCGTGCGAAAACCACTTTCTACATAATTAAACATAGCTCATGCAGTTTTGTAAAGTTAGCTTTCTATACAAAAATATCATTAAAATGACGGAAAAATAATAATGTTCTGCACGAACATGGAAAAAATACCCTGCAAAGTCACAAAATGCAAAAATATATAAAAAAATTAAACATTTGCAAGAATACAAGGCTTGCCTTATTAAAAAAAGAATGAATGGGATTTTGTTTGTAGTTTTTGTAACGAGTAAGCGACTTTAGTCCTTAGTGCACGAAAATGAAGTTTTTTTGACGACGCGAAGTGAAGTCAAATAATTATTCGAGTGCACTAAGGATTTGTCGCAAACGAGTTGCGAACAACATTTTTCGTTCGATCTACAGTCTAGACTCTTTAAAAATGTATATAAGAATAACCTGTGTTTAATTTTGACATTTCAAAATTTTATAAACGTCAAATGACTTTTGTCAAAATGAAAGCTATGTGTAATCGTTTGGATAAATGAGTGTGCATAGTTGTCATTTCATTCAAATATGCACTATGTACTCGTGTGGTAGAAAAATATCGTAACGAGAATATATAGTGAACATGCATTTTTCATTATTTCGTGTAAACTAGGTCGTACGAAATTAGTATATTACATAACTAGTGTGGAAAGTGACATATTTCACGCGAGTGGGAAGGTTTATGAACGAGCCATAAGTCGAGTGAGGAAACCCTACGAGTGTACGAACTACACTTTCCAACGAGTTATGTACGCTATTTTTCCTACGATCCTGAAAAAATATAAAGTTTCTTAATTTAATATTTTCTAATTTTTATTACTTATTCAAAGAATTTTTGAGAAAAGCAAAGCATACAAAGCAAAAAAATAGCATAAAAATGTACCTATTAATGTTAAACAGGAAATATGATTTTCTTTTACTTTTAGTTTTCTTGGTTTTTAAATTTAATACAATATTATACAATACAATACCTACCTGTTTAATGGGTTGCCTAAAACGCAAGCCTCTTGTGTAAATCAAGGCAAGACAGTTTGCTAATTAAATTAGATTTCTTTAGATGTTCCCATATAAAACAGTAAAATTGTACTGTTTTACGATTTCATAAAAAAAAGACCGTGTATTTTGATGGTTTTTTATGAAATGTAAGGTAACTAAATGAAAAATTAAGTAATTTTTATAAAATCTAGATATAAATAAAACATCTCAAGTTATATCTTGGTCATTCTAGTTATAGGTTATAACTATAGTTTCTATTTTTGACATGAAAAACAGAAATATTTGGATTGAAAAACATAAAAAATATCATAAAATTCATCATGAAAGTTGGAAAATGGCATATAAAACGAGGTGAGCTAAATTCGTAGAATCTACAACGTAAATTTAGGCAAACCTAGATACGTGAAATTAGGCAAACCTACATACATAAATATCAAACTAGGGTGATATAAAAATATCAAACTAGTGTGATATAAGGCGTTTTCGGAAAAACAAAAGAGTGTGCTAAATGTCATTTTCATAAGGGATCGTAGGAAAAGTAATTTTGCAACTGTAGTTCATATATGAAGAGTATTTTGTAAAATGCGAAGTTTGGCACATTTTCACGGCTTATTTGCTGTTTTATGAAGTATGAAAGACTACACGTGGTTTTAGGTTCCTGAAGGATATAATTTATAATGCTGAAAAATAAGTTTTAAGCAAGGTTTACTATTCATAAAATAGTAGGAGTAACTATTGATTAATTAACCAATATTAACCTTTTAATTCAAATCTATGACGCCAAAGTATCATGTTGTCGGTATAAAGTTATACTCGGGATTTGCAGTCTTTTGGCATTAAATAAACGGAGTGATTCTACATCACAAAACATGATAAACCAGCATATAAATATAGAAAACGAACCCTAAGAGAGTTGCGACCCTTTAAAATTGTCCTTATTAAAGGTTTTTAATTAATAACTCTGGCACCCTTTGAGCTAGAGCGACGAGGTTTTTGCTACTAGTAATTATAAAGGCAATTAGTTTGTGTTAATTTAATAGATTCCTTAAGTAAAAATACATAAAAAATGTCAAATAAGATCCACTTTGAATTTTAAATTTTTAATAACTGATTTGGTTTTAGCCAAAAATCCCTGTTAACTAAAATAATAAAAAGAGAATTTAGGCCGCGGTAAAGTCTCCTCTGGTCGGGTTCAGTAGTTTAAAAACTACGAAATGAGAAATAACTAAAGGTAGTTTTGCGTTTATGGCTGCGTTTATACAAGAAATGCAAAAATCTTTTAAAAAGTTTTCAAATATAGGCATCTGTTATTATATTATTCACAGCCCCAGCGCTAGAATAATATTATACGGTAGTTTTGAATTTTCAAAAAAAAACAAAACAAAAATCGTCCTAGACAAAAAATTCTTGGATATAAATTTCTTTTATGAAAAAATAAGCAACTTTTTTTTTCGAATGTCCGTCTGTCCGATGTCACGATTTTTGTAGACACGATAACTCAAGAACGAAAAATTCGATAGTATTGAAAGGGAAGTTCCCTATTATTTTTGAAAGTAATCCTCCCAAAAACAAAAAAAAAAATCAGGAAAAATTACTTTTATTATAACGATCAATTCGAATAATAAAAATAAAAAAAAAATTAAAATTTTTATATTTTTCTTAGAAATTTTTTTTTTTGAAAAAAGAAAACTTAATGAGTTTTTAGAGGATGAAAATTTTTAACAAAAATGTAAACGTAATTTTATGTAAACGTAATTTTATGTATGATATGTATTTATTTTGACTTGTATATCCACCTTAAGGTGGCACTTGTATGTATTTATATTAAAATTAAATTAAATTAAAATTAATGAAAAATTAAAAAAAAAATAAGTTTTTTGCATTTTTTTTGATTTTTTTTTCGTTTTTCAAAAAAGATCCTTTTTAAAAAGAAATGTATTTTTTAATTTTTTTTTGTGAAAATTATTTCTAAGTATTTGTGAAATGCATTTACTGTGAATAATATATAATTAAATGCGTAGCATTACATATCTTCACGGCTTGTTTAAAGTAGAACAACCCACAAGGGACCCTTTTTTGTAAAAACACATAAATTATAATTAGCCAGTCGGTCATGAAATAACGCATAAACCAAAGCTACAACTTAAAGCCATATGCACAATCCACTTTAATTAAGCTCTAATAATAAACGAATATCACGTCAAAACCAACACATACACATATTAAATGAAGCCTATAGAAGCAAAATTTAATCTATACCCCTCAAAATTACACTACAAAATAAATGTAATTACACATAATTCTGTATATAAATGTGATTTAGTGGAGATTCATATAAAATTTACATTTTAGATGTAATTTTACAAGCTTTTTTAAATTATTTATTAACCTCAAGAGAATACAGGATACTATATCAGGTAAATATCACAGAAAATATAAATAAAAGTATAATAAATGTACATATGAGTTAATCATGTTCTTAAATTTATGTAATAATCTTTAACAGATGTAACATGTAAAGTTTAACCGGGTGATCCAACGAACATTTTAACCTTGGATAAAGGGCTGTCCATATATTAAGTAACGCAATTTTTCAAAAAAATTGACCCCCTCCCCCCCCTGTGTAACAAACTGTCACATTTACCAACACCCCCCCCTCCCCCCTGTGTAACGCGTAACAATATAAAAATTTGTATTTTTTTCTAACATATCTTGATACAGAATTCCGCATAATGCAAGACGGTAAAAAGACAGTGTAAAAATGATACATATTTATTATAATAATACATATAGCACTTAATTTACTTAAACGAAAAAATCACTCAAACTTTAAAAAAATATTCGTATTCAATATCACACAGGGAAAAAATACTAGGTACCTCTTTTTACACATGTGTCACATATAACACGTATATTGTTTATGCACAGGTACACAAAATAGTACACACATTGGTGTTCTGTGAGTACACATTCCGCGCGAAAATGTATCATCGCCGATGGTTCATTGGCAAGATCACGCAAGAACAGGGCCGTAAGATTTTTTTTTATATCAATGTCAACAGTTTTTTTACTGATTACAATATTATTTAAATATGCATAGTTTCGTCAATTTTTGTGTGAAAAGGGGAATTATGGGCCACTAAATAGTAGTTTATGATGAAATAAAAATACATCTGCCAAGCTTAGGAAATAAACATTAAATTTATTAAATTCCGTTACGTAACGTTTACCTACACCCCCCCCCTCCCCTTTGTCACAAACTGTAACAATTTCTCTGACGCCCTCCCCACTAGGCGCGTTACGTAATATATGGACAGCCCCTAAAATCGAAACTAATGACTTTTCGAAAAAACGCCGAACAGGTTAATTTTTATTTTAAGGGGGATATCTTTTGACATGATATAATTGACGTAACTACCCCCACAACTCAGGAGCTACTAGTTTGAAAATCTTAAATAGGAATGTGGGACATTAATAAATTATTAAATTATTGAAAAGGTTCTTTAATTCTGGTTATAACAAAGTTTAATTTGTTTAAATCAGTTCAGTACAGCCTTGCCAAATTATTGTCAAATTATCAAATTGTTATTTTTAAGTGTGGAAACACCCGTTATTTTATTTCATTTCAGTTGAAACCTAAACTTTTTAAATAAAAACAGCAATGATCTTTATTTAAATGCAAAAATATATGATAAAAACTATTTTATTGGAATAATCTCAAGCATAAAATATCCCTCAAGCTAAGTTTAGACTTGGCAACATTCGCGAACAAGTCAACATCGCTGCAAATTTGAGATTTAAAATTTTAATTATAGTTGTAAAGTAATATTGTTGTTTAGTTCTTAAATTTTTAATTTAAATATGAAACAACATGAAACATGGTAAAATTATATACTTCTTTATTTTGTTTGTAAAATGGTCTTTCAAAATACCATTCGTGCATAGTAATTATACATAATTTTTTTACTGTATATAAAAAAACATTTTGCTTAAGGAAATTGTTTTCATGCATTTTTCATCAAAATTCCTCGACCTGCGGTCACAAAAAATGCACTCAAACAATTGCCAAGCTAAATATTTTTTTAATACAGTAAAAAAATTATCGATAATTCAACATGCACTTATGATATTACTACTGAATTTTTTTTCGATAAAATTAACTCTATGAAAATAATTTTCGTCACGAACTAGAATGGATGAATGTAGTAGTTACGTTTACACTGAGGATAAAATCTGTTTTTAATGATTTTTCAGATTTAACAATGACGTTGATCTTTTGTTTATGTATCGACGGCTAGGTTCCAATATGTCATATTACGCTCTATTTCAACTTATACATTTCTCAATTTTAAAATGACATCATGACGTCGGCTGCTAAATGCACAACTCAAATTTATTTTAAGTGTTCATTTTACCGTATTTACAGGATTTCTAATACAAATATGGTAAAATCCAAAATTATAAAATGTTTTGGGCTTTGCCACTATTGCCTCCAGCAAGCAATATGACCTATTAAAATATGCTCACAATAAACAGCACGAAAAAACAAGTCCAGACAACGACGGATAAAGTATTAACCAGGACAAAAAAATAATCTAACGACAAAAGAGCTAAATGAACGACAAAAAAGGTATTCATTCGACAGAATAGGTATTTGCACGACAGAATAGGTATTTGCACGACAGAATAGGTTGTTGAACAAATAACTGAGTTACAGCATGTTGAAAAATAAGCTCGCTGCGTGCAATTTGGTCCATCCAGGGTGTTAGAAAACATTTGAAGTTCTCTACTTGATACAGTTGAGAAAAAATTTTAAATTAAAATATGGTAATGTGATACTATAGAGTAGTACTAAATATGATATGAATTTAAAGCAGAATGGTTACAGGTTTATAGGTGTAATGCACTAACTGTAAGGACGTGGAACCTTCTAAACTTTAAGCTTTTTGAGCCACCTAAATTATAAAATTTTTGAATAAAACTTTACCTGGTTTCTTTCTACACTAAATAGAATAATTTGACTTTTGGGCCCCCTTAAAAATATAATTTTGATTGTTTTTGCATCACCCTAATCAAGTAAAAGTGTTATGGTTATGGTTATTGTTATGGTTATGGTTATTAGGGTGGAGGGTAGCTATCTACACGCACTTAGGCCACAAGTGTTAGGTTTGAATAATAAAAGTTTCTTGTATCAAGTTTCAAAGAAACTTTATTAAAAGTAGGGTTGTATTTAACCGACTTCCAAAAAAGGAGGAGGTAATCAATTCGACGTCTGACTTTGTTTTTTTTATGTTTGTTCCCTCATAACTTTGAACGGATGAACGGAATTTGATGAAACCTTTTGCTACTTAAAGAGGACCTTCTAGAGGTGGTCCCGTTTTAATTTAACGCTCGGATAATGCCGGGTAAGCCGGATAATTAAAATAAATCTAATAATTTTAACACAATTTTACTTAAAAACGTCTTAATTTGGTTCTACTACCAACCAAATTTTTAGAGAAAAATCGGATAACTCGGATAAGCCGGGTAACTTGATTAAGGGGTCACTCAAATATAGCGGCACACTGAAAATCTTTTAAATGCCCCTAAACTTGATTCTTTGGACCTGTAATATAAAAATACCAAGAGAAAATGATACATTTTGTGATTTTACCATAAGGCGTTATTTGATTATTACTTAACGCTTAAAGTTTAACAAGATTTTCTTTAGTATTTCGTTTAAAATAAGGTTGGTTGGACTCTTGGGCGCTGAAATAAAAATATTACTTTCATTTTTATGAAATTTATCTTTAAAATAATGACGTCACAACGAACTGTTAGTACCGAGATGAAAGGACAACTATAATTTAGATTAGATGACGTTACAAATCTACAAGTTCTGTGTCTCTAAAAAGTAAAAAATAAAGAATTTTTGCAAAAAAAATGAACCGGTTTCTGTGTCTCTAAAAAGTAAAAAATAAAAAATACTTAAGTCGGTGCCAATTTCACAGCAAACAATAATAAAATAATGAAAACAAAATTGTTAGTAATAATTATAGGGAATGGTGAAATTGGCACCGATTTAAGTATTTTTTATTTTTTAGTTTTTAGAGACAGAAGTCGGTTCATTTTTTTTGCGAAAAGTTTTTTTTAAATACTCAGTATCTCCTAATCAGTATACTTAGTATCTACTTGCCATCTTGAATTTTTGAGTATTTAAAATATTAAAAATTATGAAAAATTGTTCAACCAAACATTAATTTCTTGGAAACAAGTACTAATTGAACTTGAAACAAATGCTATAAATTATGACTATATTATGTTTTTTTTCCATTTTCTTTTTTTTTAATTTTTTTTGCCAAAATACTTATACCGCAATTCTGGATCTTTTCGGAAATATTTGGTATTCATGGAAGATATAGCCAAACAGGTAAGAACGTCTAATTCAAACAGTTGACACGCCGGCTAGCTTGAGTTCGATTCTCACTCGCGCCGAATACCTTTTTCAGTTTATTCAAACCCAATCCATTCCAATTCCAATAATTAAATTTTCCATAGGATAATTTGCCAGCTCAATCTAATATAATTTTCGGCCTACGCAAAACCATCTCACTCTGTAGAGTTGTTTGCGCATGCGCCAGCTTGTCTTTAAAATTAACAAAAAATTGTCCTTACAAGTTCAAATTTAACATCACATATTAAAAAAATATAAATATTTACGATTCCCTCAAAACTTTACTATTAAAGGAATATTTTTACGAAACAACATAAAATAAATCAAGTCCTGTGCATATCTACAATAGCATGAGTAAATCCGCCTAAGCGGCCTCGCCCGTATCTTACAAAGAACACGCTGCGACTCTTTTCAGTTAATTAATAATTAAAATTTTCAGTTAATTAATAATTAACATTTGGCGAAGGCGACAAGTAAAACAGAGAACTCCCTATAAACTGGTTCAAAAATCAGTTAATGCCCGTGGTTCCCTCTGTTGCTAGCCCACACAAGTCCTAGACTTAGGGGATGCTAAATTAGGTAGAATAGTTCAGGGCTAAACCAACGAACTAACAACTCTTCTCTCCAGAATACGCATACCGTTAATATAAAGTATCGCCAAAATCTCGGTTTGTTTGTAAACAAATAGTAGGTATATTTAGTCCTGAACAATAACAATTACCAGTAACTGTTATTGTTGTCTCTGTTACAAACAAAGCTGTGCGAGTAAGACAGACAAATGTATATGTTGGCTACGTTTTTGTCAATTTTCACAAGAAATGCCTATTCTAGAGATAAGAGTTATTAGTTCGTTGGGCTAAACAAACATGTAATGTAATGTATCTATACATATATATATATATATATATATATATATATATATATATATATATATATATATATATATATATATATATACCTATAGGTAATTGAAAAGAAACGAGAAATACAGAGATGTAAAAAGGAATTAGCGATTTTTTTGGGATTTTGAATATACAACGTTGGAAATCATATTCCATAAAATTTTGCATGCCTAAGTGCATTTGATTTTCAAAAAAAATGTGAAAATTCGCGTTATTTTGATCCAGTCTACACATAACAAATCTCGTTGGCTATATTTTTATTACATTTTAGAAATATCTTTTATTTACCTTCGCCACGCGGCCACACGTGGTAAAATCATAAACATTTTGTACACAAACAACTATTTTGTGAATCGTAAACTGAGGCTGCTTCAATTTTAAAATTTAAAATAGAACGTTTTAGTAGGGCAGTAGACTGTCATCTCACTTCTTCATTTTTAATTCAAGGTCATTCGAGAATAATTTTTGTTGTGGTATTATTTATATACGGTGAAATAGGGTTCAAAATTCAGTTACAGCGTAGCCTTTGAAAGGGACGGGTGTAGCCTTTTTGGCACATTCCAGTGCAGCGAATCCGCAATCTTTTATGATGTGCCTTGTGTATTTTTGTTTTGCCATCTTCTATGATGTTCCTAGAGTATTTTTATATTAATGTATTATTTCCAAGTTAAAGTGAACCATATATTTAGTTGGTTATTAATCATGTGAACTGTTGAATTTTAAGTTAATAATAATGGACGTTTAAAGATATTTTTTTTGTGTGTTTTTAATGATAACTTTTTATATTAGCGTGGAAATTAATACAATAGTAATTTATCAGTGATAGTGCGCAAGTCAGGATACATATCCGATTAGTACTTGCGCACTGGAAACCTCATGATTATATAGAGAAACCCTGGTTAATTATTCGGAAGAAAAAGACCAAATAAATAGAGAGAGAGAGAGAGGGTTCAAAATTTTAAGGTGTGATTCTACATTATAAGTATAAGTATGTCAAAAAGTTCCTATAAACATGTTTAAAAATTCGTCGTTATGAAGCTAAGCCCCTTTGAAATTCGGTTTTTATTTAATAACTCAGGAACCCTTTGAGATATAGAAATGAGGTTTTGCACGTGAACTAATCTTAATAAGGCTCATCTTCTTATGTTACCTTCATGTACTTATTATAACCAGGGGTGTGCGAAACAGGGGAGCCTTATCAGTTTTTTGTCCCAAACTTTTTTCTGGGTAACTTTTTTGTAATTTTATTTTTGGAATATGATTAATCAGGCCTAAATACATAAAAAAGGTACTCTTGTTGTAATACTGTAGGATTAGCCGCCTATAGTGGACCTAGGTTCATTAATACAAAAAAAAGTTTATTTAAAAAAAAAATTGAAAGAAAAAAACTTCTTTTTTAATGGATAAATATTATCTCCAAACCAAATAATAACTATGAGAATCTAACCTTAATTTTTATTGAGAATTTTTTCTAACCCAAAGGTATTTGGGGACAACTGTGGAAGGTAATAAAACTTTTGCGGTCTGCCATTATAACAAAGAATAGTATAATACGCACCGAGTACGCGAACCTAGTTTTTAGTGCACTGAAATGGTTTGCGCCGAGGTGCGTATACCATTTTTCCTACGACCTAACACCTAAACATCAAAAAAACGTAAAAATTATCCTAAAATTAGATTGTCAATTTAAGGTTATTTGTTTGACGTTTACTAATTTTCTGACAGCAGATATGTAAAATCAGATGATTTTTACTTCACAGCCGTTGTCATAGGCAACGGGTGGGAAATGAGGTCGTAGGAAAATATTTTTAAGTATACTCTAAATTTGTCCGTCAATCTTTCAGTAATATTAACTGTAATAATTAAAGCAAATTCACCATGTCAGAACGTGAATTTACAATATTTATTAAAATTAACATCAATATTACTCGGTTTAGTAAAATCTTAGCTCTTTTCCTGTCGCACCTTAAATTTGTCCGTCAATCTTTCAGTAGTATTAACCGTAATAATTAAAGAAAATTAAAGCAAATTCACCATGTCAGAATGTGAATTTGTAATATTTATTAAATTAACCTCAATATTACTCGGTTTAATAAAATCTAAGCTCTTTTCCTGTCGGTACAAGTATTTTGCATTAAAATTCATGCATGTGGTCCAAAAACCCTGCACTTTTACAATATTGGTTGAAACTTACCATAATTATAGCTTACATTCTACAAAAGATAGCAGTAAAATTACCAAAATAAAAATTCACAATTTTACAGATAACAGTCAATTTAAGGTACTAATTTAAATTTACCACTTTCTTTGCTGGTCACATATGACCTACTTTATTTGCTGTGAAATTACCACATTTTCATTTACAATGCGATACAATAATTTTGCATTAAAATTCATGAATGTGGTCAAAAAAGCGGCACTTTTACAGATAGTCCCGAAAATTACAAGAGCCCGTAATACTGCTTGAAATATTAATTAAATTCGCTGCTTAAATTACTGTGAAATCACAGGTAAAAATTCACATTTTTACAGAAAACAGTGAATTTACAGTACTGATTTAAATTTACCACTTTCTTTGCTGGTAACATATGACCTACTTTATTTGCTGGGAAATTACCATATTTTCATTTACAGTGTATCTTGGAATACTGAATTTGTTTTGAAAATACAATATTCCATCAACTTTTTCGACACATGTTAATTAAAATATAAACAGAAATAAAAAAATAATTATACTGATTTGTACTGACTTAGTAAAGTTAATTAATAGTCTCAAAATAAAACATAATTACAGCTGCCGAAAAATATTATATTGTTTTACTAAGAGAAAAAGTGAAGTACTAAAAAAAAGTAGTCTGTAGAATTTAGGACGACGCGAAGCGTATTATTTGTCTATATTTTTGGAATCAGCACGTTGAGATCTATTGAAATGATTAAACAAAAATCTGAGATTTGGGCAAAATCGTAAAATTTTATTATCGTCTGGAATTCATTACGATAGATCTGATTCCAAAAATATAGATATATAATATCTGCAGATTAATATTTTGAAAAATATGAGTGAAATAAAATTTTCGTAAGGAAAAAAAATAATTGGTTTTTCCTCTTTAAAAAAAGGATTCATATTAATCGACCAAAAATACACATAGAAAACCATTTCTGATACACATCAACCGACAGAAAAATTTATTGGTCCTCAGTTATAAAGAAAACTTAAGCATAAAAAGCAGTTAAAAATTGTAAACATTATTTATTTCTAAAAAAGCGTAATAAATTTAAATGAAAAGTATTAACCGCAAATAAACTTAAACAAACTACACAAAATAATGCCCAAAAATGAACTCGAACAAAACTGCGAAAGTGAAAAAGTCCAAACTTAAGCACAAACGACACTATTAAAAAGTATTAAAATGTTAAAATAAAAAGAAATGTTCTCACATTACGTCGAAAAGTATAAGAACAGTTAATTGTACAAATTATTTATTACTAAAAAACGCGTATTAAATGTAAATTAAAAACTATTATCCTCATATAAAATTGGACAAACTAGACAAAATATGTTCCAAAAATAACCTGAAGAAAACTGTGAAAGTGATATTATTTTGAATCAATTGCCCATTAGTAACTCGCGAAAATTAGAATAAGAGTTATTTTTTACAAGTATATCTAAACGTAAATCTTAAATTTCCGCGGAAGTAGGCAAAATGTCTTTATCTTGTTCTTAGCAACTAGTTTAAATAAAAAAACCTCTTTTAAATTTTAATATTTACAAGAAAAACATTACTACTAAATTTTAAGTTAAGTTAAACATTAATTATTAAAAAAAACTTAAGCATAAACGACATTATTAAAAAGTATTAAAAAGCTAAAATAAAAAAAATATTGTCCCCACATTAAGTCGCAAAAGATAAGAATAGTTAAAAATTGTAAACATTGTTTATTACTAAAAAAAGCCTAATTAATTTAAATTAAAAACTATTATCCGCAAATAAACTCAAACAAGCTACACAAAATATGGTCCAAAAATAAACTCGAACAAAACTATGAAAGTGATATTATTTTTAATCAATTGCCCATTAGTAACTTGCGAAAATTAGAATAAGAGATATTTTTTACAAGCCTAAACGTAAATCTTAAATTTCCGCGGAAGTAGGCAAAATGTCTTTATCTTATTCTTAGTAACTAGTTTAATTAAAAAAAAAGACTTACCTATTTTAAATTTTAATATTCACAGGCAAAACATTACTATAAGGTTAAACACTGTTTATTATAAAACATTTAAAAAAATCAAATTGAAAGTAAAGTTAAACATTGATTATTAAAAAAACTTAAGCAGAAACGACACTATTAAAAAGTTAAAAGTTAAAACAAAAAAAATGTTGTCCTCACATTAAGTCGCAAAAGATAAGAACAGTTAAAACTTGCAAACATTATTTATTACTAAAAAACGCGTAATATATGTAAACTAAAAACTATTATCCGAAAATAAACTTGGAAAAACTAGACAAAATATGGTCCAAAAATAAACTGGAACAAAACTATAAAAGTAATATTATTTTGAATCAATTGCCCATTAGTAACTCGCGAAAATTAGAATAAGAGTTAATTTTTACAAGTCTATCTAAACGTAAATATTAAATTTCGGCGAAAGTAGGCAAAATCTCTTTAGCTTGTTCTGAGTAACTAGTTTAAATAAAAAAAGACTTACCTATTTTAAAATTTAATATTTATTATAATGTTTATTATAAAACATTTTAAAAAAATCAAATTTAAAGTTAAGTTAAACATAGGTTATTAAAAAAACTTAAGCACAAACGACACTATTAAAAAGTATTAAAAAGTTAAAATAAAAAAAATATTGTCCCCACATTAAGTCGCAAACGATAAGAATAGTTCAAAATTGTAAACATTGTTTATTACTAAAAAACGCGTAATAAATTTAAATTAAAAACTATTATCCGCTAATAAACTCAAACAAACTACACAAAATATGGTCCAAAACAAAACTCGAACAAAACTATGAAAGACATATTATTCTGAATCAATTGCCCATTAGTAACTCGAGAAAATTAGAATAAGAGTTATTTTTTACAAGTCTAAACGTAAATCTTAAATTTGTAAAGTAAATGTATTTATCTTGTTCTTAGTAACTAGTTTAAATAAAAAAAGACTTACCTATTTTAAATTTTAAGATTCACAGGAAAAACATTACTATAAAGTTAAACACTGTTTATTATAAAACATTTAAAAAAAATCAAATTTAAAGTTAAGTTAAACATAGATTATTAAAAAAACTTAAGCACAAACGACACTATTAAAAAGTATTAAAAAGTTAAAATAAAAAAAATATTGTTCCCACATTAAGTCGCAAACGATAAGAATAGTTCAAAATTGTAAACATTGTTTATTACTAAAAAACGCGTAATAAATTTAAATTAAAAACTATTATCCGCTAATAAACTCAAACAAACTACACAAAATATGGTCCAAAACTAAACTCGAACAAAACTATGAAAGTGATATTATTTTGAATCAATTGCCCATTAGTAACTTGCGAAAATTAGAATAAGAGATATTTTTTACAAGCCTAAACGTAAATCTTAAATTTCCGCGGAAGTAGGCAAAATGTCTTTATCTTATTCTTAGTAACTAGTTTAATTAAAAAAAAACTTACCTATTTTAAAATTTAATAATCACAATAAAAACATTACTATGAAGTTAAACACTGTTTATTATAAAACATTTTAAAAAAAATCAAATTTATAGTTAAGTTAAACATTGATTATTAAAAAAACTTAAGCACAAACGACACTATTAAAAAGTATTAAAAAGTTAAAATAAAAAAAATATTGTCCACACATTAAGTCGCAAAAGATAAGAATAGTTAAAAATTGTAAACATTGTTTAATACTAAAAAACGCGTAATAAATTTAAAATAAAAACTATTATCCGCAAATAAACACAAACAAACTACACAAAATATGGTCCAAAAATAAACTCGAACAAAACTACGAAAGTGAAATTCTTTTAAATCAATTGTACGTTAATAACTCGCGAAAATAGAGACTGGTTAAAATTATTTGGCATTGTATTTTATTTGCTGATACAATGATACTACCTGCTTAACTTTATTAAATATTTAGCTGGCCTGGAATTTTCATTAATGAATCCCAGAGCAGGTTTCGCCCAAATAAAAATAAAAAGATACAAATTGCGTATTTATACTGCCCTGTTATAATTAAATGCCTTATCTTACAATTCAAATTTTTAAATTTTTGAAATTGAAGTTTTTATGATTTTTTTAATTTATTTATTTATGCTGTTTTAGAATCTGAAAATATGTTCAGAAAAAGAAGGTACCATTGGTTTGTTGGCATGATTGGGCTGGCGTTCTCAGTGCCAAACAAACACACTTCGTGAAACCTTAAAGACTGGAACTAAAAAAAATTGGCACAAACTAGTGTGAAACTGTACAAAATAAATTAGGCTGAAGGAAAAATATAATATTTTTTATTTTTGTTTAAGGCTAATATTTAGTGGGCTAATTATTATTAGAATATTTAATAGTAATTATATACCAAGGTAGAGAAGACATTTTTTATAGCCGAGCGTATTAAATCCCGAACTGCGTAGCAGCAAGGGATTTAAGAGTGCGAGGCTATAATAGTCTTTTCTACGGTTTATATATTAGTTTTTTCACTACTAGCACTATTTAACTATTTTTATTCAAATAATAAAATACATTATTAACAGAAATTATATTTCTTGAAATTTTCATAAAAATCAAGTAACATTTGCTCAAATAAATACTTTGAACTGACGTTTAAAAATTTAGTATATTTAATTTTTTTTTTCATAATATTATCGATTGTATTAATTGGTAATAATTATAATTGATTATATTGAATAAATAGAAAGTTATTTAAATCTATTTTCTTGGGTTTAATTAGTAAAAATTGCGCAAAGAACTGAAACATCTAAAGTGACAGAAATCAATTGTTTATAAAATTTACTTCTACTAGGAGAAAAAAAAGTATTATTCCTATAGGTGAAGAAAATTGATTTCACAGTCTGAAAACATGATAAACAATGGTATGTACTAAAGCTAAAAAAAAATTTATTGACTTTTTAAGTCCAAACACGTTGGCTGCCCCCTATATTAATAGACGCTCATCTCAGGTACCGGACTACTTTGCAATGTTATTCAAGTCTACAGTGAGCCTACCAGGAGGGTTCTCGTCATTGAATATAAGTAGGGGATGAGCCCGCCGCATACAGGTAAAAAATCCCAAAAAAAGGTAAAAAAATTAAGAATCGTCGAAAGTTGAATATTTATAAACCTTGTCTTAATGATTTTAATACATTTTTTTGAAAATGTTTGCGACCTTGCGTAAAAAATTTAATTTAAGTGCCATATTGCATATACAATATCTTAGACTCATTTTTTTTTAGGCCTGTATTTTTAAAATTTTAAAAAATCGTAAAAATATGGGGTATGAAATTATATTATCTCCATGACGCGCCAGGTAAAAAAAATCAGATTTGATTTCTTTTATATTTTTACGTTTAAAACAAATAAACTTAAAAATAGAAAACTACTAAAATATTCAAATTTTTTAAATGGTCTCTTTTTTTAGTTTTTTTAACAGCCTAATTCGACAGTTGGAAAAAACTTTTTTGGTCAATTATACAGTGCGGTCCAAAAGTCACCTCCCCTTTAACTTTTGAACGAGTTGAGATATCGACTTCAAATTAAGAACTCTTAAATAAGACAACTTAAACTATCTTTTAGCATATATTTGATATTTTCAGCTCCTAAAATGTGTGCAGGGGGGCATGGGGGGACATTTTTTTTAATAGAAACGTGGGTCGTGTGTGATACATCATTTTAAAGCTTATAAAATTCTCTATTTAAACTAACATTTTTAAATTTTTTAAAAATGTTTTTTAAGGTTTTGATTTTTCAATTTTTTGTGCTAAAACATTCGATTTTTTAAGTTTTTTTTATAAATTGTTATTTATGTCAACTAAAATTAGTTTAAAAGTATAATTAAAATTTTTTTATGAATAAATTAGGCATTTTTAAAAAATTATTTGTTTTTTTAGAGGAATTTTGACATAAATACCCATTTTCAACCCCATTTTAAACCCAATTTTTTTTTTAATTTAAAAATATGGAGTTAAATAAGCTTTAAAATGATGTATCACACGACCCCCCTTTCCATTTAAAAAAATGTGCCCCCATGCCCCCCTGCCCACATTTTAAGAGCTGAAAGTGTTAAATACATGCTAAAAGATAGTTTAAGTTGTCTTATTTAAAAGTTCCAAATTTGAAGTCGATACCTCAACTGGTTCAAAAGTTAAGAGGGGGGGGGGGTGACTTTTGGACCGTTCTGTATAACTTTTTATAATGAATTTAAATCTGAATAAAAAATAATCCCATTCCATTTAAAAGTTATCCCCTCTCCCGCCTAAGGGTGTGGATGAAAAAAAAAAGGTTCCCCCCTTGATTTTTAAGCTTGGTACCAAATTTGAAAAATCTGTTACGGTTTCTGAGATATCGACTTGTAACCATTTAAATGGCCCACCTGGTATGTAACGTTCCACTTAAACTTAATTTTTTACGCAAGGTCGCAAACATTTTTACAAAAGTATATTGAAATCATTTAGAGGACACTAAAAGGTTTATAAATATTCAGCTTTCGACGCTTCATGATTTTTTCCTTTTTTTTTTTGTTGGTATTTTTTACCTGTGTGTTATCGGCAGCGAACGTTTTAAACATTGACTTTATATGGAACGGCCAAAATAAAATTTTAGACTTTCGGCTTCGACAAACTAGGCCATTTCCTTATGGACAAACACACGTATTTGTGATAATATTCCAGTCAAACATAATAATTCACATATTTTCTCTAGAATTTAAAATAAAAAAAATTAAATCTGTACATAAATGAGTAATTTATTCAGGGTTTTTTTAAGAGTAAAACACCTCTAGCTTCACAAGAAAAAACAAATGAAATTTTTTAAATGGTCAGTGTCATTGTTACCAACATAAATACATTAAATTCCCCGAATCAGTCATATTGAAATTATTTAAAACTAAAGTACTTTCTAAGCAAAATAAAACGCGCAAGCAGATAAAATAGTATAAAGAACTCTTTCTATATGACATTTGGCTCACTCGTCCATTACAAAACTTCCCCCTTCGCGGCTCGTTTTCCAAACATGGACGCGTGCGCCAAAATAGTGTCTTATGTAACTAATTCTTTAATATACTATTATTAACGTTTTACTAACTACGCACCATAACAACAGTTACGCAAGGAAATCTACTAATAAATGAGGCGTATACGCGTATATTGCAAGAGTGGCCCATCTCACTTTATGGAAATATCGAGATAATGGCTATTTAAATTTCACCGATTTTTTAATCTTTTTAATCGCATTATTTTATTTAAAAATTTTCTGTTAGGGTTTTTAGACTCAACCAACATTAAGGTAATGTATGACAAACTAATTTATTTTACTTTCTTAAATAGTTAAATAAACGTTTTCTTACTGTTCTTGGTGTAATTACCTTTAAAAATGAAGAATAACTAATGCGTAAACATTGTTCAAGTACCTAAATGGATTTCAGTTCCTATGATCTCAAAGTTTAAGGTAAGTTGTAATTATTTTTTATTAATAAAGCAAAATGTACAAAATTGGTAACATAAGGCTTCTGCATTTGTGCAGAAAATGATTTGTTTTGGGGCGAACAAATAACTTTCTCGATAAAACAAATTTTGGCTTTTTTTAAGAATCTTTCTAAAAATATCTTTATAAATCCTTAGTAAAACTTGCCTTGTTAGCTTTTTTAAGAATAAAATTGACATTTTTAATGATGCAGTTGGCTTTTTCAACATCCCCAATAATATAACCCAGCGAACACCACTATCAAACCATTAGGGAACATTCAAGTATCACGTAACGCTCTAGGGGGGAGGGCGAATTTGTTTAAAACGTTTCGCTACGTTTGGACGTTTTTATGACTGTCAATATATGTTTGACTGGTATCCTATACCTGTGGGCCACTAGTGCACTAATAAAAGCGATAATTTAATAATGCAATAGTGCTTTAAATGCTTGTATCATGCCAAAAAGAAAACCCTCTGTTATGAGGGTGGTATGTAATGAAAGATATAGATGTCCTTAATACATTTATAAAAAAACGCAAATCCCAAAAAACACATATGGGCCACTCTTGCACTATACGCCTCAAATCAAGGTCCTAAATAAATACATTCATTGACAGTGTCACCAGGTAGTTTATGTCACTTCTCTTCCCGAAAATCTGACGTAGAATATATCACCTAGGTTATCTAAACAAATGATTATCTAAACAAATGTGGTAGTAATATATGCTACTACTAAAGACATATTAAAATGTTCACTGTGCCGTTATATTGTTCGGTGTATGTAACAGGATTAAGGTTTTACCCTTCTTGAAAGACATGGGTTGACTTATTAAATGTGGTTTTGTGTCGTTATTTATCGCGTCCTTTAAGGGATTACTTAAAAAGTTTATACAAAGTTTATAATTCGAAGCAATTTAAATTTAAAATGGGTACCAACATTAGAAAGTTAGGTTGGTATTAAAACCATATTATGCCATTCCAAATCAAAGTTGCGTCGAAATTATCTGAATTATCTTAATATTCACCTTAGGTGCCATATTGGAATATAATATATAAATAACTCATTTTACAAGCTGCAAAAATTTTAATAAAATTTTAATGTTGCAACCAAATCTGTTTAATCGTTCTTCCGTTATACACATACTTTTTAAAACAAGTCACATTTCGAATTGAGAACCTTCACCTTTTTTGAGAAGTTGTTTAAAACTAGAATGTGTTCTACTTATCAAGTAGATTTTTTATTTTGGTTACTTTCTATCAAAGTAAAAATCTAACAACTTTAAACAACACTAACTTCACCCTCACAATTTTTACTTTTATATTTTTAAATTCTAAAATTTAAAATATTGAAATACACATTTTTTTTAGCTTGTAAGAAATTTATCCCGCTTCAAACTTGCTTAGGGTAAAGCGTCATCCAGTAAGAGGTCATCAAGTAAGAGGTCATCAAGTAAGAGGTCATCAAGTAAGAGGTCATCAAGTAATAGGTCATCAAGTAATAGGGCATCCACTAAGATCTAGTAAGAGGTCATCTAGTAAGTATAATAGGTCCAGAAAGTGCAATTTTTATCAATAAAATTGCGAATTGCCAAAATTGCATAAGACTAACTGAAAAGAGCTGTTGACCATTTTCATTCATTATTTTCTCCCTGCTGTATTTTATATATGTTTTAAAGTACATTTAAATTAAGCTTTTTCCAAATCGCCAGGTCCTGGTTTTGGTTCCTTTGGCTGCTAGAAGCCCTAAGAAGGTAGTAAAGTAAGGTACCCTAAAAATATGTTTTTAACTTACCGTACATATCAGTTATTGCATTAAGATTAGGCTAGTTTAATAGTTATACATAATTATTCTGCAGGCTAAGGGGTAAAAAAAAATAATATTTTCATTGAATCAAAAAGTCATTTTATAAATATGAAAAATTATTTATATTTCTTTAAAAATCCTAACATAACATAATAGAGAATCTATAATTAATTTGAGGCGTATATATATTTACAGTATTATTAATGCCATTTCGCCTTAATGATTATAATCATTATAAATAATTATTTATATCGATAAAAAATCTAAAACAGAAAATAAAATTAAAATGTTCTTATCAGGCGCACCTATTTCCAGATGTGCTGGTAAGGTATTGCGTTTAAAATAATACTTATCTGCTATATCTTCTTTACCTAAAAAATATTATTAGTCAGTAACTTACCAAAGTTTAAAAATTTTGCCTAAATAAAGAATTTTTAATAAAATTCTTGATAAGGCGTTAAAATAATTAAAAAAGAAACGAAAAACTGAATAAAAGTTCTTCTTCTAACGTTTCGGGATCTAATCTGATCCCGTTTTCAAAGAAAATTATTAGTTTTTGAAAGAATTTGTGCAATATTTGGCTTTATCAATCAAAATATAAAAAAATATATAAAATATATATTCAAAATTCTTTATTTAGGCAAAATTGCTCAAGGTATTGACTAATAATATTTTTTAGGTAAAGAAGATATAGCAGAGAAGTATTATTTTAAACACAATACCTTACCAGCGCATCTAGAGATAGGTGCGCCTGATAAGAACATTTTAATTTTATTTTCTGTTTTAGATTTTTTATCCATATAAATAATCATTGAGGCGAAATGGTTCAAATTAATAATACTGTAAATAACATAATATTTTAATAATATTTTAATGTGAAAGGCACTTTATTATTATATTAATATTATTATGTCAAAGGCACTTTTTAAAGACTTTCTTTATACTTTGGCCCCAATAAATTGTATAAAAATGCTTAATCCGAATGTAATAATTGTAATGTATATGACACGGAAAGTTAAAAATAGATTTTTAGGGTACCTCATTTCAACAGCTTTGTGAGCTTTTTAAACAAAGTGGAACCGGAACCAGAACCAGAACCTAGCAAATTGGAAAAAGCTTAATTTAAGACATAAAATACGGCCGGGAGAAAATATTGAAATGAAAATGGTAACCAGCCCTCCAATTATAAAAAATATTTACTATGTACCAGTCTTCATCTTGCGAGATCTCTCAATACCATGTGTTGAAGCAAGTTTGGAATTACCTGAAAAATAAAGAGAAAAATTGTATTAGGACCTAAAATAATAATTATATTATAATATAGGTAATCAAATCCCCATTTATTTTTTATTAAACCAAATTTTCTTTATATGTATTCCTTTTTTTATCATTTGTAAACACATTTTACCCCCTTACACCAACCCGATTTTTACGAAAAACAATCCCAGTCTAGAACTATGGATAATCAATCTGTGGTCCAAATTTGCCTTTAGCCCGAAGCGTTCTTGAGTTATCGTGGCTACAAATTTCCCGGACACAGACCGACAGACCGACCGACAGATAAAAAGTCCAGAAACGTAAAAAAAGCAATAAAAAGTCACATAAACTATGAGTTTTAAGCAAATTTGAACAAAATCAGTTAATAAACAAAACATTTATATTTTGGAAAATATATCGATAAAACGCAATATGCAATATCCACTGTGAAGAGTATGCAGTGGAATGCGAAGCAATGCTTATCTTTAAGGCTTGTTCCTAGTATAAAATTGTACAATAAACTTAATACTAGAAATTCAAATATGACCAATAAAATGTTTTATTTTTATCTATTGTAATAATAATAACTTTATTTTAAATAGGCAAGCCTAATATACACACATTATTAGTTATAAAAAAAATAATACAAAGAATGGTAGTTACAATAACTTAAATCTAACTAAAACTAACTAAAAATAAATTAACATATGAGGACATGGAAGTAAAAAATAAATAAACAAATAAATAAATACGAGAGTTAAAATACAAATAACGCTAAAAATCACATATAGTCCCTAAGTTTACGTTTAAAAACACAGACACACAGCGCTTAATGTCATCAGGTAGTGTATTAAATTCATTAAGGCCTTTATAAAATAATGTTCTCATTGATCGAGTATAGTTAACGCGTGGCATGTGGAAATCGTTTTTGTTTCTGGTATTGTATTCGTGAAAATCTGCATTGTATGTTACAAAATTTAGCAGGTAGGTTGGCATTAACCCCTTTTCTATCTTGAAAATAAAAATCATGGTCATGTACTTAAGTTGTTTATTTATGTCAAACCATTTAAGGGTGTTAAGCATAAGATCTATTGGGGTTAATCTTCTACATTCCAAGATTATGCGCACAGCTCGATTTTGTAGCTTTTGTAGTATTTGCTTCGAGTTAGTATCTAAGGTATATAGCACCATGGAACAATATTCAAAATGTGGTTTAATTAGGGTCATATATAGGGTAATTTTTGTATCCAGTGAAACATACTTGCATACTCTGCTAAACACGTGAAGTTTTTGTGAAACTTTACTTTGAATGTACTTTAGATGATTATTAAAACTTAAAGTGTTGTCAATCTTGATACCTAAATATTTAAATTCCGTGACAAATTCAATGGGTTCATTATCGATATTAATATTTAATAAGATTAAGTTAATATTTTTAAGTTTATATTTAGTTGATAGAACCATAGCTTTGGTTTTAGTAATATTTAGTTTTAGTGTATTAATTTCAAAAAATTTACTTATCTCAGATAAAGCCCGATTCATTTTGTTTACAGCTACATTTATATCTTTATCTTTTACGGACATTGCAGCGTCATCAGCGAATAAATTCAAAAAATCACTTAGCGTAAAATATTTAATATCATTAATGTAAATTAAAAACATACATACATAATATATATGTATTATAACAGACCTATAATATACGTATAATATCTATCTACTCAAAAATTTGCTGACACGATTTAAGTTGCATCTGGCTATATTTCATGCGCTTTGTGTTAGTATTGCATATAAAAATTAGAGTCTTATCTTTAATATTTATATAAAAATGTTATCAAAATATATCGAAAAAATGCAAAAAAAAATAATTTTTTGAATTTAGAGGCCTATTTAAAACAAACGAATAAAAATATTTTAAATCTGTTTTTTTTTTTGGCTTAGAGTACCACTAAATGGGGTAAAAACAATTTTTATCAAAAAAATATTTGTTCAATTTATTTTTCGTATTACGAAAAAAGAACATTTTTATGAAATTTTTTTTTTTGAAAAACGAAAAATTTCTTGAAATTTTGTTTTATTTTTTTTATTTTTTTTTTGTTTTTAATTTTAATGAATCTAGGCTTATAGGGGAAAGTATTATTTTGTTGGCAGCAATATAGTAGTAAGTGTAAGTAAGTAGTCTTGCAATATTGTTTTGGCAGTAAGTAGAATTATTTTGTACCATATTTTAAAATGACCCTGTAAATAGTTTAAAACAATGAACTACCAGCTTGTTAAAGTTTATTAACTTCAAAGATGTATAAAACAATCTGTAAACAATCTGTACTTCCATTTTTATCGGAAATGATCCTGCCTTACGTAAGCCAGGATCAAATCGGATAAAAATGGAAGTACCTTTCAGGATTCAGGAAATTAACTTTTATGTGAAGATAAAGTTTGCTTGTATTTTTCTTAACAAATACACTCAAAAAATGTCATTGAAGCTTTAATACTAAATGTTATTTGTAAATACATCTTTATGGTATACTTTAAATTGTTTTTGAGTTGTGTTATTGATCTAGTTTAAAGCATGTTCAGTAAAATAACAATCGGTAAATAATACTAAAATTTTAATTTAATTTTATTATTAATAGATAATAATCAGTAGTCTGCGTAAACCCAGTTATGACTCATCAACGTTGAAAATAAACACAGAAACATAGGCTGACGGGATAATTTTGACTAATTATGAGGGAAATTTTTATAAAGGTCACTAAATTGAAACATTTGACTAATTTCTTACACACAACAATATTGACTATACATATTAATTATAGATATGTATATATATATCCGTGTTTTTCAAAGAAAAAACCGATATTCGATTTTGATCTTTTAAGAAGACGAAAGTTTTTAATTTTTATTTATCGATAACTTTTGTTCCCACCTTACTCGTTTAAATGAAATCATTAAAAAAAATCATTAAAAAAAAATCAAGATAAAAAGAAATAAAAATGTAAATATTTAAAACCTCGCATCAACACTAGAGTACTGGAAATTCGCCGAGTACTGATAATAATACAATAACTTTTGAACGGTTTAAGATATCATCTTGAAATTTGGACAGGTTTAGGTGGCACAATGCAGGCAGGGGCAAGAGAGATTTTTTTAATTAAAAAGTTTGTCGTGCGATACATTATTTTAAAGCACATAAAGTTCTCTATTCGACGATTTATTTTTTATTATTTTTTTTTAATTAAAAAATATTTTGAAGAAAATCGCCTTTCAGTCCCCCCTCGCTCCTAGTAATGCATCTTCAGTAAGTATATTACATAATTTTAGTATGGCCCCATAAAACAAAATTAAAAAAATTGTTTTTACCCCATTTGATACCCTTACCTTACCCCGATATTTATCAAAAACATAAAACATGAACCTATTTTCCAAAGAAGAAGAATTTCCAATTTCTATCTTATCAACGATAAATTTTAGCCATTTAAAAAAATTAAATTTTAATTAATATTTTTATATAGAAATTATAATTTGTCAATAAAAAAGTTTTTTTCCAAATTAACTTCTCTACACGTTTTCAACAAACACGCCTTTTCCAAATTAACTCTACACCTTTTTATTGTTACGGATATCTTTGTTTCAATTACCTCGAAATGACATATTTTGACATTTGTCATATTTTGATTGATAAAGCCAAATATTGCACAAATTCTTACAAAAACTAATAATTTTCTTTGAAAACGGGATCAGATTAGATCCCGAAACGTTAGAAGTTAACTTTTATTCAGTTTTTCATTCTTTTTTAATAATTTTAACGATTTATCAAGAACTTTATTAAAGATTCTTTATTTAGGCAACATTTTTAAACTTTGGTAAGGTATTTACTAATAATATTTTTTAGGTAAAGAAGATATAGCAGATAAGTATTATTTTAAACGCAATACCTTACCAGCGCATCTAGAAATAGGTGCGCCTGATAAGAACATTTTAATTTTATTTTCTGTTTCAGATTTTTTATCGATATAAATAATCATTGAAGCGAAATGGCTCAAATTAATAATACTGTTAATATTTTTATATTATTTACAATTGTTACGGTCCTGATTATATTCAAATGTAAATTTCTTTACTATATTTGGTAAATATAGCATTATTTACAATCTCAATTAACAAATACAGTGGCAGAGAAAAAAAGATAATATTGCTAAGTTGCTTCGTTTATTTTCAAATGTGGATTATATATTTATTACATGATTTTATATAACTCTCTGTGTTCGTATATATCCTTCTATTATTTCTAATTTGAAAACAGTCTAATACGGTATAAAATACCTTTATCCACGGCCGTGATTAATAGGCATATTAATCACGGGTCTGTAAAAAATCCAAACCGAAGCTAGCTTTTCCTAAAATTTAGTAGCGAACAAGTATCAGATTTTTAAATCATAAAATAAGTATTAATTAATAATATGTATTAAATAACTGATGGGTATTATTTAGAGGATATCTGCATTTTGAATTCAAAAATCATAGCGAGTATAGTATATTACATAAATAGTGTGGAAAGTGAAAGAAATACACTTTCCAACTTATTATGTATACTATTTTTTTACGATCCCGAAAAAATATAAAGTTTAAAAGATTTCTTAATTTAATATTTTCTAATTTTTATTATTTATTCCGAGAATTTTTGAGAAAATCAAAACACAAAATAGCATACATTATACATATGTCAACAGGAAATATGTTTACCTTTAGTTTTCTTGGTTTTATATTTAATACAACATATTATTATGGAAGCTCAACACTGTTTAATGGGTTCCCTAACCACATGCATCTTTTAAATCAAGGAAAATTTAACAGTTTACTAATTAAATTTGATTTTTGTGGATATGCTACCATAAAAGACTATACAATTCTACAATGTTTTACATTTCATGAGGAAATATTAATTTTTTTTATAAAATGTAAGGTAACTAAATCACAAATTAAGTAATTTTTATAAAATCTGGACATTAATAAAAGATATTAAGTAATATTGACCTGGATCAAAATAGTAAGGTTATAACTATAGTTTTTATTTTTGACATGAAAAGCAGAAATATTTGGATTGAAAAACATAAAACATATAAAAAAAGTCTGTAATGAAAAGTGGAAAATGACATATAAAACGAGGTGAGTAAAATTCGTAGAATTTACAACGTAAATATCTAAACAAAATTAGGCAAACCTACATACATAAATATCAAACTAGGGTGATATGATAATATCAAACAAGTGTGATATAAGGCGTTTTTAAAGAACAAAAGAGTGTGGTAAATGTCATTTTCATAGGGGATCGTAGGAAAAAAAATAATCTCCTGTAATGAGCGTAGATTAAATTAGTAAGCATACTCTAATAAAATTATCTTTAATTACCTCAAGGCACATCGCTTGTTTATTAAAATTTTATATATGAAATAATTTATCATATTGATTTTAGTTTAATTTAATTAATTCAACGTTTATTTAATTAAAATGCAGGTGGGCTCCAATTTTAATAAATAATACTATTATACAAGCTTTTAATAACACAGGCCTGCATAGAATTTTCTGTCTGGCTGTTTATACTTGTTTCGTACTTCTCCATGCATACTGATAATTCGTTATCGTACACTGTAAAAACTGCATGTAAAATAATGTAAAAATACATGAATTTACATAGTACGAAATAGTAAATTTACTATTCTGGACTATGCGTAATTCATGAATTTATGTAAAATAATGTAAAATAATGTAAAATAATGTAAAATAATGTAAAATAATGTAAAAGAATGTGTTAACCGCTGGGGTGTTTTATCGAAGGACCTTTGTGACGTGAGGCAAAATAGAGACTTACTTGTATTGTTCCAGGTGTCTTCTTGTACTTGGGCCCAAGATGATGTTTCCTCGGAGAAATGTCGTAAGTCCTATTTGCACTCGTTCTACGCGAAATGTTATTTATTGGATATATTTTCCATAGCGTGATTCATTACGAATAACTATTGTTATTTTTGTTCTTTGGAAGCTATAGTGGCGTGAGTATCGCGCCCCTAACGAATCTAACGTATTGTGCGGACCGTGCTGTTTTACTAACTCTTTAAACTACACTAAAATATCGCCTGACGCCAGCAACGTCAGGTAGTACGTCATGTGCAGAAAACCTTATATTTGTTCGCATAAGGGACTTATAAAAATCTACTATATACAGGATGAAAACTAAACAGAATGTAAAAGAATGTAAAATAATGTAAAAAAATATATTTACATTTATTTACATATTTTTACATGATTTTAAAATGTCGGGCTATGTTATTTTAAGACGCGCGTGCGCTTTGGACAATAACCAAGAAGGCGTTGCATCATGAGATGGACCGTTTAATATTGTTATTGTTAGAGAGATGGCGACGCATGCTGCTAGGTTAAAGTGTCAAAAGTGTAAAAAAAGGTAAATATTATTTATGTACGATAGTTAAATGCTTTATTTGTGGCCTAAAATTTACATTCATTATAAATTACGATCTTTATCAACCTATAGATCTTTAAAGAAAGATGTAAGCAGTTTATACTCGTATTAAGGCTGCAAATCGTTTGGTTTATTAAACCAAATGAACTTTACGCTACGATATTTCAAGCTTTGACACAGTGACTTGTAATTTGGAAGAAACATTTTCTAAGTAGTAAATATAAGTTGTTACAGTAAAAAATAACGTTGTTCTATTATGTTTTACTGTAACAACTTGTAATTAATAACAAATGTTGCCTGGGGTTCCAACTAGGCAAAAAAATTTAGTATTTACTTCGATAACGAATTTTCAGTGCACGCTAATAATCTTTTCTCATTACATCAAAAAAATTTTAGGAAGAAGATTTAGAATGTGACGAAGTCACAGTGTGAAGTAGTGGTCCAGAAATGAAAAAAAAAAATACCAAAATCTGAATTATTGCATGCGGTCATTTTTGACACTGCTGATTTTAATAGTATATTAAAGTACTAGTTTCATAACATACGTTTTTAGCGCCAGAGTACAAGTTTAGAAAACGAGCCGCTTGCGGCTAGTTTTCTAAAGTACTTGTGCTCAAACGTGTTATGAAATAAGTGCTTTATACAATTTTTTCTATTTTGCTCTAAAATTTAAAAAACTTACATTTAAATTGATGACTGATTTAGGGATTTTTGTTTTGGGTTGGCATTACAATTTACACTATGTTTAAAATACCAAGAACAAATGATATTTTGATATATTTTACAGTCATCTCTTCTTTTTTCACTGCAATTAATAGTCGACAATTTTATCACGGTAAAAAATAACCCAAACACAAAATTTTGTAAAAAATTAAACTTTAAATCGACATTGACATTTGCACGCAAAACGTCAAGAGATAGGCTTTTGTATGTTGCCAACCCAACAGAAAAAAAAGTAGAGACCTCTTATGGGCCTATAAGAACACACAAAATGCTTTTGATTATGAGCTTATAAGAGTCGCAAAATAGAAAAATATTATATTAAGTCTTTAAAAAAATTGGCGATGTTCATTTTTTTTAAATGTAGGTGAATACTCAAGTTTCCTAAATTTAAAAAGTCAAATTAAATATGGTGGATCGATTGTATTCATTTTTGTTAAATTTAAACAAAATTTAGCATTAGCTATTTTGAACTTAAAATTTTTAATAATGGATTCGGGTTCAGCAACATCGAAAAACCCAAAATGCCATTTTTTTATAAATGCAATAAAATTCCGAACATATTAGATCCTCCGGGTTATTCCAGCAAATCTTGACATGACTGGCTTTAAATAAATACAGATTATTATTAGCTATCTTAAGGCGTTCATAAGTTATCGTGCCCACAAGATTTCTCGGACAGAACGGCCGACAAAAACAAATCTACCGACCGATCGACCGACAGAGCGCCGGACGGATCGACCAAAAGATCTACCGACAATTTTTTTTGGCTCGAAATTAATTTATATCAGCATAAAACGTCATAAAACGAAAAAGTACGCAAAAAAAATTTTTTGCACGAATACAAGCCTTAAGGCCTTTTCAAAATTTTGAAAACATTAAAATGGGAAAGCAATACCTGGTACAAACACTGAAAGTGTACACTGAAAAAAATAAATAGAATCATAGGTAATGTGTTTCCATGCAGGTACAAGTAAAATTTACGAATTTACAATAAAACTAAAATAGTAGGTAGAATATATAGGGTGTCCCAATTTAGTTGTACCACTACTTTTTTCTCAGAAACCGTAAGAGTAAGAAGAAAAACTTAAAAACATTAGTTAGATACAAGATACAAGATACAAGATTTTATTGGCGTCTCAACATACATGTTATGCGCAAGTCATAAATAAAAATATAAATTGAATTAACAAGACATGTTAAAAATTAATATTATTACAGGACAAAAACTCGTCTACACTGTAAAATGCTTTTGATATTAAAAATTTTTTTAACCTCCTTTTAAAACTATTCAAAGGAATATGTAGTAAACTTACAGGTAATTTATTTAAAAACTTCGGTCCATAAAAGTTTATTCCGTTTCTACTAGATTTAAGTCTTAAATAATTTGTTCTTATTTCTCTTGACTGACGTGTACGATGATAATGTACATCTTGACCAGTAATATAATTTGTCTGATTTTCAAAAACATGAAGAAGACAAGTGTATATATATAGCGATGGGAAAGTCAACAATTCTAAATTAATAAAACATTGTTTTACATCATCGCGATATCCTAAATTGCTAATTATCCTTATAACCTTTCTTTGCAAACCAAAAACCCTGATGGCACCAGAGGCATGTCCCCAATTTATCAGACCATATTGCATATTTGAGCAAATTAATGCATGATATGCAGTTTTTAAGATGTTTTGTGTAACAATACCACTAAGGCATCTAATTACAAATATGTTCTTTGATATTTTTTTTGATAAAAAGTCCACATGATGATCCCAAGACAGTTTGGCGTCAAGGTGTAGACCAAGAAACTTGGCATACTCCGGGTTTACAAATCCGTGTAAGGGCCTATGTGTAAAAATCATGTTTAATGTTTTTTTTGTGTTAAGAGCAAGCGAATTTGAACTAAACCAATTTTGCTCGAGGGACTGAGTTATATGCATATGCTGCTGAAGCAAGTCTAAATTAAGATTTTTTTGAAAAAACGTTGTGTCATCGGCGAAGAGAATGGACAGTGCATCTCCCACGCCTAAGTAAATGTCATTGACAAAAATTAAAAACAGGATTGGGCCAAGCACCGATCCCTGTGGAATTCCACTCTCTGCATTTAATATATCTGACTTTTTATTATTTATAGTTGTGTATTGACGGCGGTTTGATAAGTATGATTTTATTAACATAAGGCTTAGTTGATTAAATTTATAATAAGTTTTTCTATTAATACATCTGGAGGCATGCAATCGAAGGCCTTTTGTAGGTCGCAAAGTGTTACACCGGCGTATTCCCCTTCCTCCATTGCACCTATAATAAGGTTGGTTAAAACGGCTACGGCCATGTTGGTTGATAGACCTGCTCTAAAACCGTATTGTCTTGAGTAAAACAATTTGTTAACTTCAAAATATTGTGTTATTTGGTTTTTCAATGCACTTTCAAATAATTTTGATAAAATTGGTACAATCGAGATTGGCCTAAAATTATTTTCTTCAATTTTTCCTCCCTTATGTATAGGTACTACCTTACTAATTTTAAGGATATCCGGGAATACGCCGATGCAAAGGCACTCGTTAAATAAGGAGGTCTTACGTCTTACATGTTTTTTTTTTGTACAAAATTTAAATTTGATTTCCTTGCATAAAAAAATAGGTTTTTCCATTGAAATATTTTTTTAATTTAAAAAGTTTTTAATTTATTACTATGAGATAATGTATAATTCTAGAAGATTTATTTCAACTCGTACTTAGATACATCCTTTATTTTCAAACTACTAAAATGTTTTTATTCTAAGATTAATACAAAAAACTATTAACACTGGGAGGGTAATTTTTGATGCATACTTTTTAACCCTCTGCCACAGACACGGCGTAGATTTTACGCCTGAATAGTATGCAATTTGTGATTTCTTCCAACTCCGACTACCTACGGCTTTCCGCGTCTCAGTACCATTCGAACATTCAGTTTAAGCCCTAAATCCGATCGAATAAGTTAGTATGTTGCACAGTGATTTTTCACTTGTACATTTAAAATTTGGCGGCGTAAAAAATAAGCCGTGTCTGTAAGTATGGAATAATAAAAATTCATTAGGCCGGGCCGAAAAAAGCCAAATATATATATTTTTTTGGGGAAAATCCAGAACAACTAGTAAAAAAAAGGTGGAGTATGTTTAGAGCAACTCACCTGCAAAAATTGAGATTTAAAAAAAATCTGGGCCCCTTTGGCTTTTAAGTTTTAATTTTGTTATTTTCCAATTTTATTTTTTTAAATATATAAAAACACTAATGTGGGACTTTTTAAGAATGGGAAATTAATAAAATATAATAAAAGAATCTTGGTAATTTTTTTGACACCTATACAAAATATAGAGACTTTTCTAGGGGCTGAAAATGTTAAAAAATACCACTTAAGATAATATAGGTCGATAAAACTGTTACCTAGGACCTATACCACAAATATTTTTTAGAATTCCATAACAAGTCCATTTTAAAGTTTTATAGTTATTTTTGTTTGATGTTTGTACAGGGCAGAGGGTTAAAATTAAAATAAAAAAAAAATTATGCCAAATATAAAAATAGGATCATTAGATTAAACAAATATGAGTGAGATGCTGCCAGGCCTCAAATTAACATCCAGTTTATTACATTAAGATATTGTTAGGTTCTTCCTATCATCAAATTACGCAAAAGCAGGGGTGCAACTATTTTGGAATACCCTGTATTTTTAAATTAAAAATATTTATCTAATACTAGTGAATTATGCTAAGGACAGTATTTTTATTACAATATTATTAAAATTTTCATGCTTTTTGTTATGAGATATTGAAAAATTCTTTACCGTGCGATTTTTCAAATTTTAATATAATATTCAAATTTACTAATATTATTAAAAAGAATTCATAATGTATGCCTACGCAGTATGCTTACAAAGTTTTTTTTTTAATCTAAAAACAGCACTTTTTTATAATAAATCTTGACGAAAAGTTTAATTTTCTGGCCCAGGCAGACTAGTAAAAAAAGCTTCACTTTTTAGTAAAACAATATACTATTTTTTTCATCTAATTAACTTTTATAAAACTGCTTATTATTGCATAAATTAATGAAATATATTTTGCACACAAACCTAGGTTTGGACAAACAAATTAATCTATGTAATGCTAGTATGCTCCTAAATATTTGGCTCTTAGCTCGTTTTGTTTTAGTTAAATCATTTTAATATTATGAATAGTTATTAGAATGCAATATATAAAAATAAATTCAGTACAGTTGGATACATTTTTAAAATATTTGTTTGCCGTTTGAATCACATTTATGGTAGAATAGGTGGACCTTAAAGGAAAGTCGCCTAATTTCGGATACCATTTACAATGTATTCAATATTTAATACTCGGTATTACTTTTTGATATTTTTTTTATATAACCAGATACAAATTATTATAGCGAACCATGATTTATTATAAAAGCAATTTTATTACAGTTTATTTTTTCCAAAAAACACGGTTAAAAAAAATCAGCGCATTTTTGTGCATTTGAAAAAGGGCTCCTAATTTCGGACATATCCGAAAAATTTTTTTCAAGAGTAGATCTGGATCCCATTGCTTATGTTTCTTGTTATTCCTTCACATTTAAGACGTAATTTAATCATTAAGCGATTTTCTACGAAATACTATACGAACTATAATTTTAGATTCCCAATTTCGAATATCTTAGTATCTTAGGTAGTTTTCGTTTTTTTAAAATTGTTTATCTTAGTTTGTTGTATCATTATAAAAATAATAATTAATGGTTGGTTATCCTGAATAAAAATTACCTTGCGGATATCCGAAATTGGGAATCAAATGCACAAAAATGGTCTATCCGAAATTAGGCAACTTTCTGCTTTTTAGATTAGAAATTTGTAGAATGTTTACGTTTTCAAATTGCTTAATTATGAATAGTGGATCAACTTAACTAACATCATAACTTACCCAAGACAGAATCACGAACTTTTATAACGATTATTTATAAAATAAACAAGCATAATAATGCAACTGAGCACAAAACTGCCATTTGCAATATAAACGATTTGTGCTGCCATTTAAAGGGGAGAAGCTCAACCTTTATCATATTACAGGACGGATTTAGTTTGACTTTTGGCTTCACATAAAAGTAGGTTTCTGTTTACCTTTGCAGACAGTATCTTAAATACACCACTATCCGAAATTTGGAAACCATCCGAAATTAGGCGCATTTCCTCTATATATTTTATTATCTTAAATTTTTTATTTAGGTTAGAAAATTCTGAAAATATGACAGTAACCAAACTTCTCTAAGGTTGCTAAAGGGGACCTTAAAATTCGTAAAATTATCATAAATCGTAAAAAATCGTTGAAAATTGTCTGTAATTAATTTATACTTAAAAGGAAAGAAATAGGATTTCAAGCCGTTTAAATTTTTCACTTATAAAAGAATTACAGACAATTTTCAACGATTTTTTACGATTTATGATAATTTTATGAAATTTAGGGCACTTTGTACACGCAAATGCGTGCGGAAAAGTACCGTTTTCCGCACGCTAGTAGAAAAATGAGCATGTTGTTGCCATATCTTTCTGGCAAATTGATTTAATTAAGATTGCTCCATCTACCGGCAGTTTACGGTGGCTTGGACCGTGTAGAGATAGATATTTGATCGGATCTATACGGATGGACATGGTTCTGGGTTTTTCGTTGTGATGCTTTTTCTCTCTGTTCTAAATAGTGGTGTCACCATGAGAAGTTCCGGTGCGGTGTTTGTCTGTCCGGATCCTGTCTGTATCTTTGAACGACCCCGGCTACCGGAGATTCGGTGGAGGAAGCAATCTTATATTTAAAATTTAAATAATTTTTTAAAATATTTTAATTTTATTATTTTGCTTTTATTAATTAACTACTTTTTTATAATTTATATTTATGTATATATATATATATATATATATATATATATATATATATATATATATATATATATATATGTGGGTTGCATATTCTTTCTCTCGAAACGCAAAACTACTTATTCTTGAACTTCACTTCGCACGAAAATTGAGGAACTTTATTTCTACTACTCGAGATCGTGAGAAGCGGTCGTTCACGGAAATTTTGACATATAAGTTAGTCGCGCGCATTCGAACATAACCCTATTTTTGCTTTGGATTTGTGTTGTTAATTTGAATACCGTTTTTTTATAATAGTTAATCGTAATTAATAAAAGATTTTTTATATTTATAAATTATTATACATTATTATACATATTATAATAATAATAATATAACGATGGACGATTTGGAAATTGTGGGGGCTGTTGCCCTTTTGGGAGATCTGCAAGATGCGGAAGATCAAATGGAGAACGAATAACGGGAAGTGTTGGCTAGGGCAGACCCTTTACAACTTTCCAACAAAAAAAATTATAGTGAATTCAGGGCTAAACAGCCCACTATTGACAAGAGGGTTGTCCTGAATAAAATTTTAAAGTATTTTTTTTTGTTGGCTGCTGGTGGGCGCAGATCTTTTTCTGTTTTTATTCTCATTTCTTACACATTAATTTTTAGATATTAATTATAAAAATTATTCAAACCACAGAAACTTGTTTACAAATAATGAAAATAATTACAGCCTGCGCACCTCGTTTCGCAGAATCTGATTGGTTAAAATCCGCTAAAATATTTGGCAATGCTGCAGCCGGCTGCAGAGATCCCATCACGCTCACTAATGTTCAAGAATAGCATTTTTTAACTTTGGGGAACTTTTATATGATATGATCAGTTCCCTTCCTACGAAAATTGTTCACGTTCTCTCGAGTCCGAGAATAGATACCCTGGACGCAAACAATCCTTATTTTGTCTGAGTGTTATGGAATAGTATTAGTATTAGTATTAGTATTAGTACTTAATTTGTCATTCTAATTGCCTAAACCACTAAGTATTATAACTGTCTTTATTATAAGATAAATTTTACGGGTGTGCATGAATAACTGCAGTTATTTTACAACTAAATCTCCTTAATTATCCAGATTTTAATCCTCGTGCAAGAGTGCTTTTAAGGAATAATGGTTGGTCTTGTAAACAACAGCTTAGCAAAGGCCTTGTAACACTGGCGGATCCAGGTAATACCTTGGTTATGAGTAATGGGACAACATATTATTATGGGTTTATATTGGCATCTACCAGGGGCGCTTTGTGAAATTGGGCTTAATGAATTAACAAAATATTTGTTTAACAACTTATTAGTGTTCAATAATTCTTGTACCCTTGATACTTACATCAAAAATATTTTTTAAGATAACGAAAAAATTCAAGGTATTTTTATGAAAATTTTAGGAATATTATATATATCTAAAAAAAAAAGTTTCTATACATGTAGGTCGAAAAATCGATTTTAAAGCTAGTATGGCGCTTTAAAAATGGTGCCCATAGGATTGATTTTTGGAAGTACCTGTATACAAGGATTTTTTCTTAGTTTTTGATGTAAATTCACCCTGCATCATTGAAATTTAGGTTTTCAACATTTTAGTATTTAATTTTTCATCCTGGAACCCTGAAATTTTACCTTCAAATTAATTTTTCACGAAAGCGGTTACTCCTACAGTATTAGAACATGAGTTCTATTTTTTATGTATTTTGACCTGAAGAATCATGTTCCAAAAATAAAATTAAAAATAGTTACACAGAATAAAATTTGGGACATAAAACTAATAAGGCCCCTCCGTTTCGCACACCCCTGTTTAAAATAAGTACATGAAGATATCACACAAAGATCGGTCTTATTAAGGCTAGTTTAAATTCAACAACTTGTAGCTGTATCTCAAAGCGTTCCTGAGTTATTAAATAAAAACCGATTTTTTTAGCCACTTTCAAAGGGGCTTAGCTCCCTTACGACGCATTTTTAGACATATGTTTATAGGAACTTTTTTTAATATTTTCCTATGAATTAATGACATCATTTACTGGTCGTCCTGTATAACCGTGGTATAACTATGTAACCGTTCCTGGATCCGCCCTTGCCTTGAAACAAGGTAGATAAAGTGCTTTTTAGATTATGGACTACACACAGAGACATAATTACTTGCTGAAAGTGGATATTAATTAGGCTAAGTAATTTATACATCTTTATATCAAAGATTTATTTTCTTATAAAGGGTAAATCCATGGTAACTCACGTTACAGCCGCAGAAAAAGTTGCACTTTTTGTAAATATTTTATTTTATTATTATTATACTATTCACAGCGCCTGCGATAGAATAGTATTATACGGTAGTTTCGAATTTTCCAAAATATCCAAAGAACGTCTGTCCGTCCATCACGTTTTCTGTGGACACGATAACTCAATAACGAATAATCTGATCGACTTAAAATTTTCAGAAAATATCAAGTTCTATTAGGGAAAGGTACCTATTGTTTTTGAAAGTAATTCCCACAAAAAAAAATGTCAAACTTTTAAAAAAATCGAAAAAAGCTGAAAATTTTAATTAAGCTAACGTTTTCAGGAAAAATAAAGTTTTTTTTTATTTTTTTACTTTTTGTTTAAAAAAAATATATTTTTTTAATTTTTTTTTTTTGAAAATTTTAGTATTTGGAAAGTGCAATATGCCATTTGGTTTGGACTTTGCGAATTTTCCAAAATCGCTAAAGAACGTCTATCCGTCCATCACTTTTTTTGTGGACGTTTCCATATGTCTTGCACTTGTAAATGGTATCATTGTACCATGGGTGTATATAGGTGCCAAATTCAAGAATCGCTTAAAACCTCCTAATTTAAAGAATTATACAAGAAGAGAAAATTATTTTTTTTAGCATTTCTGGTGTCCATTAGTTTATTAAAGATCTCATAGCGCACCTAGTTAAAAAAATTAAAACAAAACTAAAATAAAATTTGACATTTGAAATGTCACTTATGTAGTATCAGTGTTTTCAGAACAGTGTACAGATTCCAAAAATGTAAGGCATTTAGATGTCGCACTTACAATGTGAAAGTTGGAGTACTTCCGGTAAAACCCGAAGTAGATTTTTTTGTTGCTTTATATGTCAATCGCTTAGGTTCCTTAAGTACGTTGTAGGTACCAAATTTCAAAATTATCTATACAAATACATAAGTTAAGGAGGGTGAAGTTTTTTGTATTTCTACGTTACCAGCATTTGATGCAAAAAAGGACTCTATTCTAGGTAGTTCTAATATTGAATGAGTTTAGGATGCACGATGGAAGCCTTTTTTTTAATGGAAAGGGGTTCGTGTAATAAATACATAATTTTAAAGCTTATAAAATTCTCTATTCAAATATAGTATTTTTTATTATGTTTTAAACATTTTTGTTTAATAAATTACAATTATTTCATCATAAAAATCGTACTTTTGTTAAACTAATTTTTAAATTAAATAATAATAGTAAATAATAAAAAAATTTACAGAAAATAAATGCAAATTTAACACCTTCAATAAAATTAAATAAAAAATTATATGGTCAAAAGAAAAATTTAATAAGCTTTAAAATGACTACCCCCACTTTTTATTAAAAAAAATCTGTTGTTTCTCTTCTCATTGTGCTCCCTAAAAATAATTAATATAAATAAAAAAATAATTTGGGTTAGGTTGGGTGATTTTAGACACGTACTATATATTTAGCATCTCATTAGCTCGTTCGTTTCTCGGCGACGTTCTGATTTTTTCCTCAAAATTTTTTTATAGGATTACGACTATTTTTGTATAAAATTTAATTATAAAATTAAATTAATTATGCAATTCTAAGTTAGTAAATCTAAAAGATAAAGTATTAAATATAATACAACCTGTATTATAGAAGATAATATAAACTACATGTCACCGAGACAAGTTTATATTACTCCTTGGAAAATAGGTTATAAAACTTTAAGGGGCGATTCTACATAAAAATTTTATACCGTGTAGTCCAAAAGTCAGCCCCCCTCTCAACTTTTAAACGAGTTGAGATATCGACCTAAAATTTGGAAATCGAAAATAAGACAACTTAAATTCTTTTTTGCATATATTTATTTTTTTTATACGTTTTTTTTTTGGGGTTTAAAATAGGGTTGAAAATGGCTATTTTCGTCAAAATTTCTTTAAAAAAATAAAACAATTTTTGAAAAATTAATTATTTCAAGTTGCAAAAATGTAAATTATACCATTAAACTAATTTTAATGGATATAAATAAAAATTTACAAAAAAAAATCTTAAAAATCTCAAATTGAAAAATTAAAACTTTAAAAAACATGTTTAAAAAATTTAAAAATATATGGCTACATAGAGAATTTTATAAGCTTTAAAACGATGTATCACACGACGCCCTCTCAATTTAAAAAAATGTCCCTTAGGAGCCGAAAATATCAAATATTTGCAAAAAGATAGTTTAAGTCTTATTTAAGAGTTCTAAATTTTAAATCGATATATCGTTCAAATTAAGAGGGGTGTGACTTTTGGACTTTATTTGGATTTATTTATATGGGAGGCATAGCGTAGTGGCTAGCGCGTATGTATAGCAAGTCTACTATCGTGAGTTCGATTCTCACTGGCGCCGATTTACCTTTTTCAGTTAATTAATAATTGAAATTTGGCGAAGGCGCTAAGTGAAACGGACACTCCCTAGAAACTGGTTCGAAAGTCAGTATAAGCCGGTGGTTCCCTCTACTACTAGCCCACACAAGTCCTGGACTTAGGGGATGCTTGATTAAGTAGAATAGTACGAGGTTAAACAAAAAAAAAAAAAAAAAAAAAAAAAAATTTAGTTTAAACTCGGAAATTGGGAACTGTCTGGATGTATCCAAGCCCAATCATTTTTTTGTAGATTTACCCCTTAAAAGTTTGTAACCTATTTCGGAAATACCTCGTATGATAACTTATATAACTTATAAAATGAAAATTATCTTAAGCTCTTCAAATTTCTGTGTCTAACTTTGGGATTAAGCTTACAAAAGCCATTTTACAAATTTAATTGTGATGTGTCGAGGAAGTTTATTCAGAAATAATACGTTATTTTGTGACATATTAAAATAATTTAATATGCACTAAAGAAAAGATAAATCTACACTCTCTAAATTCTGAAGGAAGATTAAGCATGCAGTGATCATATGCATTTATTATTTCATCAATCTATTTTCTAATCATCGTACTTCTCCTAGTCTGGAGACTTTGAATGGTAGCAAGTTAAAGACTTGTGTGTCTCAAGAACATAGTACCACTTCACTTCACTTCACCAGGGTGAAACCGATCAGCAGGGGTGAAACCAAAAATCACGTATATTTTGGCTAATGTTTTTAGTACTGGTAGTATACAGCAGTCAGCCCGCGGCGAAAGTCGACAAGTTACTGCAGGTAATATCAGTCTTTACGAGAACGGGCATGCAGAAGGTTTATATTGTCGGTCCATCGAGATACGTAGGTTGTTTTACAGGTGTAAAAAAAAATAGTTTTTGGAAACTTATGGAAACGTTTGATTGTGCAAACTTAACATCACATATTAGTAATCGCGACTCACTTAAAACTTTACAATTAAACGAACACTTTCACGACATTACATAAAATAAAAAATTAAATTAATCAAGTCCTGTGCATATCAATGATTGCGATGTGGATGCTGGAGTAAATCCGGCAAAGCGGTCACACCCGTCCCTTACAAAGATCACGCTGCGATTGAAATTGCAAAACTCCCAGAAAACCAAAATAATACAAAACTAGTGCACTAGTTGCGAGCTATTTTTATGTGTCTAGAAACATCCTTAAAATGTCCCCAAATGCACACAACTAGCCCTAATAATATAGCTCGCATTTTTATTCCTATTTTTTTATCTATTTAGAAACCTAGAATAGCATGCTATTTTCGACATATAATAGATCGAAAATATCTACCCAAAATAGCACGTGAATGTCATGCTACTTTTAATCCAAATAAGGTTAAAAATAGCATGCTATTTATGATAGAAATAACACAGGTAATATACGCAAAACAAGGTTATTTTTTTAAACAGGTGGATCAGAATAGGTACACTATATTTCTTTGTGGCTCATACTTGTATCACAACACACTTTAGACAATTTTTGTTGAAAATTTAAATTTTCACATTCATGTCGTTCCTCACTCTTCCGTGCTAAGCTGAAAAGTCCTATCTACATAGGTTTAATATATACAGGTAGGACCTTTCAGCTTAGGAAGGCAGCACTGCCATCATTTTCGCTTTCACTGGTTTTTCACTGGTATTTTCACTGGTATTTTCACTGGTATTTTTACTGGTATTTTCACTCTCATTTTCACTCTCATGTTTACTCTTATTTTCACTCTCATTTTCACTCTCATTTTCACTATTAACGTTACTGTATTCACCAAGGTCACTTTTACTTTTGTTTTGCACTTCTTTATTTCTTAAAAAAGCTAAATAATCAAACTGCTTTTTCTTTCGCCGATTTTTTTTGTCTTTTGGAAAGACCTGAGAAGAAATTATAATACGTAGATTCGCGACGCCGCTTTTGTGTATTCATTCTGATAACTCCAGTAATACTTAACTTCTGTTAAGAAAAAAAAAACAAAACAAAAATATTTCCTTGCATTTGGTGCGAAAAATAGAAGCGTTATTAGCGTGCTAAATTGGGGCGATATAAGCAGCATATTTTGGACCTAAAATAGTTCATTTATAGCACTTTCTCAATTAAACCAATATTGACTATATATTTTCGACATAAAGTTGGTCATTGTTAGGTCGTCCTAAATTTAATCAAATAAAATCGTATATTATCGACCTAAAATAGTTTATTAATTTAAAAGTCTAAAACTAGGGAGCATATAGTATTAAAAATGGAACTTATTTTAGACGTACAATTATAGCGTCCATTTTTCATTCAAATTTTGAGAAATATTTTGAACGTCTCAATAATTTCTTCCATTTTTCTTGATACATAAAAGCAAGTTTAGGATGCTATATACTAGACACTCAAGCTGGTTTTCTGGGACTAGATCATCCTGTATTACGAATGCTGAATTTCTAAACGGCACTGCCTGCTAGTGATGGCTGCAATAAAAATAAAGATATACTGAAATTGCTAAGTATAATCAAAAAATCTGAGAAAGTACTGCAAATATTCGCATCGCAATAATTCAGAGGAAAGATCATCTCATTTTTATTTTTCTTATTTTACTCTTCACATCAGTGCGTATTAGAAGAGTATTATACGACGGTTAAAAAAAAATCAGTAATCGAATTTTAAACAACTTCCATTTTGTACACTGATAAAAAGGTACTGAAAATTAAAATATTGGTTTTGTAAAAAAAAATACCCAACCTTTTAAACATTGGAAATTGAGCGGGCTTATCGGCTAGTACCGTGTAAGAATTAAAGTGTGCCAAGAGCCCAAAAAAATCATGTTTTACACCGAGAAAAATAATAAATATACAGGGTATCCCCAAAATACTTGGCCAAACTTCACATACGGGATTTATAGAACAAAGCTGTGAAAAAAGTTCCCATAGACATGTGTCCGTAAATGGTTATTTAAAAAGTTACTTACGAATTTCAAAATTAAATTCAAGCGGTTGAAATGGCAACTTTAATATTAATTTTGCTTATTATGTCGATTTTTAAATTCGTAAGTAAATTTTAAAAAACCATTTTCTGACACAATCTAATAGGAATTTTTTCACAGTTTTCTATACATCCCTTATGTAAAGCTTGGCGAAGCATTTCAGAGACACACTGAGATACATTTTTATATCCACGTGCATGGGTAATTTACTTGCAGCTGCTGCTGATGTGAATTTACACTCGAAGCGTTAATATAAATGTGGTGTGTATTATATTTTTACATCCAGTGTGAAAAGTTTACACCAACGCTTAAATATACTTTTTTACCTAAAACCCTTCAATTTATTAAAAAAAAAAAATAGAATAAACATTTTGTTATTTTTCTATTTATGAATAGTGTTTTATGGAAAAACTACGCAACAGAAAAATAAAAAGTATATTCGTAATCAGTGCTACAAAAAGTACCAATTCTATTTTATAGAAACAGAAAACATACACAAGTCTTAACAACTCAAAATTTGCAGGCCAGTGTTACCGCCTAAATAAGTAAAATATTATAAAATGTATGTTTTAAGGATATTGTATTAATCACACTTTTTAAATATTTACTTTTAATCAACACTTACCAATTATTTTTTTGATGCGTACGCTCTTACAAACGTAAACAATTATAATGGTCGACAGCCACCAGACTCGATGAAGCAGGAATTCTGGCTTCTTGAGTCACGTGACTAGCTTAACGCCCGCGATTGGCTGGGTTGTACATCAGAAGTGTGATTTTTTACACTTTGGGTGTATTGTTGCTAAAGGTATGTTTATAAAAATACACTTTCTTGAGCTCCGAGTGTATTGTTGCAGAAGGTATGTAAAAATACACACTCTAGGTAAAAATCACCTCACCTGTGTAGTGTCACATCAATGTTGATGTACATGTAAAATTTACACATTTATAGAGTGTATTTTTTTACACCTTTTCAATGTAATTTCTTTCAGTGCACCTTGTATACATATATTTGCTATAAATAAACAATTTAATTAAGGGGATGTCCATATATTACGTAACGCAAATTGTACCATAATTCATACACTAAATACCTCGGTTCTCGCGTTATTAAAGGTTGTAGAGATTTTATATTTTGGCTAGTTCCCTCTATTTGTAGGGGTAGCAAAAATATGACATCTCTACAGCCGTTAATAACGTGAGAAACGAGGTATGAAGTGTATGAATTTTGGTACAATTTGCGTTACGTAATATATTGACAGTCCCTAAATGATTATTTAGGGGCTAAATGATGATTATTATTAAGAATAGTTTATTTACACTTATCCACCGCTTATCCTCTATTTTGTCGTTCTTTTATTATGATGATTCAAGGTATATTTGCACAAATATATTTTTTTCTCGGTGAGGGGAGTATATCAAGAGAAAATACAGTATTAATTAAATATTTCTTACAGATAAAATATTTAAGTATTATTTTTACAATTTTGATAAAATAAAAAAATCCCTGTCCTCATAAAATACAATATACATAATATTATTATCTACTTTAAAGAGTGTACAAGGAAATGCGAAGCACTACACTGCTTATTTCTCTTATTCTGTACTTCGAAACAGACGATGTAGTTTTCATGTTAACGCAACAGTTAAATCATATTGCAAGTAGAATTTGACTAATCTTATACTATTTTTTCCTCTAATTACAAATCTGTTTAAAAATTATCCCTAGCTTTTGTCAGTTTCGAGAAAAATGGATTTGAAATTTTTACATAAGCTAAAAATGGTCATATTCGGACACTCATAAGTAAAAAATGAAAGCATCAAAATGAAAATCCAATAGTCTAAATTAACGTTTACTTTATGATTTAAATAACCCAAGTAAAATTAATTGTCATGCTTTTCTGTATTTTCTTTGTTGGCTTTTTTCTGTACCTCTGAAATAGTGTTAAACAACAAATTTTTTATTGTCCATGGACTGTCATATTGAAAGTTATATTGTGACATTTTATATCTGCTAGAACTAGTCTACAGACTTGATTTACATCAAGCTACCAGACAACAAAGAATTTGTTGACACTTTTTAACACTGTTTCAGAGGTGTAGAAAAGAGGGTAATAAACAAAATCCAGAAAAAGGTGACTTTTAATTTTACTTTAGTTAATTAAATAATAAAATAAATGTTAATTTAGACTTTTGTAATTACATTTAGATGCTTTTATTATTTACTTATGGGTCTCCGAATATGAATATTTTAATAAAATTTAAAAAATTTAAAACCATATTTCTTGAAAACGACAAAAGCTACAGATAATTTTTAAACAGATTTGAAATCAGAGGAAAAAATACTATACGATTAGTTAAATTCTACTTGCAATATAATTTAACTGTTTCTTACAGAGTCTGCTTAGGAACTTTTACCATTATCTAAGAAACGAACAAGGTATTGATTTTGCTAAAAGTGGTTATATACTAAAGTTCCTATAAAGGTTGGTCCGGAAATGAGTCCTAAAGGAGCTACGGCCCTTTAAAATTTTAATAAAAATGTTTTTAATCAATAACTTTTGTACCCTTTAAGCTAGAGCGACGAGCTTTTGCATATATACTAGTATTAATAAGGGCAATAAATTTATGTTAGTTTATTGAATTTATCCAGAGGCTTGCCTAGGCGGACAAAATATGTGAGGCTTAACACATTTTTGCCCCAAACTATTTTTCAAAAAATATGTTTGCTTAGCTTTTTTTTATTTTTTTTAAGGCCCAAGGATTTTTTATTTAAATCTTTTTAACACGAAACGGTATAAAGAGATAGTAAATTGCTAACCTCAAAAAAAAATCTGAATTTTTCTTTCAAAATGGCAGAGCTGTGCCCTTTAAAGTTTGAAACTTCACTACATTGCTTGATTTTAAGCCTAATTACAAGCACAAAAAAATATTTTTCATTGTCTTCAAACATTGTGCGTGTAGCCCAATATGTCCTCACATAAAAACAACTATATTTTTTTATCGGATATACAGGGTATCCAGAAAAAATAATATATACTTTTTTTAAAATTTTTGAGAGATAAATTCGGTTTTTAGTGACAGGGTAGGACTCCAAATAAGGGAACTTCTATATAACGGTCCATTGCAATGCATTGTACGCTTCATACTGACCTGTTTAACTTTCTACATCCCTACTCTCGCAACATTCGAGTGACTTTATCTTCCAAAAGTGGTATATATTATTTTTCTGGATACCCTGTATATCCGATAATAAAATATAGTTGTTTTTATGTGAGGACATATTGGGCTTTTCTACACGCACATTATTTGACGACAATGAAAAACATTTTTTCGTGCCTGTAATTAGACCTAAAATCAAGCAATGTAGTGAACTTTCAAACTTTAAAGGGCACAGCTCCGCCAGTTTGAAAGAAAAATTTAGATTTTTTTTGAGGTTAGCAATTTACTATCCCTTTATACCGTTTCGTGTTAAAAAGATTTAAATAAAAAATCCTTGGGCCTCAAAAATCTAAAATCTACTAATTTTATAAAATTATTATATAATATTAATTGCTTTATTTAAAAATATGTGGTTTGTTGCATTTAAAATGTAGAGTCACAAAAAACATTGGTTTTAACATTGTCCGCAGTTTAAAGTAATACAGTGTTTCATATTTGCAGTCGAAGAAAAAGTATAGTCTACAACACGCATGGAATAGTCATTCCGGGCTCGCGGGACCGTCATACTTGCCTACCGACTCGTATGACAAACTTTCCGCTCGCGCGGAATATTGTCTATTCCATACTAGTTATAGAATATAGTATTCTCTGTATGTAGAAGCAATATAATAATGAATCACGTATTTAATATAAACATGATTAAAAAAGTTATTAAGAATAATAATTTCGTATATTTATTTTTTATATAACATTTGGATTGTATTATACAAAAATATGTTGACCAACATTGTGAGATAAACAACTTATTACTAAATAACTTTTAAATGTTTTGACTAAAACGCTTAAACTAAAGGGTTTTCTTCAACTATTCATGTATCATGTAAAAAATTTGTAATCTTTAACTCAAATCGCTTTAAAGAGATTATATTAACTAAAATTTTTAAGAACCTACTTTAATTTCACAATTCGGGTTAAAATGTTATTGCAAAACACAGTCATATAAAATTTTGTAACTATAAAGCAACTTTGATAACAATTTTTGTAAAAATCTTTCAACTTAAAATTTGTACCATACAAGGTAAAAATAAGTGTAAAGTAGTTTGCTAAAGTATATTGCATAACACTTTCCAACGGGTTATGTACACGATCTCGAAAAAATATAAAGTTTAAACTTTAAGAATTCTCCATTTAATATCTTCTAATTTTTATTACTTATTCCGAGAATTTTTGTGAAAAGCAAAATACAAAATAGCATAAAAATTTATATATATGTATCTATGTCAACAGAAAATATGTTTTTTATTTACCTTTAGTTTTCTTGGTTTTATATTTAATACAACATATTATTATGGAAGCTCAATACTGTTTAATGCATGCCTAACCGCATGCATCTTTTAAATCAAGGAAAATTTGACAGTTTACTAATTAAATTTGATTTCTGTGGATATGCTACCATAGAAGACTATAAAATTCTACAATGTTTTACATTTCATGAGGAAATATTGATGTTTTTTTATAAAATGTAAGGTAACTAAATTAAGTAATTTTTATAAAATCTAGACATTAATAAAACATATTGAGTTATATTGACCTGGGTCAAAATAGTAAGGTTATAACTATAGTTTTTATTTTTGACATAAAAAACAGAAATATTTGGATTGAAAAACATAAAAGACATCAAAAAAGTCTATAATGAAAGGTGGAAAATGGCATATAAAACGAGGTGAGTAAAATTTGTAGAATTTACAACGTAAATATCTAAACAAAATTAGGCAAACCTACATACATACATACATATCAAACTAGGGTAATATGAAAATATCAAACAAGTGTGATATAAGGCGTTTTCTAAAGAACAAAAGAGTGTGGTAAATGTCATTTTCATAGCGGATCGTAGGAAGAGTAATTTACCATAGTATATATACTTGACTATACGAATTTGTGTAAATATTTGTAAACAAATTTAATTTATTATAAAATAATTAAAAAAAGGCTTATAATCGACTTCACGTTAATTTTATTATTGAAAACAATTAGTGTGACCGCGGTTTCGCTATAATAGATATAGCATCTACGGACTTAAATACATATAATGGGACATCTTTAACATTCTGGTCATAAATAACACTAAGGACATTACACAATTAATAAATTAGGTTACAGATTAAAAAAATGCATATTTTTAATCTGTAACCTAATTTATTAATTGTGTAATGTCCTTAGTGTTATTTATGACCAGAATGTTAAAGATGTCCCATTATATGTATTTAAGTCCGCAGATGCTATATCTATTATAGCGAAACCGCGGTCACACTAATTGTTTTCAATAATAAAATTAACGTGAAGTCGATTATAAGCCTTTTTTTAATTATTTTATAATAAACCACTTCACTATAAGAAGTTCAGACGTTCAGAACCATGAATGAATTTTCAAACTGGAATTTAATTTATTATAAAATAACATTAAATAAACATTAAATAATTCAAAATATTCTTATTCTGCTTTAAATAACTCCCCGTAAAATCTCGGTTACTGTATTTAATCTAAAACTTTTTTTTATTTTTAAAAACCACATATGTGTTAGTGTTGCTAATAAAAATCAGAGCCATATCTTTAGTATTTATATAAAATTTTCATGAAAATATAGCGAAAAAATGCGAAAAAATATAATTTTTTGAATTTAGAAGCCTTTATTTATTCTTTATTCTTTATTTTGTAGATTCAAGAGTCATGGAGAGCCCCGAATAAGCTCCAAGCTTATGGCAGGGACTCTCCATTAATTTTGACAATAAAAACAAATAAAATTTTAAATAGATTTTTCTTCTACATATAAAAATATTATCTCCAGATGTTTAAAATCTGTTCTTCTTTATGACTGGTAGTAATTACTAATGTTCAGACTTTAAAAACCATAATTTTGATAAGGAATATAAAATTTAAGTAAAGCCTATAAAAAACAAACGAATAAAGATATTTTAAATCTGCTTTTTTAGCTTAGAACCCCTAGAGAACCAATCCACCGCAACAAAAAAAATAATTAGACCTTAGTTATTTTTTTACCACAACTATAGGCAAAAAGCCCACTATGCGCTATATCTCAAAAAAAACGAGCTGATCGAGAAAAACGAAGCAATGTTCCGAAAATAGCACATCAAATAGGTCCAGAATCAACTAAAATGGTGTCGCAAATTTTTGAGCGTAGAGTGTTATTATTTACTATGACAGAAAATTAAGTAGGATTCAGGGTATCTCACAAATTACTTATATGGAAAATTTTTACGTTTTAAATAATATTAAATTTTGATTGCTATTTTTAATATTATTATTTAAAGAATAGAAATTAAAATAATAATAAAATTCAGAAGTTATATGAGTAAATAGGATAAATAAACTCTTTTGTTCTTTTATTTAGACAGATTTTTAAATTTTTTATTAGGTTTGTTATAAAAATATAAATATTTTGAAGTTTATTAACTACATAAAGATGCACTGTTAATTATATTTTTAAATACCATTATATTTTTAATTATGTAGGTATATGCAACGTTAAGTAAATATAACAAAAATCTATATATGAATTAAAGTAAATAAAAAAGTGCTGTTTTGCTCATTGGAAACAAAAATATCGTATATAAATATTCTGAATATGAAACAAGTACTGAAAACAAGAAAGTGTACGTAATATTAATAAAACATGAGCCGATAAAGTTTTTAATTGTGAAGAAAAATTAACTATATAAATGCTTAAAATTTATTGAAATAATATTAATAATAATAATTTCGTTAATAGAATGAATATAAAGAAAAGGAATTTTAAACATCACTACAATAAAAGCGATCATCGGCAGAAATATTAGTTTTTTCGGTGTATTTAAATATAAGTTTCCCCATAGCGGATGTTCTAAATGACTTATAATATAATGTTTATATATTTTTTACGTTCTATTGATTCTTGTTCTTTTTTATTACATCCTGTCTTTCTAAGAATATATAAATATTTTACATACAAAAAAAAGTGTAAGAAGCAAAAAATTTCCTCACGATTATGCAAAATTAAATTCCAGTTTTTCCTAACTAATGGGAAAACTTGTTATGGATGGCTTTCTGAACAATCCTTTTTCAAGTTATATTAGTTGGAGATTTTTTGTCGTGACACAGAGAGTATACATAAAAAAGTATAAAAAGCAAAAATTTCCTCACCATTATGCAGAATTAAATTCCAGTTTTTCCAAACTAATGCATTATAATGAAAAATCTTATTATTGATGGTTTTTCCGCAAAAACGTTTTTTAAGTTATATTATTAGGTATAGTTAATATTATTTCTATAGCCTATTATGTAGTATTTCAGTGGATCAGTTATACCAACATACATCATACATAATATCTTGTTTCATTAATTATCCAACTAAACTAATTTGGTAGCCCTGATCTTTTTTCCGCTTTGTTGTCATGTTTATTTTGTATAGATAAGAAGATAACATAATATCCTATGAATATTATGCATAAAATAATTAAAATTTTCCAGCAGAGTAACATAATTCATGGAAGAGACCCTAAAAATTGTTATTCCTTGTATTTTACTAAGACCTTACATTAAAATTGGCGAAGTCACCCCCTTACGCATGCGCATTACATCAAATTCGCACCCACATTATTATAACTGAGTTGGGCGGGGGTAAAAAATGTATACTTTGACGCACGGATCTGTGGCTACGGGAAATATGTTTGGAATGTGTGTGCAAGTGAGAGGCTCGTTGTAGGCACGCATGCCTTATAACGCTTTTGACTGAAAGAAGAGAGCGCGCATGAATCCTTCCCCTTTCGTTGGAGACTTTCTTTCATGCGGAGAACTATATTCTTTATTATTTAATTTTTATCGTATAAGACGATAGTTTAGCCTAAGTTCAAAACTTAAATTCCATCCAGAAATGGACTTATTTTTTATTTTACCGCAATGTCTGAAAAAAAAACAAATTATTTCCTAAAATAAATAGTTATTTATAATACAAGGGCAAAAAGTTAAGTTTTTCGATTGAGTAGGTTTTTAGAAGCCGAGGGCCGTCAGATCGGGCCGGCCCGAGGGTAATAAACCTACGAAACCGAAATTTAACTTTTTTCCCGTGTATTATACAATATTTTTATTCGATTGTTACTAATAAATTATAAAAATATACTTAATTTTAAATTGCAAAAAGTATTTCTTTTTAGTGTCCTATTACCTATCTAGTTAGCATGACAAATTGCTATCCAATCAAATCGCTAAAAAAACAATTGAATCGTTTCTTTTGGTGCGGTTTCATTTTCAAATTAAAAAAGCTATAGCTCGGTGATTAATTTCTGTTAAAATGTGTCTGTTATGAAAATAGTAATACTTCTAAACCGTTCTATGAATATTATAAATATTTAAATTGATTTTACAATTGAAATTTTGTGGTTTTAATTTATTTTAGTGGATGAATTCAGTTAACATATATTTTGAGGTTATGTTATAGAAGAAATTTTTATTTTGTATGAAATGATTATAATAACTGTATCTGGTTAAAAAGGACAGTTAATTCAAGACCAAAAGTGACCTAAAGGTCATATTTCTTTATAAATATTACAGTAAAGTTAAAGCATCTTCTTTCAAAAAGCTTAAAAATAACAAGTTTTAATTAGCGGACGAAAAAAACTTTTTGGCCCTATGGCCACAAAGTTCAACTTTTCGCCCGTAAAACATGAACAAATAGTGTCTCTTTTAGAATGAATCGAATAAAAAATCTGTTAATATACCGTGATTACGTAGTTACTAAAAAAATATGCTATGTTATTTATCATAGTATTAAAAGAAAATATTTTTTCTCAAATAAATGCAGAATTAATCCTATTTTTCCCGTCTAATGGGGAAAATACTTTTTTTATGCTAATGCAAGGATTTTATTAAATAAATAATTGGCTAACGGTGTGGAATCCATTGTTGTGCTGAGAATATAAATCTTTAAAGATCACGATCTGCTCAACATTAATAATTTCTATTTTTGATAAACATCATACCCTATTTATATTGTATGAAATGATAATAGTATATTAAAATAAAAACTTTTCCCAAAAAAAATGAACCAAATCGGTGCCAATTTCACTATTCCCTAAATTAATTACTAACAGTTATTTTTTTATTATTTTATTATTGTTTGCTGTGAAATTGACACCGACTTAAGTATTTTTTATTTTTTACTTTTTAGAGACTTAGAAGTCGGTTCATTATCTTGAAGATAAATTTCTAAAAAATAAAAGTAATATTTTTATTTCAGCGCCCAAGAGTCCAACGAACCTCATTTTATTTTTTATACTAAATAAAATATTGTTAAATTTTAAGCGTTAAATAATAATCAAATAACGCCTTATAGTAAAATCACATAATTTATCACTTTCTCTTGGTATTTTAATATTACAAGTCCAGAGAATCAAGTTTAGCGGCATTTAAAAGATTTTCAGTGTGCAGTAATATTTGAGTGATCCCTCAATCAAGTTATCCGGATCCAAGTTATCCGATATTTCTCTTAAAATTTGGTTGGTAGTAGAACCAAATTAAGTCGGTTTTATGTGAAATTGCGTTAAAATGATTAGATTTATCATAATTACCCAGCTTACCAGGCATTATCCGAGCGTAAAATTGAAACTGGACCACCTCAGGAGTGCCCTCTTTAAGTTGCAAAAAGTTTTATCAAATTCCGTTCATTGGTTCCAAAGTTATGCGGGAACAAACATAAAAAAACAAAGTCACACGTCGAATTGATAACCTAGGGACACTAGATCTAGGTCTTAAGTTAGTAAGGCGATTTGATTAATTTCTAAGTTTAGGATGGGCAGTAAAATCCGTGAAGAAACTCTCTATGGCAACCGATGTTCAGATGTTTTCTGACAGTTCCCGTTGTCTGTCGTCTTGCTAACTTAAGATCTAGTGTCCCTATGATAACCTCCTCCTTTTTGGACTTTTTAGCGTAAGTGTTTCAGTTTAAAAAGCCACACGTCGAATTGATAACCTCCTCGTTTTCGGAAGTCGATTAAAAAAAGTACAAACGATCCAGTTCCGGCGAGTTTATTATTTATTTATTTATACCATTTTTTCTATTTTGCCATAAAATAAAAAAAAAAACCTAAAAATGGATTGATGATTGATTAAGGAATTTTTGTTAGGTAAAGTAATAATTGATTTTTTTTTGTAGAATTTATGTGTATCTTTATGTTGATGCCAAATTTTAAGCTTCTATCTAATCTGCAACTTGGTAAAAATTGTAAACAAACATACTTGTTTGCTTGTGGCCCTTTTATTTAACTTTAAGTTTAAACCGTGGTTCCAAGACATAAATTATACCCCAGCGAATAGAGCATCTACAGAGTGGTCCATAATAGTCCGTGGCATAAGAGAAAAAAAAACGTCGGTTTGTGATACCACTTCCTAATTTTAAGGTGTGTTTTAGACATAATTTTTTGGTTTTAAAACCTTAAAAACTATTATTATTATTATTATTATTAGGGAGTGTAGAGATCAATCAAGAATATAATTTTCTCAGTTTACTAGAAAATTATTATAGAAAAATATATAAAACCATAAAAAATAACTGGGTTAATTAATATAGTGGTTAATATAAGCTAAAATTATTTATTTAAATTTAATACATCTATCTAAAAATATTTTAGAAATAATGCAACGATCTCTTTAATTGAGCAATCAAAATTTTAAATATTTATTTATATATCGATGCTATAAAATTATGAAAAGTCTTTTTAAGTATATGAAAAATTCTCATTTAGTTAATTCAGGTGTATCTGAATAAAAACAGATAAATAGGATGCTATTAGAATAATTACTTAGATTAAAGTAAAGTACTTTTACATCAAAGAAGTGGAATATTAAACATTTATTATCCAAAAAGTGTTTTTAATCAAAGGGATTTTCCCGCAATGCCAAAATGTTATTTATTTATTTTTAAATTAAACCGCATTAGTTTACTCACGTCAGAAAACTGCCTTGTCATGCATAAAAATATTTAAGTATTAAAAAAAAGATTGGTTATGGTACGCCATTTTCTTAAGAAAATGTTAAGAAAGGCCTCACATTTGGTAAGTTTTTTCTTAATACCGTAATAATTTAAAATTGATTTATATTTTTTATCGGTTATATATTATATTAACAAGTAGTTCAAAAGCATTTTATAGGTTATAAACTTTTTTTAAATAAATTTATTAATTATAGGTAGGCCAATCACTGTCTGATGAAATTGGGTAAAAATAGTGATTAGCCTGAAGTTAAACCCCCATAACTTCTTTGTTTTTAGGGGATTTTTTTTTCAAAAATAATAGGGATCTACTTCTCACTGAACTTGTTTTTTCCTGAAAATTTCAAGTTGATCGGATAATTCGTTCTTGAGTTATCGTGTCTACATTAAGCGTAATACAAGTCATGTTTAAATATATTTCTTGCCTAAAAAAATATTACTAAATTTAGTTTTTATTTAATTTTATGCCTATAATAAACCTAAATTTATTTGTGTATTTTTACTCTTAAAATTAAGAAATTTTTCTTATTTTAAGGATACGTATAAAAGAATTAAGGAGGCCAATCACTATAATTGATCAAAGCCAATCATTGTCTTTCCCCGGCCAATCATTGTACTTTTGTGCATCTTTCCATTTATTATTTTATTGTAAATTTTGTGTTAATGGAAATAAAATAAAACCAAAACAAGCAAAAATCTAACATATTCTTCCATATTTTAAACTTTGATTAAGCCTTTTAACTCGTATAAGTTATAAGTACTTACCCTACTATTTACTTTATAGCTAAAATGCATTAAAAGTTCATTTTAAGAAAGTTTGATTTAAAGTTCAAGCTTGTAAAGTTGTACATAAAGTTTTAATGTTTTTGGTTTTGAAATACAGTACAAGCTCGATACTGTTAACACAAAAAAGGGCTCTTCAAATTAACGCGTTGTTCATGTTAGTGAAGGTGAAAATATAATATAATCCAGACTTTGTATGAAAACCTAATTATTTTTTTTTTTTATTTTTTCCAAACTTTATTTAACCAAATAAAAATATGTATAAACTTGTTGAAACTAGTCGTTCACGTTAAAGAGAAGTCAAAAGAAAAAATTCTGTGTTCACAGAACCGAATAGTTCACATATACGCATGTTCACTTTATCGAGCTTGTACTGTATATATGTATTCTTTAAATGCATTAATTTTTTGTTACTTATTAAAACGTGATTTTTTACTATAACCGCCACTTTAATTTGTAAACACGTAAAAATTATATTTATGGTAACAATGATAATAATAATTATTATAATTAAATTAATTATAATTAAAGTTAGCAGAAAGTCACAATGTGCTCTTTTATAATATTACGTTTGACGATGCAATATATTTTTATAAGGTAACTATTAGGTACGTCACTGGGCAGTACCATTGCAACCTACTAAAATGTGTAGTACCTGCAACTTCCATCACAGAAGTTCAAAGTTACTTTAAAATGCTACATCGCGAGGTTTCGCCTCACAAGGCTTCTTTATGGTGTTAGTATATATTTATTTTTAACTTAAACTGCGAGATTGTGAAGTAAAGCGACGTAAAAATGTAAACCATAAAACTTAATTAAAGGTTGCTCATTTAGAGGTGAAAATACTTAAACAAGATTTAAACTTAAAAAATTAAATCTTAAACTGATTCCTCTAAATTAAAGATGCACAAAATGCTCATGCTGATAACACAAAAGTACACTGCACAGATAAAGAAGCTTTCCCATTTGTTACATTTGAGAGTACGGAGCCCTAAAGTATAGTATATTCTATAACTAGTATAGAATTTGCAATATTCCGCGCGAGCGGAAAGTTTGTCATACGAGCCGGCAGGCTCACATCACATACGTGATGTAGACTATACTTTTTCTTCGACTGCAAATATGATACACTGTATGGCTTTAAACTGCGGACAAGGTTAAAAACAATGTTTTTTTGTGACTCGACATTGTAAATGCAACAAAACACAGATTCTTAAATAAAGCAATTAATGTTATTTAATAATTTTATCAAATCAGTACATAAAAAAGATTTTTATTTAATTTTAGCACATATTTTAAATTATACTGCAAAAATTGAAGGTTATGTCAGATTGTTGTGACAGATATCAGGTTTAAATATTTAACAATAGATAAAGCAGTTTTAATTTTTTGAACTAAATTGATAAAAAACTGGTCAAATATTAAGAAAAACTAATAAATTTATGTAATTTTAACGCAAAACTTTAAATTGCATTAAATTATTCAATATTTCATGGTAAAATATATATATATATATATATATTTTTGCTAATTTTGCTACAGTTTTCTTTACTTTAAACAAGAGATGCCACTACATGTGCTCATTCTAACACTTGATATGGAATATTCATACCGTATCTAGAGCTGGAATGGATTTATTCTGTGTTTGAAAAGTGTGGGTATTTGCTTACATTCTAAAGCAGTCGTAGAAAAAGTAATATTTGGTTTAAGTAGATCAATAGTTTTTATTTCCCAATCATTATTATACATTATTATATTACATAACATGTAAGGAAAGTGACTTATTTCGCATGATCGAATGTCGCAATTCTTATTAAACTTATGAAATCCTAAATGTTAACTTATTTATAAGCCATTTTGATAATAATTGTTGTTGATTGTACAATTGTTATAAACAATATTTGAAGATTTTTTTTCTTGTGCCTCGTTTACTTCTGTTGATAATGTAAAATAATTATTATACTCACCTCATCTCCGTAAATTAGAAGAAAGTGTAGTACCTCCATTCCTGGCGAAAGTCACAAGTTTTAAAGTTCGCGCGCTCACCCCTCTCCAATCGGTCTCGCTCTGAATCTCCGCAGCACAAACTGCGTTCAGTCTTTATTCTTGTGCCGGGAGTCACGTTGTGTTACTGTTTTCTCGCGTTGCGTCGTACACGTGTTTGAAGAAAAATGCCGAAAAACGTTAAGAAGAGAATTAGAAGCCACTCTCCATCAAATCAAAAGATGGTTTACAAGGTCCTGAAAAGATTGGAACGCAGGATGGACGATTTGGAGCACAAACAAAAGAGAAGACGCTATGCAGAGAGTTCTTCAAGCTTCGGTTCAACCGGCGATTCACAGTCTTCAGATTCTGAAGGTATTTATCGCAGTATCTTATATTCATAATTTATGAATAAAATACGTACAAATATTTAGTGTTAACAGGTCCATTTGCTTGTTGCTCCATATGGTTGGAGATAATAATATTTTGACTCGACTGTTTGTGATAACAGTTATGAAATCGACTGTTTGTGATAACAGTATGAAATCGACTGTTTGTGATAACAGTTATGAAATCGACTGTTTGTGATAACGGTTTAGACGTATTACTGTTTGTGATAACAGTATGAAAACGACTGTTTGTGATAACAGTCCAAATGTATTACTGTTTGTGATAACAGTACAGAAACGACTGTTTGTGATAACGGTCTAAACGTATTACTGTTTGTGATAACAGTATAAAAAAGACTGTTTGTGATAACAGTCTAAATTTATTACTGTTTGTAGTAATTGTCTAAACATATAACTGTTTGTGAAATAATCTTACACACTGATATTTTTTCTCAGCACTGCTCCACCTTCGAATGTATACTCTCTTTAAAAGAAGTTTATTCGAGGGTGCAAATATATGTTTTAGGTTATATTTTGTGATTAAATATTAGGGTTTTTTTTTTGTTTTTTGTTATAGAGGACGAGGTACAGGAGGAGGGGGAGCAGGTTCATGACCCTCCTGTGCTGCAAGCAGAGGTAAATAAGGAAAACAACCCTCCCTCATTGAACGAGGAAGTACTTACCATATTGGGTGACGAGATTTGTGTTGAGAAAATTTCTGGTCCACCAATACAACAAGATGTCACTTCAAGGTGGCAAAATATTGTTAGAAATGGTCTTCATCAAGATAAAAGAAAGGAGCTTATTAATAAATACCCTCCCCCAGAAAATGCAACTGAATTAGGGCCCCCAGGGCTAAACGCTGTGGTCAAACAGGCCATCACCGTAGAATCAGTATTAAAAAGGGATAATAGACTTGCAATTTTGCAGACACAAATTGGGGCTAGCTTATCAGCTATAGGAAAAGTGGTATCTAGTCTGTTAAACGAGGAGGGGGGAGGAAACAGAGACTACATTGGGTCATTAAGTGATGCTGGTCGATTGCTTTCAGACATTTTACACTGTGAAAGTGTCTCTAGAAGGGAACTTATTTGCATGAATTTAAACAAAGATTGGAAGGAAACTTTAACAGGTGCTAGTATTGATAAATGGTTATTTGGTGAAGATTTAGAAGAGAAGTTAAAGATTGCAAAGGATCTTCAGATATCATCGAAGCAATTACAAACATCAAAGCCCATGCCCAAAAAGTCAACCTCAGCAAAGTCTTTAAACTGGAAGAGTCCACTCAAACCTCAGGGAGCAAGACAGAGTGGACGATACCGACAAGCTCCCATTCGCAATCAGAACCACTCGTACACTCAGCGAAGGAAGCCTCAGGAAAAAGTCAGGAGCAGGGATCACCCGAAAGATCGTCGTTATTAAAGGTATTTAAAATTGCTGGACGTTTAAAAGAATTTGCAGAATACTGGAAGGAAATAACAGATGATAACTGTGTTTTTTCCTGGTTAAAGGGTTTTAAAATACCCTTTGTTAAAAAACCTTTTCAGAGGCTTGTACCAAAGGAACAAAATTGGTCCTTATCTGAAAGGCGAACAGTTGATGTCGCTGTTAATGAACTTTTGCTTAAGGGAGCAATATCTAAAGTCAGACCATGTAAGGACCAATTTATTTCAAAAATTTTTACTGTCCCCAAGCCAGATGGTACCTCAAGGCTAATTATTAACCTTAAGCCTCTTAATAAATATATTAAAACTTTTCATTTTAAATTAGAAGATTCTAAAGTTGTTTGTCATATATTGACTAAAGGTTGTTTTATGGCTAAGCTAGATTTACAGGACGCATATTTTTTAGTACCTATTAATGAACTTGATAAAAAATATTTACGTTTTAAGTTTAATGGGGAATTATATGAATTCAATTGCCTTTGTTTTGGGCTTAGCTGCGCACCATTATTATTTACAAAGCTTATGAAACCAGTTGTTTCCTTTTTAAGGGGAAAGGGGTACCTTTCTGTAATATATCTAGACGATTTTCTTTTAATTGGTAACTCTTATGAAGATTGTTTAAAAAATGTTTCCGAAACCGTTAAAATTTTAGAAAAATTGGGTTTTATTATAAACTGTAAGAAAAGTTCATTGACCCCAAAAAACATTTGTGTATATTTGGGTTTTGAGTATAATTCTTTGGACATGACAATATCTCTTCCTATTAAAAAACGTACAAAATTAATTGAATCACTGCAAAAATTTATGAAGCGTAAGCAATGTAAAATTCGAGACTTTGCCAAATTAACGGGGAAATTAGTTTCTACGTGCAAAGCTATAAGGTATGGGGTTTTATATACTAAATTATTTGAACGAGTAAAATATTTAGCACTCAGGGAGAATGGGGGGCAGTACAGTGGTATTATGGAAATCCCCAAGACTCTTATACCGGATATTCAGTGGTGGATTAAAAATTTACCACATAGTAAAGATACTATTGCACCAATAAAATATGTTAAAGAAATTTTTAGTGATTCTTCCAGTACTGGGTGGGGTATCCATTGCGACGGGGTTAGTACCCGTGGCCTTTGGTCAGACAAAGAGAAGGACCACCACATTAATTATTAAGAATTGCTGGCAGTTTACTTTGGCCTTAAGTGTTTTGCTCGAAATTTGTCAAGCTGTGCAGTATTATGTAGAGTTGACAACACAACCGCGATGTCTTATGTAAACCGCATGGGTAGTGTTAGATTCCCAAAGCTTAACAATCTGGCTCGTAAAATTTGGCAATGGTGTGAGGCTAGAAATATTTTCGTATTTGCTTCTTATATTAGGTCGGAAGACAATGTGGAAGCAGATCTAGCCTCACGTCAATTAAATATAGAAACCGAGTGGAGTCTTGCGGATTTTGCTTTCAAAGAAATTATAATCAAATTTGGAACACCAGATATTGACCTTTTCGCTACTCGAATTAACAAAAAATGTAGTAACTTTGTATCATGGCTTAGGGATCCCGATGCCATGGCAGTGGATGCTTTTACTATCGGCTGGGAAAATTGCTTTTTTTACGCCTTTCCCCCGTTTTACATAATTTTAAAAGCTCTAGAAAAAATCATACATGACAAAGCCAATGGTATCATGGTTGTCCCTGTTTGGCCCACCCAACCATGGTACCCCGTTTTTATTTCTTTATTAATGGGGAAACCCATAATATTTAAACCTAATCCCAAATTACTCTCTTTCGGTAGGTTTCCACATCCAATGGCAGCAGACCTTTCGTTGATGGCAGGTCTACTATCCGGAAGGCTCTGCAGCTAAGGGAAGTACCAGATGATAGCTTAGATATTTGTATGGCTTCCATAACGGAATCAACATCAAAGCAATACAACTCTGGTTTGAAACTTTGGTGGGAATTCTGTTCCACTAGAGATATTAATCCTTATTCTATGTCAGTAATAGACCTCTTAGAGTTCTTAACTATGCATTTTAATAAAGGAACCTCATACAGCTCCCTTAACACGTACAGGTCCGCTATAGCGCAAATAGCCGGCCCAGGCTTATCCCAAGATTTTCGCGTTCAAAAATTTTTTAGAGGTGTATATTCTTTAAGGCCAAGCAAGCCTAAGTATGAAAATTGTTGGGATCCAGCCCTTGTTTTAAATTACTTCAGAAAATTTAAAAATTCGGAAATAGATTTAGGGTTCCTTACATACAAATTAGTATCTCTAGTGGCCTTAGTGACAGGTCATCGGTTGCAGACCTTAGCATTAATTGAAATTCCAAACATTTATAAATCAGAAAGAGGTTTTGATATAACAATACCAAATAGAATAAAAACTTCAGCTAGGAACAAACCTCAACCCCTTTTACGTTTACCTTACTGTAAAGATGATCCAAATATTTGCGTAGCTTCTTGTCTTACAGATTATTTGAACAGAACAAAGGATTTAAGGGAATCTACAAACTCTCTTTTTCTTACAATAAAAAAGCCTTTTCATAGGGCTTCGTCCCAAACCTTGGGTCGTTGGATCAAATTTATTTTGGACAAAAGTGGGGTTGACATCAATAAATTTTCGGGGTATAGCACCAGGCATGCTGCTACTTCTGCAGCTAGCAGAAAAGGATTAAACTACGATACCATTAGACTAGCCGCAGGCTGGACAAAGGACTCAAAAATGTTTGCTACTATTTATAATAGACCTTTATTTTCCGACAAAGCATTTGCAGAATCAATTTTTGGTTCATAGTTCAACTTTTAGTTATCTTTTAGTTAAGTTATATTTTAGTTACTTGTAAGCGTTTTTTCTGATAAGGCATTTTACAGTTTAGCTCTTAAGTTACTTTTAGTTACTGTGTCGTACATAAAAGTTAATAAAGAGTTGTTGCAACTAACTTTAAATAACTACACTTTCTTCTAATTTACGGAGATGAGGTGAGTATAATCATAAGATCAAACGAGCTTACCTTAGTAAGTGATGTTCGATCTTGATTATACAGATCCTCATCGAAGTAAATTAGAGTCCCAACCCTCCCAACCACCTTAAATATAGTTACAACAAATTGTTTTAAAAGGGACTGAACGCAGTTTGTGCTGCGGAGATTCAGAGCGAGACCGATTGGAGAGGGGTGAGCGCGCGAACTTTAAAACTTGTGACTTTCGCCAGGAATGGAGGTACTACACTTTCTTCTAATTTACTTCGATGAGGATCTGTATAATCAAGATCGAACATCACTTACTAAGGTAAGCTCGTTTGATCTTATGATTATTGGCAGAAATTTCAATAATTTCTGCCTCAACGCTAGGTTTTGATAAGTTACTACAACGAACACTTCGTCCAATAGACATCTTGCCCAATGGGCATTTAATCCAACGAATATTTTTTCCAACGGACACATTATCCAACGAAAATATTATCCAACAAACACTTTGTCCAAACAATTTTTCATCCAAGGGATTTTCTTCTTTGTTGTTTTGGGAATTTTCTGGTTTGTTGGTTCGTTGGCTAGTTAATTTTTTTGTTTGTTGAATTGTTGGTTTGTATGTTTATTAACGGTATGACCTGTACACCTCGTTGGTTGGACGGACAGAACAATCGTTTTTTAAGAACGTATAGACCTTAAAACGGATAAATAAATCTATTTTTCATATTGCGTTTAATTAAAACATAAAAGATAATATTATTATACGTATTTTTATCACGATATAGGTCAAAGATTTATGTTCAGTTTTATAGTGAGATTATTAATTGTTGTTTTGAAAAAATATGCAAATTATAAAAGTTGAGGAATATTCACTAGTTTTATTATACCCTTTAGAGTCCTATAACTGGAAGCGTATCATAGACCTTTAACACTATATTCATTAGGATATTTCAAAAAACACGATTTTGAAAACTAAGTCGTAAAATACCATAACAAAATTCTGTGCTAAACTTCAGCTGAAAACCCTGAAATTGGGGTCCCCTTCATGGGGGGCACTTTATTTAAAAATTGTAAAAAATATAACGCAAGATTTTTTTTTATTTATACTATATTGTCCAAAATACAACAGTTTAAATATGTGCAGAATTAAAGAGAATCGTGAGAAAAAATGCCTTGTGGGAAGTCAATGAAATATGAAATAATAAACGATGTAGGATGTGGAAATAATTGAGAATTCTCAGCAGCAGACCTAAATATTCAGTTACAAATGAATAGGAAGTTATATACAAACTTTTTATAATTTAATGTACTTTAATTTTTGTTAAAACACGATAGTTCTAAAGTCACGTACTTTAATATTTAAGGACGGACATGAAATGTTGCGTGTTTTTAACAAAAATTAAAGTACAATTGTATAGGATAATAACTTACGATTTCTTATCCATTTATTACTAAATGTTCAGTTTACTTTTTACAGTGTAAGTTATGCAGACTTCCACATATTTGGAAAGTATGAATCGATATTATCGATTTTATTGTAGAGTGCATGTCTAAAATCTGCCGCCCCTTTAACTTTTGAACGGCTTAAGATATCAAATTCTTTGGAACACATAAATAACCTAACTCAGTAATTTATTTGTATATATTTAATATACAACAATGAATGCAAGGGGCAAGGGAGAACATTTTTTTAGATAGTAAGAACACACAATTTTTAAGCTTACTAATTTTTTTTTAAATGTAGTTTTTATAACAAATTAAAAATAATATTATTTTTAATTTTTTATAATTTTTTTCTAAAGGTATTGAATTTTTAATTTCTTAGCTAAAAAAGCATTTATGTTATTTTCTTCTTTTTTTTCAAATAAAAATCAATTATTTAGCAAAACATAATGACAAAAAGATTAAGTTTTCTTAATACGCAAAAGAGTGAGCAACGATTTTTTAGTCACTAGTGGAAAAAACTTAACTTTTGATATTTAAAATAGTGCTGGGAACTTTCTTAAAATAAGGTTTCTATGTTGGCGCCTTCGCCAAAATTTCAAATTTTACAGGACTAAAAAGTAAACTGAATATTCAGTCATAAATGGATAGGAAATCGGAAGTTATTATCATATACAATTGTACTTTAATTTTTGTTAAAAACACAACATAACATGACTTTAAGTTCCTAATAAGAACTATGGTATTTTTAACAAGAATTAAAGTACATTTGTATAGGAAGTTATCCTATACAAATGTACTTTAACTCTTGTTAAAAATACTATAGTTCTTAAGTAATGTACTTTAATATTTAAGAACGGACATGAAATATTGCGTGTTTTTATCAAAAATTAAAGTGCAATTGTATAGGACAATAACTTACGATTTCTTATCCATTTATAACTAAATGCTCAGTAATTTATTTGTATATACAACAATGAATGCAAGGGGCAAGGGAGAACATTTTTTTAGATAGTAAGAACACACAATTTTTAAGCTTACTAATTTTTTTTTTAAATGTAAAGTTTTTATAACAAATTAAAAATAATATTATTTTTAATTTTTTATAATTTTTTTCTAATTTCTTAGCTAAAAAAAACATTTATGTTATTTTCTTCTTTTCTTTCAAATTCAATTTTCAATTCAATTTCAATTCATTTATTTAACAAATCTTATTACAAAAAATTTCAAAGATGGTGACCCGCCTAAATTTATAAAATTTGTGTGCGGAATCATAAAGTATTATCTTAAGTATATAAGAATAAGTGTTTATATTAAATATTAATAAGTATATAATAATAAGTATTTATGTGAAAAAATAATAAAGCTAAAAAAAAAGTAAGAGCAACTCAAACAGTGTTATTTCGATGATTTGAAAAAAGAGAGAAAGAAGAAAAGTGAAAGCCAAATTAAAACCCACAATTAGGGAGAAGGAAAAAAATAAATTTAAATAACATTGCTAACCATATAATGCAAATTTTGATTATTGTTAATCATAAAAATATAGAGCCTTTTTTTAAATATATGTATATTTTTGATATTTTTTATTTCAACTGGGATTGAGTTATACAATTTAGGACCAATATAGAATAAATACCGCTGTGTACCAGCTTTTTTGAAAAGGGGAATAGAAATATTATTTTTGGCTGTTTTTGTAACTTGTAGATTATTTTTGTTTTTATGTGTCCATAATATAACCTGATAAAAGTATAGTTGTCTAATTGATAAGAGCTGACTATCCCTATACAACAGCTCAGTGGAGTACCATCGGGGTTTTTTAAATATAATTTTAAGAATTAGTTTCTGAGTTACTTCAAGGTCATGAAGGTGCTTGTCCAACAGTCCACCCCAAACACTAACACAATATCTTAACAGGGATTCGACCCTATAAACTGTTATGAGAAGTTTTTTACTTCAAATGTCACGCAGTAGAAAGAACTTGCGAATTGTCCTTCTCAGTCCATTTCGTAGATAAGACACATGTTCATTCCATTTAAAATGTTGGTCTATTAAAATTCCAAGGTACTTTATATAATTTGTGCCATTTATTATTGGACAGTTACATATATTATTTTGACAGTCGCCTTGGTGGATTTTTAAGGAATTTTTGTTTGTTTGACCAACCAAAGTTAAACTAAATGTTAAAAACTTAGTCTTATCTACATTTAGACTGAGAAGGTTCAAATCTAACCAAGCCTTTATCTGTGCTAAGCCTTCTTCTGCTTTTTGAAAGACATCGTCCCATGAGTCACCCGCAAAAATAATGACGGTGTCATCAGCATAAGAGAATGTTTCACCCGAAAAATTAATTATCTGATAAATGCTATTTATATATATTAAAAAAAGTATAGGACCCATAACTGTCCCCTGGTAACAGCTAATGGGTCACTTAGCACATTGTTAATTTTTACTCGCTAAATAAAAATCAATTATTTAGCAAAACATAATGACAAAAAGATTAAGTTTTCTTAATACGCAAAAGAGTGAGCAACGATTTTTTAGTCACTAGTGGAAAAAACTTAACTTTTGATATTTAAAATAGTGCTGGGAACTTTCTTAAAATAAGGTTTCTATGTTGGCGCCTTCGCCAAAATTTCAAATTTTACAGGACTAAAAAGTAAACTGAATATTCAGTTATAAATGGATAGGAAATCGGAAGTTATTATCATATACAATTGTACTTTAATTTTTGTTAAAAACACAACATAACATGACTTTAAGTTCCTAATAAGAACTATAGTATTTTTAACAAGAATTAAAGTACATTTGTATAGGAAGTTACCCTATACAAATGTACTTTAACTTTAGGAAGTTATCCTATACAAATGTACTTTAACTCTTGTTAAAAATACTATAGTTCTTAAGTAATGTACTTTAATATTTAAGAACGGACATGAAATATTGCGTGTTTTTATCAAAAATTAAAGTGCAATTGTATAGGACAATAACTTCCGGTTTACTGTCCATTTGTAACTGAATATTCAGATTACTTTTTACATTGTACTAATAATTCTTTAAATAGTATAACGTCCACTAAAGGCTCTAGTTGTCTAACTCCAAATTTTTCAAAAATGAGATTTTTATCAAATTTGCTTCATTATCTGATTACCAACATACTTCAAAAAAAAAAGTTGCATTAAACCAATATCAGCCTCAACAAAATGCAAAAATGTAAATATTTTAAGTCGCTAAGTGTCTAACTCCATCATATGATTGTGAGAAAACAATTAAATGAGAACTGTCACTAATGTCAAACTATTTCTCGACAACAGGGGATCCCATTTCAAATATTTTTTAATTTACTGTTTGATGATAATTATAATTATTGCCATTAATAATGTATATATATTATGCCTACCTAGTAGTAATATTATATATTAAATATAAAAATATAAATTTTTTGTAATAATATTACGCGATATAATACGATAGGTATCCTCTTTTATCTTCCCTTGGAGTTAGACCATTAGTGAATTTAGATTTTGTGGTTAAAATTTAATTTTCAAATAATTTATATAAAATAGATAACAATGAAAAGTTTTAAATACATTAACACATTTCAAACATTTTTACCTGTGAACAAGCTAGTTTTAAAGTTCTAAATTGCTATAATTAAGTTTTAAATCGTTTTTTACGTCTCCTGAAAAATATGACGTTTTGGAGTTAGACCGTTAGAGCCTTTAGATGACGATAATAAACATTTTAAATTTATTAAAATTAGCTGATTTTTTATTTAAAAATATACCTTTGTGTTGTTTTGGTGTTTTTAAAAATAGTTTAATTTTAAGAACCCTATCCGATTTTCTGAAAATTTTATTATCAATATTAGTACCTAATTAATAAGGCACATATTTGTTGTATTTAAGCAAAAAGTCCAAACCAAATTTCATGATTTAAGAATTTTCAATATTTTTTTTTTTTCGATGGCCTATGGAAATAAAATTTTTTAGAAGTGCTCAAAAATCTTTTAAAAATCGCATAAATCCCAAAAATAATCTCGAAATTTTTCTAATTTTCAAAAAGATTTTGTTACTTATCAGAAATCTCATTGACAATCTCTTAAATCATACCAAAATTTCGTAAGTCTCTGTAAAAATCTTGTATCTATAGTGGTTCACCCCTCGATATCTAAAACTAAGGGAAACTTTTACTATTTATCTTGATAAAATGTAACTAATAAAAAACTTTTTCATTAAAAATCAATTGGTGACATTCATTAGCACTTCCTGATTAATAGGGGAGAGCCTAATTGAAACTGAACTTATTTTAAATAATGTTTACAAAATAAATGTAAACAGTTTGAGAGCATGATTGATTGTGTTTTTATTGGATATTTCACAGAAGCAAGTCGCAAAGATACGTATTGCTTTAAATTTTATTTCACACTCTTTACAGTGAATTACACGAAGGCATATTATATATAGTTTGACGCACGGATCTGTGGCTACGGGAAATATGTTTGGAATGTGTGTGCAAGTGGGAGGCCCGTTGTAAGCACCCACGCCTCTTGGCGGAAATAAGTGAGCGCGAATTATTCCTCCCCCTTCCGTCGGAGACTTTCTTTCATGCGGAGAACTATACCCTATTTAATTTCATTATTAGTAACTAAAATACACTGCCCAGTAAAAGAGCTTTCCCATTTTTCACCTCCGCGCGTGAAATGGATTTTTATTATCAGATTTACTTTCAATAACCTTAAAAAGTTCAATATACCAATTTTTACGAAAACTACCCCTGGCCCCTCAGGGGGTGGATTTAGAAAAAAATTATTTAAGATTCAATTTTAGCACCCTCAAAAATCTCAATATATAACTTTTCAAGAAAAAAAAACCCTCAGGGCCCTGCAGGGGGTGGATTTCGATTTTTTTTTAATATTAGTTTAACCTTCAGCAACCTCAAAAAGAAAAATATACAAATTTCCACAAAAACTACCCCCGCTTCAGGGGTGGAGTTAGAATTTTTTATTGCCAGATTCACTTTCAGCAACCTCAAAAACCCCAATATACCAATTTTCATAAAAACAACCCCCTGACCCCCAGGGGGTGGAGTTAGATTTTTTTATTATCAGATTTACTTTCAGCAACCTCAAAAACCCAAATATACCAATTTTTACGAAAATCACCCCCACCCCTCAGGGGGTGAAACTAGAAAAATTTTATTGTCAGATTCAGATTTGTAGACCCCAAAAAACCCCTATTTACCAATTTTTATAATTTAATAAACCTTTTTTTATTATTATTATTTATTATTTAAAAATATTTACCCCCTAACCCCCTCGGGGGTGGAATTAGAATAATTTTATTATCAGATTCAATTTCAGCAACCTTAAAAATTCTTATATAATAATTTTCTATTTTTTGTAAAAAAAAATGTATTTTTTCCTCAATCCCGAGCGAGAACTTTTGGTAAGATACCTGTATGCCAAATTTCAAGCCACTAGCTTAAAGCGTTCTTTAGTTAGCGTGTTGACAAGATTTCCCGGACAGACCGACCGATCGACCGACCTCTTAAATTTTGGCATGGCAGTTTCATCACCCTGTGTATAAGAGTTTACAGATATAAATTTTTGGCTGTATCTGTATTATTTATATAAAATTTTTAATGAAATATATCGGGAAAACACGAAAAAAGTGCAAAGTTTGGATTTGCGGGCTTGTAAAAAATAAACTAGGGTATATATTTAAAATCTGCAAGTTATGGCATAAATCATGTTTATTTACCAACATTTCTGTATTATTTTTTTTTTTTTGAAAACCCTCGGATCAAATGCATAAAAAAAACCATTGTTGCTATATCTCAAGATTTTGAGGTACACGATTTTTTTAAAATACCAGATTTAGTTTCAGCGTTAAAAAAAGCATAGGGATTATTCCTATACATTTTATAATTATACCATAGTCTTCATTAGAAGTCCTGACTTTTTTTATTTTGTGGGGCTGTGTAATTAAACTATAATGAATTTAATTAAATAACCAAAAATGACTCTGACATTTATAGTATGACACTAGACTTTTTTGTGTGGACTTAAAAGATTGAATTAAAAAGCAAAAAATTAATAAGAAATGTTGTAGTCGAAGAAAAAGTATACAACACGTTTGAAGTGCATGTTCCCACTCCTGTAAATTTCAAGAAATCTATATTTTTTCAAAAAATCTAAAAAAACTACACATAAAAAGGTTTGGGACAAAAATGTGTTAAGCCTCACATATTTTGGCCGTCTAGGCATGCCTCTGAATAAATTCAAAAAAATAAATTAACATAAACTTGTTGCCCTTATTAATACTAGTATACATGCAAAAGCTTGTCGCTCTAGTTTAAAGGGTACCAGAGTTATTAACTAAAAACCTTATTCTTATTACAATTTTAAAAGGCCGTAGCTCGCTTAGGGCTCATTTATGGACCAACCTTTATAGGAACTGTTTTTGATATTTTTGGATGTAGAATTACCTCTTAAATTTTGGCATGCCAGTACACATGCTATTAAGATATTTTTTTTATCTCCAGGGATGGGGGGTCTGGGGGGGGGATTTAACTTTGCACACGTCAAAAGAAATATATCATAAAATTGTCTGGTACGCTTAGTCAGAATGTTTTTCTAAATATTTTATTAGCGATTTAAACAATTTTGACAATAAAATAACTCCCTCATCCCTAATTTGTTTTAAAATCATACGCACAGTACAAAATTTTATCACCAGCAAGATGATTGAAAGAACTAGGCTATAGCCTCCAGATATCTTGATCACCAGCTTTATGACATTTTCTGTCAAGAGATGACAAATGATACATGGTTGTACTCAGAACTTATATTAATTCTAAATCAAAATATGTAAAAATATAGAGGGTGTTCCATTTAAAATCAAAAGTTGAGTTCATTTCCGGGGAAACCGCAAGTGAAACAAAAAAATTAAATAAGCCATTTTATAGCGAATGTACAATTACATAAATCACCAAATTTCGATTTTATCGAATGAAAATTAATCTTAATTTTAGGGGTGGATATAAATAACTAACCCGGTGTAAAAATCTTTGATTGACTATTGATTGACTATAAAAACCATTCAAAAGTTTTCTCCAAAAATCATCCAAATAATCCATATGGCCACCACCAAAATTCAAAATATGAGTTGTAATCTCTCAAATAAAAAACAACTTTTTTGTTGAATTAGTAGCACTGGTTCGCCTTGTATAATCAGCATAAGAAGAACCTAATGTTCATTTACAATATATTAGATTTATGTTTTATTTAGGTTCTAACATGATAAGACTTTGTTTTAAATTAGCATAATACTATCTTGTCAAAGATCGTATAAAAAAGGACATTCCATGGCAATGCCACAATGCCTAAAGGTCGCGTTTCAAGCTTTAAAGCTTGGAACTGCTGCTAAATGTTTTGAAAGTTTAAAAACCCTCGCATATTACTCTTTCAGTCCTGTGAAGAGTATTATAACAAAAGTTTCACGATTGTCAATAAAGTTCTATATTTCAGTACAGTATGTAAATATTGACTGCAAATTAACGTCGAATTGACGTCAAAATTATAAGAAAGCCCTACAAAATACCTGCGGTAAGACTTTTAGGATCAAATATTTACATTTTGTTAGAAATTTAAACAACGCTACACTGTTAGAAATGGGGGTAACATTAGAGCATAACATTAAGATTAATTTGTATATTTCATATGATTTAAACATCAGTTTTTACTGTTTTATAAATTATTTTTTAACGTTGTTAACCAATCCAATCATTTAAAAATATTTCTGACCACGTGTTTATTTCTATCCAATCATATTACAGTTATATCGGGAAATTTCTACTGTAGAAAATTTTAGTGAGAATAGCTGTAATACTTTGTTTTTCAGTATTTCTCTTTTACAATAAGATATACCTAAAACTAATTAATTATTTAATATTATATTATTTTATAAGAATTAAAATAAAAATGAAAAATAACAAAGGAGAAAAAAAAATACGGCATACAAAAAATTAATTTTTTTTTTTATTTTTATGTACTTTTAGAGGCCTTTTCAAAGAACTTAGGAACAAGTAACATTAAATATGTCAACATTTTTAGAAAGAATGTTTTCTAACGATTTAATTAAATCCTTGACGGTTAAAATCGGTCAAGAACCAAAAAAGTTAGAAAGGTTTATATATATGGCCGAAAACAGCAACATTTTCATGCAGCGACCTCCCTGATCAACTCTGAAAGTAGCAGGATTTTAAAATCTTTTATATCCTGACTTATTGTCCCAGAGAATGATACTACCTATGATACAACCTACAGCCAAATCTATTTTCCCCCATGAAATTCTAAAAACTGACCCATAATTGAACCTATATTTTTCAAGATGGCTGCCATGTGAGTGGTAGGGTGAAGTGCATCCTACTCAAAATTAAAAGCGTTCGATAAAGCGATATAGTCCAAACCATAAAGTCCAAACCAAAAAGTCCAAACCAAAAAGTGCATGTTGTGCCTATCTTATTACGTTCTTGTCCTGCAATAATCGATGCTACCCAGCTTGCCTGTGAACGCCTTTACCAACTGAATACAGATACATCATATTTACAGGCATCTTTTCGATATAACATATATACTGGCAGTGCCATCTATGACACACAGGACGAACTAATAAGTTTAAGGGGGGAACATGGGCAATAATTTGCCTACCCATCTTAGTTATGTTTTTAAATAGCAGTATTATAAAAACACAAAACTTTCTAAATTAAAGAAACACGAAAAAATAAACCAGTGATTTAGATTTGCTATAATGGTCGTATGAGCACTGACACTTAATTTTAATTAACAATAAAATGCAAAATAAATGCTGCGGAAATAGAAATTATTTTAATTTGAACAGTTCATTATATAATTGCATAATTATTTGACTGAAAAATACAATCAAACTGTAAACTGAATAAATTTTAATTGTAAATAAATTACTTATTATAAACAACAATTGATATTGAATAATATGTAATAAATACATGGGTTTTATAAAATAATCTAAACAGACCTTTTTTCAATTCAATAACAAATTTTCATTTTTTTTTAACAAAATTATACAAGAATTACCATGCCATTACATAATTCTTAAGTACATATACTTATATATAAGTTCTATAATATTTGCTATTTTTTTAAGCAGTGTTTAACTTAGTTGATCATGGAATGGCCAACTAGGAAATTTGGCACCGAAGCCAGTAGCATCACGTGGAAGTGAAGGACGCCTTGATATATACATTAGGGTGACCCACCAAAATTTCAAATTAAAAAAAAGGCCTCACCCCTCAAATTTGTTCATTGGGCTAAGAGTATCCTCCCTGAATTTTTTCAGAATTTTTGAAGTAAATCTAGAGGTCGCTCACAGTCATATTTTAAAAAAATATTTCTTAAGCTTTATTATTTTTTTTTTAAGGCTGAAGGATTTTTTATTTAAATCTTTTTAACACGACACGGTATAAAGAGATAGTAAATAAATAACCTCAAAATCAGATCCCTTAAATAAGTAACGCATAAAAAATAATTGTTCCTGTACTAAAATTACCTGGTCATACTAATGTAATAGTAATACTAAGTATTTTCTTATGAAACTGACAAATTTCATACGATTAAGATATTTCATACGCTTCCAAAATAATATCATACATGTGTTAAAATATTCACCATATTATAAGACCTTTTTTCGTTACATTTTGATGTATCTGGATATATTTTTTCTACTTTTTTTATTAGTCACGATAATTCTGAATTGTAAATCGTTTTAATTTTGATGAGATAACATCAATTTAAATGAACAAAACCTAACTAGGTTTAACTGTCAAAGTCTAATCTAAGAAAACGAATAAAAATAATCGAGAATTGAATTGATTTTTTAAGGTTAAATTATACAAGATCGAGAATTTTAGCAAAACTGCAGCTAAATTATTTCTTTTCCTGTGAAGTACTGTTGTTTTTCCAAAGTTAGTTAATTTTATTTAATCTAATAATTTTAAATAATGATAATTTCATTTGTCTTTATTTACAGAAAATATTATTTATTTATTATTTATATATTATAATTTTTGTTGGGGTAGTGGAAAAAATTGCGTACACAACTTGTCAGTATCTTTCTTGCATTCGCTACGTTTACGTACTCGTCACTGCACGCCAGTACTAAACATTAGCTCATACGAAATAAGTGACTTCCGTACACGTTATGTAACATACTATCATAGAATGATATCATTTTAATTAAAATAATTGTTTTTGTAATAAACATTTGTACAATAAGGATAAAATTACTGCATCACTCAACGTGAAAATGCTTGCAATTAGAAGATGCAATTAAGACGAGAAATTTCCTCTTAAACCGCAATTTGGAGTATACCGTATTTTCTTAGAAATTGTAAGCTTCCTTAATTGGTAGATAATATCTGGACTCTATTTTGAAATAAGACTTTTTTTTTAATTATCGTTATATTGGTAGAGTCCAGTTTCAAACAAACTTTTTCTACTAGGTACTCCAGTTATATTAGATTAAAAAAAAAAACAGTAGTTACGGAAAAATTCCCATCTGTCTAAATTTTTTTGTATTTTACAATTAGTCAGCACATATCAATTTAGTGTTAATTATTGGGTATTAGTTGTATTTTATTTTATACTTTTTTATTGCCAAGTAAACCAGCATTGACAATGATTTATAATATATTAGCTAGCGTTTGATTGGCTAATAGAAAAAATTACTTTTAGAAGGGGTCCCTGAAGTGTCGCCTTCCCCATAATTTTAAATTTTATGTCAGGAATGTTATCATAAAAATTTAGATGATTAATATTGAAAAAGAAAACGAATAACGCATCCTTGTAAAGATTTATGCAGGAAGGTCTGGATATTACAGAACCGCTCATAGTAAAATTCCAGAGGTTCTATTTTGATTAAAATTTTTTCAGGGGGAACCAAAATTAAACGAATAGGTTGATTCTAATACTGGTTTTCCCTTAGATTTTGAGTCCATTAAGCAATTAATCTCTAAAAATAGTAGTTTTTCGCCCATACCCTACGCCAATGTTCGCAGGTTTTGAATAGCCTCAGCTACGCCTTGGCCATTCATAAACACCTAAAAATAAACTTTCGCATCTGTTAATGTAAATAGGTACCTATTTATTTATTTCCAAGTAAACAAATGTTGACAAAAATTTATATTATACAGGGTGTTCCGTGAGGAAAGGGAAATATTTTAAGGATGTATTCTAGAGGTCAAAATAAGAAAAAAGTTCTTATAAACAAATGTCCAAAAACGACTCGTAAGGGAGCTACGCCCCTTCAAAGGGGTCCCAAAATTTCGATTTTTTATTAATAACTTCGGAACCCTTTGTGTTAAAGCATCGAGGTTTAGCACGTGATCTATGCTTTATAAAGCCTATCAGCCAATGGTATTTGCAAGTAGTTACTTTAACCAGGGGCGTCCGTAATGGGGGGTCTTATCACTTTTTTGCCCAAAACTTCTTCTGCTCAACTTTTTTGTGGGATTATTTTTAGAATATTATAACCAAGGTAAAAACACATAAAAAAGGTACTCTTGTTGTAATACCATAGGATTAACTGTTTTCGAAAAAAATACAATTAAAGGCAAACTTACAAGTTTCTAGAACCAAAAATTAAAACTAAAATGTTAAAAACCAGAATTTTAATTTTTGCAGTGTGATTCTACATCAAAAGCTAAGAAAAAAAGTTTTATACATGTAGGTTCAAAAATCGATTTTAAACGTACCATCACCCTTCAAAAATTTTGGGGACCATAACTCCCTTATCATTGATTTTTAGAATTACCTGTATACAAACTTTTTTTCTTAGTTTGTAGTGTACAGTTAACCTACACCATTGAAATTTTGGTTTTCAACAATTTGGTGTTTAATTTTTGGTTCTTGAAACTGTAATTTTGCCTTTAATTGTATTTTTCTCGAAAACGGTTAATCCTAAAGTATTTTAGCAAGAGTATCTTTTTAATGTGTTTTTACCTAAAGAATACTATTCCAATAATAAACCCACAAAAAACTTTAACAGAAAAAAGTGTGGGGCCAAAAAGTGATTAGACCCCTCTTGTCGCACGCCCCTGGTTTAAGTGACTACATGCAAATACCATTGGCTAATAGGCCTTATTAAGAATAGATCACATGCAAAACCTTGTTGCTATAACACAAAGGGTTCCTAAGTTATTAATTAAAAATTAAATTTTTGGTACCCCATTTGAAGGGGCGTAGCTCCCTTATGAGCCGTTTGTGTACATATGTTTATGGGAACTTTTTTTCTTATTTTGACCTATACAGCATATTCTTTAAATATTTCCCTTTCCTCACGGAACACCCTGTATAAGCTAGCACTTAATTATGTAGTAGAAAAAAATAACTTTTATTTTGTCAGTTTCTTAAAAGAGGCCCCTGTAGTGGCGCCTTCGCCAAAATTGCAAATTTTATATCAGGTGTTAAAATAACGGTTTACAGTGGCGGATCTAAAAAATTTTGGGGGTTGCGGCCCAGTTCATCCAGGCATTCAACCAACAGGGAGCAAGCTCAAAGTAGCGTCAGTCCCGACAAAAAAGTGAATAATACAAAAAAAAAACATAGCGCCGCAGGTGATTTTTTTACAATTTACATATTTTAATTTAAAATACTCAAGGGTTGCAGGCGAAAATATTTATTTGATGCTTTAATTTTAAAAAGTTTTACAAATAAAAATTTCACAATAATGCGACGGGTAATTTAGGGGGGCTGGGGAAATCAAGTGTACGAATTGGAGGAAATTTTGGTTGTAATCTTTTGAGAAAACCGAGGAAACCCCATCTTTGCCTAACGTAGAATTCAGGTAATTTTTAAGATTTTTCGAATGGCGATTTCTCCCGTTAGATTAGACAGGGACAAAAGTTCTACCTAAAAAGGATAGAAGACATACATTAACTCCCACTTCCACCCAACCAAACAAATTCTGTATTTTTTCTTTGTTGAACAAATACAATATTTACTTGGCCGGGCGAAAAGTGTAACTATATTATTTTTATATAGAATCTATAATTAACTTCTCTACACGTTTTCAACAAAAACGCCTTTTCCAAATTAATTTCTCTACACCTTTTTTATTGTTACAGGTGTCTTTGTTTCAATTACCTCGAAATGACATATTTTGACATTTGTCATTTTTTGATTGATAAAGCCAAATATTGCACAAATTCTTTCAAAACTAATAATTTTCTTTGAAAACGGGATCAGATTAGATCCCGAAACGTTAGAAGTTAACTTTTATTCAGTTTTTCGTTCTTTTTTAATTATTTTAACGATTTATCAAGAATTTTATTGAAAATTCTCTATTTAGGCAAAATTTTTAAACTTTGGTAAGGTATTGACTAATAATATTTTTTAGGTAAAGAATATATAACAGATAAGTATTATTTTAAACGCAATACCTTACCAGCGCATCTAAAAATAGGTGCGCCTGATAAGAACATTTTAATTTTATTTTCTGTTTTAGATTTTTACGATATAAATAGTCATTGAGGCGAAATGGCTCAAATTAATAATACTATAAATATATTATTTTTATTAAAGAAATTACTGGCGCCATCTAAATTTTAGTAGAATTATCTTATTCTACAGATTCACATTCCTTCGTTCCGCTCAGTATACTGTATTTGTTGTATGAAAAACAAATACAGTATTTATTTGGTTGGCTGGAAAGTGTAGCACAAATGAGATTTCATAATTCTAGTTGTAGAGAGCTCCATTAATCTTGAATGAAATTTCGAAGAAATCTTAAGGTATTAACTACTATAAGAAATTCAGTTATATTAACCGACTTTCAAAAAAGGAGGAGGTTATCAATTCGATGTGTGACTTTGTTTTTTTTTAATATTTGATCCCGCATAACTTTGGAACGGAAAACGGAATTGTATGAAACTTTTTTTAACTTAAAGGGGGCATTTTTGAGATGGTCCTGTTTTAATTTAACGCTCGGATAATGCGGGGTAAGCCGGATAATTAAGATAAATCAAATAATTTTAACGCAATTTCACTTAAAAACGGCTTAATTTGGTTTTAATATAAACAAAACTTTTAGAGAAATATCAGATAACTCGGATAAGCCGGATAACTTGATTAAGGGGTCACTCAAATATTAAGTCAGGCTAAAAATCTTTTAAATGCCGCTAAACTTGATTATGTGAACCTGTAATATTAACATACCAAGAGAAAATAATTAAATTTGTGATTATACCATAAGGCGTTATTTGATAACGCTCAAAGTTTTCTTTAGTATTTCGTTTAAAATAAGGTTGGTTCGATACTTGGGCTTGAAATAAAAATATTACTAAATAAATTTTTTAGGAATTCATTTTAGTGCGTTGTGAGGTCAGCAGGCTTGCTTGCCGGGATAAAAGGACAATTATAATTTAGCTTAAATGATGTTACAAATCTACAAGTTCTGTATCTCGAAGAAGAAGTAAAAAATAAAAACTTTTAATAAAAAAAAATGAATCGACTTCTATGTCTCTAAAAAGAAAAAGAAAAAATAAGTTGGTGTCAATTTCACAGAACACAATTTAGGAACAAACATAATTTTTAGTATTTAATTTAGGGAATGGTAAAATTTGCACCGACTAATTTTTTCTTTTTTTCTTTTTACAGACATAGAAGTTGGTTCATTTTTTAACCGACTTCCAAAAAAGGAGGAGGTTATCAATTCGACGTGTCACTTTGTTTTTTTTTATTAATTTTTTTATTAATATAAGATAGTGCTAGTGCCATTAATTTTAAAACAGTTTTACAATTTACAATTTAACAATAAGATTATAAAGTTCTAGCGCCGCGGCGCGCTGCTTGTGAAGAATTTTAATAATTTTATAGTCTATTAATTGGACATTTTTTTATATAAAAACCGTTCAACAATGTAAAAATTGACAACAATGTAAAAAAGCTAAGCGCAGCAGGCGATTTTATTTTTACAACAGTTCTAGTTCTAGTTCGAGTTCTAGGAACATTTTAAATAGTTTTACCATTTTAAATAAAAGCCTGAGAATTTTTTATGAATTTAAAGTTATTCTTAAATTTAAATCAGTTTTAGTATTTTAAATTTTAGAAAAATTTATAATAAGCAGTAAAACAATTTTAATAATGTAGTCCTAATTTTTTTTGCACAAAAATGTTAGAGAACCTTAATATCATAGCTATGGCTTGAGCATAGGCGTAACTTTTTCAAATTTAAAACTCTATTTTAATTTTAAAACGTATTGCAAAATGTTATATAATAGAAAGCCCCAGCTCCTAGGCCATTTTTTTTCGGCGTAATTTATAAAATGCCTAATTGTTTTGAAAAACAATGTTCAAAGTTTTGAGAAATTTGCTTTAGATTTCAGTTTTATTGCAATTCATTTTTTGGCCAACATAACTTTTTTCTCTATTTGTACGTAACAGCTGGGTAAAATTACTTTTAGGATATAATAATTTTGTTATGGTAAAATAATAGAAAATTTCCTACTTATCACGTAACCGAATTCAAAAACTTTTATTGAATAAGTTGTGTAATTTTGTACGTGTAACCTTCGATTTGCAGAAAATTTATATTCGAACATGTACAAATTATATTTGTTCTATAATAGTTTTTATTCACATCTCTTGTGAATTTTTATTTTAAGAGATATACATATCGACACTCCCAAGCAACAAGTATGTAACTCAAGTTAGACCCATTTTGAGTTATACTCATAGGTAAACGCCTTGAAAAAAGACACACATGGTGGTACTACTCAGGTTTCTCCACAGTCCACTTTAAGCAAAAGTTAACTTAAAATCACTAAAGTAAGAAATTCTAAACTTGAATATTATCAGAAACAAACAGTAAATAAACAACAAATACTTAAACAGTTAAATAGAGAATTTTATAAGCTTTCAAATGATGTATCACATGACTTCCTTTTCCACTTCAATCATTTACCGACCCTTAAATAACAAAAAAAAATATTTTAGAAATTTAGCTGTCGTGAAAAATGACAATATATGAGTTACGGCTTTGTTGCTTGGGGGTAACGATATGCTTCTTTAGGAAAAGATTTATTATTATACAGAGCGGTCCAAAAGTCACACCCCCCTCTTAACTTTTGAACCATTTGAGATATCGACTTCAAATTTGAAACTTTTAAATGAGACAACTTAAACTATCTTTTAGCATATATATAATACTTTCAGCTCTTAAAATGTGGGCAGGGGGCATGGGGGCACATTTTTTTAATTGGAAAGGGGGGTCGTGTAATACATGATTTTAAAGCTTATAAAATTCTATATTTAACTCCATATTCTTAAAAAATGGGTTTAAAATGGGGTTGAAAATGGGTATTAATGTCAAAATTCCTCTAAAAAAACAGATAATTTTTTAAAAATGCCTAATTTCATCATAAAAAATGTTAATTATACTTTTAAACTAATTTTAGTTGACATAAATAAAAATTTATAAAAAAAAACTTAAAAAATCGAATGTTTTAGCACAAAAAATTGAAAAATCAAAACCTTAAAAAACATTTTTAAAAAATTTAAAAATGTTAGTTTAAATAGAGAATTTTATAAGCTTTAAAATGATGTATCGCACGACCCCCCTTTCTATTTAAAAAATTGTCCCCCCACGCCCCCCTGCCCACATTTTAAGAGCTGAAAATATTAAATATATGCTAAAAGATACTTTAAGTTGTCTTATTTAAGAGTTCTAAATTTGAAGTCGATATCTCAACTCGTTCAAAAGTTAAAGGGGGGGGGGGGTGACTTTTGGACCGCACTGTATACTGTCTATTGGACAATATCGTTACATCAGTTGTAAATTTTTATTTATTTTTTTAATTTTTTTTTATTTATTTATTTATTTATTCCAGCATGATTATGCTATATAATATACATATTATGTACAAAGAAAAAAAAAATAACATTAATATTAACCATTAAAAACAGCATTTACAAAACAAAAAACAAAACAAAATTATTGTGTAAATAAAAGAAGGCGCCACGTAGAAATTAACGTAGCGTTAAAGGCCAGGTCAGAGTCAAATAAGGACTGGAGAAAAGAGTTTTGAGTACAGCAAAGGCGTTTCACAAAATTAGCAACTTTTTTGCGTCGTAAAGCATCAAGCGTGTCTATTCCGGAATACGCAAACATTTCTGAAGCACTATTGTAGCGGGAAAGTCTGTGTAGTATACGGAAGGAATCGTTATAACATATCCGAAGCGTGCGCCATGAAGCAGCAGTGTGGTTAAACCATAGTTCACCAGCATAGAGGTTATAGCAGAATGTTTTAAAAAGAAGATTTTTGACTTCGGAGGAGCACTTATAAAACCTTCTGGCAATCATGTTTGCGCGGGCACATAAGCTTTTGTAGTGTCGTTGAATATCAGAATTATCACAGAGCTTGTCATTTATAACATGACCAAGATATTTTATCTCAGAGACGCGATCAACTAAACTATTATCGAGATACACAGGAGGAACACTAAGGTCTTTATATGAAGGGGGTTTAAATACCATCATTTTGCTTTTGTCGCCGTTGTATTTGAGAAAGATAGCCCTAGCGAACTCTTTGCATTTTTTCACCAACATGCGAATACCCTGAAGTGAAGGACTAAGAAGGACCATGTCATCGGCGTAGCTAATGCAGTTAATCTTGACGCCTCCACAATAACAGCCTGCAGGAACTTTGGCAAGGATTGAGTGCAGTTCATCTATATAAGAATTAAATTCATCAGGAGCGAGTAAGCTGCCTTGGCGTACTCCGTTGCGAAGATTGAAGGATGGAGACAGAGAGGACCCCCAGAGGACAGATGCGGTGGCTTTGCGATTCCAGCTATTAAAAAATCGGCATAGGTATCTAGGAACCTTACGTTTTAATAAAATGTTGATCAAAGTAGGATGGTGCACTCTATCAAACGCCTTCCTTAGGTCCAGGAAAATAGCATATACAGGGGTATTCTTTTTAAGGTAACACGTAACCGTTTCTTTAAACAACAGGATAGCTTCAGACGTGCCACTACCTTTCTTGAAGCCGAACTGATTATCACAGGTTTTAAAGTAGGGTTCACATCTGGTTAGAATAATAAGCTCCAGGACTTTGGATAGAGACGTTGAAATAGCTATGGGCCTGTAGTTCGAAGAGGAGGCTATGTCTCCACTTTTATTCTTAACAATGGGAACAATAATGTAAATATAAAATAAATATAAAATAAGTAAAGAAATGGACTAATTAATAATCAATCAATAAAAGTAAATAAAGTAAATTTTCTAAAATAACAAAATTATGAAACTGTTATTATCCTTTTAAATATAAGTCTAAAATTGATAATTTATTTTAATAGCAACGAAATTTCATTCTTTTTTTAATTAATCAGTCGGTGTCCTATTCATAACATAAATAACATAAATTTTGTTTTCAACTAGACGTATAAGCGTATTAGTCTGCTGAAAAAATATATCTATGTAATCTGTGAATGAAAGTTGGGATAAAAAAAAAGAAATAAACATAGGCGATAAATTGTTATATTATTTTTTTACACTTTAAAAAACTAATGTATTAGTATAGCTTTTATTTCAAAGTCACAGAAAAAATCGATATAGTTCAAACAAAATAAATTAGTTCGATAAAACTATATAATTGTTAATAGTTAAATTATTTCAATGTATTGCTATAAAATTAACAGAAGTATTTTAAATGAACCTAAAGCTTAAAGTAAATATATTGAAAAATAGAACTATATTCTACACCGAGAAAAAAGTATATTGGTGGCAAATATAGTTTAGTTTAGTTTAGTTTAGTTTATTATTTAAAGTCTTTCTCGGACCTATTAGTATAGGTGTTTTATACGATAATTGACTGAAATGATTACAAAGAATTTAGAATAGATAATTTTCACGATTAACAGCTACTCTTCTCTACCATAACAAAAATCTCCAAACATTTTTAACACTTAAATTTTGATACCATTACACCGGCACACAAAAAAAATTAAGTAGAATGTGCATTTGACCGGACCTACCTACGGGTACGTATTTTGGTCCGCTGAATCTGAATTCGAGGTCAGTTTTACCCCTACACCCTCGAAATTTCGAGAAAACTTCAAAAAACCGTAAAAATGATGAAAATTGGCAGTTTTAATGATAAAAAAATGTTTTGAAACTAAACTAAGCGTGATTTTCATGTATTTCGATCCGCTGAATATGAATCGAAACTTTATTGAGACCACGAGCCATTTTAAATGTAAAAAAATCACACAAAACTCTCGAAAATTCCGAAAAAATATAGTTTTCATGATAAAAAAACTTCTTCTGGTCCAATTCAGATAAAATTTTATTTATTTATTTATTTATTTGATGTCTTCAATTCGCATCTTAATTTTTTTAGTCGAATCACCCTCTAAAGCTGGAAAAATTCGAAAAAATTGTAAAAATGACCATTCATAACAGAAAAAAAATTGATTGAACATGATTTAATGCCTAAAATAAATTTATTTATTATTTATTTATTTATTTATTTATTGTTACATCCAACAGTATAAACCAATTAAAGCATGAGTCAAACAACAAGATACAGAATTATAAAAAAAAAAAATAATAACAATCAAACTAGTAGAGTACAGAATATTAGTCCAAATTTAATTGGCGAAAGACAAATTTAATGCGGCTGTTACTGCAGGAGAATATATCAACATCAGTTTGAATCTTATGATAGTTTTTGCACATAGTGTAAATCGGTGAAAATTCGACAAATAAAATGTATCGTTTGTACGAGTGGCTGTAGGAATATGAAAATTTAACATTTCTAAGAGTTCTGAACAATCAATCTTATTGTGAATTATTTTGTACAACAAAATTACAGATCCGGAAGCTCTTCTGTTTTTAAGCTCATTATGTTAAATCTGTCCAGTAAAAGATTGTTATCAATACCAATAATAGGGTAAACCCCATCTATTTTAAAGCTAACAAATTTTAAAAACCTTCTTAAAATTTTATCGATAGCATCAATTTCGTATTTGTATTTTGGATTTATTTAAATACTCTATAACGTAGATATATCAAATAACTTGAAATCTGTGAAAAACACAAGACATAATTTTGGAGGGTTTGTGTGATTTTTTTACATTTAAAACGGCTCGTGGTCTCAATAAAGTTTCGATTCATATTCAGCGGATCGAAATACTTGAAAATCACGCTTAGTTTAGTTCCAAAAAAATTTTTTATCATTAAAACTGCCGATTTTCATTATTTTTACGGTTTTTCGAAGTTTTCTCGAAATTTAGAGGGTGTAGGGGTCAAACTGACCTCGAATTCGGATTCAGCGGACCAGAATACGTACCCGTAGGTAGGTCCGGTCAAATGCACATTCTACTTAATTTTTTTTGTGTGCCGGTGTTATCTTTCCCATTTTCCTTCAATCCTGCAACCTTCTTATATCCCTCAAAATCACCCAAACCAAATATTATGTTTACAAATCAGCTCCCAAACCAATAATTTTGAAAAAATATTTTAAATTAAAATTCTACTTTGACATTATAATTTTAATCATCGCAATTTAAAAGAAGGGAAAAAGAGCACAGTTTAATTTCCATCAATATAGTTGGCTTTCTAATTAAATTGGTAATAAAGAATATATATTATTATACAGGGTGATACATTAGCCCGTTTACAAACTTTTTTTCGACTTAAAGTAGATTCAATTTCATGATATTCATATAAACGTAGGTCCTATCTTTCTTCGTTCAGAAGTTATAGCCATGATTTAGCAAAACAAAATTTAGTAACTAGCCTTTTAAACAATCACCTGTTAAAAATTGTTTGTCTATGTCAATGGTCAGCGCCACATTTAGATTAGATTGCCAAAGCTTGTAAACGGGCGAATAAATCACCCTGTATATATTTTACTTAATAATTTGTATTAGTTCGGTAAATAAAAGTAAAAATACTTCGGAAAATGCAGCATTAACGTAAACCTAAAAATCTAATTTTCTCAAATCAAGAAATTTTATTGTTCTATGCATACCATATAATTATAGACTTTATTGACAATTGCAAATAAAATCTTCAAGGATTTACTATAATATTATACTTCTGGGTCAGTCACATTTTAAATATTAATCAGTCGACAATAAGGACGCGTGTTTTACTACTTTTTTTACAGTCATACGGCTAAAAGAGAATTATACCATTCAAATTCTTGAAATAGTGAAAAATTTCACTACATTCTATACAGTGCGTGTCAAAAGTTCGCTCCCTTTTGAACTTTTAAGCCGCTTAACATTATTATGGCTTTTGCTGACTGTCGCAAGCTGGGTAGCATCGATTATTGCAGGGCAAAAATTGTAAATAGTATAGGCACAAACATGCACTTTCTTGGGTCATATTGTCTTTTTTTCAATAAAGAAGAGAAAATATATATTTTTTGGGATTGTTGTCTAAGTATCTGTGTTCCTAATATTGCCATGCGAGGTAGTTGACAACAAAAAAATGACAAAAACGTAAAACAACAAGAAAAGAAAGTAAGGAAGAATTCAGAGAGTTCTGAATCTTGGTTCTGCTTTTTATTTAAAGAGAATTGCCAGGCCGATATGAGATTGTAATCGATACGTACATGAAGTGCACTAGTGCGTGGGGATTAATAAAAACGACGAATTGTTATTTAATTTTCTGAAGAGTTTGGAGTGTTAAGCCCATGTTAATGGTATAGGAAAATAGCGTTACAGGGGGGGGGGGGTCCAAAATGATCAAAATTTGCGTTATGTAATACTTGAAAGTTCCCTATTTGTCGCTGTATTACATACGAATTTACATGGTTATTCATAAATAAATTCCAGAAATTTAGGAGGTGACCCTACGTTAAAAGATATGAAAAAAAGTTCCTATAAAGGTTGGTCCAGAAATGAGCCCTAAGGGAGCTACGACACTCCTAAAGTACAACTAAAAAGTAGTTTTTTTAATATTTCTGGAACCCCATAAACCAAAGTAAAGAATTTTTATACATGCCTTAACATTTATAAATGCTATCATTTTATGTAATTTTTATTTGGTAATTTTTACCAGGAACGTGCTAAATGGGGTGGCGATGTCACTTTTTTGCCCCAAACTTTTTTATCCGTAAATTTTTTGACATTTTCTCGATAAAATATTAAACTTTCATTAAAAATACATAAAAAGGGTACTCTTTATGTAACACCGTAGGGCCAACCGTTTTTGAGAAAATCGCAATGAAAGAGGCAATTTCACGTTTTGAGCATCAAAAATAGGAACTAAAAAATGCACCAATAAAAATTTCATAATAATACTGCAGGGTGATTATTTTATTGAGAAAATCTACAGATAAAAAGGTTTGGGCCAAAAAAGTGACATCGCCACCCCATTTTGCACGTCCCTGGTTAAAATAACTAAATAAAAATTACATGAAATGATAGCCTTGATCAATGCTAAGGCATGTGCAAAAATTCGTTAGTGTGTTATAGGGTTCCAGAAATATTAAATAAAAACTACTTTTTAGATGAACCCTTAGGAGGGTCGTAGCTCCCTTAGGACTCATTTCCGGACCAACCTTTATAGGAACTTTTTTTCATATTTTTTAATGTAACGTAAATTTCTCGAACTTATTTATGAATAACCCTGTATATAAATAAAGAAAATAAACTGAGAATTTTTTTTTTTAAGGTATAGCAGAAACTTTATCAGATAATCCCATATTTACTATTTGAACGAAGAATTAACTTTTTCTACAAATTGGCCGTTAAAAAAATAATGTCTTTAATCCGGGACTATTAGGTCAAAGAATAAAAAGCGTACAAAAAATTAAATCTAAAAGAGACAAGACATTGTTTTTTCTCTAATTTACTTTTTCTTCGAGCGAAAAAAGAAAACAGCAAAATATAGCCTATAAAAATAAATCTAATATATATGTGTAATTTTTTTATGGTTTTTATTTTCTCCTAAAGAGACTTACGACTATTCAAATTGACGTCATCAAAAACTAATACCCAATACTGTGTTACTTTGTATCCCACCCATTTTACCATAGTAAATGTATGTAATTACTTCATATAAACACACACACATGCGCACTGGAGTTATAATTAATTAGTTCCGATAATAATCGTAACGTAGATCAACACTTACCATCCAAAATGATTTAAGATATTTTCAGAGAAAAAATGATAAAAACTTCAAGCTGTTTGCAATTATAATGATGGTAATTAAAAATAACAAATGGGTTTATGTTTTCTTTAGAAAATATTTTCTTATATTTAATGAAAAGGATACTTATCACTGCTGGTGAATTGCTTTTACAAGTCTACATCTTGTTTAATTTAATTCCTTTTTCTAGAAAAACATGCCTTGAAGATATTTAATGATTCGCATTTCATAGAATACTCTTCATAGGGGGATATACAGGGTGTCTCAACGAAGCCGACTCGGTCGATATATAGTAAACTATCCACTTTAGAGAAAAACTTTAAAGGGAAAAGTTGTATGGTTTTAAACAAGGCACATTTTAAAAATATTTAAAAATATACAGGATGGTGTTCTTAGGGTGGGTAACATCTGACTTATTTTTTTTAATGGAATGTTATATTTTTTTATTACGCCATCTTATTTCCCATTAAAATTCCTTTATTTTGATATCATATTATATTTGTCTAATGTTTATAGTTTTTGAGATATAATTTTTTTTATAATGCTGGTGAATTGCTTTTACAAGTCTACATATTGTTTAATTTAATTCCTTTTTCTAGAAAAACATGCCTTGAATATATTTAATGATTCTCATTTCATAGAATACTCTTCATAGGGGGATATACAGAGTGTCTCAACGAAGCCGACTCGGTCGATATATAGTAAACTATCCACTTTAGAGAAAAACTTTAAAGGGAAAAGTTGTATGGTTTTAAACAAGGCACATTTTAAAAATATTTAAAAATATACAGAATGGTCTTCTTAGGGTGGGTAATATCTAACTTTTTTTTTAATGCAATCTTATATTTTTTATTAAGCCATCTTATTCTCATTAAAATTCCTTTATTTTGATACCATATTATATGGGTCTATTATTTATAGTTTTTGAGATTTATTTTTTTTTTTATAATGCTGGTGAATTGCTTTTACAAGTCTACATCTTGTTTAATTTAATTCCTGTTTCTAGAAAAACATGCCTTGAATATATTTTATGCTTCGCATTTCATAGAAGACTCTTCATAGGGAATATACAGGGTGTCTCTACGAAGCCGACTCGGTCCACTTTAGAAAAAAAACTTTAAAGGGAAAAGTTGTATGGTTTTAAACAAGGCACATTTTTAAAATATTTAAAAATATACAGGATGGTCTTCTTAGGGTGGGTAATATCTGACTTTTTTTTTAATGGAATCTTATATTTTTTATTAAGCCATCTTATTCTCATTAAAATTCCTTTATTTTGATACCATATTATATGGGTCTATTATTTATAGTTTTTGAGATATAATTTTTTTTATAATGCTGGTGAATTGCTTTTACAAGTCTACATCTTGTTTAATTTAATTCCTTTTTCTAGAAAAACATGCCTTGAAAATATTTAATGCTTCGCATTTCATAGAATACTCTTCATAGGGGGATATACAGGGTGTCCCCACGAAGCTGACTCGGTCGATATATAGTAAACTATCCACTTTAGAGAAAAACTTTAAAGGGAAAAGTTGTATGGTTTTAAACAAGGCACATTTTAAAAATATTTAAAAATATACAGGATGGTCTTCTTAGGGTGGGTAATATCTGACTTTTTTTTTAATGGAATCTTATATTTTTTATTAAGCCATCTTATTCTCATTAAAATTCCTTTATTTTGATACCATATTATATGGGTCTATTATTTATAGTTTTTGAGATATAATTTTTTTTATAATGCTGGTGAATTGCTTTTACAAGTCTACATCTTGTTTAATTTAATTCTTTTTTCTAGAAAAACATGCCTTGAAAATATTTAATGCTTCGCATTTCATAGAATACTCTTCATAGGGGGATATACAGGGTGCCCCCACGAAGCTGACTCGGTCGATATATAGTAAACTATCCACTTTAGAGAAAAACTTTAAAGGGAAAAGTTGTATGGTTTTAAACAAGGCACATTTTAAAAATATTTAAAAATATACAGTATGGTCTTCTTAGGGTGGGTAACATCTGACTTATTTTTTTTTAATGGAATGTTATATTTTTTTATTACGCCATCTTATTTCCCATTAAAATTCCTTTATTTTGATATCATATTATATTTGTCTATTGTTTATAGTTTTTGAGATATAATTTTTTTTTATAATGCTGGTGAATTGCTTTTACAAGTCTACATCTTGTTTAATTTAATTCCTTTTTCTAGAAAAACATGCCTTGAATATATTTTATGCTTCGCATTTCATAGAATACTCTTCATAGGGAATATACAGGGTGTCTCAACGAAGCCGACTCGGTCGATATATAGTAAACTATCCACTTTAGAAAAAAAACTTTAAAGGGAAAAGTTGTATGGTTTTAAACAAGGCATATTTAAGAAATATTTAAAAATATACAGGATGGTCTTCTTAGGGTGGGTAACATCTGACTTTTTTTTTACTGGAATGTTATATTTTTTATTACGCCATCTTATTCATATTAAAATTCCTTTATTTTGATATCATATTATATAGGTCTATTGTTTATAGTTTTTGAGATATAATTTTTTTTTGAGAAAAAATGCATTCCAAGAATATGATTTTCCAGTCCTAGGACTGCGTTTAAACTGGTTTCTGTAACAAAAATATCTCTAAAAAGTTTTGAATAAATATATATTAAAACTTTTGATCATATTTATGGTCCAGCCTTTGTTCCCAGTTACATTTCCAAAATTTTGGTGTCACACGAGTCCAAAATAACTCTGTTTCAAAACTAACAATCAAAACTTTTCTGAGCTACGGAACATTCTGGGTTTCTATGACGCCTTGGTGTCACATTATAACCATAAAGAACTAAGGTGGGTGAACCAATTATTGTCAGGACTTTTTATTCTTTACTGCATTCCAATTTATTAAATAAAATTTATTAATTTTCAGGTGATTACAAATGTTGTAATCACCTCAAAACATTACTATATTAACAACAAACATATTTTTATTCTAATGGGTAAAAAATAAACAAACTCCAGGAGCTTCAAAATTAGTATATTATGCACCTAGTATGCGAACTAAGTCTTTAGTGTTCGAGACTGAAGTTTTTCTTGCTGAGACGGAGTCGAGACAAAAAATCAGTCGAGAACACAGTTCGCATACGTGGTGCATATACCATTTTTTCTACTACCTAAAGGAAGTAACTTTAAATATTAGTTACTAATGTAGTTTAAAAACCATTTTGCCATAGCTGTCAGCTTGACAAGTAAGTTGAAAAAAGTTAGCAGTTGTCTTAATTTTTTTCATTATTGACCGTCGTCAACAAACAATGCTTAACAACGGTCAATAATAAATGAGTTCACTGATTTTATTGGTTGTCAACGTAAACAAGCCTTGACAACGGTAGATAATATGTAAGCTAGCACTTAATTAGGTAGTAAAAAATAGTATATTATTTACCAAGTGAGAGAAGTTTAACATTTTTGACCTGCGTCAAATTTCGGAATGAGCGGGCTAGCGCGAAGCCCGCAAGACGCGGTCTAAAATGTTAAATCTTCACTCACGTGGAAAATATAGTATTTTTTCACTACCAGTACAATTAATTAGCTATTTATTTATTTATTTTACTAAAATTTAATGAAAAAGCTTATAAATTTAAAATATCATGCTGGCCGTTTGCGGCCATGAAAAAAACAAATAAATAACTCGACATTTCTGGTGATCTGCTGAAATTATTAAGTTAGAAAAAGTTTCCGTGTTAAGTGTAATAAAATATATAAAAATGAAAAGTGAAATGCAAAGTGATGATTCTGGTACTCCCCCAGAAATAAAGGGACAGGCGAAAACTGTGAGGGAGAATCTATTGCCTCAAAAATCAATATATGGGGGTTGTACCTCTAGTCATCTATGATCCTTACGGTAATATATGGGTTGGACTTTTTAATATATGGTTGAGTATGATGGACCAATGATTTTCACTTTTCGAAGTGTTTTTTGTTAAACATGCAATAAATAAATTTGGTGCCTAAAGACACTTGTAAATAGCAATGTGATTTAATAATTAAGTGAAACGTCAGATGCCAAAACAGCTGAACAAAAACTCATTATTAACCAGGGTGCAATTTCATTATTTTTAGAACCTCTGACGTCATAGGTAGAGAAATAATATTTCTACCAATGGAAAAAATAGTAATAAAGATGTGGTTTTAGGCTGGTGGTGAAAAAAAAAATATTATTATTTTTTAAAAAAGATTGCACACTGACAATATTAGGAACCCATGTCCCATATATAATATTTTTGTTTTTGTCATTTTTTTTTATTAAACCATAGAAAAAATGTTATATCTCCAAAATATAAATTTATTGTCTATTAAACAAACATTACAGCGACAATTGTTTCGACATTTTTAACATAAAGTCATTTTCAAGTTTTTAAATATATAAAAAAATTAACTTGAGTAGAAATTATTAGAAAGTATAACATTTCTAATAATGTCTACTCAAGTTAATTTGTTTATATATTTGAAAACTTGAAAATGACTTTATGTTAAAAAAGTCGAAAAAATTGTCGCTGTAATGTTTGTTTAATATACAATAAATTTATATTTTGGAGAGATAAAAATTTTTCTATGGTTTATTTAAATCAACTCCAATATGAGTAAAGATCAAGAATTTCTTAATTTTTTGTTGTTGTCAACTACCTATTATATATTAGGATCACAGCTACTTAGACAACAATCTCAAAAAATTACTTTTTCACTTCTTTATTGAGTGAAACACAATATGGGTGAGGAAAGTGAATGTTTGTGCCTACCTTATTACGTTCTTGCCCTGCAGCTTGCGACAGTTAGCACAATTTTACAAGTTTTTATAGTGAAAGAGCACGAAACAGGAACCGCATTTTTTGTAAGCCATAACCATCTGGATAGAGATATATCATATTTACAGGCATCTTTTCGATATAACAGATATACTGACAGTGTCATCTATGACAAAGAGGACGAACTAACAAGTTTAAGAGAGGGTGGAAATATTAGGAACATGGCGATAATTGGCTCACCCACCTTATACCAATAATACCAACCGTGCTTTTCTAGTCCGTAATGCTACAAGATAATTGCTGTATAATACTATTCTAGCACTACCCGATGTAAGAGTATAATAAATTAATTTTATTCATTTAAATAAATTTTCCTTAGGTTCTTTGTTAGATAATCTCTCGGCTTTTTATTTAAAATAATAAAGAAATCCATCGCAGCCACAGCAGTTTTTTTTATCTTTGTCATCTACACTTAAACAGATTGATTTCTTTTTTTAATTTAACTTTTTTTGTCAGTCTCCTTACTTATATTTATAATTTTTACCCAGTTGGCATTCAAATTTTTGTGAGACCTATTTTTCGGGGAGTAAATCAACAAGATGTAGATTTTTTCGGTTACATATAGATCCTTTTCGCCAAAGTTTGGTTATCATTGTAGAAATTTTAGAATCATAAATATGGAAAACTGCGACAGTGAAACCGGATTTTTCAAAAAAAAAAAAATTTTGAAAAAGGTTTGTTTTTCGTAAGACGAAAAATAAATAAAAAAAAATGTTTTAGAAAAAAACTGATTTTACCCCATTTACCCCCTTACCCTAATACGATTTTTACCAAAAAAATCCCATCCTAGAACTTTAGATAATCAACCTATGGTCCAAATTTCTGGAGTTATCGTGGTCACAAATTTCTCGGACACACAGACCGACCGACAGAAAGACAGAAGACAGAATTTTTTTTGACGGAAATCATATTTTTTTGACATAAAACTTAAAAAAAAAGCAATAAAATTTTTTTGATTTTTTTTTACTAACGCAAGACTTTCTTTGGGGAAAGTAAAATAACTTGATACGGGAATATTGACAGAATTTTTGGCTTCAACACGTCAAAATTTATTGAAAACAACGTATCTTGTTTAGAAAATGTTTTCTTAATTAGAATACAGATATGTAAGGGAAGATCACTATGAATGGGACACATTATTGTGCCTGTTTCTGAACTATGCTTCGTAATTTTTTGTTTTTGTTACCATGATTAGATCGCCATATATGGGCAGTTAAAAAATAATTAAAAAATGGCATAGTTTAGCCAGCTGGGGTTTTGACAAATTCAATAAGTTAGTTTTACCAAGTCAAAAGTAACTTTTTAATAATTTTAAAAAGATTGGCGAAAAGCAACAGGAAACTGTTTGAATTTAGTTTATTTAATATATACAATGATTGTGCACAAGTCAAAAAATAGTACATAGAGGTGTAGTCAATATAATAGACAGTTTAATAAATGAATAAATAAATAAATAAATTAGAGAAGAATAAAAGAGTTTTAAAAATAAAATAAAAATAAAAACATTTAGGTTTGGTAAAAGAAAATAAAATAAAAAAACATTCACATTATCTCATGTCATTGGTGTAACTAATAACTATTTGATATATGTTTCGTGTTGTTCTAATCGAATATTATAGAGAAAAGGTAAATATTTTTAGCTTAATTTTTGTAATAATATTGTTAGTATTCTTGAATGGGACAAATTTCGTTTCCTTAAATGGGTCAACTATTTTAATGCATATTTTATTCTAATTCATTACTTTTAAATAAGAAATCACTCTAAAAGGTCAAAAAGTGTCTAGGGTACTACCCATACAACAGTTTGGAACAATTAGAACTCGAAACAAAATAATATGTGGTATTAACTTAAGAAAACATATATCAAAGTTTGGTAAAATTTCTTAAAGTGAATTCTATGTAAAAAAGAAGAATGTTATAGGTTTATTGTTATTAAGGACAGAAATTTTTAATTTTAAACAAAATTATAAAAATATTAATTTATTATTCCATCAATCTATTTTCTAATCATCGTACAGAGTGATATTGGTAGACTGACAGTTTCGGGCTTCTGGCCCTCTTCAGTACCAAGAGTCAACTCTGCACGCTGATTAAGAAAACGTTTTTAGACTTTACTCGCAAAAGGAATATAGCCATTAGATTGATGTAGACTTGTGCGCCATCTATTTCTAGATGTAGACAACTACTCATACCTCTCCTAATCTGGAGACTTTGAATGGTAGCAAGTTTCGAATTATAAAAAAAAACATTAATTTTATCTTAAAAGACCCATCCACATTTAGATCTTAATTAAATGTGCAGGTGTCCACAGATCAGGGAAATCAGGGAAAAGTCAGGTAATTTGAACAACTGTAAAAAATCAGGGAAACTGAAAAAAAGCTGTGGTGTACGTGATAAACTATTACTAAAACAAGTTTTTATTCATAGAGTTCTACCAATCCATAGATCAGTTTTACAGAAAAAAAGTTAAAAAAAATAAAAAATCATAACTCAAAAATAAAACAAACAAATTTTTTACGAATATTGGTTTCAAAAACTTTTTTTGTATCTCTACGTTCATGATCTGTCTTAAAATCAGGGAAAATTTTTAATTTTTATCAGGGAGTTCAGAGAAGAATCAGTAAAGCATCATGAAAAAATCAGGGAAGAATCAGGAAAAAATGAGGGAATCTTAATTTGAAAAAACCTGTGGTCACTCTGAGGTGTATAATACAGTATTTTAAACGATCCCCACGAGCCGTAAAATTAGCTGTCAACTATTGAAATTTGTTGATTTTTTAATCTAGTGGTTGACACCCCCTATGTAAAAAGCTAAAACTGTCTTATTGAGTTGTAAATAATCAGAAAAAGTTTGATTTGAACCCATAGAAGCCTGTTATTAAGATTAGCATGCATAAATACGTATTATTCACTAAATACTGAAAATTAAAAACACCCAATTTCTTAGCACTTGTCTTAAGAAACTGTAAAAAAAGATGCGAACAAAAACACTCCACTAAAAAATTGCCTGCCATATTAAAACGCAACTCGTCACGTGATCTTCAGTTGCAAATTCTAAGACTAGATGGTACTAGGTGCCCATTTATTATTTATTTCGCCTCAATAAATGTAATGTAATCTTATTTTATTAGGTTGTTTTATTTAAAACTGTCAACTATTGGGGTAGTGTCAACTATTGGGTGTTTTACCTTAATATCTCAAAATGGCCAAAACACAAGTTATCACTTCTGTGTTTAGCACGGCAGTGTAATTAACAGAACTTTGGCAGCATTTTGGTTCGAGGTTAAACTTACCTGCACCTAATGAATGAACTTTTTAATGAAGTGTAATTTATACTATACGTTGTATACATGTATACATTTCATATATTTTGAGCTTTAGAAGAGGCTTAGACTAAATTCGAAAAGTTATATTATCAATTTTTTTAATTTTATAATAAAAGTAATGTTTTATTTACACTTTAAACAATTAATACCACACTAATACAAGTTTGGACTTTTGGATATTATATATACCGTACAACAGTCTTTAACATTAAAAAAAAATGCTTGGTGTAGTTTATTCCTATTGACCTGCTTGGTGTAACTTTTACTTAAAAATGAAATATAACCTGCTTGGTGTAACTTGGTGTAACCTGCTTGGTGTAGTTTATTCCTATTGACTGGCTTGGTGTAACTTGGTGTAACCTGCTTGGTGTAGTTTATTCCTATTGACCTGCTTGGTGTAACTTTTACTTAAAATGAAGCATAACCTGCTTGGTGTAACTTGGTGTAACCTGCTTGGTGTAGTTTATTCCTATTAACCTGCTTGGTGTAACTTTTACTTAAAATGAAACATTATACAGCTCCAAGTCTTAAATTTTGAAACCTAATTCTTGTCTTAAAATAAAACTTAAAAAACCATAAATTAGCTGTTTAGTTTTTTTTTGTATGAACCCATTCTTTCAATTTAGGTGAACTAAATTTATTTATAGGTTTATAAATCTATACTACCTAATTTAAAAGTTAAAAAAATAATTACTTTGTTCTATGAAACTTAAATCTTTCTAGAGAAAACTTGTCAAATATTTTCTACGATTTTTACGCTTTGTCATTTTGCATACATGCAAATGGGGCGTAAATACGCGATCAAAATTCTACACTGACTTCATGCATGCATTACAACGTTTTAAATGTGAAAACCTGTTGAACGCCTTTTGTTTTTCCTGCTAGCCCTTAATACTGCACATACACTAATATGCTTGATAATACAGGGTGGCCCATAAGTCACTTTACCATTTAAAAATTGAAAAACTTTTTTGTTTGTCATTTTTTTTTTTAATTTATTTCTTTTACAATATAGAATACAGGAAATGAAAATTTTTTTGAACAATGTATGAAAAATTATGTCTTTTAAATGAGGTCCATTTTTCGGTTTGCAAGCACGTGCTCCTTTCCATAACGGCTCTTAACGTGTATGGCTAGGGTCATGCATCAACCTGAATTGCACCCCATCAAGGGGTGGGCCTTGCTTCTGCCAAGGAAATGAAAATATAGTTACGGTGAACGGCGACCGATATCGCGCAATGCTAAAAACTTTTGCAATGTAATGAAGGACATGTCAGAGACATTGTGGCAGCAAGATGGGGCAGCTGCCCATGCGGCTAGAGCCACAATGCAGCTTTTAGGCAGATTTTCGAAGAGCGAATAATTTCGCCAAATTCGGATTTTCATTTTCCATCACGATCGCCCGATTTGACAGCACCGGACTTTTTTCTTTAGGGCTACCTGAAAGATCGGGTGTATGTCAATAAGGCCAGGACTATTCAACATACTATTCAACAACTAAGCCAGACATGTTAGCCGTCATGGAAAATGTCGTGAAAAAAGCCGTGCGTGCTCTCAAAGCGGAAAATTGACGTCATTTAATAGACATGATTTTTCATACATAGTTTGAAAAAAATCCATTTCCTGTGATCTGTATTTTAAAATAAATAATAAAAATTGACAAACAAAAAATTTATTCAATTTTTAAATGGTAAAGTGACTTATGGACCACCGTGTACATGTATATGCCTGATAAAGAAAATAAAACTGCCAAAACTTTGCTAGGTCAAAAGCCACTTTTAAATTTAATACGGATACTCTAATACCGAGTTTTTAATAAAAATTAACAAATTTCTCAGATTTTCCCTTAAATTCCTGACGATGATGTAAAGTCAAAACGTGGGTGAATTAATATTATTTTTAGATTTAATATAGACTGTATGATACAGAAATGATAACTAAAACCTATAGATTTCTTTGATTTTTGGTTAAATTCCTGATGATAACTATCAATATTATCGAAACATGGAATTATAGATAGCTTATATTACTTGAGTGATCAAGACGGGAACAAGATGGAAACAAACTTGCATGCATATTATATTAGAGTGGAACTCATATTTTTTTATTATCTTAAAATTTTCATTTAGCTGTAGCTAAAAAGTTCTGAAAATATGAGAGGGATCAAACTTCTCTAAGTGTCGTAACTGGACCCCTGAAATTCGTAAATTACCCATTAATCGTAAAAAATCGTCGAAAATTGTCTTTAATTTTTTTATAAGTGAAAAATTTAAAGGGCTTGAAATCTTATTTTTTTTCTTTTAAGCATACAAAATTATGAGCTAAATTCCAAAACTATCAAAAGTTTCTAACCCATGTCGAAAATCCGCCAAAGTTGCCCCTAACACTCAAATTACGAATTTCTACCATAAATGTGAGTCAAATAATATGGGAAGCATAAAAATTTAATAAGAACTAAAGAAAAAAGAATAATAATCAATATTTTGGATAATTTTGTATGCCTAAATTAATGGCGAGTTCCTAGTACAAGCTTAAAGCTTATTTGGGACTCCCCATGACTTTGTAATATATTGCTTAATGAATAAATAAATATATTACCAAAAAAAATAAAAAAAAAACAGTTTAAAAATGTCCAAAAGTCCAAATGTATCAGATCGGACTGAATTTATTTTTAAGCCACTGGAAGCAAAACTTTTGGTTATTTTGAAATTTAGCACATAATTTTGTATGCTTTAAAGTTAAAGAATAAGATTAAAGCCCTATAAATTTTTCACTTATACAAACATTACAGACAATTTTCAACGATTTTTTAGGATTTATGGTAATTTTACGAATTTTAGGCCCCCATTAGTATCCTTAGAGAAGTTATTCTCATATTTTCCAGTTACACCTAAGGGGTCGTCCATAAAATACGTCACGCTATTGACTACCGCCCCAATAGGGGGGTGTTAGGGAGATAGCCAAAACATCCCCCCTATTGGGGGGGGGGTAGCCTAAATATGAAATCTCTACAGCCTTTAATAATTCGAGAAACGGGGTATGAAGTGTATGAATTTTGATCAATTTGAGTGACGTATTTTATGGACGATCCATAAACGAAAATTTTAAGAAATTAAAAAATATAAGGTCCACCCTAATATTATATACAAACAGGTTTTAACGTTTTAAAAACACATAACCCTCCTTTCGCGTTGCTGAAGTATGGATAAAAAAAGGTTGTATAGCTTTCAACATTTTCTTAAACTGCCATTAAATGCCATGTACGATTTCGTTAATACACTAATAGTGTTAATGTTAATAATATAGAGTGTGGAGCAAAAACCCGATAAGTGACAAAATTAAATTTGTTTAAAGCGGATTAAAGATGCTTAAAAATAGGAAATTATGAGTCAACAGGTTTTAAAATACTAGGAAATCCCGATATAGTATATTACATAACGTGTAGAAAACGACATATTTCACGCGAATGGGAAGGTTTACGAACGAGCCGCCAGGCGAGTGAGGAATCTCTACAACTGCATGAAATACACTTTCCAACGAGTTATGTACACTATTTTTACTACGATCCCAAAAAAATATGAAGTTTCTTACTTTAAAATTTTCTAATTTTTATTAATTTTTAAGCACAAAATAGTTATAAATAGCATACAAATTTATATATGTAGGTATGTCAAACAGGAAATATGATATTCATTTAATTTTCTTGTTTTATATTTAAAACAATACATAGCAGTTTAATGGGTTGCCTATTCCTAAATAAATGCAAACTTGAGTTTGCTTATTAAATTAGATTTTTGTGGTTATGCTGCCATATAAGAGTAAAATTGTACTGTTTTACATTTCGTAAGAAAAATACTGTGTATTTTGATGTTTTTTATGTAATGTAAGGTAACTAAATAAAAAATTAAGTATTTTTTATAAGATCTAAACTATCTAGACTAGACAGTAATGGTCAAAATAGTAACGTTATAACTATAGTTTTTATTTTTGACATGAAAAACAGAAATATTTGGATTAAAACACCTAAAGATATAAAAGGCTGCGGTGAAAGGTGGTTTATAAAACAAGGTGAATAAAATTCGTAGAATCTACGAGGTAAATATCTCAATAAAATTAGGCAAACCCTCATACATACATATCACACGAGTGTAATATAAAAATATCAAACTAGTGCTCAAAAAGTTATGACTAGTGAAATTAAAAGTTGTTTTTGAAATTTTATATTCACTTGCCGGGTTTTGACTCCAAACCCTCGAAATATTTTTTCTCCCAATCTATAAATATAATAATTTTTAACGCATGTAGGTTAATTGGCAGTTACTGAGAAAATAATTCTCACGTACATCGTGAGGAAAAGCTATTAGGCAAACAGTAAATTGTGCTTACAATGTTCCAACGAGGATTTTAATGGACAATTATATATTAAAGAGTTTTATTTTTTGAAAAAATAATCGGATATGGTATTAAAACTTTAGTTTCACATTTTGCAGAAGTGCGAAAAACGTTTTATAAAACAGATGTTTTATAATACCTATTTACTCTGTTTGCTAAAAACAAATAAATATTTTTTATTTGTTTTTTTTGTACATTAATAATAAATATTTATATATGGTTAAAATTAACAATAAAAGTTTAATTATTTGTCTTAATATAATAAAATAATATTTTTCTTCAAACGTACTAAAATGTTCATATTTTATAACTGAACACACCAGATAGAAGTAATCTATTTCTTTACAGTAAAAAAAGGAGTTCATTGTTGTACGCTGTAAAAAAAGTTAGTTAGCAAAACCACCACTGGTGGCAGCACTCTTTGACTTTGATGACAGCCATACTTCAAACGTGTTTGTTTATTATGTAAACAGGTGGTTGACTCGAGATTCTGTGCAAAAACCTTGTGTGAAATTGATTAAAAATTATTGAAGAAGAATATATTGTTTATACACCTACAAATCTCTCCGAAATAGCAAATTCTACATTAGACAAGTCCATAGAAATCGCTAGGTGTGTACGATTTAACCTGCGATAAAAATTTAAAATGTGCTAAGGAAGGTTTAAGTTTATTTCGAAAGGGTTTTATTGGCCTATTTTAATAGAAAAACATACTTTATTACTGAATAAATTAAATTCAAAAATTAATATTTAAAAAATAGTAGTTTTCACTCAGAGGAAAAGTGCATTTTTTTACTAGTTAAAAAAAGTTTCACTTTTCCTCTTAAAAAACAATATATTATTTTTTCTACGACTGCTTTAGAATGTAAGCAAATATACACACTTTTCAAACACAGAATGAATTAATTCTAGCTCTAGATACGGTATGAATATTTTGTATCAAGTGTTAGAATGAGCACATGTAGTGCCATCTCTTGTTTATAAAAGTAAAGAAAACTGTAGCAAAATTAGCAAAAATATATATATATTTTACCATGAAATATTGAATAATTTAATGCAATTTAAAGTTTTGCGTTAAAATTACATAAAGTTTATTAGTTTTTCTTAATATTTGACCAGTTTTTTATCAATTTAGTTCAAAAAATTAAAACTGATCCATCTATTGTTAAATATTTAAACCTGATATCTGCCACAACAATCTGACATAACCTTCAATTTTTGCATTATAATTTGTAAATATGTGCTAAAATTAAATAAAAATCTTTTTTAAGTACTGATTTGATAAAATTATTAAATAACATTAATTGCTTTATTTAAAAATATATATTTTGTTGCATTTTCAATGTCGAGTCACAAAAAACATGGTTTTTAACCTTGTCCGCAGTTTAAAGCCATACAGTGTTTCATATTTGTAGTCGAAGAAAAAGTATAGTCTACAACACGTATGGAATAGTCATTCCATACTAGTTATAGAATATACTATTCTGACATGTATTCAGTGTTAGCGCCTTCGCCAAAATTGCAAATATAAAACTAAACATGGTACAGTTGGACCCACAAAAAACGCAAGATTTAAATATGCTAATATGTCAATTTTACTAATTATTTAATAGTTTAAGTAAGACTTTAAGAAATATGTTAGATTAATTTGACAATTAATTGTCAGTTTTTTCAAAGCTTATTACAGAAAAGGCATGCGAATAATGTCGAATATTAAAAAAATAATAATAATAAATAATAAACTGAAAAAACATTTAGAATATTTAATCAAATCAAAAATTAAAACACAATATTTAGTAAATCTTATGAAAAAATAAATATTTGAACTCTACTAACCAAACATAATTTATGAAAATTATGATTTTCGTTTAAAAAAAGGTTTTTCTGGAAGTTTTTTTTGCGCTTTTTTAATCTTAGAAGATGCGGCGACGGGCGATGGTTTTTGACCCAGGAAAATATGTATTGTTTGTAGCATGCACCGCTTCTTGTAAATGGTATTCTCTCAAATAATTAAGTAAATTTTCATCGTGTATTTCATTTGATATCTTCTTTCTTTCCGAGTCTGCACGCCCTCTCCTCCCCCATCTATTTTTTCTTCAATCTTAACCATTATTCTTTTTTCTATGATCTTAACACAACTCTCCGAAACACTAAATAACCTTGCCAAAATTAAAGGTCTCTTTAGAGATCACTAGCCACAATCACTTCCTTACATCCTGCTTCCAATATACTAATAGTTTGAGATTTCTTAACATTTCTTAAAGCATTTCTAATTACTTTATAATTATTATAAGTAATTTTGACAAATATTGTCAACATGACAACGGCTTTGTTTGTATTGTAATTATTGAATTTACGCAACTAAATTTTCAATCTTGTTTTTTTTTCGGATTCAACTGTACTAAGGTATGATAATTAAAATTTGTAAAAATTGGTAAAAAAATAATATTACTTCTTGAATTAAGCTAACAAACTAACAAACAATAAGTTTAACTAAATAAAACATGCTTAGAATTTTTCGGTTGGGACGATTATAGAACGGGTTTTTTTTTTCTTTGAAAAATAATCGAATATTATCATACGATTAAAATTAACAATAAAACTAAAAAGATTTATCATTTTCCAAACTACCTGTAATTTTAAAATTAAATTCTTTTATATTACTGCAGTGTTATCGCATTCGACAAAATTGTAAATAATAATAATAATAATCTTTATTTACCGAACAGTTTGAACCAATTCTAGGGAAAAAATACATATATACAATTATATATAAAAATATACAAAAGAAAAAATATATATGGTTACATAAATACCAAAGAACTAATAACTCTCCTCTCTAGAATAGGCAATTCTTTTGTAAAAACTGACAAAAACGTAGCCAACATATACATTTGTCTGTCTTACTCGCACAGCTTTGTTCTAACAGAGACAACAATAACTGTTACTGGTAATTGTTATTGTTCAGGCCTGAATATACCTACTATTTGTTTACAAACAAACCGGTATGCGTATTCTAGAGAGAAGAGTTGTTAGTTCGTTGATAAATACACAATTTTAACCTAGTATTGTAGGTTGTTAGTGGGTAAAAGTGAGTTTTGAGAACATATTATCTTATGTATAATTATTTTATTTAGCGTATGAGATATGTATCACTACATTCTTATTTATTAAAAATAAATAAAATCATAGGTAACATTATTATTATTAATAAATTTGTTCAATTTCACCAATAATAATTTTTTTAATAAATTAGATATTTCTCAGTATAAATATAACTAGTCTAATAATAATTATTATTATTATTATTTTGATTATAATCAATAAAGCTCACAATAATAGAGATGAATTTAAATTATTTAAATCCGTTATTAGAACAGCTAATTCCCTATTTATGAAATATGTATATTATACACTGCACAATTATGAAATATACATAAATATAATCAATATTTGTATCTAATGAACAAAATTAGTACTTAGTTGGATTAATTGCATTTCAGTTGAAATGTGTTAACACAATAAATTATAATATCAATTTGAATATTAAAATAGTGAGGCAGGCCTGGACTGAGCCAGTTTGCTTTGAACGCTAATTCTATAATTTTACCACCAAATATCCCATGTAACACAAAATGGTGGTACCTATATGGGTGGTATATCATTCTGTATTACCAATGGCTATTAATAGTAGTGATAAGAATTCGGTGATATATCGTGATGTATCGTCATTATAGACCCACTTTATCACCAATTTGGGGAAACCAAACGGCGGCGGTTACCAGTTATGTTACCCTTATGTTACCGATCTTCTAAACATGCGCAAAGCTTTGTTGGCTTTTTATTTTATTTATTTTATTTTCATAACAATGCCTGTGAGTGATTTTATGTTCTAAAATACTTAATCCAGCAACCAATAATAATTATTAACTAAATAACTGTATTAAAATAGTAAAAAATTGATGTGCCTATTATTATTTTCTGTATATGTATCGACGCGCCCTCTGAAATAATACTTTTTGGGAATAATATCTGTCCTGAAATGCTTTTAAAAAATAGTTTTTTTTTTTATGAAATTGTTGATAAAAGTAAGTTTTTATTGTTATCTTAAACAAATTTAAGTATACTTTTATTTAAAACTATGAATCATAAACAAAACAATTTAAAAATACTTTTTTTGGGTTATGCAGATAAAAATGGCCGAATTTCGGTGGTGCTATATTGATATCCCGAAATCTTTTTTATTACTATTAGTAAATACATTACTGTTATGACACCATTTTTTGACTTAAAGTTAGTTTGTTCTTATATACCACTACTATGTTACTGTGTCAATTAATTAACGTTAACATAGAAAAACCGCATTTATAAATATGGTTTCTCTATGTTGGAGACAGATGTCGCTAACGTCAACAATATATGCACAGTTCTATAGCGGTAACATGGTAATCTTTATGCTACTGCTAGTTCTGTACCGTAGTTTTAACACCTTCGAATTCTAGTAGGAATACTGTCTTTCTAGTAGAACCATTATGAGGCTACAGGCAGGGGCGGATTTATTTTATTTTAAGGGGGGGGGGTCATCCATAAGGAAAAAAATTTCTCTTTCATATATCTCGCTGGGGGGGCATAATGTAGCATTTGTACTTTCGGAGAGATTTGTAGGTGTATAAACCATATATTCTTCTTCAATCCTTTTTAATCAAATTTATACAAGGTTTTTGCACAGAATCTCGAGTCAACCACCTGTTTACATAATAAACAAACAATTTTGAAGTATGGCTGTCATCAAGGTCAAAGAGTGCTGCCGCCAGTGGTGGTTTTGCTAACTACCTTTTTTTACGGTAAACAACAATGAACTCATTATTTTACTGTAAAAAAATAGATCAGTTCTAACTAGTGTGTTCAGTTATAAAATATAAACATTTTAGTACTCTTGAAGAAAAATAATATTTTAACTTAACAGTCAATGGAAATTTACACAGCACACTTTGCAAAGTTATTTTTATTTTGATATGACATGACATTTGACAGTTCGACTATTGTTAGGTGTAATGTGGCCAAATTCAGCATTAACATATGTCAAAATTCGTAATTAAAATAATTAATTAAAGTATATTCCGGGATGTAAAAAGGGCTGAAATTTTGGCTAAGTATTTATTTTTGATGTAACTATAAGTATGTAAAATCTTATCGTTGCAGGCGAATTAGCCCAAAATACGATACCCTTCTTTAAAGATTCATTAAAATTTTAAATAAAACAGTAAAAAATCGGCTTAAATTATATGAGTTTTTTAATTTAGTCTTAATATTGTAACGATATAAATCGTCACTTTGTAATATAGCAAGGGTTAATTAAACTATTCGTTTACTTACGTTATAATTTATGTTCATTTTGTATATAAATAGTTACGTACGTACAGAACTATTTTGTATCTGGGACTATTTTGTAGCAGGAACTGAATTCTAACCATATGAGTCTCTATTCCATAGTTCTACCTGAAAATAACATAAAGAAAACATAATTAGAATATGATTTTTAATAATAAAGAATCATATGACTTATTTCTCTATAGTGCATTTGTCTATGGACTTACCTGGTTTTTATATGTTTCAGAGTCTATTGAGGGTTGGATTTCACTGGCTTTCATCTGTAGCTTGTTTCTCCTGGAAAGTTTCGTATGATTATTCCTTCGGGATAATCTAGAATTTGTTGAAAATAGTTTGCTGGAACTGCTCACTTAGATTCAGTATTTTGTTTATACTTAGTTCACAGGACACTTAGTATTCTGTTCGTATTTTTTATTAGTTTTGCTGATAAACAATAAGTATTGTTTATATTTGTTTCTTAGAGTAATATTTTGAGGTTAGATATCACTAATACGGATTTATTAGGAAATAGTCTTTTTGTTATTATCTTTGATGTAGTTTTCGTTACCTTTATTAGGAATCCTATACGGTAAAACTGTAGTTGATAATGACTTGCATAGATGTCGCTAATAGTTCAGAAATAGTATTTTATTTACCTGAAGGGTTCATACCGGTTAATAAGGTCGATTTTCGCTCCTTCTTGATGCAACTCGAATACAATGGTGGTGTCATTTTGACGAGTGTTTATTTTCTGTAATCATCGAAGTAATCCTTCATGTATTTTTATTTAAAGTTAGTGAAAATGAATATTTAAACAATGCGGAAGATATTGTAACGGTTATTTTCTACAATTACGCATTTATAACGTTTCGATGGACATCGAAGACTTAGTATGACATGTAAGTTACATTTTTCTGTTTCTTAGAATATTTCTAAGATATAATTATTGTTTTAGCACCATTAATTAAGCACCATTAAGCACAATTAACCACCATTATTACTACATTAATTAATTACCATTAATTACTCACCATTTCTATACCATTAATATGGAATTACATTAATTTAAGTTGAAGTTTATTTTGGTATATTTGATATACAAGTTCTCCGCATGGAGTGATGTTCTGTTGGAACATGGTTCTGTATTTTTCGGCATAGATAAATTCTATATGACCGTCTAGCAGACAATTTTATATTGGACATAATTTTCAAAAGCATATTTAATCCCGGACAACATTTTCAATCGTACATTTTATCCTGGAAGATAATTTTTCCAAAGTAGATGGGACAGCCTATATTTTTTTTTCTTTCATTTGAGAAATGAATTCATCAGCATAGGGGAGACTTGCACAGATGGAGACGATGGAATTCATACCTCATGGATTTTGCAGAAACCAGCTAAGTACTCATTCTGAAAACTTTTGAAAGCAATATTTCATATTTTTAAATTCTTTTATTTCAATATTCTTATAACTGTAAACTTTATCAGATCTGATATAGTATTGATTAATACTATATGCCCTTCTGGCTTTTGTTCATTTTTAGGTACTTATTTTTTTTAAAACATTTAATCTCATTTATTAATTATTAAATATCATACTTTTGATTAAATGATTTCTAATTTAAGCATGACTTTTATACACTGCAAGAAATGATTGTTGTTTACATACATTTCTTGGTGCTTGCTGAACTTCATGTTTTCTTTATACATTTAAGTCGAATGATTTCTGAATTTAGTAATTTTTATTAAGATTTCTTTAATTATATCTTAATATAATTACACATATTTTTTATATATATTAATACATTACTTGATGTGCTTTCATTAAGTTTATTTATAATAAATTTCTCAAATGAATTATCTTATTTTATTTAAGGGTTATATTTTCTCAAACTGAAAAGCTTAAGTATTTACACTAGGTTGTTACTTACCTAAAGGAGTAAAAGCTAAAGTAACTGGCGCCCCTAACAACAATAATCAATTCTTTCTATTTTTCCCTTGCCCATACCCATTGCTCCGCTGTCAAAACTAGCCGTTGGCAGTGAACGTATTAATTACGGTACAATATCACTCTCTTATTTTAAGCCCAGCCCAATTTTTTACAGTATTTATAAAATATAAACAGTTTCTATCAAATTTTCTATTTATGTGATTTCGATTTTAAATTATTTATTTCTTAATTAACACAGGTTTTTATTAACTTTTATTAACACAATTTTTTTATTATATTATCACATAGATTTTTCTCAGTGTATAGTAATTAATTATAGGTATATAAAGCAGACAATAATATTGACGAATATAAATTATTTTGATCTGTTATTAAAACAATTTTATCCCTATTTATATTATTTGCAAACTAAATAATTAATATTTGTACCTATCAAATATGAAATAGTAGTTAGTTTTGTAAATTAAATATCAGCACAATAAATTAGGCTTTCTGTTTTAATATGAAAACAAACAAACAAAACAATTTGTGAAATATATTGCTTAGTATTCTAAAATAATAATTATATACCAAGATAGAGAAGAATTTTATTCACAGGCGTACAGAAAAACCTTTTTTATATGCATTATAAAAATCTATAATTTTTGTCTGTTTCTTTAAAAGTTAATAAAGGTTTTCTTTTCTAACCTAGGTTAGAAATTAATTGGTTTCTAACCTGTTTTGGCCTCGGCCAAATAGCATCTCTCGAGTTGGAAAGGTTTAATTTTCTTAATAGGTTAGAAATATACTATTTTTACGATTCACTCACCGCAGTAATGAGAAGAATCCAGCGCATGCGCACTGATTCTGTTTTGACGTATGCCTAAAATTATTTTAAGGTTATGTAACATTCTTTTGCAGAATTTTACAAAAATATCTACTTTTTTCTTATGCATATTGTTACACCAGGCAAGTATTTATTTTTTAATTAGCTAAAGCTAAATTATTTAGCCTAAATATAATCCTATTTGATTATTAAAATATATCGCCTCCTAAATTCTGAAATATCGTATCTGAAAATGCATTCTATTAAAAAAAAAACACCAAATCAGCAAACTACCAAACCAAACCATTATTAACGTTAACCAACGCCTCCCATTAAAAAAAAAAAACAAACCAGCAAACTACCAAACCAAACCATTGTTAACGTAAACCAACGCCTCCCATTAAAAAAAAACACCAAACCAGCAAACTACCAAACCAAACCATTGTTAATGTAAACCAATGCCCCCATTAAAAAAATCAAACAGAAATTCGTGAGTATTTTAACAATATTTTGCTATATATTCTAACAAAAAAAACTAGTGTACTGGTAGTAGTAGTTTGGTAGTTTGCTGGTTTGGGGTTTTTTTTTTTAATGGGAGGCGTTGGTTTACGTTAACAATGTTTTTTTTTACATTTTTGTTTAACCTCGTACTATTCTACTTAATTAAGCATCCCCTAAGTCCAGGACTTGTGTGGGCTAATAGTAGAGGGAACCACCGGCTTTAATTGACTTTCGAACCAATTTATAGGGAGTGTCCGCTTCACTTACGCCTTCGCCAAATTTCAATTATTAGTTAAATGAAAAAGGCAAATCGGCGCCGGTGAGAATCGAACTCACGCTATTTGGGTAGTAAACTCGACAAGTACGACGCGGTAGTCCACTACACCAAACCTTGGTTTGGTAGTTTGCTGGTTTGGTGTGTTTTTTTTTTAATGGAAGGCGTTGGTTTACGTTAACAATGGTTTGGTTTGGTAGTTTACTGGTTTGGTGTTTTTTTTTTAATGGAAGGCGTTGGTTTACGTTAATAATGGTTTGGTTTGGTAGTTTGCTGGTTTGGTGTTTTTTTTTTTAATGGGAGGCATTTTTCAGATACGATATTTCAGAATTTAGAAGGTGATATATTTTAAGAATCAAATAGGGATATTTAGTCTAAATAATTTAGCTTTAGCTAATTAAAAAATAAATGCTCGCCTGGTTTAACAATATGTATAAGAAAAAAGTAGATATTTTTGTAAAATTCTGCAAAAGAATGTTACATAAGCTTAAAATAATTTTTGGCTTACGTCAAAACAAAAATAAGAAAATCAGTGTGCATGCGCTGGATTCTTCTCATTACTGCGGTGAGTGAATCGTCTATTTTTAGCCGAGCGTATAATATACCGAGTTGTGTAGCATCGAGAAATAAAAGAGTGGGAGTAGGGATTGCAATCCCGGACCATTTTTTCAATCCGCAAAAGTGCACATTTAATTCAGTATAATCTCTCAAGGAAACAAAAACCCGAGCAAAAAAAAATGAGTTTATTTTTTATTTTATTTTTCTTCTTTTTAGTTTAGTCTCGGGAGGATAAACAAAACATTTAACGAAAAATAAGTCAAACTTTTAAAAAATTCGTTGGACTTTTAAATTGTTTAAAGGGCAGCGTATTTTTTACGCCATGATTGTAGTAACTTTCCATAAATACGGTGTCTGTGGCAGAGGGTTAAGTACCAGTGGATTTTTTTATAAAATTTTACCCATGAGTAAAATTAATATGATTGTGATTAATATGAATATTAATCCCAGTTTTTAGAAAATGCTGCTAAAGCAGTCGTTGCATTTTCGTCATTGGGATTAATTCATAAAATTTATGTAAACAACCACCGATACATAACCTAATATCACTTATGATATTACCCCTGAGAATACTTTTCATACATGTTACAATCATATCAAATATTTACAAAACACTCAATTCTAGTGTAATAGCAATATGATAAGCTTGCCAAGTAAATAAATTCTTGTCAGTGAGATAGAGTTAAACAGACAATTTTCAGTTTTGAGCATCTCTAAAAGTACACTCTAAAAACTGTATCTACTTTATTATTTTTGTCAATTATACAGGCCAACAAATTTTCAAGTTTTGAAAGTTGATTTGGATCTGACAGCTGATTTTAGGTAATTTAGTTATGTTGATTTCAAATATAACTAAAAATAGTGACAAAATTCTGAATTTTTGCCTACGACTATTTTTGATACAGCTCATTTCAAATAAAGTAACGAAAAAATAAAAAAACAATTCCGCGCCATTAGTGTGGTACAAAATTTGATTTGATCTTTCTAAAAATATGCCAAATGGCTTCTTTTGATTGCGTTGATGTAGACCAATGTCCATAGCTTAAAAATTAAAAATGGAATGAGATTTTTGGCATGAGTTTGGACATCCGGTCGCAAAATCCTTGTTGGCCTGTGTTATTATGTTAAATATTTACAAATTAATTTTTTTATAAATAGAATAAACATAAAAATATAAACTATACTAAAAAAAATATTTTTACATAAAATGATTTAAAATATTATACATACGAATGTAATAACACATTAATAAACAAGTAATTTTTATATAATTTTGAATTTACGAATGCTTTACACATACAAATATTGACCTAATTTTTGTTAGTGTCTGGTTAAAGAACGTGCCATATTGGCGAAAGAAATATCATTCGAGAATTTTTGTATTACAAGGGATTTCGAACTTAAATGGACCCCTTATATCAAATTAAGTTTTTCCACTTCTGGGAAATATTTATAAAATACTCCAGTGCTATAATCTTACCAACTAAATAAATTCTTAATGATATTGCAGTTAAACAAACAATTTTCCTTTTGAGCGTCAAAAAGTACACTGTAAAATTTACCTATTACATATATTAACAATTATTATTATTAGTATTTATTAGTAGATGAAATTTACATAAAATTTACCTACAAATGCCTAAGCCGGGCTTGTGTGCATATTATAGGTAAAAAAAAATACATTTATCACTTAATATTAGAACTTAATTATTTAGTTTATATGTTTAAGATAATTAAAAAATACTTTTAATTTTGAGATTGAGATAATTCTGAGATAGTACGGTATATATACGAGACAACATTTAATTTAGGGGTAATGTATAAATTATAATTATTATTATTAGAAGCATAGAAAAAGATATTTTTTTTGTATGATTAGATGGGAAGCGATAAGGTTATTGTACCATTTAAAAGGTTGGCTTTAATTTTAGTTTTAAAAGAAGTAAATGCACCAATTTCCCTAATACTGACAGGCAACTTATTAAATAGTTTAGGCGCCGTGTATAAAACGTATCTTTGCGTCAAACCTTTGTTGAAGCGAGGTACTGGAATCGGATCGGTGTGTGAGAACCTTGTTATTCGTGGAAGATAACTGGGGATACGGTGATTAAATGCCCATAATAAGCAACGGTAAATGTAGTGATTTTTTATGTTAAATACGTTTGTTTCTATGTATATTTGTTTGGTGCTAAATAATCTATCCTTTAAAAGAGAAACTTTTAATATATAATTGAGCGCGGCTTCTAATGGCTGTACTGAATTTTTAAGTAGTGCCCCCATACAATTATGCAATAAGTGTCTATTGACTCCACTAGAGATTTGTAAACAAGTAAAATTTCATTTTTATTTATAATTTCACGAAGAATCTAAAACTTTGGAATAAGTTGCCGAACTTTTTTAGTAACATAATTTACATGTTCATTACAATATCACTTTAAAGACATAATATATTATAATACTTAAATTAAATACACTAGTTTACAATAGCTTTATAGTCCAGTGGCTTTCGGCCATTTTTTTTATATTAAAAAAAATAAGTAAACAACCACCGATACATAACCTAGTATCACTTATGATATTACCCCTGAGAATACTTTTCATACATGTTACAATCATATCAAATATTTATAAAACACTCAATTCTAGTGTAAGTAAATAAATTCTTGTCAGTGAGATAGAGTTAAACAGACAATTTTCCGTTTTGAGCATCTCTAAAAGTACACTCTAAAAACTGTATCTACTTTATTATTTTTGCCAATTACACAGGCCAACAAATTTTCAACTTTTGAAAGTTGACTTGGATCTGACAGCTGCTTTTGGGTAACTTAGTTATGTTTATTTCGAATATAACTTCCGTTTGTGTTTATCACGTTTTGAACAACCAGGAAAAAAAACAGAGACAAAATTCTGAATTTTTGCCTACGACTATTTTTGATACCGATGATTTCGAATAAAGTAACGAAAAAATTAAAAAAAAAAACAATTCCGCGCCATTAGTGTGGTCCAAAATTTGATTTGATCTTTCCAAAAATGTGCCAAATGGCTTCTTTTGATAAAGTTGATGTAGACCAATGTCCATAACTTAAAAATTCAAAATGGAATGAGATTTTCGGCATGAGTTATGGCTAAAAAAGAGTATACGTGATGGAAACAAACAAAAATGCTTGTTTGGCAGTCAGTCAGTGTGTCCTAACTAAGCCAGAAAATAAAAAAACATCCGGTCGCAAAATCCTTGTTGGCCTGTGTTATTTTGTTAAATATTTACAAATTAATTTTTTTCTAAATAGAATAAACATAAAAAAATAAATTTTTACTAAAAAAAAATATTTTTACATAAAATGATTTAAAATATTATACATACGAATGTAATAACACATTAATAAACATGTAATTTTATTATAATTTTGAATTTACGAATGCTTTACACATACATAAATTGACCTAATTTTTGTGAGTGTCTGGTTAAGGAACGTGCCATATTGGCGAAAGAAATATAATTCTAGAATTTTTGTATTACAAGGGATTTCGAACTTAAATGGACCCCTTATCAAATTAAGTTTTTCCACTTCTGGGAAATATTTATAAAATACTCCAGTGCTATAAGCTTACCAAGTAAATAAATTCTTAATGATATTGCAGTTAAACAAACAATTTTCCTTTTGAGCGTCAAAAAGTACACTGTAAAATTTACCTATTACATATTTTAACAATTATTACAATATTACATTAAAGACATATAATACTTAAATTAAATACACTAATTTATAACGGTTTGATAGTCCAGTGGCTTTTGGCAATTTCTTTTATATTAAAAAAAATTTATGTAAACAACCACCGATACATAACCTAGTATCACTTATGATATTACCCCTGAGAATACTTTTCATACATGTTACAATCATATCAAATATTTATAAAACACTCCATTCTAGTAAATACTAGAATTCTATAATATTATAGCAATATTGTAAGCTTACTAAGTAAATACATTCTTGTCACTGAGATGGAGTTAAACAAACAATTTTCACTGTAACAATTTACACTTTATATATATTTACCAATTACATTAATACTATGTATTTTAACTTTTTATTTATATTAACAAAGATATTCAAAGTCTTAAGATTAATTACACAGGCTCACAAAAAAAAATTCTGAGTCTTGGATTCCAATATGATATTCCTGTGTATTTTTTTCCCGCTGAAACTGAATCCGCTATCCGTTTAACCCCTACATCTCAGGATTTTGACATAATCTCAAAAAACCCCCGAAAAACTACTGAAACCGCTAAAATCATCTATGTTATACCACTATCACCCCCTGTCCCCAAATTACTAATTCTATGACCCCAGAACCCCATATTCTCCTAACCTCATAATACCATAGCCGCATAACCTCAAAACCCCGTAACCTAATTAAGTAGAAAATTCTAGTTTGGGAAAACAGAACAAATTCACCAGTTTTTTTTTTATGGAACATAGGTAATTAACTCTATAACCCCAAAATCCCCTAACACAATAACCTCAAAATCCCTTCATATCGTAACCCCATATACTATATCCCCTTAATAGCGTTATCCTATTCTGTGGAGAAGTCCGGTTAAAAAATAATGAAGTAGACCTTGATTCATGACTTCACTCACAAAACTCCTATGATTTCGAGAACCGGACTTCTCCACAGAATTTATAATATATAGGGTTACGGAGTGAGGGGTTAGGAGGTGTGATGGGATTTTAGGGTTATACAGTTATTTATTCATAACTATGTTCCACAAGAAAATTTCACGTAATTGTTCTGTTTTCCCGAACCAGATTTTTCTACTTAATGAGGTTACGGGGTTTTGAGGTTATGGAGTAATGGTATTCTGAGGTTAGGGGATTATGGGGTGACGAAATTACGAATTTGGAGGAAGGGGGTGAAAGTGGTATGGAGTATATGATTTTAGCGGTTTCAGTAGCTTTTCGAGTGTTTTTTGAGGTTATGTCAAAATTCTCACGTGTAAGGGTTAAACGGGTTACGGATTCGGTTTCAGCGGGAAAAAATACATAGGAATATCATATTGGAATCCAAGACTCACAATTTTTTTTGTGGGCCAGTGTTACACTAGTTTAGAGTGGTATTATATTTCCGTTTTCAAGAAATTTTACCATAAAGTTTTAAAAACAGTCTTATATTTAAAAAAAACTACATGGAAAAAACTATTTCTTATAGGTTTTATAATAATTCTAAATCCAAACGAATTCATCAAAAAAAAAAACCTCATTACTCATTTAAAAGTAAAATATTTCGAAAACTCAACTTAAAAAATTATTTTAATGCAGACTTTGGTTGGCCGGAAAGTGTAGCACTGAGCGGCACAAACGAATATAGCTAATGTGAATCTGTAGAATAATATAATTCTACTAAAATTTAGATGGCGCCAGTAATTTCTTTAATTAAAATAATATAGTTACACTTTTCGCCCGGCCAAGTAAGTATTGTATTTGTTCAACAAAGAACAAATACAGAATTTGTTTGGTTGGGTGGAAGTGGGAGTGTATGTATGTCTTCTATCCTTTTTGGGTAGAACTTTTGTCCCTGTCTAATTTAACAGGAGAAATCTCCATTGGACCTTTTATATCAAATTAAGCTTTTCCACTTCTAGCAAATATTTATAAAACACTCCATTTTTGTGTTACAGCATATTATAAGCTTACCAAGTAAATAAATTCATTTTGGGGATCGAGTTAAACAGACAATTTTCCGTTTTAAGCGTCTAAAAGTACCTACACTGTAAAAAATACCTATTGTATCGTATTTCACTTTACCAGTTATACCAACATACATCATTCATAATATCCTCTGTTTCATTCATAATCCATCTATATAAATTTGGTAGCCCTGTGCTAATTAGCAAATACCAGAACCAACACTTTTTTTGTAATTAGACTCTTTTCTTCAAGTACTAGGCATCGTGCTAAGCCATCTTTTATGATGTGTCTCGTGTATTTTTGGTTTTTAATCTTCTATGATGTGCTTAGAGAATTTTTGTATTAATGTTTTAGGTGCAAGTTAAAGTCAACCATAGATATGGTTATTAATCGTGTGAACTGTTGAATTTTAAGTGAATAATAATGGACGTTTGAAGATAATTTTTTTGTATATTTTTAATGATAACTTTTTATATAACTACAGTATTAATTTATCAGTGATAGTGCGCAAGTCAGGATACATATCCAATTAGTACTTCCGCACTGGAAACCTCATGATTATATAGAGAAACCCTGGTTAATTATTCGGAAGAAAAAGACCAAATAAATAGAGAGAGATACCCTTTTTTTTACACGAGTCGATGGAACTCATTTTTCTGAACAACTTAGTTTCATCAATTTTTTTTACATCGTCATTTATTTTAAGTTTATTTTTAAAGTGAAAAATGGTCGTTTTGCATTTTTTGGTCGCGATTAGCTTAAAAATAGTTAAAGCTAGAAAAAAAAAATTGAAAATTCAACGTTGCTTAGAAAAATTAGCCCAATCGATTGATGAAATTAAAAAGGGCCTATGCGGCAAAAAAAATTATGACACAATATACGGAGTTAAAAACAGTATCTAGAGATTTATTTAAAAAAAAATGGATTAACTTAAAGTCGACCTAAATCTTCCTTCTACCGCAATTGGTGGTGCTCTAGGATACTTTAATTATTCTGCCGTGCTAAGTTGAAAGGTCCTATCTGTGTATGTTAAACCTATGTGATAGGACCTTTCAGCTTAGCACGGCAGTATTGACTATGGAAAAAAATGAATTAACCTTAAGATTAAGTAACCAATATTTAATAATTTTCGTTTGAAAACTTTTTCCAGGTTGACCAAAATGAATATATTTTGAAAAAAATCTCGAAAAAATCTAGTGTTCTGTTAAACGAAATTAATTCTGACATTTTTTTTTAAACTTTTGGATCGAAGGTCGTAAAATTAATGTATTGTTGACCTTAACCTTGACCTTTCAACAAAAAATTGCGAATTTTAATTTTTTCATAATATAATACAAGGTGATCGGAACTGCCATGTCAAAATTTAAGAGGTGATTCTACATCCAAAAATTTGAAAAAAAGTTTCTATAAAGGTAAACACCTAAATTTAATATTAAAGGAGTAATAGCCTTTTAAAAAGTAACGTTTTTGGTGGCACAAAATGTTACTTCCTCTTATTGCATTTTTTTTTTTTGAAGACGGTTGCTGCTATAGTGTTACACTATATGACATTTTTATGTATTTTTACTCAAGGAATCAATATTTTTTACAAAAAATCCAAAACACATACACATAAAAAAGTTTGGGGCAAAAATGTGTTAAGCCTCACATATTTTGTCCTCTGGGTAAATTAAAAAAAATAAATTAACATAAACTTATTGACCTTATTAATACTATTACACATGCAAAAGCTCGTTTAAAAGCTATAGTTTAAAGGGCACCAGAGTTATTAATTAAAAACCTTATTTTTATTACAGTTTTAAAGGTCCATAGCTCCCTTAGGGCTCATTTGCTGACCAACCTTTATAGGAACTTTTTTTATATTTTTTGATGTAGAATGACCTCTAAAATTTTGGCATGCCAGTTATTGATCACCCTGTATAATAAATTAAAAATGCAAAAAAATATTTTTGTCTATAAGTGCAAGACTTCTCACTAGCAGTGATTCTATTTACCAGTTGGGGAACGTTCAAGTATCACGTAACGCAAATTGTACCAAAATTCATACACTTCATACCCCGTTTCTTGCATTACTAAAGGCTGTAGAGATTTTATATTTTGGCTACCCCCACTAACAAACCCCCTATTTGGGGGGTTAGCCAAAATATGAAATATCTACAGCCTTTATTAACGTGGGAAACGCTTATGTAATGTATGAATTTTGGTTCAATTTGCCTTACGTAATACTTGAACGTTCCCTTGGATATAATTTTCATGTATTTTACGAGCATACACATTAAATGTATTTTTTTATAAAATTATGTAAAACCGACACGTTTCTTGCGACAAGTTGAATATTTTTGTTTGAAGATACACATCTTTTAAGCTAAAAGAATAACTTCCAAGAGTATTGACTACTTTGAGCCAAGACCGTCATTTTGTTCAGTGAAATTTTTGGCAATATTGACGAAAATTGCAAGGTCATTTACGTCATCTGTATTAAAACTGCATGATATTGTAGTTTTTGTCAATATTGAATAGATTTCAATGGTACATGTGAATAGGCCTGATAAGCTATATAAAAATTAACCTTATTTTTATTATAAACCAAACTAAAGCTAATTTTTATTACAGTGTAGTTAAAGAACGTGCCATATTGGCGAAAGAATTATAATTCGATGATTTTTGTATTACAAGGGATTTCGAACATAAGTGAACCTTTTATATCAAATTAAGTTTTTCCAACAGCAAAAGCAGACAATGGAAAACAAAAACCGATAATACAGCACTCTCGTACACTAAAAATTAGGTTCGCTTACTCGGTGCGTCCCGTCAATTTTTGACCACGATAACTCAAGAACGCTTGAAGCTAAAGACTTCAAATTTGGACCACAGGTTGATTATCCAAAGTTCTAGGATGGGATTGTTTTTCGTAAAAATCGGGTTGGGGTAAGGGAACGTTCAAGTATTACGTATCGCAAATTTTGATCATTTTGAAAAAAAAAATTTTTTTTTTTAATTTTTTGAATTTTTTAATTTTTTTTTTATTTTGTTTTTGTTTTTGATTTTAATGAATCTAGGCCTATAGGGAAAAGTATTATTTTGTTGGCAGCAGTATTTTTTAATTACCTTTATTAAAAGAGTCAGTCGTAGAAAAAAATCCATTTAAAATATCCCAGTATGATATAAATTAAACTTTACCTTCACCAGAAAAAAAAGTACCAAGGGATTGTTTTATTGCTGATAAAGCTTTAAATATATCTGTTTTTTATTATAGTCTCCAGATTATGATATTGCTTTATATCCAAATCTGGAGATTTCCTTCCAGATAATCCTAAATCCGAATCTACAAGCTTTTAATGGGTTTGAATATAAATAAAAAACAAATTAGTATTTTCTTGTACGTATCCATTTAGGTACACGGAAAGAAAGGATTCCGGTAAGCATATTTGGTCATTTTTAGCAGTATTTTTATAGCAAAAAATAAATTTTTCTACTACTGCTTTAGAATGTAAGCAAATACACACACTTTTAAAACACAGAATTAATCCATTCTAGCTCTAGATACGGTATGAATATTCCGTATCAAGTGTTACAATGAGCACATGTAGTGCCATCTCTTGTTCATAAAAGTAAAGAAAACTGTAGCAAAAAAATATATATTTTACCATGAAATATTAAATAATTTAATGAAATTTAAAGTTTTGGGTCAAAATTACATAAATTTTATTAGTTTTTCTTAATATTTGACCAGTTTTTTATCAATTTAGTTCAAAAAATTAAAATTGGTCCATCTATTGTTAAATATTTAAATCTAATATATGTCAAAACAATCTGACATAACCTTCAATTTTTGCATTATAAATTGTAAATGTGCTAAAATTAAATAAAAACCTTTTTTAAGTACTGATTTGATAAAATTATTAAATAACATTAATTGCTTTATTTAAAAATATGTGTTTTGTTGCATTTACAATGTCGAGTCACAAGAAACATTGTTTCATATTTGCAGTCGAAGAAAAAGTATAGTCTACAACAGGTATGGAAAATTCATTCTATAACTAGTATGGAATATTGTCTATTCCATACTAGTTATAGAATATACTATTCCGGTATACATATGAGCAACCTATTATGCGCACCTTAATTTTATAATACATTTTACGAAGAAAATATAGAAAATGTATTGTTTTTTTTTTCTAATTCTAAGGTACGGAACATATAATTTTATAAAAAAAATCGGTACATACACTGAAAAAACGAACATTTCGAAGTGTATAAATTTTAAAATAAAATTACGTTTCATGTACCGATTTTTCTTATATAATTACATGTTCCATACCGTAGAATTAGAAAAAAACAATAAATTTTAGGTACTTTCTTCGTAAAATAAATACAGGAAAAAGTATTACTTCTTTTTAGCTTCACTTTTAGTGTTTAAAGGAAAAGATACCATCTAAAATTGATTGTGGAAATTGCTTTTTTATCAGGTACTAGACCAATACACTTTTTTATTCGATTTTATGTAAAATCATGTCAGACCTTTTGATCCCTTCATCAAAACAATTGACTTCATTTGTTTTCTGATTACCACCTTGACCCGATTTTTTACATGCCCCGAGGAAATTCTTGCGTTCGTAAAAAAAAAATTATAGCCTTTTTTTCACGTATCTATTTCCTTTATTTTTAATTTTTTCGTTTTTCGAAAGGGGAAAGTATTATTTTATTGGCAGCAGTATTTTTTCATATTCATCTTTCTAGCAGATATGGCTAGCTTATTAAATAAAATATTAAAAGGCCCTTATTTATTAAAATTGTGTTTTTTTTTTAATAGCTCGTCATTCTTTAAGTTTTCAACTTTTTAACAAAGAATTTATGTATTATACAGAGCGGTCCAAACCCCCCCCCCCTCTTAACTTTTGAACCAGTGGAGATATCGACTTCAAATTTGGAACTTTTAAATAAGACAACTTAAACTATCTTTTAGCATATATTTAATACTTTCAGCTCTTAAAGTGTGGGCAGGGGGGCATGGGGGCACATTTTTTAAATGTTTAAATGGAAAGGGGGTCGTTTAATACATCATTTTAAAGCTTATAAAATTCTCCATTTAACTCCATATTTTAAATTAAAAAAAAATTTGGGTTTAAAATGAGGTTGAAAATGGGCATTAATGTCAAAATTCCTCTAAAAAAAAACAAATAATTTTTTAAAAATACCTAATTTCATCATAAAAAAATGTTAATTATACTTTTAAACTAATTTTAGTTAACATAAAAAAAATATAAAAAAAAACTTAAAATATCGAATGTTTTAGCACAAAAAATTGAAAAATCAAAACCTTAAAAAACACTTTTTAAAAATTTAAAAATGTTAGTTTAAATAGAGAATTTTATAAACTTTAAAATGATGTATCACACGACCCCCCTTTCCATTTAAAAAAATGTCCCCCCATGCCCCCCTGCCTACATATTAAGAGCTAAGAAATATCAAATATATGCTAAAAGATAGTTTGTTGTCTTATTTAAGAGTTCTAAATTTGAAGTCGATATCTCAACTCGTTCAAAAGTTAAAAGGGGGGGGGGTGACTTTTGGACCGCACTGTATATATTTCATTGTTTAGTTTGATGAAATAAAATAAATATTATCCTTATATTTTTGTAAAAATGTTTAAAATTTTCTTAGCAATATTTTTTATTATCTTTTAATTTTAATTGAAATATAGGTTAGCCTATAATTATATTTTAAAGACAAAATATAAGGTCTCTGAAATTAATTTTTAAATTAAAAGAAAACTATTTTTAATAAAAAAACAATGTATTAGTATATTAAAATACTAGTTTCGTTATAGACATTTTTGGATAAGTGCGCCAACAGTATAATAAAACGAGTATTTTATACTATTTTTTCTATTTGTGTGGTTTAAAAAATATGCATTTGGGGAAATTTTTGTAAAAAAAGTAAGCAAAACTGTAACAAATATGATTTGTTACACTTCTTGGCAAATAATTATTAGTTCAAAAAACAATAAGCAATGTTCGTTTGTCCTGTGGTCAGCTCAAGAGAAAACAAATCTGCAAAAAAATTATTATCCCAAAACCCCCTATATACCAATTTTGACTAAAATAGTGAAATATTCAGCAACCTTAAAACCCTCTATATAGCAATTTTCAAACTTTTGTAAAAAATATGTATTTTTCCCCATTTGCCCCCTTATTGCACTCCATTGTTCACCAAAAACAATCCCGAGCGAGAACTTTTGGTAACATACCTGTATGCCAAATTTCTAGCCTAAAGCGTTTTTAAGTTATGGTGCTGATTTTCCGGACCGAACTACCGATTGACCGACCGACGGACAATTTTTGGTTGCTTGAAATTGATTTACGTCGACATAAAACGTCACAAAACGCAAAAATACGTAAAAAAAAATTGAAGTTTTTCACGACTAAAAAGATTTCCGAAATTTAAAAAAATTTTAAAATGGGAAAGCAATATACCTTTAGCACTTTATCGTTGAGTCTTATAATAACTTTGAACTTCAAAGTTTAAAGGGTTAGTAAGGACAGAAAATTTTAATTTTAAACAAAATTATAAAAATATAAATTTATTTTCCATCAATCTCGCTAGGTTTGGACTTTTCGTTTGGACTTTCTTTCTTTGTAATAAATTTAGGTTTGTAAGGACAAAAATGTTTAATTTTAAACAAAATTATAAAAATATTAATTTATTATTCCATCAGTCTATTTTCTAATCATCGTACAGTGATATTGGTAGACTGACAGTTTCGGGCTGCTGGGCCTCTTCAGTACCAAGAGTAAACTCTGCACGCTGATTACTATGTGCTTGAGACACACAAGTCTTCAACTTGCTACCATTCAAAGTCTCCTGACTAGGAGAGGTATGAGTAGTTGTCTACATCTAGAAATAGATGGCTCACAATTCTACATCAATTCCTTTTGCGAATAAAGTCTAAAAACGTTTTCTTAATCAGCGTGCAAAGTTGACTCTTGGTACTGAAGGGGGCCAGCAGCCCGAAACTGTCAGTCTACCAATATCACTCTGTACGATGATTAGAAAATAGATTGATGGAATAATAAATTTAAAGGGTTAGGCGAACGACCTCTATTGAATAATAAGTTAATCTTATATAATAATAGTATAAAATAGTCACAAAATTAAACAGTATGATCAAAAGGGTTAATCAATTTGTTATTCAAGAGACCGTCTGCAGCCAGTACTAATTTTCTTCAAATAATACTATTGTCATATCTATAGGTTGGTTGATTTAGGTCTATATCCTATAGGAATAGCTAAAACCAGATAGGTATGTTTCTTAGGGTAGGTGGGAATATAACCTAATAATAATAGTATGCGAACTAAGTCTTTAGTGTTCGAGACTGAAGTTTTTCTGCTGAGACGGAGTCGAGGCAAAAAATCAGTCGAGAACACTTAAAACAGTTCGCATACGTGGTGTATATACTATTTTTTCTACTACCTAAAGCTAGTAACTCCAAATATCAGTTAAAAATAAAGTTTAACAATTATTTTGACATAGTTATCAGTTTGACAAATAAGTAAAAAAAAGTTAGTAGTTGTCTCAAAAAATTTTCATTATTGACCGTCGTCAATAAACAATGCTTAACAACGGTCAATAATTTATGAGTTCACTGATTTTATTGGTTACAAGGTAAACAAGCCTTGACAACGGTAGATAATATGTAAGCTAGCGCTTAATTCGGTAGTAGAAAAAGATATTAATTCTAACCTATTATCAAGTTTGTTGACATACATGAAATTACATTTTCTTTTTTTATTCAAATATACTTGAATAAATTAAGCTACCTAAGTAGCTTAATTTTTCAGTTTATTTCCCTAAATATATATTAAATATATACATTATAGATTTTATTTAACTATCTCAAAATTATCACCTAAAGTTGGGTTTAAAAAAATATAAAAGTGGGGTTGTAAAAAAATTATTATATTGTAAATATTGTTTCTTTTTTCATTTGACAAATATCTGTTTACTTGTCGTAAAAGTCAATAAATTTAAGTTAAAGTGTCAATATTGGATTTTCAAATAATATTTGATATATTATGTCAAATATGTTAGCCAGACATAACCCTATTTAAATAATTCACACTCATAGAACTAAATTTTGTGGAAAAAATGAAATTTTAGATAACCCTACTTTTTTTATTTTATTTTTTTAAATCAACTCTACCAAAGATAGTTTCATTTTATAAGGAATTTTCGTTGTTGCTTTTCAAGAATTTTTATGTTTGGAATTAAAATATTTGCATCAAACATTTTAAAAACATTTCACAACTTTACTATCAAACTTTAAGCCTGAAAACATAAATAATCAGACTGGCAATAAAAAATTCTTAGTATTATTACACCGACACACAAAAAAAAAAAGTTGTTTGTACATCAGACACGACCTACCTACCGGCATGTATTTTGACCCGCTGAATCCGAATTTCAAGTCAGTTTGGGCCGTCCACCCTTCAATATCGAGTAAATTGTAAAAATAGTAAAAATGGGATAAATAGTCATAAAAAAAATTTATGAATCGAAATTAAGCATAATTCTTATGTATTTCGATCCGCTGAATACAAATCTGAAGTTTATTTAGATCATAAACCGTTCTAAATCATAGAAATTGTACAAAAACCTTGAAAAATTTTAAAAATAGCAAAAAATTGTCATTGTATTCGTAAAAAAAATTTTCTAGATCCAAATTGAAGAAGATTTCTATGTTATTTGATTTGCTTAATATAAATCTGAAATATATTAGACTTTTTTAAATCCTTTAAACTCTCAATAAATCACAAAAAATCGATAAAAAAGCCAAAATCACAGTTAAAAATGAAAAAAAATCTATAATACATGATTAAATACGTTTCTTGTATCTTTTTATGCGCAAAAATTGTAATATCTCTTAAAAATGAAGGATAATTTTTTGCTACTTTTAACATTTTTCAAGGTTTTTGTACAATTTCTATGATTTAGAACGGTTTATGGTCTAAATAAACTTCAGATTTGTATTCAGCGGATCGAAATACATAAGAATTATGCTTAATTTCGATTCATAAATTTTTTTTATGACTATTTATCCCATTTTTACTATTTTTACAATTTACTCGATATTAAAGGGTGGACGGCCCAAACTGACTTGAAATTCGGATTCAGCGGGTCAAAATACATGCCGGTAGGTAGGTCGTGTCTGATGTACAAACAACTTTTTTTTTTGTGTGCCGGTGTTATTAGTAACTTTTTCTTCATGTTGGCATTCTAGGGGAACATATAAAATCCAACTATATGATCCAGTAATTCACTGCCTGAAAGTGAAGGATTGCCCCTTCTATTTTCTGGCAATAAAACAATATAACAGCAGGTGCTGAGTGTGTTATTTCTAACAGTTCAGTTTTGAAGTTATTTTTATTGTTCTGTTCGGTCATTTTACTCCGAATACGTTTTTATAAAAACATAAAGGGGTTAAGAAATGTAATGCTTTATGCTCCATAGTATACTCTTACTGGTTCACTGTATAGTCCAGTCAAATACTAAATGTAAATTACAGTTTTTCACCGAGTGATTGGAGTAAGGGGTGTCCGCTATCTTGAATTTTAGGGCTGAGTTACTTAATATGCATCTTACGATAAAAATGCATATAACCAATTTTGTTAAGGAGGAAAATTCCAACAATGTTTGCTTGGATCAATTTTTTAATATATTAATAACAATAGAATTAATTTAAAAATAGGCATGTTGGAGATGAAATTTGTTTTTTTTTTCATTTTTCAGCCAAATTATTCATCGGACGATAAACGTAGTTATGAGCAAACTTGTAGCTCATGAAATTCTCTATAAGTTTTATTTATTATAAATTTTCATAGGTACTTTGATACGGTTACAGAGGGCAAAACTCAATTTTCAGCGTCCACTGTAATCGTAAAAAAATACTTATGAAAATGCATAATGTATAAAACTTATAGAGAATTTCAAGAGCTAAAAGTTCGCTCATAACCACTTTTATCATCCGATGAATAATTTGGCTGAAAAATCGAAAAAAAAAACAATTTCACCCCCAACATGGCCATTTTCGAATATTTATAACTCGATTGTTATTAATATATTAAAAAAATATTTAAACTAAAATTGTTGGAAATTTTCTCCTTAACAAAATTGGTTATATGAATTTTTATCGTAAGATGCATATTTAGCGAGATAACAGCACTCGCCCCTAAAATTCAAGATAGCGGACACACCTTAGGCAAATCACCCGGTGAAAAACTGACAGGAGTGTTAAAATACATAGGAATTTCTCGTTATTTGACTGGACTAGTATTGTTTAATAGGATCACTAGATCAGTTGTTACTTTGACTAGTGCTTTGGTGGTTAGCCGTTTGGGTTTCTGGAAGTTTTCACCTGAAAAGGTAAAATAGCCTAAACAGACCAACCAACACACCAACTAGACAAAGCAACAACCGACTGAGTGGCCTTTGTGGTTATAAGAGGTTATTCTTTTAAACGACACAACATCTCTTGTCTTAGTAGGTGCTGTCTATAAATAAATGTATAAAAAATATAAATATTTCCCCTCACGTAAAGATCAAAGAAAAATTTTCTGTCAGAGTATGTAATTTGCAGATATTAATTTAATTTTTTAATTTAAAAAGTCTTTATAAAAAATAATTACAGGTTTAATAGAATTTTTCATTTGCAGATATTAAATAGCCTTAATATTGCTCAGGTAGCACATTTTACATTCATAATCAGTATTCAGCGTAAACTCAGTTATGACTCATCAACGTTGAAGATAAACAGAAACATAGGCTTACGGAATAATTTTGCCGAATTATGAGGGAAATTTTTATAAATCGAAACATTTGACCACTAATTTGTTACCCACAACAATATTAACTATACATATTAACTATACATACGTATATATATATATCGGTGTTTTTCAAAGAAAAAAACGACATTCTGTTTTAATATTTTAAGAATACGAAAGTTTTTAATTTTTATTTGTCAATAACTTTTTTCCCACCTTACTCGTTTAAATTGAATCATTATAAAACATCAAGATAAAAAGAAATAAAAATGTAAATATTTAAAAACTCGCCTCAACGCTAGAGTCGACGCGGCGCCTATTCGAGTACTGGAAATTCACCGACTACTGTTCATAATAGTACTCCAGAGTACTTTAGAATAAAATAGTTCGCACCGCTTCAGTTTGCATGGGACACTAAAAAAATAGGACCATAGGCTATGGTCCATAGGGCAATAGTTACACATCCTTAATTCTTCTTTGAAGAATGGGGTTTAGTGGTAAAATTTTGTCATGGTTAGCCAGTTTCTTAATTGGGAGAACTCAACAGGTAAGAATAAGCGGTTTTTTATCAAAACTAATTTTTGTTACATCCGGTGTCCCTCAGGGTTCCCACTGCGGACCCTTATTATTTAATTTGTTTATTAACGATTTAAAAAAAGTTTTGACCAACTGCTTGTTCCTGCTGTTCGCTGACGATCTCAAAATGTTTAGAATTGTAAAGAGTTTATATGATGCACAGCTTCTTCAGCAAGATTTAAATAAACTGTATGAATGGTGTACAGTAAATGGAATGATTTTAAATATTGATAAATGTATGTCAATAACTTTTGTACGTTGCAGATCACCTATACAGTCAATATATAATATAAATAACACAGACTTAAAAATCGTAAATGAAGTTAAAGATCTTGGCATTACTATAAACAATCAGTTTGATTCAGAAATCATATCTTAAATATTGTTAATAAATCTTATAGACTGCTGGGTTTCATTATGAGATCTTTTAATAAGTTTTCTATTAATACCCTAAAAATATTATACTGTTCACTTGTTAGAAGCCAATTAGAATTCACGTCCGTAGTTTGATCTCCTTACTATAATATTTACATAGATAAAATTGAAAAAGTTCAAAAGCGATTCCTAAGAACTCGCCCGCTCTTCTTGAACTTGTTTCATTTATTGTACCACAACATCCCACTAGGTATCAAAATCTATTTTTTATTCCAAATCATTCTACTAATTATGGTAGTTATAGTCCTATTACTAGAATTTTAAGGTATGCAAACTTATATGCTGGAGGTACTGATCTTATAGGAACATCAACTATTAAGTTTAAGGCGCAACTAAAACGTGTTCTGTAGCATATTTTCGATACTTTTTACCTTACTTTTTGCCTTTTTGGTAACTAAGTAATTATTATTATTGTTTTCTTTTTCTTTCCTATATATTTTTATATTTTTATCTTATGTTATAATTCAATTAAATATTATTTATACATATTTTATATATTATATTATATTTTTATACTGAATATTGGTTATATATATATATATTTTACCCAATTGCGAAAATCAAAAATATTGAGATCCATAATTTAACGTACGTATACTTATAGTGAAGAGATATTATTTTAAAAAATCAAACTTTTAGTCATCATTCACTTTATTAATAATTTAGGTTAGTTACCGGTTTCGATTATCATCGTCAGACTACAAGAAATTACACAAGTTAGAGATTATTTTAAGAAAAACAAAGTTTATCTTACCTAGCCAAAAATATATAAAAATACTATATCCATAAAAGGTCAAAAACAACCAACATTTATAAATGTAAAACACAGTAACGTAACGTCCACTTCAATGTACAAGACAATATAAACATAATATTAACAATAAAATCACAAAACACGTGTTTAAACATACAGTATATATATAATAAATGTCAAAAATCAAGAGTTTTTTTAAAAATCTATAATCAATATTAGGGATGTTCTAAGCTAAGGTGTGCAAGAAAAAGAAGTAGAAGAAGAAAAGGAAAAGAAAAGCAGAAGAAGGAAAGAAAAAAAAAAGGAAGAGGAAGAAGAATAGGTATAAGCATTTTAAGGGATGGGTAAAATATTTTTAAACACTATTCAACACAATCCTGAAAAATTGAAATTAAAATATTAAGAAATGTTATTTCTTAAAATTCCAATCTACTTATTGCAATAATAATAAAAAAAAATAATTGGGTGTATCCCGTAAATAAATATCTAAATCTAAAAAATCTAAATCTAAATTTAGCACTAGAATTATAAAGTTTATATTTATAGTGTCAACTAAAAACTTTACATTTTTCTCGGACACAAATAGCAAATAAGGGAACGTTCAAGTATTACGTAACGCAAATTGTACCAAAATTCATACACTTCATACCCCGGTTCTCTCGTTATTATGGATTATAGAGATCTCATATTTTTGCTACCCCCCCCCCCTCCCCCTAATACACCCCCTATTAGGGGGGTAGCCAAAATATGAAATCTCTACAGCCTTGAATAGCGAGAACCGAGGTATGAAGTTTATGAATTTTGGTACAATTTGCCTTACGTAATACTTGAACGTTCCCTAATCTTGTTAAACATATTTATTTTTATTCGATTGTACCTAAAAGCGACACTTTTTATACAACAAATCTACACGAAAAGTTAAATTTTTCGCACTAGTATGAAAAGTAAAACAGTTAACGTTGATTGGTGGATTAGTTTTGAAACTGATGAGATTTAAGCTCAAACGTGAAATCTTGTGTCAAAAATACAAGGTAGGTAATTTATTTTATTAACTAAGACATTACCATACCCCGAGGGTGAGCTAGTTTTTTAATGAGCTTAGCATAAATTCAGCACTGATTAGAAGCGACAGCTATACCGCGCTAGTCGCCTGTCTCAACTGTATAACGATGCAACGCTAGTGTATGTTTGATAAAAGTAAAAAAAAAAGACAAAAAATGGCTCATAGTTCGCATATCCCCTGGCTCTGGACATTAAAATCGAATAAAAAATTGTGTATGATACGGGGGCGAAAATTGTTCCATATTGCCCTAAAAACAGTATTAGCGCCCTTGTATCATAAAATTATTATTATTTTTAAATTAAGCTTAATAACTTTGCTTTAGAAATATACGGTAAGAATAAAATAAATTAACTTAAATTCTTGTATTAAAAATATTATTTTCGTTAAAAAGAAGTGGCTTTAAACAAAATCAATATTTTTAAGAAAATCAGTAAATTATTTAAAGAAAATTTCTCTTTGTGTGTACTTCTCTAGCTATAAATCTACGAAGAACTTAGTAAAGTTGCTTTATTATTATACTATTCACAGCGCGTAGCGCTAGAATAGTATTGTACGGTAGTTTCGAATTTTTCAAAATTGTCAAAAAACGTCGTAGACAAAAAATTCTTGAATACAAATGTGTTTCATGAAAAAATAAGAAACTTTGAAAATGTCCGTCTGTCTGTCTGTCTGTCCGTCTGTCCGTCTGTCCGTCTGTCCGTCTGTCCGTCTGTCCGTCTGTCCGTCTGTCCGTCTGTCCGTCTGTCCGTCTGTCCGTCTGTCCGTCTGTCCGTCTGTCCTTCTGTCCGTCTTTCCGTCTGTCCGTCTGTCCGTCTGTCCGTCTGTCCGTCTGTCCGTCTGTCCGTCTGTCCGTCTGTCCGTCTGTCCGTCTGTCCGTCTGTCCGCCTGTCCGTCTGTCCGTTTGTCCGTCTGTCGGTCTGTACGTCAGTCCGTCTGTCCGTCTGTCCGTCTGTCCGTCTGTCCGTCTGTCCGTCTGTCCGTCTGTCCGTCTGTCCGTCTGTCCGTCTGTGCGTCTGTCTGTCTGTCCGTCTGTCCGTCTGTCCGTCTGTCCGTCTGTCCGTCTGTCCGTCTGTCCGTCTGTCCGTCTGTCCGTCTGTCCGTCTGTCCGTCTGTCCGTCTGTCCTTCTGTCCGTCTTTCCGTCTGTCCGTCTGTCCGTCTGTCCGTCTGTCCGTCTGTCCGTCTGTCCGTCTGTCCGTCTGTCCGCCTGTCCGTCTGTCCGTTTGTCCGTCTGTCGGTCTGTACGTCAGTCCGTCTGTCCGTCTGTCCGTCTGTCCGTCTGTCCGTCTGTCCGTCTGTCCGTCTGTCCGTCTGTCCGTCTGTCCGTCTGTGCGTCTGTGCGTCTGTCTGTCTGTCCGTCTGTCCGTCTGTCCGTCTGTCCGTCTGTCCGTCTGTCCGTCTGTCCGTCTGTCCGTCTGTCCGTCTGTCCGTCTGTCCGTCTGTCCGTCTGTCCGTCTGTCCGTCTGTCCGTCTGTCCGTCTGTCCGTCTGTCCGTCTGTCCTTCTGTCCGTCTTTCCGTCTGTCCGTCTGTCCGTCTGTCCGTCTGTCCGTCTGTCCGTCTGTCCGTCTGTCCATCTGTCCGTCTGTCCGCCTGTCCGTCTGTCCGTTTGTCCGTCTGTCGGTCTGTACGTCAGTCCGTCTGTCCGTCTGTCCGTCTGTCCGTCTGTCCGTCTGTCCGTCTGTCCGTCTGTCCGTCTGTCCGTCTGTGCGTCTGTCCGTCTGTGCGTCTGTCTGTCTGTCCGTCTGTCCGTCTGTCCGTCTGTCCGTCTGTCCGTCTGTCCGTCTGTCCGTCTGTCCGTCTGTCCGTCTGTCCGTCTGTCCGTCTGTCCGTCTGTCCGTCTGTCCGTCTGTCCGTCTGTCCGTCTGTCCGTCTGTCCGTCTGTCCGTCTGTCCGTCTGTCCGTCTGTCCGTCTGTCCGTCTGTCCGTCTGTCCGTCTGTCCGTCTGTCCGTCTGTCCGTCTGTCCGTCTGTCCGTTTGTCCGTCTGTCGGTCTGTACGTCAGTCCGTCTGTCCGTCTGTCCGTCTGTCCGTCTGTCCGTCTGTCCGTCTGTCCGTCTGTCCGTCTGTCCGTCTGTCCGTCTGTCCGTCTGTCCGTCTGTCCGTCTGTCCGTCTGTGCGTCTGTGCGTCTGTCCAACTGTCCGTCTGTCCGTCTGTCCGTCTGTCCGTCTGTCCGTCTGTCCGTCTGTCCGTCTGTCCGTCTGTCCGTCTGTCCGTCTGTCCGTCTGTCCGTCTGTCCGTCTGTCCGTCTGTCCGTCTGTCCGTCTGTCCGTCTGTCCGTCTCTCCGTCTGCCCGTCTGTCCGGTGTCCGTCTGTCCGTCTGTCCGTCTGATGTCACGTTTTTTGTAGACAAGATAACTCAATTGTTTTTCAAAGTAATCCCCCAAAAACAAAAATAGTTATGTTTTTTTTAAATATCTTTTTCAAGTATTTGGGAAAATGCAATATACCATTTACTGAATAGTATATAATGGAATGCGTAGCATTACATATCTTCACGGCTTGTTTATCTTGTTACTATAAAGGCACTTACTTTCAGAGGAAAGATTTACTTTCGGAATGCCGGAAGAAAGACATTAACTACGGTCGCTTTAAAAGATAATTTAATTAGCCTGGGATTTTAATTTGACCAAAATTTATGGAGATTTTGTATACAGTGCGTGTGTAATGTCCGACCCCTCTTAGCTTTTAAACTTTTTCGGAACACGTCAATAAAATAAGCCAAATAATTTTTTGGTATATTGATGATTTTAGGGGCCACAATCGAGACCAATTTATTTTTTTTAATTAGTATTTTTTATGGAATTAATCATTAAGGGGCTGTCCATATACAGGGTGTCCCAGAACTCGCATTCATCCTTGAAGGTACAAATACTATATTCAAATATATATAAAAAGTTTATATAAACGTAGACCCGCAAATCGGTCCTAAGGGAGTTATGGGGAATATCAAAAATAGGGTTTTTATTTAATATCTCTGGAGCCCTTTGAGCTAGAAGGACGAGATTTAGCATGTGGTTTAGTATTATTTGTTTGTAAATTTTACCGGAGGGGCGCCTAGGCGTGCTAAATGTCTGTGACTTACCACATTTTTGCTCAAAACTTATGTACAGTGTAAATAAAATATAAAATCTCTACAGCCTTTAATAACGCGAGAACCAGGGTATGAAGTGTATGAATTTTGGTATAATTTGGGTTACGTAATATATGGACAGGCCCTGGACAAAATTATTTGATTATTTAAAGAAATTTAGACGAAAATTTTCAACACTGTTTTTACCCCCCTCCCCCTCCCCAAAAAATGCCTAAAAAGAATTAAAAAATATGGTCGAATAGAGAACTTTTTGAGCTTTAAAACAAGCGCCTAAATGCGGCTCTCTGTGCAGGAGTTTGTTTTGGTTTTTTCTTGGTTTGGTATTTTTTTTTTAATTAGGGGGCCTTGGTTTTCGTTAAAGTTGGTTTGGCGTCTGTTTGTTGTTTTTTTTTTTTGTAAAAAAATGTTTTTTATTCAAAATAACATATTAACAAACGGTCAGCGTATGCGCGTGCGCATGCGCAGTTTATCAAAACGCTGCATAAAGAGCTGCACATAGGCGCTCCTGCTTTAAAATGATGTATTACACAACCCTCCATTCCATTAAAAAACAAATTAACTTGCTCCCTTATAACCATCTATGCTACGCATCTCGGGATATAAAAAGTCTTCTCTACCTTGGTATATAATCATAATTACTATTCCTTGAATAAAGGATGTTTTATCTTATTTTTACAGTGTCCATGAAAATAACTCAAATAAATTTTTAGTGGGGACGAAGAAATCAAAACGAATAATATATTTCAATACAGGTACTAAAATGTTTGTTATTATTTGGTTGTATTTTATTTTTACTCACGTAGCCGATCATAAAAATTTTATTTCTTTTCCAGTGTAAATTATTTGTGAGAAATGTCTCGATATCTGTTTAATATCAACTAAATTGAACACAATAAAATTAATGTGTAGGATATAAATAAAAATATTATTTACGCTATTAAACTGACCGGTTTATTTTTGTTCTATTCGATATATTAATGTAGGTTAAGAAACCATCGTTTATTAAAAAACATTAAAATCAAAAACGAAAAAAAAAAAAAAAAATTAAAAAAAATTTTTCAAGTTTTTCAATTTATTTTTTTTTTTCAAAAAAAGTTTTTTTATTCGTAAAACGAAAAATAAATTGAAAAATAAAAAAAACGAAAAAATAAAAAAAAGTTTTTCAAAATTTTTTTTTTTTTTCAGAAAAAGTTTCTTTTTTCGTAAAACGAAAAATAAATTGAAAAAATTGTGGTTTTGAAAAAAAATTGTTTTTACCCCCATTTTACCCCCTTACCCAATCCGATTTTTACGAAAAACAATCCCAGCCTATAACTTTAGATAATCAATCTGTGGTCCAAATTTGAAGTCTTTAGCCTGAAGAGTTCTTGAGTTGTCGTGGTCACAAATTTCCCGGACACACAGACCGACAGACAGAAAATTTTTATTGACGGAAATCATATTTTTTGGATATTAAACGTCCAGAAACTTAAAAAAAAGCTATAAATTTTTTTTGAAATTTTTTTACTTGGGAAATGTAAAACATTAAAAAAATTACAATATTTTTCCCTGTAGGAAAAAATCTTGCACGATTCTTTTAACTCTTTATTTTTTGCGCTCTTTGTTAAAATAAACAAACCCTAAGAATAAGCAGCAATTATTTTTATTCACAATCATACAGTAAAATGTCTTTTTTATGCACTTTTTTTATGCAATCTAAAAATAGTACAACCAAACGTTGTTGTAACAATTCTAAGGTATATAATACTATTTTTACGATTGTTCTAAAACATTATAACCTTATATTAAATAAACTATTAAAATTGTAGATTCATATTATTTAATAATACAACAACATTGTTGTCACTATAATAGTGTTTTGAGGAAGTATGATTAATAAAGATGGCGACAATCAGCTGATTCTAATAAAGGTTTTACCAAAACATTGAAAGTAGGCATTTTGGGCAAAAAATTTTATGTGCATAAGTATACCCAACAATAAGCATGCACAACTACATGTAATATGTAGTTTCTAGCCAGCCGGGCGGATGGTTCAGTTGAATTGCCTGTGGTTTGAAGCAAGGATTCTGACGTAGGAAGTAGCGGCAAAAAGCCACGCCTACCTCACTCTCTGCGCGACAAAGCAAAACCTCATCGATAAACAGTTCGTTGTTGTAAATCAAACAACTACATAAATACCGAACACGTTTACTTTTTTTTTTGTATTCTATCTAATATATAGTGGCTGGCGCATATACAACTAACTATAACCTAATATTAATTGTTTAGTGTGCTAAAAGTTAGTATATAATTTTTATTTAGTTTTCAACAAGTTATAAAAGTCACTTTTCTAACCAAGGGCAGAAAAGAGCTATTTTCTAACCTGTTTTGGCTTTTGATTTTACCTTATAGATGGCGCGCTATGAGTGTTACTGAGAGAAACATAACCAAACAATTGTTTAAATGTAATTATTTTTGTAATATTTTGTGTTTTGATTTTGATTGTAAATAAAAAACTATTAAAACTCATAAGAAAATTACATTTCCAACCCTCGAATGCCCAGGCTGCGCCTCTGCCAAATAGCATCTCTCGAGTTGTAAATGTTTCTTTTTCTTGTTAGGTTAGAAAAATTTGATTTCCGCTTCCTTTCATGGCAACTTTATACATACTTTATACGTATAGTTTAACAAAGAATTTTGGTGTTTTTATAGGATTATTCAAAAAATATTGTTTGTATTATGAGTTCAAAAACTTTTTGAACTGATTAGGTCAAATGGCTAACTACTAATTAGTGTTGTCCTTTCATGTTATAACAAAATCTAATATTCCACCGGGAAAACTACGCAGCTAGTAAAAAAAAACATTTTTTTTTTTCAGTTAAATGTTTAAATTTTTTTATTCCTTATTTCAGTTAAAATTTCATGTTAGAAGGTTAAACGGTTCTTCAGTCATAAAGTAATTGTTTTCTGACTAAAGAAACACGCTCCCTTTCTTTTAAATATTTAATAAACTATCTCACTACCTTTCAACAAAGTACACCCTGTATAATGTAATATTGACAAAGGCCCTTTTTAGCCTAAGCTGAAGTATACAAATATAATTTATTTCAAGATTGTACTACATTTCAAATGAAATGGGTTAGCAAATACTCAATAGGGCTACTCAAAGATATTTAAATGAAATAAAGCTTTACTTATTAGAGAACTGAATTGTTGATTTGTGATGTATTTACATTTATAAATTATATTAACGTTTTGCCCTATTGGTAGCAATCACAGTTATTTCCTTTGAGGGCTATTAAACTTATTAACACAGCGTTTTATTAAAGAGGTATTAAATTTATGGGAATTCTACACCCAAAATTATAAAAAAAGTTCTTATAAAGGTTGGTCCGGAGATGCTCAAAACGATGCTATATATGAAAGTTTCATAATGAAACTCTGTGAACTGCAGCATTTGACAAATGTACTAACCTTAAAAAAGGCTATTTTCTGATGTAATTTTTATTTTAAAACTAAAACCGGTTGCGTATGTAATATAATTCCTTAATAATTAAAAATGTTTTAATTATTAAAAATACATAAATGGGTTCCCCTTATAATATATTCATGTGGAGTTTTCTCAAAAATAGTTGATGTACCTCTATTTATAAAACACCCTGTATACTTTCAAGATACAATACAATATTTATTAGTAACCTCTACACGTAAAGGTAGGTACGGTAGGTTGTAAACAAAACGTTTGAGCAAAGGCCAATCCACAATTTTATCAAAGTAAAAAATTAACCGGTAAACAAAATTTTGTATTTATATGTATACAGCCTGTTCCAGAACTCGCGTACCGAAATTTGAGGGTATATTATAAACCCTCTGGAAAATATGAAAAATATTTCAAAAAAAATCCATCTTCGTTCAATTCAAAAATAAGAACGCTTTAAGTGGACCAATACTGTTGCTGATTATAAATTACCATTAAAGGTTGAATTTGTAGCTATGGAAGCAAATTTAATTATTGCAGGTACATATTCTGTAGGATGACATGGTGACTAATGTGACATAAATATTTATTAATGTCAAAAAACCACCGCCGGATGGAGTGACCCTATAAAAATAGAATATTTGATAGCCTCTGTCGGTTTTGTCAAAATATAATAACCTAAAAAGATTCTAAAGTTGAAAGTCTTAAACAATGCATGAGTCAACCATTAAAATGCAACCATAGTTACTAATAAGTAGGGAAAAACTAATTTTTAGGTAATTTAACATCAGCAACAGGATTGGTCAGATTAAATAGCTTCCTTTTTAATTAGTATTGAAGATGGATTTTTTTTTTAATTTTTTTCATATTTTCCAGAGGGTTTTTAATATACCCTCAAATTTCGGTACGCGAGTTCTGGAACAGGCTGTATGCATATTCAGAATATATCATGGGAGGTAATTTACACCTTGTAAAGCTATGATAAATACCTGGGCTAATTTTTAATATTTATAAAAATTTAAAAATTGTTAACAAAGAAAATTAAACTTTAAAGCGACGTTGACATTTGCACGGAAAACGTCAAGCGATATTCATTTGTCCTGTTGCCAACCCAAAAGAAAAAAAAAGTACTAACCTCTTATGAGCATATATAAGCGCGTAAAATGCGTGTGATTATGAGCTTATAATTCTCGAAAAATAAAAAGAATCATTTTTTTTCTACGACTGCTTTAGAATGTAAGCAGATACACACACTTTTCAAACACACAACGAATCCATTCTAGCTCTAGATACGGTATGAATATTCCATATCAAGTGTTAGAATGAGCACATGTAGTGCCATCTCTTGTTTATAAAAGTAAAGAAAACTGTAACAATATTAGCAAATATATATATATATATATATATATATATATATATATATATATATATATATATTTATATATATATATATATTTTACCATAAAATATTGAATAATTTAATGCAATTTAAAGTTTTGAGTTAAAATTACATAAAGTTTATTAGTTTTTCTTAATATTTGACCAGTTTTTTATCAATTTAGTTCAAAAAATTAAAACTGCTCCATCTATTGTTAAATATTTAAACCTGATATATGTCACAACAATCTGACATAACCTTCAATTTTTGCATTATAATTTGTAAATATGTGCTAAAATTAAATAAAAATCTTTTTAAGTACTGATTTGATAAAATTATTAAATAACATTAATTGCTTTATTTAAAAATATGTGTTTTGTTGCATTTACAATGTAGTCACAAAAAACATTGTTTTTAACCTTGTCCGCAGTTTAAAGCCATACAGTGTTTTATATTTGCAGTCGAAGAAAAGTATAGTCATTCCGCGCTCGCGCCTGCCGGCTCGTATGACAAACTTTCCGCTCGCGCGGAATATTGTCTATTCCATAATATAAAGAACTTTCACTTTCGGGTTAGACCGTGTTAATGGATTTTCACTTTCCGACGTTTCGTCTCTTACTACTAGAGACATCTTCAGGGATTAATCTGAAACTAAGTTTCGAATCAACTTGTGTCACTATTTATGACGAGTTGTGGTTATTCACCCGTGACGAGGTTTTTCCTATCAAAGACTTCCATATTGCAGGTAAGTGGTAACCAGTGTCCCGATTGATATTGTTAGGATGCTTGATGATTTCTATCGATTCCCGTATCTTCCTTGGCATTTTTCTGTTTTCTGTTAATATTTGTTTTGTTTCAGACAAATTGATTTTATGACCTGTTTCATGTACATGTTCGGCTACTGCCGATAAGGAAATTTGTTTCTTTCTTATATTGCGCTCATGCTCTTGAAGTCTTGTAGTAGCCGAACATGTACATGAAACAGGTCATAAAATCAATTTGTCTGAAACAAAACAAATATTAACAGAAAACAGAAAAAAGCATCCTAACAATATCAATCAGGACACTGGTTATCACTTACCTGCAATATGGAAGTCTTTGATAGGAAAAACCTCGTCACGGGTGAATAACCACAACTCGTCATAAATAGTGACACAAGTTGATTCGAAACTTAGTTTCAGATTAATCCCTGAAGATGTCTCTAGTAGTAAGAGACGAAACGTCGGAAAGTGAAAATCCATTAACACGGTCTAAACCCGAAAGTGAAAGTTCTTTATATCTTAATGGCCGTGAAAGCTTAAAATCTAAAATATTCCATAATAATTTAAAGTATTTAAGAAAATGCATACATAATAGTATTATAATATACAAAATTATACAGCCTGTTCCAGAACTCGCGTACCGAAATTTAAGAGGTGATTCTACATCCAAAAATATGAAAAAAAGTTTCTATAAAGGTTGGTCCGGAAATGAGCCCTAAGGGAGCTACGGCCCTTCGAAGATGACGTATTGAATGGGGAACAAAAAAAAGCACCAATAAAATTTTAATGCTGCAGGGTGATTCTTCATTTAAAACTGAGCAAAAAAGTATTATACACCAAAACACCTAAATTTAATATTAAAGGAGTAATAGCCCTTTAAAAAGTAACGTTTTTGGTGGCACAAAATGTTACTTCTTCTTAATTCCATTTTTTTTTGATAACGGTTGCTCCTACAGTGTTACACTATATGATATTTTATATGTATTTTTACTCTAGAAATCTATATTTTTTACAACAAATCCAAAAAACATACACATAGAAAAGTTTGGGGCAAAAATGTTTTAAGCCTCATATATTTTGTCCGTCTGGGCACGCCTCTGGATAAATTAAAAAAATAAATTAACATAAACTTATTGCCCTTATTAATACTAGTATACATGCAAAAGCTCGCCGCTCTAGCTTAAACGGTACCCGAGGTATTAATTAAAAACCTTATTTTTATTACAATTTAAAAAGGCCCTAGATCCCTTAGGGCTCATTTCCGGACCAACCTTTATAGGAACTTTTTTTATATTTTTGGATCTAAAATCACCTCTTAAATTTTGGCATGCCAGTTATGGATCACCCTGTATGTATTATTATTAAAGAGGTATAAAATACCTCTTTGTAAGGTATGGTATGGCAATTTAATATGTAATAATACATCTCTATATTTTGTCTACTGTAAATAGTATACTATGGAGTAAGAAGCAGTATGTAATTCACGAATTGTTTTTCTATAAGGATTTATGGAGACAAAATATTTTAAAAGCAGACCTAAATGAACTCAAATAAAGAAGTAATCCACGTTTTAAATTATTTTCGTGGCAAAGTGAAGATTGGAGCTTTCATTCCGAAGCTTTATAGAGCTTTAAACAGATTGAGTAATTTAGCGGTAAATCGTATAGTTTGTAGAAATTGAGACCTTTTTGCAATTTTTTAAAGGATTCTAAGAAAAATGTATTCACAAAAATAGCACAGGCCTGCGTTTTGCGATATTATACTTATTTCGTCCTTTTTTCTAGCTCATAATTTTTTTGCCCATCACATATGGGAATCTACGGTTTTTTAACATCTAGTCTTAGCTGCTCTCACCTAAGATCAAGTGAGAACAAACAAGATTAACTCGTTGAGTTGCCTTGCCCACTGTTGCCCAGGCCTGATCTTTGTCAGTACCAAGTGGCCCCGGCATCTCAAGTAGAACACCAAGACCTTTTTTCCGTTAGACGTGGCCACCACATATGGGAATCTACGGTTTTTTAACATCTAGTCTTAGCTGCTCTCACCTAAGATCAAGTGAGAACAAATAAGATTAACTAGCTGAGTTGCCCACTGTTGCCCAGGCCTGATCTTTGTCAGTACCAAGTGGCCCGGCATCTCAAGTAGAACACCTAGACCTTTTATCCGTAAGTCGTGGGAATCTACGGTTTTTTAACATCTAGTCTTAGCTGCTCTCACCTAAGATCAAGTGAGAACAAACAAGATTAACTCGTTGAGTTGCCCACTGTTGCCCAGGCCTGATCTTTGTCAGTACCAAGTGGCCCCGGCATCTCAAGTAGAACACCTAGACCTTTTATCCGTAAGTCGTGGGAATCTACGGTTTTTTAACATCTAGTCTTAGCTGCTCTCACCTAAGATCAAGTGAGAACAAACAAGATTAACTCGTTGAGTTGCCCACTGTTGCCCAGGCCTGATCTTTGTCAGTACCAAGTGGCCCCGGCATCTCAAGTAGAACACCTAGACCTTTTTTCCGTAAGACGTGGCCACGTCTTACGGAAAAAAGGTCTTACTGACAAAGATCAGGCCTGGGCAACAGTGGGCAACTCAGCTAGTTAATCTTATTTGTTCTCACTTGATCTTAGGTGAGAGCAGCTAAGACTAGATTTTAAACCTAGCCTAGCCTAGAAATAAAAGTGACAGAAATTTGAATTTATGCGTACACTGATAAAACAGTTTATATTGTCAAGAGTTGGCTCTGTAGCCATACAGGATTTACCTAAATTTAATAATAGTTATTTATGGTACTAGTGGCTAAAGTAAGATATTGCTCATGAGAGGGCAATATCGGTTTACCTATGAGTGCCATACAAGGTTTTATCCAATAAATAGCTTAGAAATTCATATTTTTATTAAAAATTTTAATGACATTTACAAGAAAATAATTTGACAAGTGACAGTTGAGTGGGTAAAATAAATAATTATCCACTCAATAAAGTAAAAGCTAAGCGGGGGTTATTATTGTTTATCTATTTAAAATAAAGCTGATAATTGTCTCATTATCTGCATGTATTGGATAAAAAAAAATTTATTTATTATTTATAAATTAGTATCTTGTATTAAATACAGATGTTTTACAAGCATTCTACTGTTATTGTAAACTAGCATTGAAATTAAATAAACTAGGTTTGTTTGTAAAACATCGTGGTATAAATACGATAGTTAGATCAAATGATGAGTAATAGAAAATTATTAGATTATCAGATTGGATAGAGTAGAGTCGACAGTCGGGTAGTCCCCAAAGTGGGCAGTGCCCATTGGACAAAGTAACACTGACATCTCCCAAACCTAGTGGTAAGAAGAGTTATTTTTTATAGATAAGAGTTTAGTTACCCCAACCCCAAAACCCGTATCCGCAAGGAAGCACCATTATTCGTGACACGAAGAACCCGGGTTCGTGACAAACTGTGGGTTCAAAATATTTGGTTAAATCATTTGGTTGTGTGTAATAAATTTTATTTCTGTCAAATAAACTATTTTGTTTCCATTAATAAATTATTTTAAAATGAAAATATTTATTGACAGGAACTAAATGTTTATTTGACTAAAATAATATTTATTACTCACAACCAAATAATTAATTGACAATATCCAAATAAATCTAAACAAAAATAATCAGTGTAAGGCCATTTTTGACACTGCTTCTCATATTCAAAATTCTGAAAAAATCCGTAAAATTACGATGGTCCATTTCGTAAATGTTTAATTTTGCCTAATATAAGTATATACATTTTGTGGGTCTATACCCAAAATTCCACTTTTAAAATAGCAAACTAAAATTAAAATTCGGCAAATTTAAATTTAATTATTTTTTCATCATTTTGCATCAATCATTTCGAATTTTTAAATGTTCAATAATGGATTAGGTTTCAGAGATCTAGAAAACCCCTAAATATAATACAATCCAATAAAATTCAGAAAATTTTGCAACAGGACTGGGTCCATCATTTTAAGTTTTCACAAAAATGTGACCAGAAAGTGGCATTAGATCACTTGACGGAATACACAAATCTTATAAAAATATTTTTTATCGAATACATACAGATAATAAGACAATTACCAGCTTTATTTTAAATATATAAACTCAATAATCACCCCCTCGTGGCTTTTACTTTATTAAGTGGATAATTATTTATTTTACCCACTCAACTGTCACTTGTCAAATTATTTTCTTGTAAATGTCATTAAAATTTTTAATAAAAATATGAATTCCTAAGCTATTTATTGGATAAAACCTTGTATGGCACTCATGGGTAAACCGATATTGCCCTCTCGAAAATTAACCTGCTTGGCTGACGCCTCGCTAGGTTAATTTTCTCATGGGCAATATCTTACTTTACCCACTAGTACCATAAATAACTATAAACGCAGACCTGTATAATTTTAAATATGTTTTATTTTTTGACGACAAACGTCACTATGTATATATGAGGGTCACTTCATCTGGGTTTACTTTATTCCTCTGTTCTTGGTCTGTTTTTGTTCTGGTTTTGATTTGTCTTCTCTTTAAAAAGAAAAAAACTTAAAAAAAGCAAAAGCAATTTAAATATCGTTGTTTTTTTTACAAGCTTTTATTTAACTTGCAATGTTTGTTATTAGTATGTATGTATCTTTGTTTAGGGAAAATCTGTCGACCACTTAACTCGGATGACAATACAATTTTATATAAAACGTACCCCCCAACCTCCCCACTCCTAATATTTAAAAAAATCTATTTTTCACCCACAAAAGATAATTTAAAACTAAAATTAGGTTACATACTCAAATCGGTCGGTCGAGAAGTCAGTCGGTCGGTCTTTCCGTGAAATTTTGTAGGCATGATAACTTTAGAACGCTTTAAGCTAAATAAATTTGGCATACAGGTATGTTGCCAAAAGTTCTCCCTTGATAAACATTGGGGTGGGGCAAGGGGCAAATGGGGAAAAATACAATATTTTTCACAAAAATTTGAAAATTGCTATACCTACAGAAGATTTTGAGGTTGCTGAAATTGAATCTGATAATAAAAATTTTTAAACTCCACCCTCGCGGGGGTGAGGGGGTAAATAATTTTAAATGTTTACAATAATTTCGTGAAAAAAAAAAGTCCACCCCTGAGAATCGGGGATAATTTTCTTGAAAATTGTTATATTGCGGTTTTTGAAGTCGCTAATACTGAATCTTTGAATACAATTTTTCTAAAACCACTTCCTAAGGGGTGGGGGGTAATTTTCGTGATTTTTTTTAAGGTTGCCGAAGATGAATCTGAAAAAAAAAATCCATTTCCGCGAGAAGATGAAAAAATAGAAAAGCTTTTTTACTGGGCTTTTATTAAAAATTCGCACCCCCTATAATTTTTTGTTTATGCTGTTGAAAACGTATAAAAAACCAAAGCAGTCCAAAATTTAAGTTAATACTATTTGAAAGACCCAAATAAATAAAATTAAATAAAAAATAAAAAAAGTGGTAGTTCAATTGAGATTCGAGTGTTAAACTAAATATTGATATAATACACTAAATTAATAAAATAAAGTTGCTCAATTTTTCAGAAAAAAATGGCAGTTTTTTTTTCGAAATAAGAAAAATATGAAAATTTTGTTAAAATATTTTTTTTTAATTTTTTTCTTTTTCCAAAAAAAAATGTTTTTTTGTTGTTTGTTCTAATCAACCCAGACCTACAGGGAAAAGTATTATTTTGTTGGCAGCAGTATTTTTTCATGAAACGCATTTGTTTAGAAATTCTTTTTTCCTACGATCCTCTATGAAAATGACATTTAGCACACTCTTTTGTTCTTTAGAAAACGCCTCATATCACACTAGTTTGATATTTTCATATCACCCTAGTGTGATATTTATGTATGGAGGGTTGCCTATTTTTATTTAGATATTTACCTTGCGGATTCTACGAATTTAATTCACCTTGTCTTATAAGCCATTTTCCACCTTTCATCACAGCCTTTTTTGACATATTTTCTGTTTTTTAATCCAAATATTTCTATTTTTCATGTCAAAAATAGAAGCTATAGTTATAACGTTACTAGTTTGACCGTTACTGTTTAGATTTTATAAAAATTACTTAATTTTGATTACCTTACATTTTATAAAAAAAAACCATCAAAATACACACTATTTTTCTTATGAAATGTAAAACAGTACAATTTTACTGTCCTATATAGCAGCATAACCATAGAAATCTAATTTAACTAGCAAACTGTCAAGTTTGGCTTCATTTAGGACAATTATATATGCAACCCATTAAACAGTTATGTACTATTATAATACATATATTGTATTAAATATAAAACCAAGAAAACTAAAGGTAAATGAAAATCATATTTCCTGTTTGACATACATATATAAATTTGTATGATTTGATTTATTATTATTTTGTGCTTTGCTTTTCTTAAAAATTAATAAAAATTAGAAAATTTTAAATGAGAAACTTCATATTTTTCCGGGATCGTAGGAAAAATAGTGTACATAACTCGTTTGAAAGTGTATTTCATACACTCGTGGGATTTCTCACTCGCCTCGTGGCTCGTTCGTAAACCTTCCCACTGAAATATGTCACTTTCCACACTAGTTATGTAATATACTATTTTCTATTTTGCGACTCTTATAAGCTCGTAATCAGAGGCATTTTGCTTGTTCTTATAGGCCCATAAGAGGTCTCTACTTTTTTTTTGTTGGGTTGACAAAATACAAAAGCCTATCTCCTGACGTTTTGCCTGCAAATGTCAATGTCGATTTAAAGTTTAATTTTTTACAAAATTTTGTGTTTGGGTTATTTTTTACCGTGTTAAAATTGTGGACTGGTTAATTGCAGTGAAAAAAGAAGAGATGACTGTAAAATATGCGTATGCATAGCAAGTCTACTATCGTAAGTTCGATTCTCACTGGCCCGATTTGCCTTTTTCAGTTAATTAATAATTAAAATTTGGCGAAGGCAATAAGTGAAACGGACACTCCCTAGAAACTGGTTCGAAAGTCAGTATAAGCCGGTGGTTCCCTCTACTACTAGCCCACACAAGTCCTGGACTTAGAGGATGCTTAATTAAGTAGAATAGTACGAGGTTAAACAAACAAACAAACAAACAAATATATCAAAATATCATTTGTTCTTAGAATTTTAAACATATTGTAAACTGTAATGCCAACCCAAAACAAGAATCCCTAAATCGGTCATCAATTTAAAAGTAAGTTTTTAAATTTTAGAGCAAAATAGAAAAAATTGTATAAAGCACTCGTTTCATAACATGTTTTTGGAGCACTAGTACTTTAGAAAACTCGCCGCAAGCGGCTCGTTTTCTAAACTTATACTCCTGCGCTAAAAACGTATGTTATGAAACTAGTACTTTAATATACTATAGTCTTACCGTATTACACTCTTCTAGCACGTATACGCGCTGCGAAGGGTAAAATAATGTTATAATTGAATGTAATACTGTTTTGCTTACCTAGTTACGTGACTATTAGTAGTAGTGTCCACTTTACAGCTTACGTCATGTCTTAATAAGCCAACCTAGATATAATTAACGCGTGTTTGAGGCTTTGATTAGATTTCCCTTTTGATATGAGCAACACTTATGAATCTCAATAAGGGCTCTTATTATGCTTTTTCCAGTGAAGTATAAGATTTACTTTCTAAGGAGGGTATGGTATTTTGGGCTAATTCGCCTGCAACGATAAGACTTTACATGCTTATAGATACATAAAAAATAAAAACTTAGCCAAAAATTTCAGCCCTTTCTACATACATCCCGGAACATATTTTAATTAATTGTTTTAATTACGAATTTTGACATATGTCAATGTCTAATTTGTCAACATTGCACCTAACGATGGTTCCTGTCAACTGTCATGTCATGTCAAAACAAAAATAACTTATTCTGTGTGGCCACACAATATGTATTGGACTTATTAGACTAGTTTACCAGTAGGATTATTGAGTTGTTTTTAAGGTATGTATTTATACTAATAATATTGTAAAGAAATCGAGCAGCTCCAACGTTATAGTATAATAACCTAAAGCCTGCAGACCCATGGGACAGTGTGACCCCAGACTAGTAATTTAATATGACTATAACAAAACAAAAAAAAGTCACTTTTTTAGGGATAAGATGAAGGCAATAAGCATGTTAGCATTGTTGCCACGTTTACGATAACGCAAAAATTGTTAATGAATAATTATTTTGATCAAAATTAACATATAAACTTATTAAACAGCTTTTCATCATTTCTTTTCATCATTTTGCACTTTTTTTAAACAAAAACATATTGTTCTCATTTAGCCCAAACTTCACCTTTAAAACGACATCCTTCTTTTCAAAATGGTCTAAAACCAAACTTTTTCGAGTTAAATTTCTCGTTATTGTTGGAAATTCCTTCCTTAATATAATAATATGCATTTTTATTTTAAGATGCATATTTAGCGAGAAAAGGGCACTCACCAATAAAATTCAAGATAGCGGACACTCCTTACGCAAATTACCCGGTGAAAAACTGTTACCATCCACTACTACCCTTTAACATATTAGCCCGTGGGCATATATTACAATGTCAGTATAGAAATTCTTCGGTATTTAACCGGACTATCTTCATTTCGATAAATATAACCTAGTAAAATTTAATTCGGATAAAAATGCAATTTAAAAAGCACTCCTAAAATATATTTCAGCTAAAAAGTCGACGAAATAGTTTTATAGTTAAGTAACGTTTATATCTTTAATAAAATCGTTATTACAGAAAAATTTAGTATTGGATTATATCCAGTTTAAATTATAATTTTAATAGCTGTTAAGGAGACTAGCTTTAAACCTATAAAATTCTTGAAGATTTAAAAAGTTAACTAAATATTATGTACGGACATATCGACACTCCCATCCTACAAGGATGTAACTCAAGTTAGACCCATTTTGAGTTATACTCATAGGTAAACGCCTTGAAAACAGATACACATGGTGGTACTACTTAGATTTCTCCACAGGCCATTTTAACCAAAAGTTTACCTAAAAACACTAAAGTATGAAATTCTAAACTTGAATATTAACAGAAACAAACAATAAATAAAAAATAAATACTTATACAGTTAAATAGAGAATTTTATAAGCTTTCAAATGATGTATAACGTGGCTACCTTTTCCACTACAATCATTTGCCCACCCTTAAATACAAAACAAAAATATTTTATAAATTTAGCTGTCGTGAAAAATGACAATATATGAGTTACGGCTTTGTTGCTTGGGGGTATCGATATACTAAGAATGGAAGAGGGCGCACTGGTCAAAAAATTACTGGAAGCTGGAAAATTCGGAAAAAGAAAGAGGAAGACCAATTAAAATCTGGATAGAATAAAGGAATTGGGTATATAAAGAGGAAAGTCATTAGAAGAAATGAAGATAATGACCAAGAACCGTAAACTTTGGAAAAACTGGATAAAATCCAGCTTGCCCGACACCCCTTAGGGGTATAAGGGATTTTCGATGATGAAGAAGAAGAACTAAATATATTTGATTGGGAGATTAGCTCAGCGGTCTAAGGCATCAATATAGCATTGACACTGAGCTAATGATCGTGAGTTCAAACCTCACTGGCGCCGATTGCCTTTTTCAGTTAATTAATAATTGAAATTTGGCGAAGGCGTACTCCCTAGATATATTGGTTCGAAAGTCAATTAAAGCCGGTGGTTCCCTCTACTACTAGCCCACACAAGTCCTGGACTTAGGGGATGCTTAATTAAGTAGAATAGTACGAGGTTAAAAATAAACATAAACATAAATAAACATTCAGTTATAAATGGATAGGAAATCGGAAGTTATAATCCAATACAATTGTACTTTATTTTTTGTTAAAAACACGCAACATTTCATGTCTGTCGTTAAATATTAAAGTAGGTGACTTTAGAACTATAGTGTTTTTAATAAAAATTAAAGTACATTTGTATACGGTCTTTCCTATCCATTTTAACTAAATATTAAGTTACAATTGGATAAGAAACTCTGATCGTATGGGATTTTTTTTTCAAATTTATAATTTATTTCAAATTTATTAATCAAATCAAATCAAATTAATTTTGTATATTATTTCAAAATCATCCTGAAATTTCTATACTTTTCTACAATGGGCCCCTCAAAGTTATTTAAGGTCTCCATTATATTAATTTTATTTTAATAATATTGATAAAAGAGGTATTTATAATAATATCGTATTAAAGTATCGTAAATTATAAGAAAAATTTGCGGAGCGCTCTTAAAATAAAATTCTTTCCTAAATATTTATATTAAAAGTACTTATTTTTAATAAAAATAGAAAAGATTTTATAGAATCTATAGCGTATAACTATTTAAGCTTTATATATAAGAAATTCCAAACTAAAAGTTAATACTAAAATGTTAATTATTAACATAAGGGGCCATGCACAAATTACGCAAGGCATTTTTTAAGGATTTTTAACCCCCTTCCCAACTTATCTACCCTCTACCTAATCTTTAGTAAGATTTTTCATATTTATACATACCATGACTCGGTATTTGGGTGTATTTTAAAAAGTAACATTAATCCATTTTAAATTATAATAAATAATAGTAATTATATATCAATGTAGAGAAGACATTTTTTATAGCCGAGCATTGTAATTAAGAGTGTGAGGCTATAATAGTCTTCTCTACCGTAGTTTATATATTAGTTTTTTCACTACTAGCACTCTTTAACTATTTTTATTCAAATAATAAAATAAATTATTAACAGAAATTATATTTCTTGAAATTTTTATAAAAATCAAGTAGACTTGATCATTGACATTTGCTCAAATAAATACTTTGAACTGACGTTTTAAAATTTAGATGTTTTTTAAATTTTTTCATAATATTTAGCTAGTTATTAATTGGTAATAATTATATTTAATTATATTTAATAAATAGAAAGTTATTTAAAGCTATTTTCTTGGGTTTAATTAGTAAAAATTGGACAAAGAAATGAAACATCTAAAGTGACAGAAATCAATTGTTTATAAAATTTACTTATACTAGGAGAGAAAAAATTATTATATTATTGCTATAGGTGAAGAAAATTGATTTCAGAGTCTGAAAACATGATAAGTAAAGTAAAGTAAAGTTTATTTGTGCTTTTATAATTACTGTTTACACACGTCAATGAAAAGTATAATATTGTATATAAAAAAAAGTACATATTAAAAGAGAATAGATAATAATAAATAACATAAAATATTTCTAGACAAACGTACTGTTAAAAAACTCATTAATATCAAAGAAAGCTTCTTTTACAAGAGCATGTTTTACATAACATTTAAAACTTTCAAAACGTAATTCTCGCACACTCACAGGTAATTTATTTAATAGTTTTATTGAAATATATTTAAAACTATTTAGGGATTTAGTTAAACGGCATTGTTCTTGCCTTAAGTGTTGCTTATAACGAGTATTGTAGTCATGAATATCCTTACCCAGTGCACAGTTTTTAAGGTTTTTGTACGCAAATATTAGGCTGTTTAAAATATATAAAGAAGGAAATGTAAGTATACCTAACTCTACAAATTTATCCCTGCAATCATCTCTATAACCCATACCTCCAATTACTCTGATGGCTCTTCTTTGAAGCCGAAATATTCTTTCCCTTTGAGCAGAATTTCCCCACACAACTACACCATAACTAATGAGTGACTCACATAGACCGTGATATGCATTTTTGAGCACCTTCGAAGAAACAGAGTAAGATAAATAATGATATGTTCTAAAGCTAGAGGTGAAAAAAAATATTATTAAACAATTCTACTTAAAAAACATATTAAAATTTAATTTAAAAAATAGGTTTATTTCAGGAAGAAGGACAAAAAGTCCAAACCCCTTTCCTCCTTATAAGATATCGTAAGATTTTTGGCAGACCTCTTCTCCCCAAAAATCTTACATAATTTATGCACGACCCCTAATAATAATATTAGCGCAAATTTTTCATAAAATCTGAGAAACCTTTTAGTTAAGTTATTACAGTGCGGTGTACATACAGTTGATTCCTAGGAACCTTTGTGTTAATAATTATAATAATAATTATTATTATTTAATTTTTTGTATTTTAACTGATATTTTTGTTGCATTTATCCCCTGAAGATGCCAATTCAATAAATGGCGAAACGTTGGGAAATTTTGTTTTTATAAATTTAAATGCAGTTCTATAAACCAAGAATTATTTTAATTATTACATAATTAGAACGAGAGAATATACACATTATTATTAATCATTCAACATTTTAGCAAATTTTAAAATTCTTTTTTTGAATAGTTTTTATCATTTAAATAATAATTACAATTATAAGAATATTTATATTTTTAATAACATTGTAGTAAAATATCGTAAATTATGCAAGAAATTTGCATAATATATTTCTGATACTTTAAATTTCTAATACTAATAATAAGTAATATACTAAATACTGAAGATGTTGATAGAATTAAGAAAAAATAAAATTCATGGAATCTTACCTTTTATGCCGTGGTAGATAGTTTATTTTTATAAGAAAAGTCGGTACCAAAATGTTCACAAATTTTGAAAAATACACAATATTAGCACAGCACCTCAAAAATATATATTTTATTAGTGTTATTTATTATTAATAGAATATTATCAATAATAATATCGTAGTAAAAGATCGTAAAATTTGCGTAAAACTTTCGGAGCGCTCCCGAACTGTATTTTCAGTTGGGAGTTTATCAGGAAAACGCGCGCGAAATACTGAAACATGCTGAAAGCTTGAATGAAGCCAAAAGTTTACTGAAAACCGAACGGCTTCCGAAAACGTACGTTTCTGTACGATTCGAATTTTCAAAATATTTAGCAAATGAATAAAAACAAGCTAAAAAACCTAGCTAAGAAAAAATGCATGTGCTCCATTAGGGAACGTTCAAGTATTACGTAACGCAAATTGTACCAAAATTCATACACTTCATACACTGGTTCTCGCGTTATTATAGATTATAGAGATTTCATATTTTGGCTACCCCCCCTAACACACCCCCTATTAGCTTAGCTCTACAGCCTTGAATAACGCGAGAACCGAGGTATGAAGTGTATGAATTTTGGTACATTTTGCGTTACTTAATACTTGAACGTTCCCTTAGGGTGCTTCCGACGGTACTTCTTAAAATGCAAAAATTTGAAATATTAACGGGATACTCCCTCATTTTATTTTGTCCCCTATAAAAAATGCTTCAGACCAAATTTTGTCAAAATCGAAGAATTCCTAGAGGTCGCTACCAGCAAAATAAGCATTTCTTGTAAAATGCATATATTTTTTCAAAAATTATTGAAAACACGTATTATAGATGAATAAATTTGGGTTTAAAATAATCTAGGTTAGTTGGTTAATAAAAGTCATAGTCATAGGTTGCATGGGGGGTTACGTGGCCCACCCTCTAGCATCGAAATATCAATTTTTTAAAAATATTAAAAATTTTTCACTTTTCTTCCAAGATTTCACTACAAAGTTTTAGGTTGATCTCCTTCAAATATATTTTTTTCATTGCTCCCCACCTACATCTAGTTAAAATATTATAAAAACATTATATTAACACAACTTTTTGACATTTACAGAGCTAAAATACGTCCAAAATTGTTTAACTACTTCTTATTAAATTTGCCCCCCACTATGTCTTCTATACACATTAAAGTAATAATAAAAAAATAGAAGATTGTTGATGCAGCATTGTATATGTGGTCCAAATTTCAAGTTAATATATTAACGCGTTCAAAAGTTATAAGGAATATGGTACCTCTTAACACAGATTTTTGACATTAACAGCGCTAAAATTCGTGTTAAAAGTTTCCTTATAACTTCTGAACGCGTATATTTTAATAATTTTTTATTAATATTTTAATGTGTATAGGGGACCTAGTGGGGGGGGGGGGCAAGTTAATTAAGAAGTGGGTAAATATTGACAATTTTGGACGAATTTTCGCTCTGTAAATGTCAAAAAGTTGCATTAATATAAATTTTTTATAATTTTTTAACTAGATATAGGTGAGGAGCAATGAAAAAAAAATATTTGAAGGAGATCAACCTAAAATCTTAAAAGGAAAATTTTTAATTTTTTTTTTAAATTCATATTTTGATGCCTAGGGGTTGGGCCACGTGGCCCAACATATACCACCTGTGACTATAACTTTTATTAAGCTACTAACCTAGATTATTTTAAACCCAAATTTATCAATTTATAAACTTTAAGGGTGGATGGTAACAGAACACTTACTGTTATTTTTTCACCGGGTGATTTGCGTAATTGTATTGAATAGTTGGTAACTATTTGTATCAATACAAACACATTTTCCGAATATTGTTTATTTTTATTACTAAACGATAATATTATTTTTAATACTTTACCTCTAAGTAATTTCTTTAATGCATCATCAAAACAAGTAATTCATTTGGTTTATGTATATTTTACCTTTAACTTTTTTCAATAACAAAAATGGTGAATCATTTTAGACAACTGAGTAGAAGTTATAATACTTTACCCTGTATACAAGTAAAATAGCTTTCCCATTTTTCACCACCGCAAGTAAAATGGATTTTTACTTTCACATAAAATAAAGTATGATATTGTGATGTCTGTCTGTCTGTCTGTCTGTCTGTCTGTCTGTCTGCCTGCCTGCCTGCCTGCCTGTCTGCCTCTCTGTCGGTCTGTCGGTCGGTCTGTCTGTCTGTATCCACGATAACTCTTTGGGCTAGCTACTTGAAATTTAGTATGCAGATGTATTTTTATATTACCTTGGACAACTTGGAATTTGAGCAAAATCGGTTGGGGGGAAGTGGGGTAAAAGGGGGGTTACATTTTTGTTTTGGTCGTATTTTTTTCTTATTTACAATAGAAGAATAGTTTAAAAACCACATAAAACGTTAAATAAAACTAGACAAAAAATGTTAAAGGTAAAATAAAATTACACAAAAAAATGTTATTATCATTTTTTTTACTGACCCCCCCCCCAAAAAAAAAAAGGTAATAAGTTGTTTCTGGACATATATTCGTCGACACCAAAAACCCCTATTTACCAATTTTGACGAAAATATTGAAAATATTTAAAAAATTTACCCCCTTTTTTACTAACGCAAGACTTTCCCCGGAGAAAGTAAATATAAAGGTCTTAAGAATAACTTCTGCTATCTTTTATTTGGGAAGGAGTTTCAAGTTTCTGTATCCTCACCATCATGATTATCTTTTTACTGATGATAAGGATATTGATCCTTTGAAACGGGTTGTCAAATAAATACTATGAGGAGAATATAAGATATTTTTTCTTTTTGTTTCAACGAAATAATAAAAAGTTATGTAGGACCCGCTTCAGGCGTTCAGCAAACTACACAGATAAAAATAATACAGAGTGTGTCAAAAGTCCGCCAACCCTCTTTAACTTTTGAACGGCTTAAGATATCAATTTGAAATTTGAAACACCTAAATTACATAATCCTAATTATTTTTTGGTGTATATTTTATATGTTTAGGGAATACAATGGTGGAAGGGGGGCAAGGGGGGACATTTTTTTTTTAAATAAAAAAAAAATTAAAATGGTTTAGTTCATGATGCAAATACGTCAATTATACTTTTTAACTAGTTTTAAATGATATAAATAAAATTTTACAAAAAATTCTTAAAAAATCTCATTTTTTAGCAAAAAAATTGAAAAATGAAAGCCTTGAAAAAAAGTTTTAAAAAATTAAAAAATATATCCGGACTTGTGACACGCTCTGTATATTAATCCAAGCAAATATCATTTAAGTGAATGTTAATTTTATACGCAATAACATATTTTCTTAAATTACCAGATATTATAATTTTAATACTAAAACCCAAAAGATTTGAGATTAAGATCAACCCTCAACTATAGACACGGCGTAGATTGTACGCGATTATGACATTTGTGATTTTTCGCCACTCTGACTAATTTGGCTTTCCTCGTCTCAGTACCTTTCGGACATTCAGTTTTAGCCCTAAAGCCCAGCTGTTGGTATGTTGCACAGTGATTTTTTACATGTTCATTTAAAATTAGGCGGCGTAAAAAATACACTATGTCTGTGAGTACGAAATAATAAAAAAATAGGGTGTTACAACACTAGGAAATCTCAATAATATGTTTTGCATATGAAAATATCATGAGAGATTTGTCAACCATCAGATATTGTTTTGAAAAAATATATCAAGAAAATCTAAAATAAATAATTATAAAATATTTGTCGATGTACAAAACCATGTTTAAACATAATCAAGCAAAAATCTAACAGAAAATATGCAAATAATTAGCAAACACTTGAAAAATACCAGCATGTGGAAGTTTCACAAAGTTTTAAAAATTTTATATAACCACATGTAAGTAAATGATAATAAAGCCTTTTATGTAATATTTATCTTGCCTGTTCTTTAATTAATAGAGTATAATAGTCTTAAAACGGCTAATTAAGTTAATGTTTACGTAAGTAAAAAATAACCTTAATATACGTCAAAAAATATGTCATAAAATTAGATTTTTAAAAGCGTTTTTTTCCAAAACTGTTCATTTAATTTGGCTGCAATTTTCCTAATTTAATGTTTACCCCCGAAATTACAAAATATCAAAATTTGAGGCAGTTTGACTGAGGCCCAGGAACCCCCCTATATGTGTGCCAGGTTCTTTTCTTCACATACTTAAATATATATTTTTTGTTATTAATTTATTAATATTTTTTTTTATAGAGAACCTAGGAAAAATAAAGAACCTAACTCTCTAAGAAAGTGTCATTTACTCGCTCTATATCAAACTTGTTACAAAATGACTCACTTTCTTTGCTATTTTAATGCATGCGCCTTCGCCAAAATTGCAAAAAAAATGATCAAATTATAACGTACAAAAAATATTGTATATTATTTCAATTTTTTCCAATTTTTAAATCAAGTGGCCATAATAGGGAAACAACAACAAAAGTACACCATAAATAATTTTGAATAAAGAAAAAAAGTTTAAAATAATCAATGTTTTTTTTTAGCCAACCTATTATACAATGTTACCAAATATTACATCAGAGCTTACGTGAAAAAGTCGCTATGCGACAAATGGAGTTACTGTTTTCTAGCTTAGTGGGGCAGTATATTATGCCTAGTCACGGCGTGATTTTTGGAGTCGATAAAAAAAATGACCCAATGCGAAACTAGGATTAAATGATTCCTTCTAAGTCTGGCTTTTATTTCAGACTAAATTTAAAATAACCCATCAACGAAAAAACAAAATTTATTCAACTTTTTATTTTTTTCAGTGTATTTTTTTGGACCAAATTTATTAAATTGGCCAATAATATTAAACTTTTGTTATAGACATAGGATATTTTAACTGTTTTTATTTCAAAAATATTTATACAATGTATAATACACATATGTACCTACTTAACACGTTAAGCGCCAAGCAAACACCGGTGTCAGCCAAGGCCCTGTAAAGGGCATATGATACAGATACCGGTGTCTGCTGTGGCGCTTAACTGGTTAAGCGAAATATGCAGATTATCATAGATTACTATGGTTTATTTTTCTTTAGAAAAACTTTTACATCAAAACTGATATTATTTTTAAAATCAGAGACCCAAAATTAGGTAAAAACAGTAAAATCTAAAAAATTTAATAAACTTTATTCAAACACTACACTAAAATAAATAAAAAGTCGAAAAAAAAAATTTTTTTGTCCATGGATTATTTTAAATCTGGTATGAAATGAAAGCTAGACTTATAATGAATAGTATAAAGCTAGTTTCGAGTTCGGCCATTTTTTTTTTGTTATCGATCTTAAAAGTCGCACCGTGTAGTATGTAGTCTTTAGTGTACTGGTCTGAAGTTGCTGGGACGGAGTCGAGGCAAAAAATCAGTCAAGAACACTTAAGGCAGTTCGCATACCTGGAGTATATCGCCTTGTAAATTCCGAATTATGGTATCTGAAAAATTACCACTTGACAGCTATAACTAATTATCCTTTAATAAGTAAAAACTAAATTAAATTGTACAGCCCCTCGTATATATGGTCTAAGAAAAACTCATAAACAGACACCAAGTTTAAGACCGGTGGTAAGTTGTATAAATTCACCTACTTATGATCTGGCAACTCTGGTACATAATATCTTATCACCAATCACAACTACTTTTGAATTTAATATAAAAAATTCCTTTGAATTTGTAGAGTTTTCAAAATCAATTTCGGTCCCTAGAGGATATGTGTTGATTTCCTTAGACGTAATAAGTTTGTTTACTAACATTCCATTTGATTTAGTGATAGACATTATAAAAAGTGATTGGCATTATATTTCTGCGTATACAGAGATAAATAGACAAGACTTTATTAATATTATTTATTTTATTTCTAAAAACAGTTACTTTTCTTATAATGGTGAATTCTTTTTGCAGTTAGACGGAGGTGCAATGGGAAATTCCTCATCCCCAGTTATAGCTAATTTAGTTTTAAACCATTTATTAAAGGGTGTTTTAAAAAAAATTAAAGATTATGTTGAATTTATAAAAATATATGTGGATGACTCCATTGCACTTGTTAAAGAAACAGAAATAGACAACGTTTTAAATGAATTTAATTTATTCCATAGTAAAATTCAGTTTACCATAGAAAGGGAAAATAATGGTTCTATCCCTTTTTTGGATATAAATGTAATTAGAAAAAATAATAAAATTATTACTAATTGGTATACTAAACCCAAAAATTGTGGCAGATTATTAAATTATTATTCAAATAATCCCATTTCACATAAAGTAGCTGTTATAAAAAATTTGTTGCACAGAAATAGAATGTTAAGCGATCCTATTTTCTATGATCAAAATCTGGTTAAAATACGATCTTTGTTAAAATTATTATCCAATAAAATTTATTAATAGGGTGATTAGTGATTATAGTAATAATAGAAATATTAGTTTAAATAATAAAAAAGAAAATAAGATTTATTGTAGATTTCCTTATATTAAGGGCTTGTCAGAAAATTTAAGACTGTTTTTTAGAAATTATAACTTAGAATTAGGATTTTATAATATTAGAACTACCCAAGAATTTTATAGCAAACTTAAAGACCCTATAAGGAATGATTACCAAACAAAAATTACTTACGCAATTCCTTGTATAACTTGTAAAGATACTTATTACGTAGGACAAAGTTTACAATATTGGAAAAAAAAATATCAGCATAAGAATAGTTGCCATGAAAAACACAGGAACAAAAGAGATAAAACTGCTTTAGCCATCCACCATTTTGAAAAAAATCATGATTTTAATTTTGATAAGATGCTTATACTTGACAAGGAGGAAAAAAAAACAAAGACGTAATATAAGTGAAATGATTTTTATAAAATTAATTAACAATGTAAACTTAAAAACTGACACAAACAATTTAAGTATAGGTTATGCAAGATTGTTAAACGAATATAAAAAATATTACAAAATACCTAATAGTGTACAAGATTAAAAAGGTATAAATTTATTAATAATAATGATGCACCTTCACCAAATAATTTTATTAAATTCCATAGTCAACCTTGTATACATATTTTTATCACTTTGACGCAAAAAATTAGTAAATAATTGACGTTTGAATGTTGTGCGTGTCTTACAAAATTTGTTTAATGTTTTATGTAATTGTAGTGTATTTATTTATTTTTAATGTTCAAATTTAAGTTTTAATGAGAGCAAAGGTAATATATGCAATTTTTCTTTTATAAAAGTTTTTTATAGTTATAGTTCTATGTCTATGAATTTTCTATAAGTGTTTTTTATTGTTTTTTAGATCAGTTTGAGAAAGTCAAATTAAATGACGAAACTAGTTACTGCTTAATCTAAGTTTTTTATTGATGTCCTATTCCCAATATTACTTGCCTATATAATTATCCTTTTTTAAACAATTATTTATTTGGAACATTATTAATTACCTATAAACAAGAAAAAGTTCTTATTTATATAAATTAGTCAATTTTAGCTCTCTTAGTTTATTCTGAGTGGGTGAAACAGAGAGGGGGTTAGTTTAACCGTATAGCCGCAGATGAGAGGATGACGGGGGTGTTTAATTTATAAGAAAATCTTATTGTCATATGTGTATGCAATTTAATTTTAGTTTCAAATTATCTCACTTGGGTTGAAAAGGGGTTGGAGGGTAAATTTTATAAATAAAATTGTATTATCATCAGAGATAAACATGTGTACGGGTAAAAAAGGTTTTTTTTTTTAATTTTAGGAGTGTGGGTTGGGGGGGATAAATTTTATATAAAATTATATTGCCAACCAAGTTAAGCATGTGTAGATAATTAAAAGCTTTACATATCTTCAGGGCTTGTTTTTCGTAAAGTTTTTTCTCATTAGTTAAATTATTTTGCACCGTTTTTAGTTCGTGTCTATTTTTAGGATGTTAAAAAGCCTATTATAATGCAATATAACAGTTTTAAATTAAATGTCAATTTCTGTTTTGAATGTTCTGCAAAATTAGTGTCGAATAAAGACAAAATCACAATATAAAGGGGTATATAAACGATGAATGAAAGACTTGTTTAAATTTAAATTCCGCGAAATAATTATTTATTTTGATGGAAAAGCATAGTACAATGTGATTACTATACCGGGTGACCGGGGAGGAACGCAGCAAACACCGGATGTGTATTGTTCACATAAAAATTGTATTGGTAATTTTCAATAAGATACAAAACCAAAATGTAAGCGCTAGGGCTTTCGAAAGGATGTCTTTTGGAGGGAAAGAAAGATAAAATGTTCGCTTACCATGCGAATGTTTTTTTCTTATTCTGGGGTACCCCGTACATCATCTGTTGCTCATGTCTGGTTGTACCAATATGGGAAGGTGGTTGGATTGTGGGATTTATAGCCTGGTGCACTTGTAACTAATTGTTCATTGTTGGAAGCAAAAACTAACCTCACATTGAAAGCATGTGTTTTTCGGTTCGCTCACTTTATTCGCGAGTCTCTATTGTTTTTTTTTCGAGGTTTGTACTCGGTTATTGTACTGGTCAATATTGGAATTTACCAATATAAAGCCGCTTAAGTAAACCGGTTTCTATTGGTCTGGATTGGTTTTTACCAGTGCAATAACCAAGTACAAATAGGGTCACTGTCACTGTCACTGTTGCTTTGTCTAGTTAGTGTGTTGGTGAGTTTTGGTGGTTGATTAGTTTGGGGTTTTTATTACCATGCGAATGTTTTTTTCTTATTCTGCGGTACCCCGTACATCATCTGTTGCTCATCTCTGGTTGTACCAATATGGGAAGGTGGTTGGATTGTGGGATTTATAGCCTGGTGCACTTGTAACTAATTGTTCATTGTTGGAAGCAAAAACTAACCTCACATTGAAAGCATGTGTTTTTCGGTTCGCTCACTTCATTCGCGAGTCTCTATTGTTTTTTTTTCGAGGTTTGTACTCGGTTATTGTACTGGTCAATATTGGAATTTACCAATATAAAGCCGCTTAAGTAAACCGGTTTCTATTGGTCTGGATTGGTTTTTACCAGTGCAATAACCAAGTACAAATAGGTTCACTGTCACTGTCACTGTTGCTTTGTCTAGTTAGTGTGTTGGTGAGTTTTGGTGGTTGATTAGTTTGGGGTTTTTATTACCATGCGAATGTTTTTTTCTTATTCTGGGGTACCCCGTACATCATCTGTTGCTCATCTCTAGTTGTACCAATATGGGAAGGTGGTTGGATTGTGGGATTTATAGCCTGGTGCACTTGTAACTAATTGTTTATTGTTGGAAGCAAAAACTAACCTCACATTGAAAGCATGTGTTTTTCGGTTCGCTCACTTCATTCGCGAGTCTCTATTGTTTTTTTTTCGAGGTTTGTACTCGGTTATTGTACTGGTCAATATTGGAATTTACCAATATAAAGCCGCTTAAGTAAACCGGTTTCTATTGGTCTGGATTGGTTTTTACCAGTGCAATAACCAAGTACAAATAGGGTCACTGTCACTGTCACTGTTGCTTTGTCTAGTTAGTGTGTTGGTGAGTTTTGGTGGTTGATTAGTTTGGGGTTTTTATTAGGCGAAAACTACCAGAAACCCAAACAGCTATCCACCAAAACACTAGACAAAGTAACAACTGATCGGGTGACCCTTGTACAAACCTTGAAAGAACCAATAAAAAATTATATTGGTAATTTTTCATAGGGTATACAATTTGTAATCAAAATATACTAATTAAATTATCGTACATTGTAATACCAATATGAATAAAATTAGTAGTAAACCTAATTTTATCATTATTATAATGTAATATTTCATTTTGGCTAATAAGTACTGTAATAATTATGTTTATAAACAGAGAAAATAATTTCCCTAGATAATATACGAACGTAATTTATAATCCATTTTGACAGTAAAAATAACGAAAATATTTTTGTAAGGAATGTTATACTAGGATGGAACTAAAATGCCTTTTATTAACTTCAAGTAACCAGTTTGAAGGCTGGTTTGAGGGAAATCACCATCCAGATCCAAACGAATTTTACCACTACAACTATATCTGGCCATGTTTTTCAGAAGTAAAATACCATTGCCAACATAAAACAATACTCGTTAAAAAAATAATAAAAAATAGAAGCAAAACAAGACAAAATAAGGTTTTAGAAACGTAAAAAAGGCAATAAAATTTTAATTTTTTATTAAGACAGCACTACTTTTTCATAATTCATCTGCTGCTATATATGCACCTAGGCAGGTCTGGGGCAAAGCCATTTAAGAACATTGCATAATTGATTAACCTTGGGCCCGGGTGACACGCTATTTACCGTGAGAAGGCATATATCTACGAAATTAACCATTTAGGACACATGTTTAAATTAGGGTACCTTAACGTAACGTTTTCTATCAACTCACTCTTTGAGTCGAGACAAATTGAGAAGGTGAATTTCAAAACGCAGTTTTTGAATTTTTGACATAGCAGCTTGTCACTTAATAAACAATACAATTTGATTGTCAAGTAATTGAAAAGCTGCTATGTCACAAAGTCAAAAACTGCGTTTTGAAATTCACCTCCACAATTGTTATTTGTCACATATTTTGACATTAGATGTCACAAATGACATAAGCGCATATTTTCAAACAAAATGGATTTTAAATGGGTATTATAAGTAGAATAAATATTACATGTTACATGTTTGTTTAACCTCGTACTATTCTACTTAATTAAGCATTTCCTAAGTCCAGGACTTGTGTGGGCTAGTAGTAGAGGAAACCACCGGCTTATACTGAGTTTCGAACCAGTTTCTAGGGAGTGTCCGTTTCACTTATCGCCTTCGACAAATTTCAATTATTAATTAACTGAAAAAGGCAAATCGGCGCCAGTGACAATCGAACTCACGATAGTAGACTTGCTATTAATACGCGCTAGCCACTACGCTATGCCTCCCAAAAACTACGCTATGCCTCCCATATGGGTTCCATTTATTTTAAACTCGATTTGGTAATAACAGAATGAAGAAGAATGTAATTAATTTGGAGAATAAGAAAATTACCAACAATAATTTTGACCTCGCCAATTTAAAAATATGTCATGATAAATTTTATGTAAACTTTTCAACCCAAAATATATCATTGTATAACATAGTATGTAAACAATTTAAACAGTAAAAATAAGGGAAACTTAAGATTAAATTTCAAAAAAAAAAAATACTATATTTTTTAAATAAATCGTTATTTATCTCGGAAACTAAAATGTTTAGTTTAGCACATATATAAACTTTTTTTATCACAATCAATTAATAAATAACAATTATTGATTATAATCAATCATTGTACATGTTAACAAAAGTTGATCAATGGTACAGGATGATCCAGAATTCCCGCCTTCGTCATTTTTCTCGAAAAAGATAGGGGATATTCAAAAAATTCAGGAACCTTGTTTTATAGTCTCACCTATACTACAAGTTAAATACTATATGATGCTTTCATAATACTACTCGTTGGCCCTGTGGCGACCTCTATATTTTTCCCCATGGTAAACGATTTTTTTATTTATAAAATTAAAAGATCTTTATATTAGAATAGTTCAGTGTCATGTTTTTTTTTCTGCCCTCATTTGTTTTCTAGTTATGGGCTATCAAAATTTACATAATTAATTGTTCCTATTTTTTTAACCATTGCAGATAATAAAAAAGTTTCAAGTGTGTTACTTTTAGCTTTATAAACAATAATTAATTTTAATAAGCAAACAATTTAAAAAAGGTCCTATGTTCCATCACAACTCTTATTATCCTTTATTTAAAAACTGAATTACTATATTTGTGATTTAGAAAAAGAAAAAATATATATTTTTAATTTTGGCATTTAAAAATGTTGTTATACTAAAAAAAATGCAAGTGTGGAGCTCTAACTCAAAACCAAAAAAGAGTAGAAAACTTTTGTTTAAGGTCAATTGAAGGTAACTTGGTCTATACTGACTGGTAAAAATTTGATAGTGATATCTCTGTTAACAACGCCAGTAATCATCTGATTAGTCTTAGAGGGTCCACCCTGTATAGTTAAAACTTAATGTGTAATTATCACACCCCGGAGACTAGCGAGCTGTTTTTTTTTTGTTCATGAGCGTAGCGTCAATTTAAGACTGATTAGAAGCCACTGCGGTGCACCGCAAGACGGGTATCCCCCCTCTAGAAGAAAGTAGCGCCAGTGTATCTATGAAAAAAGCTAAAATGGTAATTATTGCCCCGAATCTGTCTATCGTAGCAGAAAAGTTGTGAAAAAGTCTTGGGAATTTCAACGGTATAGCCACTACGGGGCTGCCAATATATTAATAGGGAAAAGAAAAAATTAGTTCCACTCTATTTTCTACCCTTAAGGAATTCCGTGAATACATTTTTGACACTTTTATCGTTTATCATTTTAAGAAACCCCACTGATAGATTCTGAAACATCCTACGGATTGTGTTCCGAATATCTACAGGAAAGACAAATGAATTGATCCTATGGGATTAAAAAAAAAAGATTTTTTTAATAGATATAGATATATAGAAGAGTAGATAAATAAGTTAAATAATAATGCCGCACTAGCACTCGGATCTGTGATACTGCCCGGGGCACCGAAAGGCACCGAAAAGGAGCAGCAAGATAGCTGTCAGGTCTGTTGGCAAAGCTCACTTTAGGAACTTTCAAGCAACCAGGATCTGTACTAAGGCTTCAAGCGAAAATGATCCTTAAGCAGTTTGGCGCCGGTCCAAGTGCACTGGCAGCCAATAAACTTAAGGATCAAAGCCAAAAGTCCAAACAAAAATCATCGTTAGAGTAGAAAAACTAGTAACACCGGGGTAGGCTAAAAGGACCAATATGGTCTAGTTGCCAGGCTTGACCTCCCCACCATTACTACTACTACTGCTACTACTACTAAATATCATTTTTATTTTAATATTACACTGTAAATTTTTTTTCGATACGGATAACCTGCACTTCAATTACCGGCCGAAATTTAAAAGAAATTGTTGAATGAAAATTTTACAGTAAAATTACATTTTTGCTTTAACATTGGACTTTAAAAGTCCAAATTTTGTCCAATTTCATACCGTATTTTTAAAATGATATTGTAATTTTAAAACTTGATTTTAGAATAAAACTTATTAGGAATCGTTCAAGTATTACGTAACCCAAATTTTGATAATTTTGGACCCCCCCCTGTAACGTTATTTTCATATACCATCAACATGGTCGTAAGACTTCAAAATGACTCCCCCTAGGAGCCTTACGTAATACTTGAACGTTCCCTTAAGTAAAATAAATAATATTTTGATACCCACACAAAAATATGGTCAAGAACTTTTTCCTATGTATTTTGAGGCGCTGAATCCGAATTTATGGTCAAAATAGCCCCATTCGGTTAATTTCTGTCTTAACCTTAAAAAGCGTTATTATAGAGAATAGAGATAACGTTTTTTGAGGTTATGTCTAAAATTTATCAGATAAGGTCCTATTTTGACCTAAAATTTGTATTCAGCGCCTGAAAATACATAGGAATACAATGGTCTCTTAAAAAATTCCGGATATTTTTTTTTCTTTTTGTGTGGCTGTGTTATCTTAAGAATAAAAATATATTTATTATAATGAATGAACTTTGGTCCCAACTAACTTCAGATCAAAGTACTTTTTTGATTTTTTGACGAATCTTTAGGATCTCGGGAAAAATTATTTAGTATATTGTTTTACTAAGAGGAAAACTGAGGCTTTTTTTACAAGTCTGTAGAATTTAGAGAAGCGGAGTCCGGAAACTACAGATGAGTAAAAAAAGCACTTTTTCTCTGAGTGAAACATACTATTTTTTCTTCAAGCATCCTATATATTATTTTGAATAATAATTTTTGAATTTAATTTATTCAGTAATAAAGTATGTTTTTTTATTAAAATAGGCCAATAAAACCCTTTCGAAATAAACTAAAACCTTCTTTAGCTCATTTTAAATTTTTAGGCTAAGTCGTATACTTTTTCTCGATTTCGATGGTAACTTGTCTAATGTAGCATTTGCAACTTCGGAGAGATTTGTAGGTGTATAAACCATATATTCTTCTTCAATCCTTTTTAATCAATTTCACACAAGGTTTTTGCACAGAATCTCGAGTCAACCACCTGTTTACATAATAAACAAACAAGTTTGAAGTATGGCTGTCAAAGAGTGCTGCCGCCAGTGGTGGTTTTGCTAACCTTTTTTTACCGCGTACAGCAATGAACTCATTTTTTAACTGTAAAAAAATAGATCACTTCTAACTAGTGTGTTCAGTTATAAAATATGAATATTTTAGTCCGCTTGAAGAAAAAGATTATTTTTTCTTTCAATTTTCTTTGTTTATTTTTATCACCATCCAGAAAGGCATATTTTCTGATCACAATGATTACTTGCTAAACGATTTAAAACAAAAGTGAAAATTGACCAACCCTACTGTGCACAGCTGTGTAGGGTATAATAACAGAATTCATTATAGTTTCATGCATATTAATCCTCTAAATTTGAAGAAAAAGATTATTTTTTCTTTTAATTTTCTTTGTTTATTTTTATTACCATCCAGAAAGGCATATTTTCTGATCACAATGATTACTTGCTAAACGATTTAAAATAAAAGTAAAAATTGAGCAACCCTACTGTGCACAGCTGTGTAGGGTATAATAACAGAATTCATTATAGTTTCATGCATATTAATCCTCTAAATTTGAAGAAAAAGATTATTTTTTCTTTCAATTTTCTTTGTTTATTTTTATTACCATCCAGAAAGGCATATTCTGATCACAATGATTACTTGCTAAACGATTTAAAATAAAAGTGAAAATTGACCAACCCTACTGTGCACAGCTGTGTAGGGTATAATAACAGAATTAATTATAGTTTCATGCATATTAATCCTCTAAATTTGAAGAAAAAGATTATTTTTTCTTTCAATTTTCTTTGTTTATTTTTATTACCATCCAGAAAGGCATATTTTCTGATCACAATGATTACTTGCTAAACGATTTAAAATAAAAGTGAAAATTGACCAACCCTACTGTGCACAGCTGTGTAGGGTATAATAACAGAATTCATTATAGTTTCATGCATATTAATCCTCTAAATTTGAAGAAAAAGATTATTTTTTCTTTTAATTTTCTTTGTTTATTTTTATTACCATCCAGAAAGGCATATTTTCTGATCACAATGATTACTTGCTAAACGATTTAAAATAAAAGTGAAAATTGACCAACCCTACTGTGCACAGCTGTGTAGGGTATAATAACAGAATTCATTATAGTTTCATGCATATTAATCCTCTAAATTTAAAGAAAAAGATTATTTTTTCTTTCAATTTTCTTTGTTTATTTTTATTACCATCCAGAAAGGCATATTCTGATCACAATGATTACTTGCTAAACGATTTAAAATAAAAGTGAAAATTGACCAACCGTACTGTGCACAGCTGTGTAGGGTATAATAACAGAATTAATTATAGTTTCATGCATATTAATCCTCTAAATTTGAAGAAAAAGATTATTTTTTCTTTCAATTTTCTTTGTTTATTTTTATTACCATCCAGAAAGGCATATTTTCTGATCACAATGATTACTTGCTAAACGATTTAAAACAAAAGTGAAAATTGACAAACCCTACTGTGCACAGCTGTGTAGGGTATAATAACAGAATTCATTATAGTTTCATGCATATTAATCCTCTAAATTTGAAGAAAAAGATTATTTTTTCTTTCAATTTTCTTTGTTTATTTTTATTACCATCCAGAAAGGCATATTTTCTGATCACAATGATTACTTGCTAAACAATTTAAAACAAAAGTGAAAATTGACCAACCCTACTGTGCACAGCTGTGTAGGGTATAATAACAGAATTCATTATAGTTTCATGCATATTAATCCTCTAAATTTGAAGAAAAAGATTATTTTTTCTTTTAATTTTCTTTGTTTATTTTTATTACCATCCAGAAAGGCATATTTTCTGATCACAATGATTACTTGCTAAACGATTTAAAATAAAAGTAAAAATTGAGCAACCCTACTGTGCACAGCTGTGTAGGGTATAATAACAGAATTCATTATAGTTTCATGCATATTAATCCTCTAAATTTGAAGAAAAAGATTATTTTTTCTTTCAATTTTCTTTGTTTATTTTTATTACCATCCAGAAAGGCATATTCTGATCACAATGATTACTTGCTAAACGATTTAAAATAAAAGTGAAAATTGACCAACCCTACTGTGCACAGCTGTGTAGGGTATAATAACAGAATTAATTATAGTTTCATGCATATTAATCCTCTAAATTTGAAGAAAAAGATTATTTTTTCTTTCAATTTTCTTTGTTTATTTTTATTACCATCCAGAAAGGCATATTTTCTGATCACAATGATTACTTGCTAAACGATTTAAAATAAAAGTGAAAATTGACCAACCCTACTGTGCACAGCTGTGTAGGGTATAATAACAGAATTCATTATAGTTTCATGCATATTAATCCTCTAAATTTGAAGAAAAAGATTATTTTTTCTTTCAATTTTCTTTGTTTATTTTTATTACCATCCAGAAAGGCATATTTTCTGATCACAATGATTACTTGCTAAACGATTTAAAATAAAAGTGAAAATTGACCAACCCTACTGTGCACAGCTGTGTAGGGTATAATAACAGAATTCATTATAGTTTCATGCATATTAATCCTCTAAATTTGAAGAAAAAGATTATTTTTTCTTTCAATTTTCTTTGTTTATTTTTATTACCATCCAGAAAGGCATATTTTCTGATCACAATGATTACTTGCTAAACGATTTAAAACAAAAGTGAAAATTGACAAACCCTACTGTGCACAGCTGTGTAGGGTATAATAACAGAATTAATTATAGTTTCATGCATATTAATCCTCTAAATTTGAAGAAAAAGATTATTTTTTCTTTCAATTTTCTTTGTTTATTTTTATTACCATCCAGAAAGGCATATTTTCTGATCACAATGATTACTTGCTAAACGATTTAAAATAAAAGTGAAAATTGACCAACCCTACTGTGCACAGCTGTGTAGGGTATAATAACAGAATTCATTATAGTTTCATGCATATTAATCCTCTAAATTTGAAGAAAAAGATTATTTTTTCTTTCAATTTTCTTTGTTTATTTTTATTACCATCCAGAAAGGCATATTTTCTGATCACAATGATTACTTGCTAAACGATTTAAAACAAAAGTGAAAATTGACAAACCCTACTGTGCACAGCTGTGTAGGGTATAATAACAGAATTCATTATAGTTTCATGCATATTAATCCTCTAAATTTGAAGAAAAAGATTATTTTTTCTTTCAATTTTCTTTGTTTATTTTTATTACCATCCAGAAAGGCATATTTTCTGATCACAATGATTACTTGCTAAACGATTTAAAATAAAAGTGAAAATTGACCAACCCTACTGTGCACAGCTGTGTAGGGTATAATAACAGAATTCATTATAGTTTCATGCATATTAATCCTCTAAATTTGAAGAAAAAGATTATTTTTTCTTTCAATTTTCTTTGTTTATTTTTATTACCATCCAGAAAGGCATATTTTCTGATCACAATGATTACTTGCTAAACGATTTAAAACAAAAGTGAAAATTGACCAACCCTACTGTGCACAGCTGTGTAGGGTATAATAACAGAATTCATTATAGTTTCATGCATATTAATCCTCTAAATTTGAAGAAAAAGATTATTTTTTCTTTTAATTTTCTTTGTTTATTTTTATTACCATCCAGAAAGGCATATTTTCTGATCACAATGATTACTTGCTAAACGATTTAAAATAAAAGTAAAAATTGAGCAACCCTACTGTGCACAGCTGTGTAGGGTATAATAACAGAATTCATTATAGTTTCATGCATATTAATCCTCTAAATTTGAAGAAAAAGATTATTTTTTCTTTCAATTTTCTTTGTTTATTTTTATTACCATCCAGAAAGGCATATTCTGATCACAATGATTACTTGCTAAACGATTTAAAATAAAAGTGAAAATTGACCAACCCTACTGTGCACAGCTGTGTAGGGTATAATAACAGAATTAATTATAGTTTCATGCATATTAATCCTCTAAATTTGAAGAAAAAGATTATTTTTTCTTTCAATTTTCTTTGTTTATTTTTATTACCATCCAGAAAGGCATATTTTCTGATCACAATGATTACTTGCTAAACGATTTAAAATAAAAGTGAAAATTGACCAACCCTACTGTGCACAGCTGTGTAGGGTATAATAACAGAATTCATTATAGTTTCATGCATATTAATCCTCTAAATTTGAAGAAAAAGATTATTTTTTCTTTCAATTTTCTTTGTTTATTTTTATTACCATCCAGAAAGGCATATTTTCTGATCACAATGATTACTTGCTAAACGATTTAAAATAAAAGTGAAAATTGACCAACCCTACTGTGCACAGCTGTGTAGGGTATAATAACAGAATTCATTATAGTTTCATGCATATTAATCCTATAAATTTGAAGAAAAAGATTATTTTTTCTTTCAATTTTCTTTGTTTATTTTTATTACCATCCAGAAAGGCATATTTTCTGATCACAATGATTACTTGCTAAACGATTTAAAACAAAAGTGAAAATTGACAAACCCTACTGTGCACAGCTGTGTAGGGTATAATAACAGAATTAATTATAGTTTCATGCATATTAATCCTCTAAATTTGAAGAAAAAGATTATTTTTTCTTTCAATTTTCTTTGTTTATTTTTATTACCATCCAGAAAGGCATATTTTCTGATCACAATGATTACTTGCTAAACGATTTAAAATAAAAGTGAAAATTGACCAACCCTACTGTGCACAGCTGTGTAGGGTATAATAACAGAATTCATTATAGTTTCATGCATATTAATCCTCTAAATTTGAAGAAAAAGATTATTTTTTCTTTCAATTTTCTTTGTTTATTTTTATTACCATCCAGAAAGGCATATTTTCTGATCACAATGATTACTTGCTAAACGATTTAAAACAAAAGTGAAAATTGACAAACCCTACTGTGCACAGCTGTGTAGGGTATAATAACAGAATTCATTATAGTTTCATGCATATTAATCCTCTAAATTTGAAGAAAAAGATTATTTTTTCTTTCAATTTTCTTTGTTTATTTTTATTACCATCCAGAAAGGCATATTTTCTGATCACAATGATTACTTGCTAAACGATTTAAAACAAAAGTGAAAATTGACAAACCCTACTGTGCACAGCTGTGTAGGGTATAATAACAGAATTCATTATAGTTTCATGCATATTAATCCTCTAAATTTGAAGAAAAAGATTATTTTTTCTTTCAATTTTCTTTGTTTATTTTTATTACCATCCAGAAAGGCATATTTTCTGATCACAATGATTACTTGCTAAACGATTTAAAACAAAAGTGAAAATTGACAAACCCTACTGTGCACAGCTGTGTAGGGTATAATAACAGAATTCATTATAGTTTCATGCATATTAATCCTCTAAATTTGAAGAAAAAGATTATTTTTTCTTTCAATTTTCTTTGTTTATTTTTATTACCATCCAGAAAGGCATATTTTCTGATCACAATGATTACTTGCTAAACGATTTAAAATAAAAGTGAAAATTGACCAACCCTACTGTGCACAGCTGTGTAGGGTATAATAACAGAATTCATTATAGTTTCATGCATATTAATCCTCTAAATTTGAAGAAAAAGATTATTTTTTCTTTCAATTTTCTTTGTTTATTTTTATTACCATCCAGAAAGGCATATTTTCTGATCACAATGATTACTTGCTAAACGTTTTAAAACAAAAGTGAAAATTGACAAAACCCTACTGTGCACAGCTGTGTAGGGTATAATAACAGAATTCATTATAGTTTCATGCATATTAATCCTCTAAATTTGAAGAAAAAGATTATTTTTTCTTTCAATTTTCTTTGTTTATTTTTATTACCATCGAGAAAGGCATATTTTCTGATCACAATGATTACTTGCTAAACGATTTAAAACAAAAGTGAAAATTGACAAACCCTACTGTGCACAGCTGTGTAGGGTATAAGAACAGAATTCATTATAGTTTCATGCATATTAATCCTCTAAATTTGAAGAAAAAGATTATTTTTTCTTTCAATTTTCCTTGTTTATTTTTATTACCATCCAGAAAGGCATATTTTCTGATCACAATGATTACTTGCTAAACGATTTAAAATAAAAGTGAAAATTGACCAACCCTACTGTGCACAGCTGTGTAGGGTATAATAACAGAATTCATTATAGTTTCATGCATATTAATCCTCTAAATTCATGAATTATTTACTTTAACTTTAAACCTTTAAGCCAAGTCCTATTTTTCTTAATAGTTTATTATGTATGATAATCACAGAGAGCCCGTGGCTCCAAAGTCAACTTCTAACTTTTCAAGAAACATTTAAATGTTTAAAACTATTTTTATACAGATTCAGTATAATCATTTAAATATGATTATTTTTCTCATATAATTAAACTAGGCAACAGATCTCAACCTTTTTTTTTGCCCCGAACGGAAAGTAAAATTTTCTTACTAATTCGAGGGCGTAGAAACCGAATCTGACCTTTCAGCACCTAAAATTTTTGAAATATAAGTCCAGGAAATCGTGACGTTTTTTTTCAAAATTTTAAAAAAGAAGAGTAGGATTTTAAAAATTTTAGGGTATATTAAAAAAAATACTAGGAACTCAAAAATATATATGCCAAGGATCCTAGGGCCTACTGTCAGAGTAAGTACGCGAAAAAAAAATAAAAAGCTTAAAATGAAAGTGCAGAGTTTACTTAATTGCTCTTTTGTGGCAAAACTATCAAATAAAAATAAAAATTTTATAGGACTTAATTTGTAGATTATAAAATTCTCTACAAAAATATTTATATAAATATTTTTTTATTTTGCTTAGTTTGTAAAAAGTAAATAAATGAAAAAGAAACAAAATTAAAGTACACAGTGTAAACTTTTTTCCCGAGCCCAAAAAACATATTTTTCTTATCAATTTAAAGGCGCAGAATCCAAATTTGACCTTAAAAAAAATCCAGCACGTCTTATTTTTTAAATTTTAATACAGGCAATTATGCCAATTTAAAAATAATTTATAAAACAAAATATTATGTATTTTTGTTTGTTTTTTTAATGGCTCTACATCATAAAAATGTTACTTTATTACATAAGAACCATATTACGTAACATTTTTTTAGTTCATTTTTGACCCCCTAGTAATAATTTTTGACAATTTTTAGCATGAGTACGTGGCGATAAGCTTGTCCCCTTATGCACCCTTCTTCTTACCCTCCATCCCTACTTAGTTTTTTCACATTATCCATTTTTTTTTAATATTTTTTTTTTCATAATATCCCTATTTATTCTACCTATGAATTTAAAGTTTTCATGTTTTAAGTTGGGTATTTTTTAACTAATATTGAGTCGCCGAATCTAATGTTGTCCTTGGGATATTTTTATCTCCCATGATTATAGAACAAAAGAGGGATAAAATAATGATTTTTTAACATTTTTATCTCATTTTTCTCAGAAAACTTAGGTAGTAGAAATATTCTGAGGCCAGTTTCGGTTTCAGCGACCAAAAATTAGTTAAAAACATATGATCGGGGCAAGAAACCGTGTTGCCTAGTGTTATATGAGGAAAATAATCCTTAATTTTGATTGGTCTATATTATATGATATAGACCAATCACAATTAAAAATATTTTTGAACCAATCATTCACAAAAGTTTAACAGCGATTCGACAAATCAAGCTTTTAACATAGACTAAATTTATTTTATAAACCAAAGATAGCTTTAATTAAAATTTTCAATAAAGTTAGTTTTCCTAGGAAAAATATTAACATAAATCGCTCGTTTTCTTAAATTATTTTAGAAAATGTTTGCTTAGAATCGAATATTTTGTATTTAATAATTCAAGATAAATGTTCTCGACTTCGTCTCGAACTTCTAATTTGAATTATGTATCAAATCTCAAACATTTTCTAAGCAAAAGTTTTGCAAAAAAAAACTATACGCAATTTTAAACCAAATGAATATGAAATGAACATGTGTTTTTATAATATACTATACAGGGTTATTCTTTTAAATGGTACACCCCGTAACTTTTGAACGAAATAAGATATAAACTTCAAATTTGAAATATTTATATCACACAATAATAGCCATATTTTTTTATTTTTTATTCCGTAAGGCGGCGCCAGGGGGGCAATGGGGGACAATATTTTAAATGGCACCCTAGGTCTTGTGATATTTCATTTTAAAGATTTTTTTATTTAACTGTGTAACTATTTATTTTTTAATAATTTTTTCTTAAGATTTTTTTTATTCTTCAAAATTATTCCAATTTTGAATGTTTTTTGCATAAATATTAAAAATTTTACATGAAAATTATAAATAATTAGTCTTAACATGATAATACACCATGTATTCATTATTTTGACTTTTTTTCGCAAAAATTCCAAAATAAATTTTTTAAGAATATTGAAAATTTCATTAATTTTGAAGAAAAAAAATTGTTCAAAAAAATTATTAAAAGATAAAAAGTTAAATAGTTAAATAGAGAAGTTTAAGCTCTTTAAAATGATGTATCACAAGACCTAGAGTGCTATTTAAGATATTGTCCCCTACTGCCCCCCTGGCTCCGCCTTACCGATTAAAAAATTGAAAAATATGACAAATGCTAGTTGTTATTGTGTGATATGCATATTACAAATTTAAATTTTATATATCATTCCGTTCTAAAGTTACGGGGGGTGACCCATTTAAAAGAATAAGCGCCTGTAATATCTGGTATACCAGATATTTTAATGTAAGAGTTTTAGTTAAATCCAAAATATGTATTTAAATAATTATTTTTCTTAGCATCCTGTAAAATAACTATTTTAGGATACTGTCGTGTTAGTTCGACATAATTTAACTATAATTGATTGAAATTATTTCGTATAAATAACAATCTTGTCCTTTAATTTAACAAAGACGTAGTAGATATTTTTTTTGCGTATTGAATATAAGTTTTTTAATGCCAAATTATCTCCAAATATAATATTTTTCCAAAACCAAAGCTAGCTTTTGCTAAAATTTAACATCGACTAAACCGAAACTAGATCTAGATCTAGATCTATGTAATTAAAATTTCAAAAAAAAGTATGTTTATTTAGGAAACAATTTTAACATAATTATTTCGTTTTATAAGTTTTGCCACCTAAACTATAAGTTACTTTATTTATTTTTGTAAATTTTAACTTAAAAGAAAATATTTTTGACTTAATAGTTAACTTATTAAGATGAATTTATCATGAATTCATGAATTTATGAATTCATTTATGAAAGTGCTCGACTCGACTTAAAATATTAGGTTAAAAAAAGCTACCCGCAGTTAAGCTAACAAAATCTAGTAAAAAATCTGTCTATTTTAATTATTTTTATTATTTTTTTTATTGAGCTTTTTTACTAAATCTTTTAATCCTAATTTAATATAAAGTTTCTTTATATTACCATTCAGTCTGCGTTAGTCTTTTGTTTTTTTTTTATTCGAAAACTTCATCAAACTATAGATAGTGTGGATTAGAAGAGCTGTAAACTTTCAAGAAACTTTGCTAGACAAAAATAAAAAAAAGAAAACTAAAAACAAATGTATTTAAAGTGACGAAAGGAGTAGCTGATAGATTATTAAAGGTTTACTTCTTAAAAAAAAATAATTATATAAACTTTGCTTTATAATGTTCTAAGACCAAAAGTTTTTTTTTATGTCACTCCGTCTGGTCTCCCATCGTTTGTCCTACCCCCTGCTTTTGTATCCGAGCTTCCGTTTGTCCTTCCAATATCACTAATATCACTTAATATTTTTCGTAAGATAAAGTTTAGACATTACTTTAAGTAAAAAAAAAAGTTAAATTAAAATAAATATTAAAAAGTTGGTAATTTAAAATAAATAAAATTGAGAAGAAATAAAAATAAATTAACTAAATTAAATTGTTTGATATTTACAAATTTAAAAAATCTATATAAAACATTTTACTATTCCTTAAAACGACTTTTGTTTGATTAACGCAGTCGTCCCTCCGAAGTGACTGATCGATTTCGTGCTTTTTAGCACTCTTCAGAGCCACATATCGGTAGTAGGGACAACTACGAAAATCAAATCCTTTCCATATATCTCTATATGGAGTTTAAAAGTCGTTGTAAGGAAAAGCAAAAACAGCTAGCGACATCTACTGCTAAAAGCAGAGACTGGATAAACCTATCGACAGTCCAAAAAAGGAAGCAGTTATTGGTTTCAAGAACCTAATGCACGCTGTCGATAGGGGGCAGATTAATCAATGCCACGGTGGACATTGCCGCCAATTGAATCCTAAACGCTAGGAGGGCACCTTTTACAGTGGTATCTGAATTAATGAACTAAATTAAATTGTTTGATATTTAAAATGTTTTATATAGATTTTTTAAATTTGTAAATATCAAACAATTTAATTTAGTTCATTAATTCAGATACCACTGTAAAAGGTGCCCTCCTAGCGTTTAGGATTCAATTGGCGGCAATGTCCACCGTAGCATTGATTAATCTGCCCCCTATCGACAGCGTGCATTAGGTTCTTGAAACCAATAACTGCTTCCTTTTTTGGACTGTCGATAGGTTTATCCAGTCTCTGCTTTTAGCAGTAGATGTCGCTAGCTGTTTTTGCTTTTCCTTACAACGACTTTTAAACTCCATATAGAGATATATGGAAAGGATTTGATTTTCGTAGTTGTCCCTACTACCGATATGTGGCTCTGAAGAGTGCTAAAAAGCACGAAATCGATCAGTCACTTCGGAGGGACGACTGCGTTAATCAAACAAAAGTCGTTTTAAGGAATAGTAAAATGTTTTATATAGATTTTTTAAATTTGTAAATATCAAACAATTTAATTTAGTTCATTAATTCAGATACCACTGTAAAAGGTGCCCTCCTAGCGTTTAGGATTCAATTGGCGGCAATGTCCACCGTGGCATTGATTAATCTGCCCCCTATCGACAGCGTGCATTAGGTTCTTGAAACCAATAACTGCTTCCTTTTTTGGACTGTCGATAGGTTTATCCAGTCTCTGCTTTTAGCAGTAGATGTCGCTAGCTGTTTTTGCTTTTCCTTACAACGACTTTTAAACTCCATATAGAGATATATGGAAAGGATTTGATTTTCGTAGTTGTCCCTACTACCGATATGTGGCTCTGAAGAGTGCTAAAAAGCACGAAATCGATCAGTCACTTCGGAGGGACGACTGCGTTAATCAAACAAAAGTCGTTTTAAGGAATAGTAAAATGTTTTATATAAAAATAAATTGTTTGTATTTAGTAGTAAATTTCTCCGCATGAAAGAAAGTCTCCGACGTAAGGGGGATGAATCATTCGCGCTCTCTTCTTTCCGTCAAGAGCGTTATAAGGCATGCGTGCTTACAACGGGCCTCCCACTTGCACACACATTCGAAACATATTTCCCGTAGCCACAGATCCGTGCGTCAAACTATACTTACCAGTACACTGATAAAACAGTTTATTTGTGTGTACAAAATATTTTGTTGGATATGGCCAATTGAATTATTTGATTGTAACAAATAAATTTTATATCTGTCAAATAAACTATTTTGTTCCCATTAATAAATGATTTTAAAATCAAAATATTTATTTACATGAACTAAATGTTTATTTGGCTCAAATAAAATTTAATACTCTCAACCAAATAATTTAATTGGCCATATCCAAATAAATAAAAATTATCTTTTTTATCAGTGTAGTACTTATGGGTAGTACTTATCGGTAGAACTTATCAGTAATATCAAAATTTATTTAATATCACCAAAGTTTGTTGTTAAACTTAGCAGACTTGTTTTTTCGTCTAATCAATTTGTCATTGGTAAAACAAAAAATAAATTTATTTTTTTAACTGATTAGTTATTTGCAAAGGTCCCACTCTTCAAATTTAATCCTTACTCAACTTTATATTGCACATATTTTTTCCTACTACTTAGTAGGATGTTAAAAAAAATCAAAAACAAATACAAAATTAAAAAAATAATAATACCTGGTCACAAATTATACCGGGTGTCCCACCATGTTCTTTACAAGCTATATCTCCGTTATTTGGTAAGATAGAATTTTTTGCAAAAAACAGCGTTAAATGGGAGCCATTGAAGTTTTTATTTACGTATCCAAAACCACCCCTTGCTTACCCACCCCCTTTAAACCACCCCCAACTTCTGTTTTTCAAAGGGCACTTCCTCATTTTTATCAAAGCATATGTGGACGCTAGAAGGCAAGGGGTCCAAGTACAAAAACCATTATTACGAGATAATTGAAGTTAAAGTTCAAAAAAATATGAATAGGTCATGTTTGAAGTTAGGTAGTTTTTTTTACATTAGTAGGTATCTCAATGATATAGTTTATCATAAAAACATATTAAAATATTTTTTTAATCATATACATACATATTTTTATATACTAAAAGTTTACCATGTTTTGCACGCTGCACTTGGATCTCTTGTACACCTGCACTTGGACCCCTTGCCTTCTGAGTTTAGGTCAATAATGAAACTATTTTAAAAGTATAAAAGCACTTATCTTTATTTTTAAGATTAATCATAAAACATACAATTCAAAAGGCGAAACAAAATACAAATTTTCATTTTCATTCATCCTCGTCAGTTCCATAAATGTTGTCCAGAGCTTGATCTTCTTCATCTCCGTCACTAAAGTATAAAAGAACTGTTGCTAGCTTACCTAACTATTACTAACCTGACTCAGATGAATCTTCACTTTGGTCACTCATATTGCAATGAACTCAAGTTTTGAGGTTATAAACTCTTCTTTTTCAGTTTAAATAACAATAAACTGGTTCAAAACATTGAGAATCTTAAGAAATCTTAGTTTTTATCTAAACACCAAAACGTACTTTAAAAAACACCTGTTAAGTTTTAATAACATACATTAATTTGACAAAAAACACGTGACACTAATGCTCGTTACCAAACAACAACAAAACAATTTGCTCATTTATTTTGGTGGAACAGGGATCCAAGTGACGACTTGGACCCCTAGCGCTCAAAACGACTAACCACTATCCTGAGTTGGTATAGGGGCACCTGTACGTAGCAGCACCTGTCAAGAAATGAGCTTGAATCCCTTTTTCAGTCGACAGATATAATTTTTTAATATCCATTTCTGCACTTAACTCCATTTTGACGAAACTGTCACTTGGACCCCTTGGGTTCTAGGGTCCACATATGAAAGAACATTAATCTATCGTGAGTTTTTTGACATTTTTGGATAAAAAATAGTACTTGTGATCTGATGGGGTTGTACTTTGGAGCCCCTTAAAAAAAATAAGATATTACTTATAATACATGGTTGAATTTAGAATAAAATGTGCTTACATATTCTTTAGTAAAAGTATGGGGTGCTATTTAAAAAACAAAGTTGGTGGTGGTTCCAAGAGGGTGGGTAAGTAAGGGTTAGTTTTGCATAAGTAAATTCTACTTTGACTCGAATTTAATTTAGTTTTTTTTTTTTTCGATTTTTTTATCTTTTTGAAGAATGGAGATATAGCCCGTCTAAAACCTGGTCGGACAGTATCATTAATAAATAATAGTTGTTATTTGGAAATAAGATACTGCTCATAAGTAAATTCTACTTTGACTCGAATTTAATTTTGTTTTTTTTTGTTTTCGATTTTTTTATCTTTTTAAAGAATGGAGATATAGCCCGTCTAAAACCTGGTCGGACAGTATCATTAATAAATAATAGTTGTTATTTGGAAATAAGATACTGCTCATAAGTAAATTCTACTTTGACTCGAATTTAATTTTGTTTTTTTTTTTTTTCGATTTTTTTATCTTTTTAAAGAATGGAGATATAGCCCGTCTAAAACCTGGTCGGACAGTATCATTAATAAATAATAGTTGTTATTTGGAAATAAGATACTGCTCATAAGTAAATTCTACTTTGACTCGAATTTAATTTTGTTTTTTTTTTTCGATTTTTTTATCTTTTTAAAGAATGGAGATATAGCCCGTCTAAAACCTGGTCGGACAGTACCATTAATAAATAATAGTTGTTATTTGGAAATAAGATACTGCTCATAAGTAAATTCTACTTTGACTCGAATTTAATTTTGTTTTTTTTTGTTTTCGATTTTTTTATCTTTTTAAAGAATGGAGATATAGCCCGTCTAAAACCTGGTCGGACAGTATCATTAATAAATAATAGTTGTTATTTGGAAATAAGATACTGCTCATAAGTAAATTCTACTTTGACTCGAATTTAATTTTGTTTTTTTTTGTTTTCGATTTTTTTATCTTTTTAAAGAATGGAGATATAGCCCGTCTAAAACCTGGTCGGACAGTATCATTAATAAATAATAGTTGTTATTTGGAAATAAGATACTGCTCATAAGTAAATTCTACTTTGACTCGAATTTAATTTTGTTTTTTTTTTTTTCGATTTTTTTATCTTTTTAAAGAATGGAGATATAGCCCGTCTAAAACCTGGTCGGACAGTATCATTAATAAATAATAGTTGTTATTTGGAAATAAGATACTGCTCATAAGTAAATTCTACTTTGACTCGAATTTAATTTTGTTTTTTTTTTTCGATTTTTTTATCTTTTTAAAGAATGGAGATATAGCCCGTCTAAAACCTGGTCGGACAGTACCATTAATAAATAATAGTTGTTATTTGGAAATAAGATACTGCTCATAAGTAAATTCTACTTTGACTCGAATTTAATTTTGTTTTTTTTTTTTTCGATTTTTTTATCTTTTTAAAGAATGGAGATATAGCCCGTTTAAAACCTGGTCGGACAGTATCATTAATAAATAATAGTTGTTATTTGGAAATAAGATACTGCTCATAAGTAAATTCTACTTTGACTCGAATTTAATTTTGTTTTTTTTTTTCGATTTTTTTATCTTTTTAAAGAATGGAGATATAGCCTGTCTAAAACCTGGTCGGACAGTATCATTAATAAATAATAGTTGTTATTTGGAAATAAGATACTGCTCATAAGTAAATTCTACTTTGACTCGAATTTAATTTTGTTTTTTTTTTTTCGATTTTTTTATCTTTTTAAAGAATGGAGATATAGCCCGTCTAAAACCTGGTCGGACAGTATCATTAATAAATAATAGTTGTTATTTGGAAATAAGATACTGCTCATAAGTAAATTCTACTTTGACTCGAATTTAATTTTGTTTTTTTTTGTTTTCGATTTTTTTATCTTTTTAAAGAATGGAGATATAGCCCGTCTAAAACCTGGTCGGACAGTATCATTAATAAATAATAGTTGTTATTTGGAAATAAGATACTGCTCATAAGTAAATTCTACTTTGACTCGAATTTAATTTTGTTTTTTTTTTTTTTCGATTTTTTTATCTTTTTAAAGAATGGAGATATAGCCCGTCTAAAACCTGGTCGGACAGTACCATTAATAAATAATAGTTGTTATTTGGAAATAAAATACTGCTCATAAGTAAATTCTACTTTGACTCGAATTTAATTTTGTTTTTTTTTTTTTCGATTTTTTTATCTTTTTAAAGAATGGAGATATAGCCCGTCTAAAACCTGGTCGGACAGTATCATTAATAAATAATAGTTGTTATTTGGAAATAAGATACTGCTCATAAGTAAATTCTACTTTGACTCGAATTTAATTTTGTTTTTTTTTTTTTCGATTTTTTTATCTTTTTAAAGAATGGAGATATAGCCCGTCTAAAACCTGGTCGGACAGTACCATTAATAAATAATAGTTGTTATTTGGAAATAAGATACTGCTCATAAGTAAATTCTACTTTGACTCGAATTTAATTTTGTTTTTTTTTTTTTTCGATTTTTTTATCTTTTTAAAGAATGGAGATATAGCCCGTCTAAAACCTGGTCGGACAGTATCATTAATAAATAATAGTTGTTATTTGGAAATAAGATACTGCTCATAAGTAAATTCTACTTTGACTCGAATTTAATTTTGTTTTTTTTTGTTTTCGATTTTTTTATCTTTTTAAAGAATGGAGATATAGCCCGTCTAAAACCTGGTCGGACAGTATCATTAATAAATAATAGTTGTTATTTGGAAATAAGATACTGCTCATAAGTAAATTCTACTTTGACTCGAATTTAATTTTGTTTTTTTTTGTTTTCGATTTTTTTATCTTTTTAAAGAATGGAGATATAGCCCGTCCAAAACCTGGTCGGACAGTATCATTAATAAATAATAGTTGTTATTTGGAAATAAGATACTGCTCATAAGTAAATTCTACTTTGACTCGAATTTAATTTTGTTTTTTTTTTTTTCGATTTTTTTATCTTTTTAAAGAATGGAGATATAGCCCGTCTAAAACCTGGTCGGACAGTATCATTAATAAATAATAGTTGTTATTTGGAAATAAGATACTGCTCATAAGTAAATTCTACTTTGACTCGAATTTAATTTTGTTTTTTTTTTTCGATTTTTTTATCTTTTTAAAGAATGGAGATATAGCCCGTCTAAAACCTGGTCGGACAGTACCATTAATAAATAATAGTTGTTATTTGGAAATAAGATACTGCTCATAAGTAAATTCTACTTTGACTCGAATTTAATTTTGTTTTTTTTTTTTTTCGATTTTTTTATCTTTTTAAAGAATGGAGATATAGCCCGTCTAAAACCTGGTCGGACAGTATCATTAATAAATAATAGTTGTTATTTGGAAATAAGATACTGCTCATAAGTAAATTCTACTTTGACTCGAATTTAATTTTGTTTTTTTTTTTCGATTTTTTTATCTTTTTAAAGAATGGAGATATAGCCCGTCTAAAACCTGGTCGGACAGTATCATTAATAAATAATAGTTGTTATTTGGAAATAAGATACTGCTCATAAGTAAATTCTACTTTGACTCGAATTTAATTTTGTTTTTTTTTTTTCGATTTTTTTATCTTTTTAAAGAATGGAGATATAGCCCGTCTAAAACCTGGTCGGACAGTATCATTAATAAATAATAGTTGTTATTTGGAAATAAGATACTGCTCATAAGTAAATTCTACTTTGACTCGAATTTAATTTTGTTTTTTTTTTTTTCGATTTTTTTATCTTTTTAAAGAATGGAGATATAGCCCGTCTAAAACCTGGTCGGACAGTATCATTAATAAATAATAGTTGTTATTTGGAAATAAGATACTGCTCATAAGTAAATTCTACTTTGACTCGAATTTAATTTTGTTTTTTTTTTTTTTCGATTTTTTTATCTTTTTAAAGAATGGAGATATAGCCCGTCTAAAACCTGGTCGGACAGTATCATTAATAAATAATAGTTGTTATTTGAAAATAAGATACTGCTCATAAGTAAATTCTACTTTGACTCGAATTTAATTTTGTTTTTTTTTTTTTTTTCGATTTTTTTATCTTTTTAAAGAATGGAGATATAGCCCGTCTAAAACCTGGTCGGACAGTATCATTAATAAATAATAGTTGTTATTTGAAAATAAGATACTGCTCATAAGTAAATTCTACTTTGACTCGAATTTAATTTTGTTTTTTTTTTTTTCGATTTTTTTATCTTTTTAAAGAATGGAGATATAGCCCGTCTAAAACCTGGTCGGACAGTATCATTAATAAATAATAGTTGTTATTTGGAAATAAGATACTGCTCATAATATATGGTTGAATTAAGAATAAAATTTACTTTCATATTCTTTGATAAAAATAAGGGGTGCTATTTGAAAAACAGAGGTTGGGGGTGGTTTCAAGAGGGTGGAGGGGCAAGGGGTGGTTTTGGATACGTGAATAAAAACTTCAATGGCTCCCATTTAACGCTGTTTTTTGAAAAAAATTCTATCTTTTCAAATAACGGAGACATAGCTTGTCAAGAACCTGGTGGGACACCCGGTATGTAGTAATCGCGAAAACAGTTTTTAATTATTTTAAATTATTTGAGTCAAATAAATATTTAGTTCAGGTACACAAATATTTAAATTTGAAAATGATTTCTTAATGTGAACAAAATAATTTATTTGACAGAAATAAAATTTATTTGTCACAATCAAATAATTTAATTGGCCATATCTAACCAAATATTTAGTTGACACAAATAAACGTTTTTATCAGTGTAGGTCGAAAAATCGGTTTTAAAGCTACTATGGCCCTTTAAAAACGGTGCATTCTTAGAAGACCATATGTCTCTTGATTTTTGGAAGTACCTGTGTATAAATTTTTTTTCTTAGTTTTGACGCACATATATACCCCGTGTTTGAGATTAAACAAAACGGAATACAAAGATCAAGACTGACGCGATTTTTTTTAATAAAAGGCAGCTGATCGGACGAGACTTCTCCCAACTACAATCACGTCAGCCTTGATCGTTTTATCTTTGTTTTGTCCATTTTGTATAATCTCAAACACGCGGTATATCATTGACATTGTGGTTTTCATCATTTTAGTATGTATTTAATATTTCGTCCTCGCAACGTGAAATTTCACCTTTAAATTAATTTTTCTCAAAAACGGTTAATCCTATAGACAATATTTTTCTCTGTGCACAAACACTTGTGTAATAAAAACCCTATGTGTTGTGGATTAAAGAACCTTTATCCAATACATACAGATAATAAGACAATTACCAGCTTTATTTTAAATAGATAAACTCAATAATAACCAACGCGTGGCTTTTACTTTATTGAGTGGATAATTATTTATTTTACCCACTCTACTGTCACTTCTCAAATTATTTTTTCGTAAATGTCATTAAAATTTTTAATAAAAATATGAATTCCTAAGCTATTTATTGGATTAAACCTTGTATGATACTAGTGGGTAAACCGATATTGCTCTCTCGAAAATTAACCTGCTTGGCTGACGCCTTGCAGGTTAATTTTCTCATGGGCAATATCTTACTTTACCCACTAGTACCATAAATAACAATTTTTGGAATCTTTAGGCTCTCAGAAAAAAACTAAAGAGTATTTTTTTTTAATTTTCTTTGTATACTTTTTATTAGCAACCTGAAAAACTTTTTTTGTGAATAATCCCTAAACGATTTGACAAACAAAAGAGAAAATTCAAAATTTGCATATTTTATTAGCTGGTGGGACCTTTAGATACAATCTTTCAAATTTTTCTTCGCCCTGTTAATGAGGTGAACGGATTATCTGAATAAAAGTATCATTTATTTTTATTTGGGCCTGTCAAGTTTTATGTGTTTTTAATTAGTTTTCCGCAGATCTGATTCTTAATAAAAAAGAGCAAGTAGTAAAAAATGTCATGCTTGACATTTCATAGTATACTTCTCACAGTTCACTTTACAATGCATAGGCGCCCTCGAGGGGTGGGGGCAGTGGGCCATGTCCACACTGAAAATAATTTTGCACCGATGAACACTTTATTGTATCAATGCTTAAAATTCCTTGCCTTAATGCATAAATTAATTATAACAACGATTTTTTTGTATTAAATATATTTTACAGTATTACGCTCATGTTAATGGTATATAAAAATAGCGTTACAGGGGGGGGTCCAAAATGATCATAATTTGCGTTACGTAATACTTGAACGTTCCCTTTAATTTTTCTTTAAATTTTTATGTCTGTCGGAAATATCGATCTCGACACAAAAACTTTACCCACGGACAGAGGGACAGACGGACGGATGAACTGGTTTCTTAAAAAACCTGAAACACGTATCTTTTCGATTTCGATAAAGAACATTTTTGCCAAATATGAAGATTCTAGATTAAGGGGTCTCTGAGATACGCACACTTTTTAAAAAACATTTTAACCCCCGTTTCATCCCTTTAAGGGTGGAATTTTGAAAAATCTGTTCTTAGTGGGTGGAACAAACTATCCCAAGTTTCTAGGTCAAGGAGTTTAGGCTGGGCGTCGATTCCTGTCAGTTAGTCAGCCAGACAGTCAATCAATCATTCAGTCAGAAAAAAGCCGCTTATAGATATATAGAGAAGATTTCTATTATTAAAATTATAATATATCGACTGTATCGTTTACTTCAAAACTATCAAAATTTGAATTTTTTTAAAGTTCAAATAAATATTTATAGGTAGATGGTACAATGTCTCATAAACGTCCAGCCTTGAGTGCGTATTAACATAACTCCACCCTGCCCTATCTCAGAAACATTTTTTTATTATTTATTATTGAAATATATATATATACACAACGCAACTTTGCACCTGCTGTAACCTGCATTAAACAGAAAGCTTACTGCATTTACTGGTAGAATGCCCCATATATAATGAGGTCAGAAATCCTTTTATACGTGAAATCAACACCCTGGATAATTTAGTACAGTTCCCGGCATAAAAATTGAGATATTGACATATTGCAATCTGACATTTAATAGTAATAATTCCTGGATTAAATTGGATTTAAAAAAATAGGTTATGGTTAAATATTAGTTTTTATGAAAGAATTGATTGGTTGACTGACAACTAATAGTTGTTACTACTAACCCAGACTGAAAGTTAATATATACTCAAAAACAATAACAAAACTGAAAATACATTTTTTATTAAAAACAAAAACCCAAAAATATTTATTCTTATACTAAAATAGGTATAAAATAACATTTTGGTGATGGCCATGTTTAACGAATACATGTTTGGCATATCGTGACGGAACTAAAATACTGCTCGACTTTTTTTCTAGAAACACTCTTAAAAGAATTCTTACTTAAAATTTAGCAGGAATAAATTTAAAGAATTATTCTTTATTAATCTAAAATACTAGTCCTCGTTTCGTAGTTTGGTTATGTTTGGAAGGTAATATCCAGTTTTGTTAATTTTATACAAAAACTTGAGTTTAAGCAAAATGTGAAAAATTATTTAGATATTACACCTTGTTCTTCTATTCTCTTTTTTGCGCGCAAACCGTATTCGTTGAAATGTCTAATTCATTAGCTATAGCTGTTATACTAAAACCATCATTTAGTCTTGCTGTTAGAATTGCTTCTTTTTTAATTCGCTTTTTAAAAGGCAATATTAAAAAAAAATATGTCAATTTAATTATTTGTGTCAATTTGATATTTCTTGTCAACATTTAAAATTTAAGTTAAGTATTACAGATGTTAAAGTTGGTTTTAATATGAATCATTTTTGGGTGTAGCTGGATTTATTGGCAGCTAAAAGCAAAATCTCAATTTCGACAATAAATGCCGAAGTCAATATATTTTTTGTAAATTACATTGTGGTGTTGTGAAGAGTTATAATCAACAAACTTTAATTAAAAATTACGAAAGTAAATAATTGTGACAAATGAGTTATAATCCCTAAATTCTAAGGCCTAAATTAATTTTTTTTTAATTAAATTTAAAAAAGTTAGATATTCGTTTAAAATAAAATTAAAATTTGCTGGGAAAAACATGTCATGTCGAATTTTGGGAATATTTTTAAAAGCAATGGTTTTAATACACAGATCGCCAGAGGTACACAAGGGAACGTTCAAGTATTACGTAACGCAAATTTTGATCATTTTGGACCCCCACCCCCCCCCCTGTAACGCTATTTTCCTATACCATTAACATGGGTGTAACACTCCAAAATGACCCCCACTCCCCTAGAAGCGTTACGTAATACTTGAACGTTTCCTAAAATATACTGATGTCAACAAAATAATGCTTTTCCTAGTAATTACATTTTACAAAAAATATATCAAAAATTAAAAAAAAAATACGAAAAAAATGGCGAATGTAAAAAATGTAAGAAAAATTAAAATAATATGTTACAACTCATGTAGTCAATTTTTTTACCTATAATAATTGCACTTTTCTAAAAATTAAAAATATCCCAGCTATCTGTATCATTTATTGTAAGCAATATCTCATCAGGAAATCGTTTATTTAAAAAAAAGTTATTACTTTTACCTTGTATGAGATAAACCTAAACAAACAGCTATCAATCGTTTTCGAATCTTTACTATTTGTACATTTATAATTTAGTTAATGCAATTTGAAAGTAAACATGTTGTTTTCTGTACTACTGCAGCTACTAACTTTTTCTGTGGCATATAGTTATTTTGTTCGGCCGTATTTTAATGTGAATTATTATGAACCATTTGGTAAAGTATTATTTTAGATATAATAAAAAATTAAAATAATCTAGTTTTTTTACACCTACGTAAAAAAATATATAATAATAAGCGATTATAATTAGCTTGGTATATGCCTTATAGCGCTCTTTTTTTAATCGGTGTATGGATAAAACGACTTTTGTTTTTCCGTTTTGACAGTACTTTTTTCCATTGCCAAGTAAATGTCAGTCAGTCAGTCAGTCAATGGTATTAATATACGGTTTTTTGAAGCTTTGGGCTGTTCAACGAAATAGTATATGAAACTGGTTTGTGACTGGCTTTTAATGCACTCGAATAACGTTATTACTCAGCTGGTGGGTCTAGGAAAAGCTCCCAACTAGAATGTTTGGTTGCCGCTACATGATCTTTACCTCAATTGAAACAAATTAAGTAGTGGGACTAGTTAGAGGAAGGCTATAGTTACAGGAACGCTATAGTTACGTAGTAATTACGTAGATGCTACCAAAATGGGAAAAAATTGCGAATTTCTTATGTGTTTGCAACTTAGTTCGGAATGATCTCGTTACAAAACAGTTACTAATTGTCTGGTACTTATTGGTTATTGCTACATATGCGTAGATATTTGTCAAAATAGTTTAGCTTTTGATATAAATATTGAAACCACGGATAATAATAATCATAACAATTAATATTATTCACTAAAAAATATCCGTTAATTATAATTCTAAAAAACTAACCAAGAAAATTATGTAGTTTTATTGTTTAAATAAATGGTATAAATGAAAATTATTTTAAGGTTAGGAAGACAAAATTAAATATTTTTTAGTAAAATGTGTTATAATCTATTTGTTATCATTTGGGAATAAAACATTGGTCACTATTTATTTACTTTTTAGTGAAATTATGCTTAGTTAAATATTCTTCCAATACTGCGTATTAGTCATTAAAATAAAATATGGCGATTAAATTAACTATCATGTATTTTTAATGAGTAGCTATAACCACGCGAAAACTTATAATTGTAACTAAAAAGTTTAATAATTTATAAAGTTTTAAAAACGTAGTTGTTACCTATATTATAACCATAGAAATGGTTACTTTAAAGTAGGATTATGGTAACTTTTTATGGCTGCAGCGACGTAACTTTTGGAACATTTTAGTAATATAACCCTGGTGGTCAATTTTTTGAGTAATTAGCTAGTTAAGGCGATTTTATTATTCCTATTGAGTAAAAAAAGGATGAAGGTAATATTCTTCGTAGAGTTTATTATTCTGTTACCAGTAAAAATATATTAAATTGTGTTTAACACCATAAAGTTATAAAATAAGTGAGATCTACGTAATAACAATTCATGTATGGTAACGCGCTATAGCGGTTCCAGTTATTTAGGTAAAATTCACAAAGAATGCTAGTTGGGTTGTCATACTGGTGCTCTAAAAGCTTAAGTCCCAAACTAATTTCCATTTTCCTACAAAAAATAATAATCTCTCTATTTTTTTGTTACCAGTTTTAGAATGTGGTATTTTACTTTTAGGTTACCCTAGAAACTTTATAAATTATCCTGCTCCAAAAACGTATCCAACAGATAATAAAAACGGTAAGATTAATATTATATTATATTTTTTCATTGCTGGCTTGAGATTTAGATTTAAAATTTTAGCTACCCCCCTCTAACACCCACCTAATATGGGGGTGTCCAAAGTATAAAATCTCCACAGCCTTTAATAAAGCGGGAATCGGGGTATGAAGTGTATGAATTTTGCCCAAAATATGCTTACTTAATACTTGAATGTCCCCTTAACTGCCTCCATATTTTCCCCCTACGTCCATCCGTTTCTTTTACAGTACTTCAGTTTTAAAGTAATTGAATACCATCCTTTTCCAAGTAAAAAAATTAAACCTGTTTTGGGGTTGATTGCATGTTTGTTCATGTATGTATGTCCATGAATCATATATGAACACGACCCTTGCAAGATTCTCAGATGCATCAAGCTGACGTTTTTAAAATAAAAAACACGCGTTTCGTATTATTTTGGGTTTAGGTTATAACGAATCGTGCAGAACTCAATAATTTATTAACGGTTACAGGTGTTTACATATACAGCCTGTTCCAGAACTCGCGTACCGAAATTTGAGGGTATATTAAAAACCCTCTGGAAAATATGAAAAAAATTTAAAAAAAATCCATCTTCGTTCAATTCAAAAATAAGAACGCTTTAAGTGGACCAATACTGTTGCTGATTATAAATTACCATTAAAGGTTGAATTTGTAGCTATGGAAGCAAATTTAATTATTGTAGGTACATATTCTGTAGGTTGACATGGTGATTAATGTGACATAAATATTTATTAATGTCATAAAAAAATATCAAAACTTTCATGATGTTTACTTCAGAAGAGTATTGCGAAATGCTAATTTTATATGGCGAGTGTGGCCGGAGTGCTTCAGCTACATCTGTAGAATAATCTATTCGTTTTCCCAATAGAGAAAATCCTAGCAGAAATGTTATTTTAAGATTGGTGCAAAGGGCAAGAAATTCTGGAAATTTAACTCCAAACAAAAAAGAGATTGGAGGCGTTCCGCGAACTGCAAGAACTGTTGCTAATGAAGAAGCTGTCATTCAGGCTTTTGAAGAAGAACCTGAAACAAGCCTTAGTATCGTGCCTAGAAATCTTGATATGTCTAAGACCTCTGTTCAACGAATTCTAAAAGATGAAAAAATGCATCCCTTTCATTACACTCGAGTACAATGCTTGACACCGGAGGACTATCCTTTAAGAATCGAATTTTGCACATGGCTGTTGCAGAATCATCAAGAAAATGAAAACTTTGTAAAAATCATTCTTTTTACGGATGAGTCTGGTGGAGGTCATTTTGAACATATTCTTTAGCATGCTTCATACATTGAACGCGAGTTTGCTAAAAATAATGCGTTTCTTCATCTTTTAGAGTTCATTAAACACAGGACAGACATATCAAGATTTCTTGCCACGATACTAATGCTTGTTCCAGATTATTCTTCAAAAGTCTAAATGACAGCTTCTTTATTATCAACAGTTTTTGCATTTCGCGAAGTGTCTCCAACCACTTTTCTGTTTGCGTTTAAACTTCCAAAATTCCTTGCCCTCTGCACCAATCTTAAAATTACATTCTAGCTAGAATGTTCTCTTTTCGGAACACAGATAAAAATTTTTCCTATGTTCATTACTTTGAAATAAATAAAATAAAATTCAGTTATTGTATTTTTATTTTATTAATTTGTATTAAGAATTTATAGCCAGTAAATCAATTAAAAGATCTGAGTTTCTAATAAAAAAAACACTACATTCAGCGCGCTGAATGGAGTTGCAGCGGCAGTTTGTTGCTGCCGTCTAAGACGGGTATCATAAAACCACCGTCGGATGGAGTGACCCTATAAAAATAGAATATTTGATAGCCTCTGTCGGTTTTGTCAAAATATAATAACCTAAAAAGATTCTAAAGTTGAAAGTCTTAAACAATGCACGAGTCAACCATTAAAATGCAACCATAGTTACTAATAAGTAGGGAAAAACTAATTTTTAGGTAATTTAACATCAGCAACAGGATTGGTCAGATTAAATAGCTTCCTTTTTAATTAGTATTGAAGATGGATTTTTTTTTTAATTTTTTTCATATTTTCCAGAGGGTTTTTAATATACCCTCAAATTTCGGTACGCGAGTTCTGGAACAGGCTGTATGAGCTACTGCTTTTCTTGTTTAAAAATAAGTCATTATTTTCTAGTCTAAAGCCCGTTAATGAACGGAATCTTAACTATAATATGCCCCCTCATAGGTTAGCTCAGTTTGAGAAGGGATGTTGTTATTCATGTGTATCTGTTTTCAACAAACTTCCGAATTATGTAAAAAGTATAGTCAACTTTAATGTTTTTATAAGACAGTTACGAGCCTTATTAATAGATCTAGAACCATATTCTGTGTCTGATTATATTAATTATGTGTTCTGATCATTTCGATACCCCCAAGCAACAAAGCCGTAACTCATATATTGTCATTTTTCACGACAGCTAAATTTCTAAAATATTTTTTTTGTTATTTAAGGGTGGGTAAATGATTGAAGTAGAAAAGGAAGTCATGTGATACATCATTTTAAAGCTTATAAAATTCTCTATTTAACTGTTTAAGTATTTATTGTTTATTTACTGTTTGTTTCTGATAATATTCAAGTTTAGAATTTCTTACTTTAGTGATTTTAAGTAAACTTTTGCTTAAAGTGGACTGTGGAGAAACCTGAGTAGTACCACCATGTGTGTCTTTTTTCAAGGCGTTTACCCATGAGTATAACTCAAAATGGGTCTAACTTGAGTTACAACCTTGTTGCTTGGGAGTGTCGATTAGTCTAATTTTAATCATAGTAATCGTTTTGTAATTTTTAATATTTAATTAACCTAATTTTTAGTTTTCTTTGTGACCCCTTTCATGTTCATGATTGTTTACGCTTAAGAGTATATTCTGTTATAATTTATGAAATAAAGATATTATTATTATTATTATTACTATTATTTCGGCGTAAACCTTCTTACGGTTGTATAATTATACAACTGTAAAAAGGTTTATAATTATAATTCACGCACGTGTAAGCTTTGAAAAATTATTTGTCAATAATAAAAGACTTTTGTTTGTTTTTTTGTCTAACCCCCCAGAGTCCAATGAGTCAAATATGATTCCGCCATATAAAATAAGAATACTCTATAGTATAGTAAGATGTTAACTTAATAAAATTTACCTAGGCCACAGCGTTCAAAAATAAAAAAATACTGATATCAACAGGTATGGAAATGAATCACATATGTCTCATGGATAAGGAAAACGTATCATGAATCACGTGTGATTCATGGGGCAGTAAAAGTTTTAACCCACTTTGTAAAATGACGGTAAGTTGTTAAAATTTTTTCTTAATATATTTTAAACATTTTGACTAATACCTTTACACTTAAAATAAGCATTTGCTTCAACTGTTCAGGTATCATAACATGTACAAAATTTTCAAATCATTTAAAACATATTAGGTATAATGTTCAACAACTTACTGTCATTTCTCAGTGTAGGTTAACATGTTATTGCAAAACATATTCCATTGGTAATAATCATACTGGGATAACTCGACCAAAACATTCATTTTTCGTATTTTTTGACTTGACCTCCAATATTATCACAAAAATTACTTTAATTTATTATTGTCCAGATTACTACTAAAAAAGTTAGAGCGCTTAAAACTAGGGTCACTCCATCTAGCGGCTTTATTTTGACAACAAGCTGCTGCTAGATGGAAGAACCCTACTCGAAAGTGGTCGGCTTTGTTCTCGCGAAAATTGGTATATTTCTCTAAAAAATAATTGTCTTGCCTTGTCTAAACTCCATTCAAACTAATCTCCATTCAAACTAATTCATATTAAGACAAATGAGCCATACACGGTAAAAATAAATTACATTAAATTACACAGTCCGTAAATGGTAATATGTTGCCACAGACCGGAATGGTAAAAATTACATAGTCCGTAATGGTAATGTTTTGCATAGACCGGAACAGTAAAAATTACATAGTCCATAATGGTAATATTTTGCATAGACCGGAACGGTAAAAATTACATAGTCCAGAATGGTAATATTTTGCATAGACCGGAATGCTAAAAATAACATAGTCCAGAATGGTAATATTTTGCATAGACTTTTTATTATAAAAACAAACGTAAAAAAAAGATCAGCTTGAACGATTTTTTTTATATTTGCCTATAGTACTTATGGTTTGGACTTTTTAAAAAATTAACATACAGTCATATTAAAAGCGCTTTTAAAACAACTTAAACACTACGATATTTCAAGAACGCTTTGGCAAAGAGACTTGAAATTAAAAAAAAAACATATACTTAGAAAATGTTTGTTCCAAATTACAAGTCTCTGTGTCAAAGCTTCGTAGCGTAAAGTTCATTTGGTTTAATAAACCAAACGATTTGCACCCTTAATACGAGTATAAACTGCTTACATATGTCTTTAAAGATCTATTTGTTGATAAAGGTTGTTATTTATAACGAATGTAAATTTTAGGCCACAAATAAAGCATTTAAATATCGTACATAAATAATATTTACCTTTTTTACACTTTTAACACTTTAACCTAGCAGCATGCGTCGCTATCTCTCTAACAATAACAATATTAAACGGTCCGTCTCATGATGCGACGCCTTCTTGTTTATTGTCCAAAGCGCACGCGCGTCTTAAAATAACATAGCCCGACATTGTAAAATCATGTAAAAATATATAAATCAATGTAAATATATTTTTTTACATTATTTTACATTATTTTACATTCTTTTACATTCTTTTACATTCTTTTACATTCTTTTACATTCTTTTACATTCTTTTACATTCTTTTACATTATTTTACATTCTTTTACATGCTTTTACATTATTTTACATTATTTTAAATTATTTTAAATTATTTTAAATTATTTTACTTTATTTTACATTATTTTACATAAATTCACGAATTATGCATAGTCCATAATAGTAAATTTACTATTCCGTACTATGTAAATTCATGTATTTTTACATTATTTTACATGCAGTGCAGTGTGTAGGCACTAAGCATGTCTCTTAAATATATCATACAAATTACACATCCCTAAAAAAATAAATAGGTTTGTATCCAGAAAATATTTGCAAATAAAAGCAATAAAATTAATTTTTTATAAAGTCTACACTTGGAACTGTTTTTAATTTTATATTGTTTTTATAGCGAGGTCAGGATCGTGCCCAATTCAACATTGCCCTTATCCCGTAATTTCTGATCCATTTGAATGTGAATATGATGACCAGTGTCCAAGACATTATAAGTGTTGCAGTAGCTCATGTTTTACCACACCAGTATGCATGTATAAGATTGGTAATAATTTTATTTTTCGATTTTTTTTCTATTTTTTTTTTACTCAACAATCAACGGAAATGAAAAGAATCAATGCATAAAACAAGTAATTTTTTAGTTATTTATAAATAATTAAATATTTTTCAAGTATTTCTATATTATTTAAAATTTCCATCAATCTATTTTCTAATCATCGTACAGAGTGATATTGGTAGACTGCAGTTTCAGGCTGCTGGCCCTCTTCAGTACCAAGTATTATCTTCGACTTAAAAATCCATAAAAATCACTTCAGAATCAACGTTAAAACCAAGTAATTTATTAATTTTTTACTATTTAAATATTATAAATTAATATTTATTTTAGCTACCAGTAAACCTATTACTACGACTCAAAAATCAACAGAAACCACTGCCGAATCAACATTAAATCCAAGTAATTTATTAATTATATATTGAGTATTTATATATTACCTATAAATTAATATTAATTTTAGCTACCAGAGAACATATTACTACTACTCAAAAATCTACAGAAACCACTGAAGAATCATTTTTATATCCAAGTAATTTATAATTTATTGAGTATTTCTAGATTATAAATTAATATTTATTTTAGCTACAAGAAAACCTATTACTACGACTCAAAAATCTACAGAAATGATTCCAAAATCCATTTTAAATCTAAGTAATTTATTATTTATTGAGTAATAACATATTAATAATATTATATAATAATATTATAATAAACAAATATTTATTTTAGTTACCAGTGAACCTATTACTACGACTCAAAAATCTACAAAAATTACTGCAGAATCAACTTTAAATCCAAGTAATTTATTATTTACTTACTAAGTATTTATGTATTACCTATACATTATTGTTTATTTTAGCTACCATAAAACCCACAACAACTTCTCAAAAATCTAGAGAAACCGCTGAAGAATCAACTTTAAATACAAGTAATTTATAATTTGTTGAGTATTTCTAGATTATAAATAAATATTTATTTTAGCTACCAGTGAACTTATTACTACTACTCAAAAATCTGCAGAAGTTACTACAGAATCAACTTTAAATCCAAGTAATTTATAAATTATGTATTAAGTATTTATGTATAACCTATAAATTAATATTTATTTTAGCTACCAGAGAACCCATTACTTCTACTCAAAAATCTACAGAAACCACCAAAAAGTTAACTTTAATTCCAAGTAATTTATTATTTATTGAGTATTTCTAGATTATAAATTAATATTTATTTTAGCTGTCAGTGAGGCTTTTACCACGACTCAAAAATCTACACAAGTCAATGAAGAATCTACTGTCAATCCAAGTAATTAATTAATTAATTAATTGATTATTTATTGAGTATTTAACATTACCCATAATTTAGTATTTATTTTAGCTACCAAAGAACGCATTACTACTACTCAAAAATCTACAGAAACCACTAGAGAATCAACTTTAATTCCAAGTAATTTATTATTTACTGAATTTTACTAGATTATAAATAAATATTTATTTTAGCTACCAGTGAGCCTATTACTACGACTCAAAAATCTACAGAAACCACTAGAGAATCAACTTTAATTCCAAGTAATTTATTATTTACTTAGTATTACTAGATTATAAGTAAATATTTATTTTAGCTACCAGAGAACCCATTACTGCTACTCAAAAATTTACAGAAACCACTAGAGAATCAACTTTAATTCCAAGTAATTTATTATTTATTGAGTATTTCTAGATTATAAATAAATATTTATTTTAGCTGTCAGTGAAGCTTTTACTAAGACTCAAAAATCTACAGAAGTCAATGAAGAATCAACTGCCAATCCAAGTAATTTATTAATTAATTAATTGATTATTTATTGAGTATTTTATATTACCCATAATTTAATATTTATTTTAGCTACCAAAGAACGCATTACTACTACTCAAAAATCTACAGAACCCACTAGAGAATCAACTTTAATTCCAAGTAATTTATTATTTACTGAATTTTACTAGATTATAAATAAATATTTATTTTAGCTACCAGTGAGCCTATTACTACGAATCAGAAATCTACAGAAACCACTAGAGAATCAACTTTAATTCCAAGTAATTTATTATTTACTGAGTATTACTAGATTATAAGTAAATATTTATTTTAGCTACCAGAGAACCCATTACTGCTACTCAAAAATCTACAGAAACCACTAGAGAATCAACTTTAATTCCAAGTAATTTATTATTTATTGAGTATTTCTAGATTATAAATAAATATTTATTTTAGCTATCAGTGAAGCTTTTACTAATACTCAAAAATCTACAGAAGTCAATGAAGAATCAACTGCCAATCCAAGTAATTTATTAATTAATTAATGGATTATTTATTGAGTATTTTATATTACCCATAATTTAATATTTATTTTAGCTACCAAAGAACGCATTACTACTACTCAAAAATCTACAGAAACAACTAGAGAATCAACTTTAATTCCAAGTAATTTATTATTTACTGAATTTTACTAGATTATAAATAAATATTTATTTTAGCTACCAGTGAGCCTATTACTACGAATCAAAAATCTACAGAAACCACTAGAGAATCAACTTTAATTCCAAGTAATTTATTATTTACTGAGTATTACTAGATTATAAGTAAATATTTATTTTAGCTACCAGAGAACCCATTACTGCTACTCAAAAATCTACAGAAACCACTAGAGAATCAACTTTAATTCCAAGTAATTTATTATTTATTGAGTATTTCTAGATTATAAATAAATATTTATTTTAGCTATCAGTGAAGCTTTTACTAAGACTCAAAAATCTACAGAAGTCAATGAAGAATCAACTGCCAATCCAAGTAATTTATTAATTAATGGATTATTTATTGAGTATTTTATATTACCCATAATTTAATATTTATTTTAGCTACCAAAGAACGCATTACTACTACTCAAAAATCCACAGAAACAACTAGAGAATCAACTTTAATTCCAAGTAATTTATTAATTTATTTATATAATTTATTATTAAGTATTTCAAGATTATAAATTATTATTTATTTTAGTTACCAGTGAAGCTACTACTACGACTCAAAAATCTATGGAAATCACTGAAGAATCAACTTTCAACTCAAGTAATTTATTAATTTATTTATATAATTTAATTATTATAAATATAAGATTATTTTAGCTGCCAGGAAACCTATTACCACTACTAAAAAATCAAAAGAAATCACTTCAGAATCAACATTTTTTTAATATGTTAATAACAACCGAGTTAATTCAAAAATAGTCATATTGGAGGTGAAATTAGTTTTTTCCATTTTTCAGCCAAATTATTTATCGGACGATAAAAGTGGTTATAAGCAAACTTGTAGCTCTTGAAATTCTCTATAAGTTTAATATACTATAAATTTTCATAGGTACTTTGGTACGGATACAACTGCGCCCACTGTAACCGTAACAAAATGCTTATGAAAATGCATAATATGTTAATCTTATAGAGAATTTCAAGATTAATATATTAAAAAAATGATCCCAACAAATATTGTTGGAAATTTTCTCCCTAACAAAATTGGTTATGTGCATTTTTATCATAGGATGCATATTTAGCGAGATAATCGCACTCACCCCTAAAATTCAAGATAGAGGACACCCCTTATTCAAATCACCCGGTGAAAAACTAACAGGAGTGTTCTGTTACCATCCACTACTACCCTTTAAAATCTCAGCCTGTTACATTTATTGCAATTTAACATACGAATTTTTCGTTATTTGACTAGACTATTAACTTGGGTTGTCACATATTTTAAAAACTTAATTTACACCACTGAAAAAAATAAAAATCGGCTTACAGGTTTCTTTTTGCGTCCCACTTTTTTCCGATCTAAGTGTAGTAGCTTAGTTTGTTTGGGTCTTTAAGAGACAGGCGCAGCCTATTGCTCATTTATCTAAAAAATAATTAATCTGAATGGATAGTTGGGGCAGTGAGTCTCTGCTCACTGATGCGAGTTGCATCTGTCATAATTTGGCGCTGGGAAGTGGGTGGGAGGGGGATGAGGAGGGATGGGATAGGGAGGAGGGATGTGCGGGAAGAGTGAGACTAGCTCACTGATGCTGGGAATGCATCTGTCCTGAATGTGTAGTAGCTCTAATGCTTTTTTGCTGAATGCTTGATTTTTTTGCAAAAAACATGCTGTTATATTTGCGGTATATTTTTTTGTTTAAGATGATGATTATGGTAGTGGTGTTGCCCCACAAGCAGAGATAATATTTAACAACTTTGATGAAGAACTACCTATGGAAGCATTACGTGCAGGTAATAGCTTTTAAGAAGTGTTAAAATTACACTAGAAAAAGTTATTTTATATTAAATTTTTTTATTTTAAAATTACTAATCAATTATTTTAAACTCATAATTTTCAAAAGGTTTGTAAATTTATAATAAATTACAAATATTTCTAAATAATTACAAATGTTACGATCATTTACAGCATTAAAAATGGGTAATCCATATTTATGTTGAATGAAAATGCTAGAAGACTTTTATATTATCAGGGGTAATATCATAAGTGATACTAGGTTAGGTATCGGTGGTTTTTTACATAAATTTTACGAATATTAATCCCAATGACGAAAATGCAATGACTGCTTTAGCAGGAGTTCCATTTTCCATCGTAGGGGTAAGGTATTTTCACTTATCAGTACAGCATACTACATACAGAGCTGCCCAAAAGTCACCCCCCCCCCTCTTAACTTTTGAACCAGTTGAGATATCGACTTCAAATTTGGAACTTTTAATTAAGACAACTTAAATTATCTTTTAGCATATATTTAATACTATTAGCTCTTAAATGTGGGCAGGGGGGCATGGGGCACATTTTTTTAATGGAAAGGGGGGTCGCATAATACATCATTTTAAAGCTTATAAAATTCTCCATTTAACTCCATATTTTTTAATTAAAAAAAAAATATTGTGTTTAAAATGGGGTTGAAAATGGGTATTAATGTGAAAATTCTTCTAAAAAAAACAAATATTTTTTTAAAAATGCCTAATTTCATCATAAAATATGTTAATTATACTTTTAAACTAATTTTAGTTGACATAAATAAAAATTTATAAAAAAAAACTTAAAAATCGAATGTTTTAGCACAAAAAATTGAAAAATCAAAACCTTTTTAAAAAAGTTAAAAATGTTAATTTAAATAGATAATTTTATAAGCTTTAAAATGATGTATCACACGACTCCCCTTTCCATTTAAAAAAATGTCCCCCCATGCCCCCCTGCCCACATTTTAAGAGCTGAAAATATCAAATATATGCTAAAAGATAGTTTAGGTTGTCTTATTTAGGAGTTCTAAATTTGAAGTCGATATCTCAACTCGTTCAAAAGTTAAAGGGGGGGTGACTTTTGGACCACACTGTATATATAAATTGTATTCTCAATCATATACTCTAAATCAAGTGAAAATGGTACTGTTTCACCACATATTTTTTTTATTAACTTTGAAGTTTTTTTAGACAAGGAATACTATAACGAATCTGATAAATCCAGAGACCCTAACCAGGAGTTAAATAAATTTTATTTTATGGAAACACAGGACGATGAATATTTCGCAGAAAAACTTCAGTATAACGAAGCAAGAAAATTAAATTTTAACCCAATATATATTTTATTTATCTTCTTTTATTTTAATTATATTTTATAAAAATGTTTATTAAATGTAATAATTATAGGGCGGAATATTTAGGCCATTTAGACGATTAAACTGCTGAATAAATAGAATCTATAATTTATTTGAGGCGTATACAGGGTGTATTTGAAATAGCCTAGGAAATTTTAACAGGTGATTCTACATGATAAAATATGACAAAAAGTTTCTATAAACATATGTCTAAAAATGCCTCATAAGGGAGCTACGCCCCTTTGATATTGGCTAAAAAAATCGGTTTTTATTTAATAACTCAGGAACCCTTTGAGATATGTTAACGAGGTTTTGCACGTGAATTAATCCTAATAAGGCCCATCTTTGTATGTCTTTTTCACGTACTTATTTAAACCAGGGGTGTTCGAAATGGGGGGGCCTTATCAGTTTTTTGTCCCAAACTTTTTTTTGTGTAACTTTTTTGCAATTTTATTTTTGAAATATGATTCCTCAGGTCAAAATACATAAAAAAGGTACTCTTGTTGTAATACTGTAGGATTAACCGTTTTCGAGAAAAGTTCATTTGAAGGTGAAATTTCACGGTTCGAGGACGAAAAATTAAATACTAAAATGTCGATAACCAAAATTTTAATGATGCAATGTTATTCTACATCAAAAACTAAGAAAAAAAGTTTCCATACATGTAGGTCGAAAAAACGCTTTTAAAGCTACCATAGCCCTTTAAAAATGGTGCATATTTAGGAGACCCTAGCTCCATTAGGATTGATTTTTGGAAGTACCTGTATGAGGTTTTTTTCTTAGTTTTTAATTTACATTCGCCCTGCATCATTAAAATTTTGGTTTTCAACATTTTAGTATTTAATTTTTCGTCCTCGAACCGTGGAATTTCACCTTCAAATGAATTTTTCTCGAAAACGGTTAATCCTACAGTATTACAACAAGAGTACCTTTTTTATGTATTTTGACCTGAGGAATCATATTTCAGAAATAAAGTTGCAAAAAAGTTACACAGAAAAAAGTTTGGGACAAAAAATCGTTTCGCACACCCCTGGTTGAAATAAGTACATGAAAATAACACATAAAAACGGGCCTTGGTAGGATTAGTTGCAAAACCTCGTTGATATATCTCAAAGGGTTCCTGAGTTATTAAATAAAAACCGATTTTTTAGCCACTTTTAAAGGGGCGTAGCTCCCTTATGACGTATTTTTAGACATGTTTATAGGAACTTTTTGTCATATTTTATGATGTAGAATCATCTGTTAAAATTTCCGACCCTATTTCAAATACACCGTGTATATATATTTACAGTATTATTAATTTGAGCCATTTCGCCTCAATGACTATTTATATCGATAAAAAATCTAAAACAGAAAATAAAATTAAAATGTTCTTATCAGGCGCACCTATTTCTAGATGCGCTGGTAAGGTATTGCGTTTACCTAGCCACTTTTGTCAGAGACAGGTGTAAATAATTAGTAGCTATATTTAGGACAGGCGTACAGTATATCCTCAGGACATACCTTAGGGATATCCTTGGGATATACGGTTCGGAAGTCGCTCGGCTTCCCGTTTAGTAAGAAAGTATATTCTGAGGATGTCCTACGGATATCTATAGACGAAATCGTATGTACTGGGGATGTCGGAAATCCCAAAACGGATATTCTGGGGATATCCATTGTATAAACCTGTGCTATCTGGGTTAGGTATATTTACGCATTTAACTTTACAAAAACCAAATTAAATAAATGTAAAAATACGCCTAAAGCCTATTTGAGAGTTCTTTATAAATAAATAAATGTATAAAAAACCTAACTAACAAATAAATTAATAAAAAACAAATACGGAGTTGGATAAATTTATACATAAGTTATGAAAATTTTAATTAACATAAAAAATGCACTCATGGGCTCATTTTTTTGCTGCACTGAAATTGCAGATGAAATTGTCACAATTTTAGATAAGTAGTTTTTTCAACCTAGCAAAAAAAAATGACCCATGAGTTGTCTTTTTATGGCACCCAAAATACGCGCAAAGATAAAGAGGCTTTCCTGTTTGTCCATTATTGGTTAATAGAAAATTTAATATTAACACAGGTCCACACAAAATAGTTGTCTGCTCTGGGGTTTAGAACCACCTATTCTTATTATGTCACTGTTAAAATCTATATTTTTCGAATAATTTATTTCTGTAAAATTTAATTACTAATGTTTATTTAAATTACTAAAATCATGGTTTCACACTATGTGAGGAATATGCTGGAGATGTTGGTATAAAACATAGAGCAATGAAAAAAAATGGAATGGTAAACACGATTGAAGCACTGAAATTTATGGATGATGGACACTCCGTGATATAAAACACCTTATTATAATAGGTCTCTAAAGAGTATAAATAAAATAAATAAATAAATAAATAAATATTATATATTTTGGGATGATGAACATGAATCTGCGAGGGACTGACCGCGTCTGAAATTTGCACAAAAGAGTTCCTTTTTGCAAAGAGTTCCTCAGAGTTCCTTCGGAGTTCCTCCAGAGTTCCTCCTGTGTTCCTTAAGAGTTCCTCTCTGGAAGGGGTAATTTTTGGAAAATAAGCCGTAGAAATTACCGCTATGCAAGCACTACTGCCAAAAAAAAGCTTTGTCCCTGACGGTTTCAACCAAGTCTTGGCGCCCGTTCGAAACGAAACAAGTATTGACCCTTCAAAATTTACCTTCAGGAAAAAAAAGCTTTGTAGGTAGGTAGGATGTTTTGATAAGGTGTTTGTCACGACTCATCTAGTTTGAAAATAAAAACGTTAATCCGCATGGGTAATAAATAATAATTGTTTCTGACCGGGTCTGAAATTTATACAAAAGAGTTCCTTTTTGCAAAGAGTTCCTCGGAGTTCTTCCGGAGTTCCTCGGAGTTCCTCCAGAGTTCCTCAGAGTTCCTCGGAGTTCCTCCAGAGTACCTCCAGAGTTCCTCAGAGTTCCTCGGAGTTCCTCCAGAGTTCTTCAGAGTTCCTCCAGAGTTCATTTGGCTTGTACAAAAGATTTCCTCGCTGTCAGCCCCTCGTGAATCTGTCATAAAGATTGCATTTCTTGGGCTCTTTTTTTTTGCTACACTGAAATAATATGAGATTTTTACTATTTTAGACAGTTTTTTCCTCGGTTTTTTCAGTGTACAAAAAAAATTATAATTTGTATTAACCGATAATGGACAAACGGGAAAGCTTTTTCATCTTTGCGTGTATTTTGGGTGTTCGTAGATAACTACACATAAATTTTCAGGTCAAAAAAAGGTTACTACTAGTATAAGCATGAACTGCATGAAAAAGTTAAGAAAAAGAAAGGAATCTCAGATGTACCCTCACTCTAGAAGAAGAGCTTTGAAATTCTTCAAATAGATGTCGCATAATATAAATTACAGATTTCTATTTAATAGCGTTAACAACGTAAAAGTAATCTATTAATATGTTGTATTTAATTTTACCAACGCTTCTTAGATGGTTTCTAAGGTTTTATTATATTTATTATTATAAAAAAAAAAAATTGAACAAAAGAGCAAATATTTTGTTCAAAGTTCCTTGAAAAAAAAAATGTAATTTTTTTACTCTCACTCCCCATCCCCTCCTATTTGTTACGTTACATTTTTTTTACAAAAAAAAAAAAAATGAAAGGAAAATTAGCTTTGAGATTTAAACCGGTTTTTAACCGGTTATTGCTTCCGTGTTTTAACCAAACACAGGTCTGAGGTAATTTCCGCACCCGGTTAACCAAAAACCGGTTATTGCCTATGGTTTTCTATGTCCAGTTGTTTTTTTGTTTAGAGGATTTAGTGAACGTGATCCAATAAACATTTTATAATTCTTTAAGTTTTCGTAATATTTTTACTGCCCCCCCCCCCCTCTGTAATAACGCGGCGTAACGTTTTCACGGAAATCATGTTTTTTTTTTCATAGTTATGAAGCGTCAAAAAGCAATATTTTTTACTTTTTTCTAAATGTCCGATATGCCACTAATATTTTCTTTCAATATTTTTTATTTTTACTAAAGCAGGACTGTCCTATCTAAAAATGAAAATTTATTTTGGAATTTCTTTAAAAAAAATGCCTCTTAGCTACGGCCCTTCGATATTTGTCCCGGGTGCAACATTTCTGAGGGCGGCAAATTTTATGAATAGCAAAGTGTTTAGGTGTATTTTAAGGGGGCAAAAACATATTTTAAACGAAAACTTTCATCAAACTTTCTTAAAAAAATAGAAACATTCTAGAAAATAAAATAGTTCATGGCATAACTTTTTGTATATATACAGGGTGATCAAAAAGTTTTTATAAAGTTGGTCCGCAAATGAGCCCTAAGGGAGCTACGGCCCTTCGAAGATGACATATTGAATGGGGAACAAAAAAGCATCTTAAATTTTAATGCTGCAGGGTGATTCTCCATTTAAAACTGATCAAAACAAGTATTCTGCACCAAAACACCTAAATTTAATATTAAAGGAGTAATAGCCTTTTAAAAAGTAATGTTTTTGGTGGCACAAAATGTTCTCTTAATTGATTTTTTTTAACGGTAGCTCCTACAGTGTTACGCTATATGACATTTTTTATGTATTTTTACTCAAGGAATCCATATTTTTTTACAAAAAGTACACATAAAAAAGTTTGGGACAAAAATAGAGAAGAGAGGCTTAATAAAGCCTCTCTTCTGGATAAATTTAAAAATATAATTTAACATAAACTTATTGAACTTAGTAATACTAGTACACATGCAAAAGCCTTCGCTCTACCTTAAAGGGTACCAGAGTTATTAATTAAAAACCTTACTTTTATTACAATTTTAGAGGGTAGCTCCCTTAGGGCTCATTTGCGGACCAACCTTTATAGGAACTTTTTTTGATATTTTTGGATGCAGAATAACCTCTTAAATTTTGAATTATTTGAATTTTCCAATTTACAAGAATTTTTTGTTTCTGTTTTTGCAAAAAAGATTACCTGATATTAATAAAATGTAGGTACACCTAAAATGATTGTTACTAATGGATGAAAAAACCTAATTTTAAATTTGCTTTGATGTCCTTATAAAGTCCTTAAGTTAAAGATTAAGGATTATGTATTTAAGGATTTAAAATAAATTACAGGCAGACGCCAAATTTAGATTTTTACGATTGGAAAATCCAACAAATTTCTTTATGTTTACAAAAGAATTAACACATTATACATTAAATACTTAAGCTGAGGAGTTTAATTAGCATGGGTCGGACCGAAGTAGCCATTACCGCACGGTACCCCTCAATATTATTAAGTTACAAAAAAATGTGCCCAAAATCTAACATCGGATCCTAGTAGTGGAAGGTCTGAACATTTAATAACCACTTTCAGTAAAATCCCAACCGTAGCGCTTTTGGAGAAAAGGCTTAACATCTCTTCAGGAGGATTCACGCTTCGTACCATTTATTTATAGAAATGAGTTTGCTTTAATCTTATATAATTTTTGCTGCAGAATTCGAATCCACTTGTAAAATTTTGCTAACTATTTGCATTTTCTATAAAAACGCAATTATTTATGCATTTAATGCTATTTTAGAACAACCATATTAAAACAGTCTTTTAGTCTAACGGTTTTTTAGCAAGCTAAGAATAAAGCTTTATTCTTATACTTTAAAATTGTAAAATTATAAAACATAATATATTTATGTTTTGTACCTGCTGACCCATTTATAAAAAGATATTTAGAGATGCTTAAGCCTAAATGTGTAGACTAGTGTTATTAGAAATGTTATTTTTTCTGACAGCGGTTCTTAATAAGTTATCAGTTCTTATTAAGGTTTTATAAAAAAACGTTATGTTTAAACTAAGGAAAAATGCCATTTTTACATTGTTTAAAAATAATTATGTTGCTTTATAATTTAAATTTCTAAGTGTTTTTTTATTTTATGAACTGGATCTATAATTAAATTTCAAAACAATTTGTATTTGATTTTAATTATTTTTACTGAACTATGGCAAGGTGAACTGAGGGCTATGTTTTTTATATATTTGTATTTATGCATGCATATTTATTTAGTACCTTCTATAACCTAAACTACTGGGTCGATTTTAACGACAGGCAAAAATCAAAAGAATTATCACGCAAGTGATATAGGCGATATCAGGGCCGTGCGCAGGATTTGCTAATGGGGGGGGGGTTTATCAAATTTTTCAATCTTCAATAAATAACGTACAGAATAATGTTTATCTGTTATAACCCAGGATCAAACCGTTCACCCAATCATATAATAATAAACCCATTTATTTTTTATTGATTATCTAGAAACAAAATATCTGTTTAAGTCTGACTAAACGTAATTTTACCACAAAAAGTATTTTTGTACTTTTAGTAAATGTATTAAATTTTGGTTTTGGGACCGCTGCATTTAATCTCCACGATTCTGCTAAATTTGACACTATAATCAAAATTTGACGGATAGCACAGTCTACAAAGTTAAGCATAAATATCTGAAACTATGGTTTAATTAAAGGATCTGAAAGTGCAATATATACACATATTATGCTTTGAACTTTTACGATTTTAAAGAAGAAGCGTAAAGCTGAATTTTAGGCTCGCCAAAAGAGCGTTAGGTTAAAAAACTATTTTAATATGGTTGTTCTAAAATGGCATTAAATGCAGAAGTAATTGCGTTTTTCTAGAAAACGAAAAGAGTTAGCTAAATTTTTCAATGGGTTTCGAATTCTGCAGCAAAAATTATATAAGATTAAAGCAAACTCATTTTTAAAAGTAAATGGTACGAAGCGTGAATCCTCCTGAAGAGATGTTAAGCTTTTTCTCGAAAAGCGCTACGGTTGGGATTTTACTGAAAGTGGTTATTTAATGTCCGGACCTTCCACTACTAGGATCCGTTGTTAGATTTTGGGCACATTTTTTTTTAACTTAATAATATTGAGGGGTACCGTGACCGGGGGCATGCAAAAATTAGAATTTTAAAAAACTCTGTTTTCAAGTAAATAGACACTTTAAACTATTGTTTACCAAGCGAAATGTGATGTCGACGCTGTTAATACTCGGTGAGTCACTTGGTTATGGTCCATGGAGAAGAACTTAATTTTCTTTTTTTTAAATTGTTTCCCTTTTTAAAAAACGAATAGTTAATACAAAAATATTTTTTTTTATTAATTATTAGTTTTTTGAAAAGGAAAACAGATTAAAAAAAATAAAGTCTTTCTCTATGAGTCATGACCAAGTGACTCACTGAGTATTAACAGCTTCGAAATGACATTCCGCTTGGTGAACAATAGTTTAATGTGTCTATTTACTTGAAACAGAGCTTTTATCCCCCTTTCCCTTGACCGATTTTACTCAAATACTTGTCCAAGATAATAAAAAAAATACATCTGCATACCTAATTTCAAGTCTCTAGCTCAAAGAGTTTGTAAGTTATCGTGGATGCAGACAGACAGAATTTTTTTTTGCTCATTTTGATTTTTCTTGACATTTTAGGAAAAAATAAGATGATATAAAAAAGTTTTTCTTAATATTTTTTTCTTATCATAATATTTTATGAGAAAGTAATATCAATGATAATAATAATATGTGCCGGTCACGGGAATATCCATAGGATCGCATAACAACATAGTACATAACAATGCGATGCCGTGATTGGCTTGATGTGCCGCTATGTATCTTGTAAGCCAATCACAACATCTCATTCTTATGTTTTACGTTCTTATGCAAGCTTCTGGATAGGCCTTCATCTGGCCCTTAAATGAAAATTTCGTGGACCCCTACATTTTTTGGACTAAACCATACCTAATGACATAAGAAATCAATTCCCATTTGAAATAAAATCATAAAAGATACATTTTTTAGACAGATAAAAAAACTATTTTTTGAGTAATAAGGTTTGTCAAAAAATCCCGAATTTCGAAATTGATAACCCTCTCTGACTCAAAAGCTAAAAAACAGTGGCCACTCAAAAATGAGCCAAATCGATGTTTAGCTACCTCTAATTAGAGGTAGCTCACTCGAACTTTGAAAAACATTCCCAGACAGCACATAATAACTATTAGATATCCAGGGGATATACTTTCTGGATATAGAGTATATCCAGGATTTCCAGGATATTCATGTTGGATCTCTAATGGATATCTAGTGGATATACTTTGGGGAGGTTAAAAAAGTAGATGTCCACTGGATATCTCGTGGATATCCAGTGGATATCCTACCAGGATCTGGATATAGGCGGATCCATGAGGCATCTAATGGCAATCCAGGCTATGCACTAGATATACCTTATATTCAGAAAGTATATCCCTTGGATATCTAACAGTTATCATGTGCTGTCTTCGTCGTCTGGTTTCAAAAATGTTTTCGAAGGTACAGGGGGATTTCAGAGTTAAACAAAAGCGCCAATAAGCTGTTTGTTCGTTGTACTGCAAAATTTGGGCATTTTTTCCACGCTTGGAACAGAATAGTATATTCTATAACTAGTATGGAATAGAAAATATTCCGTGTGAGCGGAAAGTTTGTCTTACGAGCCGGCAGGCGAGTATGACTGTCCCGTGAGCGCGGAATGACTATTCGTGTTGTAGACTATACTTTTTCTTCGACTGCAAATATGAAACACTGTATGGCTTTAAACTGCGGACAAGGTTAAAAACAATCGTTTTTATGACTCGACATTGTAAATGCAGCAAAACACATATTTTTAAATGAAGCAATTAATGTTATTTAATAATTTTATCAAATTAGTAGTTAAAAAAGATTTTTATTGAATTTTAGCACATATTTACAAATTATAATGCAAAAATTGAAGTTTATGTCAGATTGTTGTGACAGATATCAGGTTTAAATATTTAACAATAGATGGAGCAGTTTTAATTTTTTGAACTAAATTGATAAAAACTGGTCAAATATTAAGAAAAACTAATAAACTTTATGTAATTTTAACGCAAAACTTTAAATTGCATTAAATTATTCAATATTTCATGGTAAAAAATATATATTTTTGCTAATTTTGCTACAGTTTTCTTTACTTTTATAGACAAAAGATGGCACTACATGTGCTCATTCTAACACTTGATACGGAATATTCATACCGTATCTAGAACTAGAATGGATTAATTCTGTGTTTGAAAAGTGTGTGTATTTGTTTACATTCTACATTCGTAGAAAAAAAATTACTAAATGAGTAAAGAAAAGTAGGATAAGAAGCTTACAAAAACTTAAAAAAAAAGAGGTTATGTTTTTGTTTTAACATTTGAAATTAATTAATAACCTGTGTATGAATAAGAAGAGCCTGTGTTTGTTCTTTTTATTGTTTTTTTTTTCTGCTCTTGGAACAGAAATACATAATTTACTTTTAGAAAAATTGCAAAAGAAAACTAACCTATAAAAAGAAAAATAACTCACTAAACAAGTTACTACAAAAAAAATAAGAGGCTTGCACTTTTCTAAAAGGAAGAGGTTATGTTTTTGAATTTTACATTTGAAATGTTTATAAGTTGCATTTTCCTGAAATTTTTGAAAGTGCGACGTCAGCCACGAATATCTGCACTTTTTTTAATACTTTGAAATATAATTTAAATTTAAATACGTACCTATAAATCTATAAATTTTATAAATGGTGGCTAGATTAGATCTAATCTTGGATGCAAAAACATAGAACTTAAAAAAAATAAGGCCCATTTGATAAAAAATAAAAATATATTATGTTATGTATGCCACAAATGTTTCGGAAAAAGCTGGTAATATTTTGATAATGGCGTACTTGGAAACTTATTCGAAACTGTTTAAATATATAGTCTGAAAATCGTAATAGTACTGATTAAATAAGTAATAAGGTAGTTATTTAAAACAGCGGTAAAGCATACCTATGTCTATATAATTTTCTTCCAAATTTTTAGTATAATTTTTGCAGTGGATACAGGGTCTGCATTACAGGTCCGCCTAGATTAAATATGACTAAAAAAGGTCCCATGTAGCTTGAAAAACGTACGAGCAAGGCAAAAAGTCTTAAACCAACTATGTCTACCCTTGAGTAAAATAACACTACACCCTAGCATGATTAATTAATTGCCCTAGAATTGTCCATGAGAAATCTGGCCCTGAGGCGCCTGCTAAGAGCCTATGCATTATGCGACAAGGCTGCCCAAAGAAAAATACTGTGTTGGTTATGTTATCGATAACTCATGAACACTTTGAGATAAATTCTTGAAATTTTGTCCTTTTATTCTTACTCTAAGGTCTCACTGGGATTGTTTTTAGTATCACAGTGTAGCGTTTTAATAAAATATTGTTTAATATTGGTCTTATAGCAAAAATATTTTGTTTTCAAGAATTTTATTTTGAATATATTTTGTTGTTTTTAAGATAATTTTGTAAAAATAGTCTTCTTCTAGGCCTTATTTTATAAACGACATTAGAACCTGTACCACCAAATATTTTGAAAAATTATTAGGAATTCAAGGAAACCTTGGAAGCTTTCAATAATACCCAACGAACTGTTCTCTCTAGAATTGGCATTTCATTCGTTAAAACTGACAAAAACTTCGGCAACATAAACGTTCGTTTCAATAATACCCAACGAACTGTTCTCTCTAGAATTGGCATTTCATTCGTTAAAACTGACAAAAACGTCGGCAATATAAACATTCGTCTGTCGTACTCGCATATCTTTGTTCTAACAGAGACAACAATACCAGTTACTGGTAATTGTTATTGTTCAGGCCTGAATATACCTACTATTTGTTTACAAACAAACCGAGATGTTGGCGATACTTTATATTAACGGTATGCGTATTCTAAAAAGAAGAGTTCTTGGTTCGTTGATAATACCCACAGAACACTAGTAGATAATACCTAACTTTATATTGTTGAAAATATCTAAGATATATTTAATAAATATCGATAAAAAAAGTATTTCGTATAAAACAATTTTCTTTTCTGCATATATTTGAGTCATGTAGTATCAAGAGGTTGTTTGTTGAGGCGAGGGGAATAAAAACAAGTTAAAAGTTTGTTTTGGTCTATAACATTTGATATTTAAGTCAGAAGAAAATCTTTAAACCAATAAAAAAAGAAACAAAATACAAAAAAATATTATGTACAGATTTTTGCTACAGCCCCCCACACCCCTGAATGGAAAATATTAATAATTTGACTATATTCAAACGCTTATGCTTTTTTACTAGCTTATTATTTAACATAGTAACGACACATTTTTCTAGTTGGGAAATATTTAATATTTTCTTGCAATTTTTGTATCAGTACACTGCAGTGTAATGATAATGATAATAATAATAATATATTTATTAACGGAAATTCCATTTTAACATTAATATCACAATACATTAGGTAGAAGATAACTCCCACTAAGCTGAATAAAATGCCACAAGTTTCTTACAAAAATAATAACAGTTTTTTTCGGCTTTCCAAAAGATAACCGATTTAGACTTATCACTTTGGATCCATGCCTTATTTAATGATTTTCTGATATATTTCAGAAACGGTAAATTTATTCCTACGTTTTTTGTCAAATATACAATCTTCCGCATGACATACGGACGAAAAATAATAATTTCTTTATAAGTTTGTGTACATCTTCATTTCCCAGAAATCTGATCCGTCAAATTGGACACGGAATCTTAAAGTAGATACCACTTTTCCAAAAACAATAATGATTATAATTATTTTACAGTTATTTTAGGAGAATTTAGAAGAAGTTATTGTCCAACTTGAAAATAATTTTTAATTTTACAAAATTTAGTAAAATTAAACCTAATTAATTAATTAAATTAACAATTAATTACACTACCCGACATGATTTATATACTATTGATGAGATATATAGGGTCTAGAAGTATTTTTTCTCCTGATTTCAAATCCGTTTTTAGAATTCTTCCATCACGTCACAATTTTGATATACAGGGTGTTTTATAATAAAAATAGGCATTTTTTTGAACGTCGGGAGATTTCACATTTATGAATATTTTTTTTTCAAATATGGTACACTTGTTAAAAATTTGTGTGCTTTTCGAATATTTTAAAAAAATTTTAAATATCGATTGTCATTTGTTTTTTATAATAAAAAGAAAAAGTTTTTTCCTTGCCAAAATTTCAAAAGATGGAATTTTTCGATGTAACTAACAAAAAAACACTTACTTACTTTTCGGCGAAGATTTCAATACATCGGCACTCTTAGTAGCACTAAGTGCCGATGTAATAAAATAAACAAATAAATGATAAAAATAAATAAGGTTAACTTTTTAAACATAAATAAACTGTATCTTAAGAAGTATATAGAACATTAACTTAAAATGTCAAATTCTGGTCCAAAGCCTACTTATTCTTCTTGAACTATGCAAATTGCTGTTAAAATAGCTGACATAACGGACTTAAAATTAATATTGCAGAAGATCTTTCAAAAAAAAAATGAAATCGAAATGAAGCTAGATAAACACAGAGTGTTTTTTTCATAGTTACATCGAAAAATTCCATCTTTTGAAATTTTGGCAACGAAAAAACTTTTTCTTTTTATTATAAAAAACAAATGACAATCGATATTTAATTTTTTTTTTTAAATATTCGAAAAGCACACAAATTTTTAACAAGTGTACCATATTTGAAAAAAAAATATTCATAAATGTGAAATCTCCCGAAATTTAAAAAAATGCCTTTTTTTATTATAAAACGCCCTGTATATCAAAACTGTGACGTGATAGAAAAATTTTGAAAACGGATATGAAATCAGGGGAAAAAACACTTTTAGACCCAATATATATCATAAATAGTATATTTCAAAAGTTTCAAATTGTCGGGTAGTGTTATTAAATTAAGAAATTCTTGATCCTTAGTCATATTGGAGTTGATTTAAATAAACCATAGAGAATGTTATCTTTCCAAAAAAGAAAAATATTGTATATTAAACATACATATAGCGACAATTGTTGCTATAAAAGTCTAAACAATGGTCGCTATATCAGGGCCTTAACCAGAAAAAAATATAGGGGGGCTTAGCTCCCAGGGCACCCTCAAAAAAAAAACTTTTTGTCCTTGACGGTTTCAACCAAAAAAAAAAAAATGCGCCCAAAAAATACCTTCATGAAAAAAGGCTTTGTCCCTGACTGTTTCTACAAAAAAAAAAATGGCTCCCAACTTAAAAAATACTAGCGTGGGGCAGCGAAAACTCCAGGGGGGCTCAAACCAGGTCCGGGGAGGGGGAGGCTTAAAATTTCAGCCAAATCCATGGGGATTTTTTAATTACGTAATAAAAAATAAATAAAAAACTATCCTTCTTTGATCTACTTTGATTTAAAATATTTGGAATTGAAGTTAAATTATATTTAAACAAGCCGTGAAGATATGTAATGCTATGCATTTCATTATATACTATTCACAGTACATGGTATATTGCATTTTCCCAAATACTTAACCTTCTGGTTTTGCTGAGATAAAATTTAAGGTGGGGGTAGGAGAGCAACATCATTTCTTGTACCTTCATGTATTACGATCCCGATCGTTAGACTGTGAGCACAAAGGGAGACAATTAGGCATTAATTTTTTATTAAATATTTCGGTCTCTGAATCCGACCCGAGTTATTGTGCAACAAGTTTTTTTTTTAATACCGATTTATTTTTTTTTTATTTTTTGTTTCGAAAAACGAAAATTAAAAAAAATTAAAATTATAGTTTTTTATTTATTTAGTTTTTTAAGTTTAACCCCCCATAACTTACTTGGTTTTCGGGGGAATTACTTTTATAACTGGTTGAACTGATCGTTATAATAAAAGTATTTTTTCCTGAAACAGTTACGTTAATCGAAATTTTCTTTCAGCATGTTTTGATTTTTTAAAAAGTTGAATTCGTTCTTGAGTTATCGGGTTCACAAAAATTGTGACATCCGACAGACAGACGGAGATTAAAAAAAAACTTTTTTTTTTTTATTTTTTCACGAAACAAATTTATATCTAAACTATTATTCTAGCGAAAGCATTGTGAATAATAAATATAATAGATAAATAAAAAACTTCTTAATACCTCCCATGTGGCCTAAAATATTTTAAATACGATGCTGTACAGAGTTTAGATATGGAATTCTTTAGTTTATTATTAAACCAGTATGGTTAGTTTAAGTGATGAAATATAGATGGCTCTTGCGGTCTGGTTTTCCTAAATTTTAAATTAAAACTAGAATATAAAAAGCCACTGTATAAGCGTTATTTATAGGTTAAAAAAAAACAAAAACTATTAAAAAAAAAATCGTAAAAAAGTGCTTAAAAATGACCAACCATTGTAAAAAAAATCCCAAAAAAATTGACAAAAAATTATTAAAAAAAAAAATTGGCAAAAAATACTTTTGACAAAAAAAACATTGTTTGGACTTTTTGTCAAAAAATATGTGTGTTTTACAACGTTGTAGGACTTTTTACATACTTATAACGACTTTTAAATGGTTTAACTTACATCAGAAATATTACCTGATATAAGCAGGTATATTCAAGACAAAATTAACTTAATTAATCAAAATAAATCAAATCTTAGTCCTATAGTATTTTATTAGTAAATTGCAAAACAGGCCTTACAAGTACCGGATATTTTCAAAAATAAATTATTATTATTATTATAATCAATTCTAGTATTATCAACTTGAAGTTATAGGGAGATATAGGTAGGTTTCAGGCTAGTTAACGGATTAGTGCTAAAAGCTCATGTGTAAATTAAAACTAATATTAAAACCTTATAGGTTTTTAATATCCAGGGGTGCCCCCATGGGGGGTAGGCGACGCCATCCCCCAAATCATACTCGAGTTGGGAAAATCGACTGTTCAGTAAAATTGAGTGGTAGATTTCGGAAATTGGTAGAATATATTCTACCCTACTATAGTAGGGAAAATTGAGGGTACAGTTGGGATTTTTTCTTTAGTTGGGAAAATTGGAGTACATTTTGAAAAATTGGAGTAGTATAGTTGGGTATTTTTTTAGATGTGAGGACCTTTTTGTTTAGTCATCAAAATTTTCGGTAGGGTAAAGCATTTTTCTTTAGTCGGGTATTTTTCAGAGGTGAGGGCCTTTTTTTTTTAGTAATGAAAATTTTGGGTAGGGTTATTTTTCAGAGGTGAGGACTTTTTTTTAGTCATCAAAATGCTTCGGCAGGGGTTAAGCTTGGGATTGGGATTTGGGAGCTGGGAAATTTCAATTCAATTTGAGTTGGAAAATATTTGTTATAGTCTATTGTGTAAAATATTTTATATACCTGTACTCTAGGTTTGAGACTTCTCCTTTGGGCAATTTTAATAAAAATTTAGCAAAAGCTTTTTCTTAAAATGTTTAAGTAAAGGCTAGTGTTGGTACATTAAAAGTAATATACTAATACTACCCTTTACTTAAAAAAATTTAAGAAAAAGCTTTTCCCAAATGTTTATTCCAAGTTTTATTCACACTAACCAAAAAATTTAAAGGTAAAAGTACAATTTAATTACTAAAATATTTATTTATTTTTTTTATTAATTGATTTTTTTTATTATTTTTTGTTTTTTTTTTTATTTATATGTATTTATAAATTTAAAATATTTTTCAAAAGCGGTATATCGTATATATAACATGTGAATAAAGTTATATCATTTGGACTCCAAATTTTGGAGATACCACTTGCATTAATTTTTTTTTTATTTTTTTATTATGAGAAAAAAATATTTGTATTTATTTTAATTAAAAACCTGAAAAGTAGAAAGCATTAAATAAAAAAGTTGTTTATATTTTATATATTTTTATTAAAATAAATTCTATTTTATCACAGATAATCATAAAGCTTTTATAACCTTAACTACAATCACAAATATTTATACCTAAATCACATTTATTTAACCTAAAAATTATTCTAAAAATTTAAAGCAACATCGAAAATTAAAAAAAATAAAACTTAATAACTAATTAAAGCTTTGCAAATATTGAGCAAATTGGAAGACATCAGTCAAAGTTTATATAAACAATCTATTTATCATTTTACCATGGTCGCCATACATTTTCAGACTCCTGGGGAAAAGCGCCAGGACTTGGTGAGCCGTTTGAAGATGTTCTCGATGAACCAGGCGTCAACGGCATTTGATATTGTTGACTGTCCACAGGTGATGAACATGGTGAAGGAACAGTGATACACAATGGTGATTTGTTGTCTATTTGTTTCAAAGTTTGTCCTAGATGAGTCATCAGTTTGGTACCTAGGTGTACATCTACACCAGGAGTTGAAGCTAGGCACAGGGACACTTCTTTAGCACAATGCGTAAATCCTGCCCTGAATCTATCCTCTCCTACCACCGGGAGTTTTGATAACATTTGCTGTCGGCGGAGTTTCTGAAGATGTTGAACTGTCAGCTCCAGAATGTCGGCTTTTTCGAGTTTTTGAACGTTTTCGCCTTCGGTTTCTAATGTGACCATCATCAGGTCTTTGAGTTCGTCTAGGCAACGGTTGATTCTCGCTCTTCTTTTCCTCTCTAACATCGGTTTCATGACCTTTCTGTACTGGTCAGTTCTTGACATTTTTTGCTGATGCACTGGGTATTCGTTGACGGAATACATGGTAGCGTAAGTTTGAGCTTGTGGAGACATACTGTTAACACACGAGGTTCGCAGCACGAGTGCAAGACTCAGAATGATTTTCAGGTGAGAAGACGTTCTTTATATAGCCAACAAAGGGCAGGTGGTGAATATACTTATGAAAAGAAGCGAGCAATGAATAGAGTTTTAGATTTTTGTTGCATCTAGGGAATAGGTTTCCCACGATAAGGAATAACCATGTGCAAGGGGTGTTAAGAATAAGAAAAGAATAAACAATTGGAAAAACGCGTAAGGCACGAGGGTTTTTAAAATATATGGAAATTTTGTCTAGAAATGGTCACGATTAAATCGTGTGTATGGCACACGTAGGACCTCCAGTTTAAGGGGTCCCAAATTAAGACTCACGTCATTAAAAATACGGCTACCAGAAATACTTTTCCCTAAGTTTCAAGTTTACAAAAAAAAAATAACATAACAAAAATTAAAAAAATTAAAGCTACTCGTAAAAAATAAGAAAATTATAATTAAAACACAAATATTTTGAGTTTTACAACAACCACTCATCATAATTTATGACGTAAAAGCGATAAAGCAAAATAACTATTACACCCTTTGTCCCTTTACTCCAAGACCGAAAACTTCGTGTATGAAACCTACACTGATAAAAGTGTTTATTTGTTTTAACTAAATATTTGGTTGGATATGGCTCATTAAATTATTTGGTAGTGACAAATAAATTTAATTTCTGTCAAATAAACTATTTTGTTCCCATTAATAAATCATTTTGAAATTAAATATTTGTTTACATGAACTAAATATTTATTTGACTCAAATAAAATTTGTTACAACCAAATAATTTAATTGGTCATATCGAAATAAATCCTTTTTATCAGTGTATGTTTCACGTTTAAAGTATTTTTTCAAAGCTCTGATTATATATTTTTAGTTATTTAATATTGTGAAAATATCTTTTTTTGCGGCAATATTATAAAATAAATATTTTTACCTACACTGAAAAAAAAAATATATTTAGTTCATGTAAACAAATAAGGGAACGTTCAAGTATTACGTAGGGAAAATGTAGATAATTTTGTCACAACCAAATATTTATTTGTCCATAATTTTCACGAAATACCAAGTTCAACGAGGTGAAGATCCCTATTGTTTTTGAAAGTAATCCCCTCAAAAACAAAAAAGTAATGGGGGTTAAACTTTTGAAAAAATCGAAAAAAGGTGAAAAAAAATTCGATTGACCCAAATTTTTTAGAAAAAATTACTTTTAAGTATTAATTATACCAATTTTTAAACTAATATAAAAAAAAGTTATAGGGGGTTAAACATTTAAAAAAAATCAAAAAAAGCTGAACGAAAAATCGGATTAAAGTAACTTTTTCAGGAAAAATACTTTTATTATGAGGGTCAGTTTTAAAAGTAAACCCCCCAAAAACAAAGACAAAAAAGTTATGGGGGGTTAAACTTAAAAAAAAAATAAAAAAAATATAATTTTCAATTTTTTTATTTTTTTGTTTTTCGCAAAATGAAAATAAAAAAAAAATTGAAAAAATTTAAAAATTTGAGGTATTTTTTAAATTATTTATATATTTTTTTTTGAAAAATATGTTTTGGACTTTAAAACATTCTTTTTATTTTTTTTTATTTTTTACAAAAAGATCTTATTAAAAAAATAATTATTTTTTTATTTTGAAAACAAAATTATTTTCACAAAAAGGAAAAAAAAAAGAAATGTTTTAAAGTTTTTTTTTTCAAGTATTTGGGAAAAGTATAATGGAATATCACATTGCATATCTTCACGGCTTGTTTGTTTTTAAGCCAGTGCAGTTTTCAATGGTGTCGCCTTCGCCAATTTTGTAAATATGTTTTTTATTTTTTTTTGTCCTACATGCCCCATTAAAAAAAAAATCATCAGCAGATCCATATTTATAGCTGTTTAAAAAGTATGAAAAAGTTTGCCCCCCTTTAACTTTTGAACTTTCTAAGATATCAACTTGAAATTTCAAACACTTAAATAACATTACCCAAAAAAAAAATTAGTATATTTGATGGAGACAAAGGGGCAAGGGGTGACATTCTTTTTCAATGGAAAGAGGGGCGCGTGATACATCATTTTAAAGTTATAAAATTCTCTATTCGACTATATATTTTTTATTTTTTAAACCTTTTTTTAAAGTTTCAAATTTTTTTCCTAAAAATAAGATTTTTTAAATTGTATTTGAATGATGAAATAAACCATTTTTCGATTTTTTTAAATTTTTTTAAAGAAATTTTTACGAAAATCCCTATTCTTGGGGCTTGAAAATTATAAAAAATTACTCCAAACAAATAATAAAAAAAATATGTAGGCAAACAGAGAATTTTATAAGTTTTAAAATGATGTATTACACGACCCCCCTTTCTATTAAAAAAAATCCCTCCTTGCCCCCTGTATCCATTGTGACTCCAAGCATACCAAATATATACCCAAAAATTATTTGGATTATGTAATTTATGTGCTCTAAATGTCAAGTTGATATCTTAAGCCGTTCAAAAGTTAAAGGTGGTGGCGGAGGGTTTTGACACGCTGTGCATAGATTATAGTTATGACTTACTATGATTAAATTAATATTTTAAGTAAATTTAAATTTAACCATAATTAAAATTATTACTTATTTATTTATTTATTTATTTATTTATTTACTTATGAGTATCTTCCAGAGTCATGTAGAGCCCCAAATAAGGTTTTGGCTTGTGCTAAACGCTCTCCATTTTTTTTATAATTTAAATTTTATGTTTAAAAATTCAATAAATAAAATTTATTTTAAAAAATATGTAATCCTAAAGAAACCACAAATAATTCTCTACAAAATATGTCTTTTGCATTTTTAAGTTACGGCTAGAACTCTTGAAGATAGATATGGCTAGAAAAAAAAAGTTAAAAAGCAAGTTATGTACAAAACTCCTAATGTGCGTGGTTACTAGAACTTGACCAATCTTTTGTTTAATATATTTTTTTATATTTATTTATTTTTTTTATTTAAATTTTAATTATTTTTGTTTTTGTATATTTGTCTTTTTTAATTTTTTGTTTTGTCTTGTGGTTCTATTTTTCTTATTATTTTTTCTTTATTTTGCTTTTTGTTATTTTTTTGTTTATTTTTTGCATTAATTTAATTTTTATTTTTTTTTTTCAATTTTTTTAATATTTTTATCTTTGTATTTTCGATATTTTTTGTTTATTTTTTTTTAGGTAGATTTTTTTTTATTTTGTAATTTTTGTTGGTTTTTTTTTGTTTTAATTTATTTTTTTAATTATTTCTTTTATATATTTTTTAATTTTTTGTTTTTTTTTTAATTTTTTTTTTGTTCTTTTTTAATATGCATATTTTTTTATTTTTTTTGTTTATTTATTGTTATGTTTTTTTTTGTTTGTTTTTTTCCTGAAAAAGATAAATAAAACATAGGAAATATAATAAACATTATTTATTAACGTTAAAACATCCATAAAAAATATCATAAATGTTTTTTTTTCTTAAAAATCTAATATCACAAATAACCTTAATTCTAATTAAAGCTTTTATAAATAAAGCATAATTCAATTTTAAAGCCTTTTGAGCAAATTGTGTTTTGGAAGAGAAAATCTTTTCTTAAAAACTAAAAACATTAAAACTTAACTAATTAAAGATTAAAACGTTCAGCAATTCGGAAGACATAAGTCAATTTTCACGCAAAACAAAAAACTTTCTACCATGGTCTCCATACATTTTCTGATTCTTGGGGAAGAATCCTAGGACCGGGTGAACCGTTCGAAGATGCTCTCGACGACGCCGGTGTCAAAGGCATTGAATACTCTTGCATTTCTACTGGTGATTGCCTTGGTGATCTCACAGTCACTGGTGGTTGGTTAAACTGTTGTAAATTATGACCTAGGTGGGTCATTAGTTTGGTACCCAAGTGGATGTTTACTCCAGGAATCGATGCTAAACACTTTGAAACCTCCTTAGCACAAAGAGAAAAACCAGCTCTGAATTTGTCTTCTTCTGCGACATGTTTCGAAGAAACTTCACTACGTAAGCTCTGAAGATGACGCACTGTTAACTCGAGGATATCTGCTTTTTCGAGTTTTTGCACGTTCTCGCCCTGATTTTCTAATGTTGACATCATCAGGTCTTTTAGTTCGTCTAAACAACGGTTGATTCTTGCTCTTCTTTTCCTTTCTAACATTGGCTTCATCACTTTTCTGTACTGGTCTGTTCTGGACATAGCCTGGTGTTCTTGTACTGAATACATGGTTGGAGGATACATTTTTGCGTAACTTGTTTTTGCACTTTTATAACTAACTTGCACTAGTTTCAGAAGAGAACTGTTTGAGTAAATAAATCTGAATGATGGTTCTAAATATACTACCCTCTGTTTATATACCACCCCATCCAACCTTAGGGTGGAATAAAATCAAAATTATAGAAGCAAATGTATGCCACGTGAACCCTTACAAAAACAACTTTTGAAAATATATATTCTTAAAGTTTTTAATGCATATTCCTTCTAAACAATTAAATTTGCCCAGTGTGTAAAGAAGGGTTTTGTTCACTGGTAATAATAAGCAAAGTTTTACGTTATACTAGAACCTCTATAACTATTTCGTTAAAATTTATTTAAATTCTTTTTACTTTAAGGGTAAACTTTTTTGAAAATTTGAAGCTGATTCAGCTTCTCTTTTCCCAGTTTTTAGTTTTTTGAAAAAAGATGAGTGACTTTGTTTGATTTTTAAATATGATTTTTTAAATATGAGTTGGCTTTATGCCCTGGCCAACTTAATTATCAATTTTTATTATTTTGGAAAAAGTAACCATGATATAGCCATATTATGGCCGTCTATCTCTCAGTACATCCATATGGAAGTAGTGACAAATAGACGGTATATATGGACAAAAATTAAAAGGTTTTGGTTTATTAAAAAAGATTTTGGATATTTAAATGTGAACGCAATTCTGCATGTGTATATGACTCATTGCAGATACATGTAAAATTTACTATATTTTTCATATAATTTAAGAATTTTACATGAAGGTAATGTTCATATAAAGCTGTAAAATTATGTGTGTAAAATTACATCTATCATTGTACATTTAAAATCTAGTATATTTTACATATATCAGCATTGAGTCATATTTACATGCAAAATGATGTTTTGTTATTATATAAATATTTTTTACAGTGGCTATAAAAGATAACATCTATACCATATTATAATAAAAACAGTTATATGAAAAAAAAACTAATTCTATTACCAAGTTAAATAAAATAAAAAACTAGGAAACAAAAAATGAAGTGGTGGTGTAAAAAACGCTATTTTGTTCCACCCAGTTAGCCTACCAGGCAGATGTTTTTTAGTCAACCCCTAGATTCTGTGACGCACTCTGTGACGTACGCATAGCGTTACATCTAGTAAGCGTTCCCACGGTTCAGTCAAAGGCAGCGGTGCTTTAATCCGGAAAAGAAAGGGCGTATGTCCACCGAAAAAAAGAGAGGGAAGTATGCCAAACACGAGATCAGGTACGCTGATGACGGACTTGGAAAAAAGCCGAATGTGTTGTTATTGGTCAATTTTATTTTTTTTTTCTATTTAAAAATATGAAGAAATATTTTATTCAAATACAGGGTGATTCATATGAGTTGTGTTACTCAATAATATGTTAACCCACATTGTGAGATTAAAAAAATATATATAATATTTTCTAAACGTTTTGACTAAAACACTTAAAATTAAGCTATTCATGAATTATAAAAATGTCAAAAAGGGTACATTTTCTAGACGGGTGGAAAAATGAGGAAGTTTATAAATAAGATATCAAATTGACTTCACTTTTCCTATATCTTTGGACCATAGGGAGTGTTCAAGTATTACTTAACGCAAAATTTGGCCATTTTTGACCCCCACTCCCCCCATGTAACGCGGAGTAACAATTTTGAAACCCCCACCCCCCCCCCCTATTTGTTACGTAAAATGATACAAAAAGTAAAAAAAATAAAGGAAATTTTGCTTTATAGTTTAAACCGGTTTTTAACCGGTTATTGCTTCCGTGTTTTAACCCAAAACCGGTCTGATGTAATTTCCGAAACCGGTTAACCGAAAACCCGTTATTGGCTATGGTTTTCCATCTCTAATTGTTTTTGTTTAGAGGATTTAGTTAACTGTTAACCACGCCGTGTGCAATAAAATTTGCAAGGAATCCGTCTCTTTAAGCCTAGATCATTGTTAAAAACGTGATCCAATAAACATTTTATAAGTTTATAATTTTTTTAAGTGTTACGTAACATTTTTACTGACACCTACCCCCCCCCCTGGCGCGTTACGTAATACTTGAACGCTCCCATATCCTTTTGTTTTTTCTTTGTAGCTTTATCGGATTGTTTTTCTGGCTGCACCATTATCAGAAATTTATTAAAAGAAAAAGTCATCACTTGTGTCCCATTTTACGTTATAAAATTATTAAGGCTTGTTTTAGTTACTCGGGGCGTATTTCTACCAAATTTTATTAACAGTCGCCAAGCTACTTTTGTATTTTTGTCCTAATAAAAATTTTATTTCAAAATAAATATTATGTTATACTATACCCAGTGGGACATATATATTCCGACTGGGTAATATATGTTCCACTTTTTTTTTCATGTAAAATATTTGTTTTATACCACAAAAAAAAAACACTTTGTGATGGCCAAGGAGTAATAACTCAAAAAATTTATACAGAAAAAATTAAAATTGGGTGTCAAAGGGTTAAACCTATCAAACTGGTAGCGTCGATATTGCACATGCGGCTTTTTTCTATTGACCTGCAGTATAATGACCATAAAGTAACTTTATATTATTAATGTTAATGATTACATTTAATTTTCTTGATTATCTTGTTAAATGAAGAAGTTATTTATTAATGATTTGTTTAATTTAGTTTGATTACACTGAACAACACGAATGTTTGCCTTGGATTGAATTATATAGGTAGTTTTTAACTAGTTTTAAGTCGACGAATCATCTTTTTTTATAAAATTAAATGTTCGAAAAGGGTAAAAAGTACCAAAGTAGCCAGTCTTTATACTATTCACAGCACGTAGCCCTAGAATAGTATTATACGGTAGGTTCGAATTTTCCAAAATCGCCATAAAATGCTCTAGACAAAAAATTCTTGGATACAAATGTGTTTCATAAAAAAATAAGATAATTTGAAAATGTCCGTATGCCGTCCGTTCGTCTGTCCGTAAGTCCGTCCGTCTTTTTTGTAGACACGATAACTAAAAAACGAATAGTCCAATCTACTCTTTTTTTAATTTTTATCGTTTTTCAAAACAATTTTTTTTTTAATTTCCAAAAATTTTTCAGTATGCCCTCCCCACTCTTACAACGTAGGAAAGTAATATTTTTTTAATAACGATTTATCCTGATGATGTAAAAACTAAACCTATTTTAACAATAAATCAATAACAAGAATATTTCATTTTCAATTATTCAATACATAGATACAGTGTTACCCTCCTCTTAACTTTTGAACGAATTGAGATATCGACTCGTATCGATTTTTTTTTAAATAAAATGGAGGTCGTGTGATAAATCATTTAACGCAAATAAAATTCTTTTTTTGACTGTATAGTTTTTTAATCATGTTTTTTAGGGTTCTTATTTTTCAAATTTTTCTGCTAAAAAATGCGATTTTTTATTTTTTTTTTAGTATATTTTTATCATAAAATAACTATTTTCAATCCTAAAAAATAAATAAAATATATGGTCGAAGAAAGAATTTTAGATGATGTTCACAAGTTTACAAGATGATCTATCACAAGATTCCCCTTTCCATTTAAAAAATTCCTCCCGGTTCCCAAATGTCCACATTTTAAGGACTTAAATAATAAAATATATGCAAAAAGATAGTTTAAGTTTCAAATTTGAAGTCGATATCTCAACTCGTTGAAAAGCTAAGATAAATGGTTACTTTTGGACCGCATATATGCATATACAGTGCGGTCCAAAAGTCACCCCCCCCCTCTTAACTTTTGAACGAGTTGAGATATCGATTTCAAATTTAGAACTCTTAAATAAGACAACTTAAACTATCTTTAAGCATATATTTGATACTTTTATCTCCTAAAATGTGAGCAGGGGGGCATGGGGGGAAATTTTTTTAAATGGAAAGGGGGGTCGTGTGATGCATAATTTTAAAGCCCTTAAAATTCTCTATATAACCATACATTTTTAAAATTTTTAAACATGTTTTTTAAGGTTTTGATTTTTCAGTTTTTTGTGCTAAAAAAATAAATTAAAAGTTTTTTTTTTTGTTAATTTTTATTTATGTCAACTAAAATTAGTTTAAAAGTATAATTTACTTTTTTTCATTATGAAATTAGGCATTTTTAAAAAATTGTTTGGATGTTTTAGAGAAATTTTGACAAAAATACCTATTTTCAACCCTATTTTAAACCCAAAAAAAAATGTTTAAAAAAATAAAAAATTTACAGTTAAATGGAGAATTTTATAAGCTTTAAAATGATGTATCATACTACCCTTCTTTCCCTTTAAAAAATGTGCCCCCATGCCCCCCTGCCCACATTTTAAGAGCTGAAGTTATTAAATATATGTTAAAAGATAGTTTAAGTTGTCTTATTTAAAATTTCCAAATTTGAAGTCGATATCTCAACTGGTTCAAAAGTTAAGAGGGGGGGGGTGACTTTTGGACCGCTCTGTATATATCACATTACTTTAAAATTTACAATTTTGGCGAAGGCGCTAACACGGCAACCTTTTTTATTTCAAATGTTTAATAAATAATAAAAGAAACGGACTGATTAACTAAAAAGTATGAAACAAGAATAATGTGAAATAAAATTATAAAGTAACCATCGCAGTCGGAGTCCTATTCTGGCTTCATATTATTAAAACATTTGTACATTAAGTTTGAAGATGTATTATGATTATTATGATTTTAGGATTGGCCCCGACTGCGACTTTTTAATTTTTGCTCTTTATAAATCCTTAATGATGACAGCCCAAATAGACGAAACATGAACTTTTATATAGCCTATGTCACCCACGGCATAAAGATGAATCGTTTGAAACCTTAACTGTCAAATTCGGTCCAGGAGTTTATGCTGTAGAGTGGTAGAAACATACATACACACATACATACATATACTGTTAAACATATTACCCTCCTTTCTTGGTCAGTGGGGTAAAAAATTATTTATTATAGTCTAATATACATAACTAGCAGTGTGCACGTTCTGTGCACGGGCATGCGCATATCAGAAAACGCTAAAGTCTTCAAGTAAAGAGGTCAAATATTATATTTTTTTTAATTTTTTATATTATTTTTTCAACTCACATTTTTTGGGGGGTCGAAGGTTAAGTTTCGCATTTTTTCAGGGGTCGCAAACAGGTAAAAAATTCCAAATAAAAGGAAAAAAATCATGAAGCGTCGAAAGTTGAATATTTATAAACCTTATAGTGTCCTCTAAATGTATATACATTTTTTTTAAATGTCTTGCTTAAAATATTAAATTTAAGTGGCACACATCATACCGGGTGGGACATTTAAACGGTTAAAAGTCGATATCTCAGAAACCGTACAAGATATTTTTTTGAAATTTGTTATTAAGCTTCAATACCCCCAGGGGACACCTTTTTATCAAAGTAGATTTAGATATAAGTGCTAAATTAATAAAATACAATACACTTTGAAGTATTACGTAACGCAAATTTTGATTATTTTACCCCCCCCCCTGTAACGCTATTTTCCTATACCATTAACATGGGCCTAACACTTCGAAATGACCCCCACCCCCCCTAGGAGCGTTACGTAATATTTGAAAGTTCCCTTCGTTATAACCAAAAAACGCTAAAAATAGGAGTTTTACCCCATTCTTACCCCCAATCGTTTACCCCCACAATAGGAGAGCCTTTTCTGCACTGTAAGCTTTATTATACTACGTGTAAACAACAAACAAAAACTACAGGTAAACCACTCTAAAAATAACCTTTATCCAATACATACAGATAATAAGACAATTACCAGCTTTATTTTAAATAGATAAACTCAATAATAACCCCCGCGTGGCTTTTACTTTATTGAGTGGATAATTATTTATTTTACCCACTCAACTGTCACTTGTCACATTATTTTCTTGTAAATGTCATTAAAATTTTTAATAAAAATATGAATTCCTAAGCTATTTATTCGATAAAACCTTGTATGGCACTCATAAGTAAACCGATATTGCCCTCTCGAAAATTAACCTGCTTGGCTGACGCCTCAGGTTAATTTTCTCATGGGCAATATCTTACTTTACCCACTAGTACCATAAATAACTATGTTTTCGCTTTCGCGCTACCACTAATGAAATACTGGATACATAACTTCAGGCGTACTCTTGTCGTTATTTTATTGGATTGGAAAAGTGCACATGAGAAACCAATGTTAGTTTTAGAGCGTAGTGTTTTTGTAATATTTTTATTTAACTAAAGAAAATAAAATAAAATAAATAGTAATTATATACCAAGGTAGAGAGGACTTTTTTATAGCCGAGCGTATTAAATCCCGAGCTGTGTAGCAGCAAGGGATTTAAGAGTGCGAGCGAGTTTTTTCTTTCTTTTAGATATACATGCGTATAAACTTTCACTTTGCCTTTACTATGTGTATGTATAGGTGTCTATGTGTGTGTATGTATGTATGTGTATATGTACATATAAATATTTAAATAATTATCCATTTAAATGAATGGTCGCTAACAAGCCACTTGATGGCTTTAAGACCATGTTTTTGTCAAAACCACTCAGTTATTCTAAATATAATTAATAAATAATAATTTTATTATGTAAATGTAGAATATAAGAAATATATTGTAATTTTTTATTTATTAATAAACCCTAATCTAATAATAGTCCTCTCTACCGTAGTTTATATATTAGTTTTTTCACTACTAGCACTATTTAACTATTTTTATTCAAATAATAAAATAAATTATTAACAGAAATTATATTTCTTGAAATTTTCATGAAAATCAAGTAGCCTTGATCAATGACATTTGCTCAAATAAATACTTTGAACTGACGTTTAAAAATGTAGTTTTTTATTTTTTTATATTTAGCTAATTATTGATTGTATTAATTGGTAATAATTATGATTAATTATATTTAATAAATAAAAATTTATTTAAAGCTATTTTTTTGGGTTTAATTAGTAAAAAAAAACTGAAACATCTAAAGTGACATAAATCAATTGTTTATAAAATTTATTCCTACTGGGAGAGAAAAAATTATTATTGCTATAGGTGAAGAAAATAGATTTCACAGTCTGAAAACATGATAAATAATGGTATGTTCTAAAGCTAGTAGCGAAAAAACATTTTTAACAACTTGTTTTATATTTTTGAAATTTTTTAGCATTTTTTTTTTGTTTTTTCTTTTATTCTAAATAAATTATATTATTTGTTTTATTTTTTAATTTAATTTTTTTTTTGTCAAAATATTTAGGTTTTTATTCAGTGTTTTTTTGATGTTTGCATCTTTGTATTATTTTTTTTGTAATAAAACCTATTTCCTGAAAACAATAAATAAGTAAAACAAATAAAGTAAATTTAAAAAATTGTTTTATTAAAATATTCATAAAATTTGTAATAATCAATTTATCACAGTCAATGATTAATAAAAATATATTGTCAGTTTTTTCAAAAAATATCACATGTACCATCAGTCTTATTTCTAATTAAAGCCATCATATTAAAGCATTCGTAGTTTCAAATTTCATGCGTTTTCACCATGGTCTCCAAACTTCCGTTTTGGAGCTGGAAAACTCCATCGGACCTGGTGAACCCACTGAAGATGCTCTCGAAGAATCAGGTGTTAATGGCATTTGATATTGTTGACTTTCTTGGTAAGATGGTACATTGACGGACAATGGTGACGTGTGACTATCCATCTGCTTCAAAGTTTGACCCAAATATGTCATTAAAGTAGTGCCTAGGTGGAGGTTGACTCCAGGTATGGAGGCCAAACATTGAGAAACTTCTTTCGCACACTGCGTAAATCCTGCACGGTATCTATCACTTTCAATAACTGGAGATAACCGTTTCTGCTGACGAAGCTTCTGCAAATGTTGCACGGTAAACTCCAGGATGTCAGCTTTTTCCATTTTCTGTACATTTTCATTTTGAATTTCCATGGTGGAAACCATCAAATCCTTTAATTCATCCAAACAACGGTTGATTCTGGCTCTTCTTTTTCTTTCGATCAAGGGTTTCATGACCTTTCTGTATTGGTCAGTCCTTGACATTGGTTTAACTTGTTGGTATTGCATCTCGTGTGTATTACTTCTAGCCATTTGTTGATAATGACGTTCGTAAGACATGTTGACTTTGATTGCGATAAACTCGGTATATTCGTATGTAATAGCTGAGTACTAGACTGCTAGAACGCTAGACTCTGAATGAACGAAAGGGCCGACCGGCTGGGCTTATATAGCGGGAAAGGGCCAGGTGAGACCCTTCGCATAATAGATATTACGCGTTGAGCAGAACATATGTTTATATTTCGGAAGGAGTAGTTCCCACGGTTCGTGTATGTAGTAGTATTATTATGATATGGTTTAGTAAAAAAATCTCTCTACGCATCTGTAGATATCTCGTACACACACTGCGACGCATTGAGTTAACTAGTTACGATTTTGAAAGCAGAAAAAAGGATTTTTGGTTTGTTTTAACTCTTATTATTTACTAAAAACTCTAGTATATATAGTATAAGAGTTAACTTCTGGGCTAATTCACACGTTATTTATCTCTTAGTTTAACAATATATTATAAAAGAATGACAAAATTTGGCGTTTAAGGATACTCTTTATCAATATAAAAAAAATCTAACAAGAATATCAATAGCACATTTAACTTTTTTTTAAACATATTTTGTGAAAATATGTTGCTTTTTAAAGGATTGTTCTCTAATATGTAGATTCTACATTTTTAAACTGTATGTTTTGTAGTTTATAGTAGAGTTTCATTAGAATCCAGAAATTTAAATTTCTTGACTTGACTTTTCCCGATTTCAAGAAAAAGAGAGTTACGTAGTCGATATTCTGGGTCAAGAATCAAGACTTTTCGACTCTTGGCTAAATTTTTGTAAACCTAAAAGTTTTAAGAAGGTTCTATTTACACACATTACGCAAATATAGATTTATTAATGATTGTCAATAATAAAAAACTATCTGAGCTACTTTGAGTATGTTTGGACGCATAATACTAAGGTCAACTTATCCTGCAGAATTTTGAGAGTCTAAAAAATCAAGTGTCTCGCTGGACGAGATAAGAAATTAATTTTCGACACTCCAAATATCAATAATATCATCCCGAGAAATGGTCAGGACAAAATAAAATTATTTTTTGTCACAAGTGGAAGTTAATGTCATTATATGTCATTTTATTTAAGGTCCCTAAAATAAAGTAACGCAATCTTTTTATTTATAGGTATTTTTCTAATTTAAAAAAAAGTACCTAACAAGTTCCTTATAAGAAGTTATAAGAGTTGACTCTTCCAACGAATAGATAAAAAGTTATTCTATTTTTTAACATATGGACATATTTTACAAAATTTTATGGATTGGAAATTGTTGGATTAAAACTAATCCTCAATTACTTACCGCGTCTTCTTAATGTTTTGTATTTTAAGCAGAACAGAATTAAAACATTTGAAAAATTGCGGGTTTTCCCAAATTTTACAACAAGATAATCCCAGTAATCCTTTGTTGAGATCGAGTAATTTTACCTGAAAAATCTGGAAAATCTATGTACAAAAGTCTCTATTTAAAGAAAAACGCGTGCCTATATGACTAAGAACGATTTAATTTTATTTTTGTCAAAAATAACTAAATTACACTAAAACGTTAAGTGTATTTTATAAATTATATTGTACTACTACATTTCGTATGTAGGAATTAAGGTTTTTTAAAACGTTAAGGTCCTGAACCCCCCACCAGGGCCGGACAGAGCCAGCCTGGGCCCGGGGAAACTTTATTTCCGGACTTTCACCTTTGAAGAAAAGCTTTACCCCGGGCAGAAAATTTTCGGCGGACCCCACTATCGACGCCGGGCCCCCATCGGAGGCTCGGGCCCCGGGGAATCTTCCCTCCCTCCCCTCTGAATCCGGCCCTGCCCCCCAGTGACCCTAGTGACCCCTATATCATCCATATAGGCTCTGATAAAAAATTAAATACTTAAGGTAAAAAGGTCCGAAATTTATCTTGTCCACACAGTCAAACCGACGAACAGACCGACAGAGGGTTTTTTAAACCTTTTTTAATATTTTTCCACAAATTATTAAAACGGGAGAAAATAATAAACAACACACCCTATTGAAAATGACGGGTCTGGGTACCATTTATACCCGCCCAGACCCGTCATTTTCAACAGGGCAGCCACACAAAAGGAAAAATAGGTCCGGATATTTTTCGGAGACCACTATATTCCTATGTGTTTTGAGATAACCTCGAAAAACTTTTCTTTAATTTACTCGAATATAAGGTTGTTTGAGATTATTTCCAAAACTAGTTGGACGAGATGCCATTTTGACCTCAAATTTGGATTTGGAAATACAATGCATTGCAATGGTCTCCAAGAAAATTCTTGACCTTTTTTTGTGTGACTACATGTGGCTACAAAAAGAAAAAAACGTCAAAAACTTCTCGGAGACCATGGTTTTAAGACCATGTATTTTAAGGAGCTGAATCTGAATTTGAGGTCAAATAGCACCTTATCTAATTAGTTTTGGAGATGCTCAAAAACGTTATTTTCATACTCGAATTTTTTTTTGAGGTTTTGCAGTTTTTTGACCTTAAAAATTCAGATTCTGCGCCTCAATATACATAGGAATAAAATAAGTCTCCCAAAAAATTTCGGACCTTTTTTTCTTTTTATGTGGCTGTGTATTTATTTTATTATTATTTTTTTCTATTTTATTATTTTATATTGAATGTATTTTATTACAATAAAGTTTAATAAATTTTTATATACACATAAGGCACATAAGGCACATAAGGCACATAGGGCACATAAAGCACATAAGGCACATAAGGCACATAATGCACATAAAGCACATAAGGCACATAAGGCACATAAGGCACATAAGACACATAAAGCACATAAAGCACATAAGGCACATAAGGCACATAAGGCACATAAGGCACATAAGGCACATAAGGCACATAAGGCACATAAGGCACATGAGGCACATGAGGCACATAAAGCACATAAGGCACATAAGGCACATAAGGCGCATAAGGCACATAAAGCACATAAAGCACATAAGGCACATAAGGCACGTAAGGTAAGGTAAGCGAATCCATCAAATCTAACCCAAAGTTCGTGATCCCGAGAATCCCTAGAGTCATGTTTTTCCCGAGTTTTGAAAGTACCAAAAAATGGGTGATTTGGGTGATGGGTGATTTATCAAATCTGACCCCAGATTCGTGATCAGTGACCACGAAAACCCACGGATCTTTTTAATAGCAGAAAGATGCTGATTTTCCTCCAAAGCCAATATATCGGTTTTCCGGCCCTCTAGAGGTTAATTTATAAATATAAAATGATTCAAGACAAGTCTTCTTTTATTTTCTCGTATTATCATGGTATGTTATATGTTTACAAATTATGGTAATACCAATATTATAAAACAAAAAGTACGAAAAATACCGTTCTTAATCCACGATCATAATTATTTTTACCCACATATTGCTTATTTTGTATTAAAATTCAATATTAATGTTTTAGTTTATTTAAAATTACTTTCAATTAATATTCGTGAGAAAACTCACATAAACCTGCTCTACTTTAATTAAAGTCTTAAGGTTCATAACCGGCTATCTACTTTTTCCCCAAAATTGAATTAAACCCTATATCACATTCCTCGTGAATTACATATTTTTTTCAGATTTTTGAGAAAAGTGGAGATAGCAGTTTTTGGTCATATAGGCACTAATTAATACACATCATCAACATGCACCAGACTATCTTGGCTTTTTAATGTGGGAAAATGCACCATGTGTTGTGGTATTTAATTTATAATAAAAACTACGATCGTACACCCATTTGGGAGTACTTACGCGTAAAGGTCCCTATTTGACCCTCTATTGTAAAGTGAATATTTTTAACATATGCATATACATGTACATGTATGTATATGTACAGATATTCCGTGACAGAAAGCAGTATATAATTTGCGTTGTTTTAAAGCATTTTTATTTTTACAAGCTTTTATTAACTTACAATGTTTGGATATTTATTTGTTTGTTTAGGGCAAATCTGCCAAATGCCTTTTCGCCCACTTAGAATATACTTAGAAAGCTAAAATTTGTTACACATGCTTAATTCGGCTCACAATACAAGTTTATATAAAACTTACCACCCAAAATTTGCGTTACGTAATACTTGAACGTTCCCTTAAGTAATAATCAAATAAGGCCTTATAGTAAAATCACGAATTTTATAATTTCCTTTTGGTATTTTAATATTACAGGTCCAGAGAATCAAGTTTAGATAGATCTGTAATTTGTTTGGTCTTTAAGAGACAGGCTCAGTGCCTATAGCTCATTTATCTAAAATTTGAATTAATTTGAATGGATAATTGGGGGAGTGAGTCTCTGCTCACTGATGCTGATTTGCATCTGTCATGAATTTTTGGGTGTTGCGACGAGGAATGTGGGAGGGGGATTTGGGGGGATGGAGTAGGGATTGGAGGGAGGTGTGGGGGGAGTGAAACTAGTTCACTGGTGCTGGAGATGCACCTGTCCTGTGTTTGTGGGCACCATTACTGGTTGAGGACATTTTTGATCTTTTTGTAAGTGTAGTGGATTTCATGATCGTAGCGAATCAAGTTTAGCGGCATTTAAAAGATTTTTATTTTGGAAAATGTTACGCCTTGTTACATGGGGGGTGGGGGTCAAAAATGGCCAAATTTTGGGTTACTTAATACTTGAACGTTCCCAAACATAAAAAAAAACAAAGTCACCCGCCGAATTGATAACCACCTCCTTTTTGGAAGTCTGTTAACAAAATGGTAAAATCACAAAAAAATACTTGCTTTTATTTTACCAAATTTTTAACTTAAGCATTACTTTCCTCAATTTAAAACTATTTGTAGCCTCATATGGGAGGATTGGTGTAGTGGTCTACGGAGTCTGTACATGACCAATCTACTACAACTAGGGTGAGTTCGGTTTTCACTGGCGCCGATTTGCCTTTTTCAGTTAATTAACAATTGAAATTTGGCGAAGGCATAAGTGAAGCGGACACTCCCTATAAAAACTGGTTCGAAAGTCAGTATAAGCCGTTGGTTCCCTCTACTACTAGTCCACTTAAATCCTGGACTTAGGGGATGCTTAATTAAGTAGAATAGTACGAGGTTAAACAAACAAACAAACAAACAAACAAACAAATATTTAGCAGAGTAATTTAAATTTACGAAATTGGTGCATGTAATTTAAATTAAATTACGTTTTTTTACAAAATGCATCATATCGCCAGAGCGTTATCAAAATCATTTATTTTATTTAAACACGTGTATTATAGTTAATTCCATTAAATCTAATTACACTCTGCAACACGCGTTAAATTTTTTAATGCCAATTAATAATACTTATTTTTCTAATTATATTTTTAGTTTAATATTATTAAAAATAAGAAAACAAAAAAAAAAAAATAAAAAAAAAATAAATAAAAAAATACAGCTTAGCTTTAGTTGGGTAAGTAGTGTAAAAAACTCCAGAGCGTTATCAAAATCATTTGATTTATTTAAACAGGTGTATTATATATAGTTAATTTCATTATTTTATTTATTCCAAAACCCGTGCTCTTCATTAAAGGATATTGACTTTGGTTCAAGAAAATGCCAGCCTTGAAACAAGAGAATATGGCTTTGAACATATACAAAGACACGTGTCCTTGGTTCAAGGAATCCGCTTTTCTGTCATTTGATTAGGATGATATTCCATGGGGGCAGGCATCTAAAAAAGCTGATGATTTGTCCCAGTTAAATGGTAATACTAATTTTGTTTGTATAAAATTATAAATAATGTAAAACAACATGCTCTTGTTACAGTGCGTGCATATATTAATCAACTCCGTAGGGGGTACGTTTTCGTATGACTACACCCAGTTGACGTATTTTGCCCGCCAACTCGGCCGGATTTAGCCAACGAGCACGTGCTGCACCCCTTGTTTTTTACCTTCTGTCGTCGTGGAACGTGGGAAATAAACGCTAACACTTTACAGTCTATTATTCCTGTGTGAATCTATTATAATCTGTTATAATGAGGGGATGTTTTGGTCATATGGTTCCAAAATAGGAAAAACTGTAATAGGACACTACCCCAGTTTATCTGAGATGACTTACTTTTTCTCACTACCAACTAGGTAAGTTGACATTACTTAATCAAGAAGTCGACAATAATGGAAAGTACTATATGGAGTTCAAACAACGAACTAACAACTCTTCTCTCTAGAATTCGCATACCGTTAATATAAAGTATCGCCAACATCTTGGTTTGTTTGTAAACAAACAGTAGGTATATTCAGGCCTGAACAATAACAATACAAGAAGTCAGCAATGAAGTCAAAAGAGTGAAAAGATTGTCCTACCCGAACGCTCTTTAAGTGTGCGACACTTACCGCAGGGGGACATCCAGACACATGACTACTATTTTTCTTTTATAGAGTGATTTAATAAAAAAATGATTTCTTGAATTGTCACACATATAAATGTCAAAAAAAATATTCATAAAACAACATTTTAACCCCTTGGTAGTGAAAAAAACGCAATGCATGACTCGTAGGTATTTTTATTCGCAACTGTATATGTAATACATACATTACATGTATTATTAAAGTTTGGGAAGTACGTGATTTCTTGTTCCACTGTTTTCCACGCCTGGACCTGACCTGTAATGAAAAATAGAGACCAGTAAATTAATTATTACTGGTCTACAATTTAAATCATTAATTTCAGCTAGATGGCGCCATCGATTAAAATGTCATTATTAATGCTTAAAGCAAGATGGCTGAAGTGCTGTTGTCATGATAAACACAAATATAATCTAATTCATTTCATTTAAAACACTTAAGTGTACAGTTTAAGTCAATGTTTTTTACTTTTGAGACTGAGAAGGATAATAAATGTTATAAACGGTGCCTTGTAAGCTATCAACAATTGTTTTTTATGGTTGTTTTTTTTTTGGGTTACTCGTATGTGAAACTTTAGTTTTATATGAATGTGCTTTTATTGTGAAATGAAGGAAAAAATATTTGTGGTAAATATGAATAGAACTAAAAAACTAATTATTATAGTATTATTTTCTTTATTTGAATTCAAACATCTAGGTTTCAAAAAAAAATAGTACTTTATTTTTAAATAAAAACAGTTGCGAATGAAATAGTATAGAGGTCTCCCGAAAAATGGTACTTTTCCTCGACCTATAAATGGTTTCGGAAAAGTACTTTTTTCCAAGTCGACCTGTAATACTATTTTTGTTTGCATAAAAGCTCACATCGGGACCTTTTTGTGGTTGCTAAAACCGAATTAAATGTCAAAATTTAAAAATTTAATGTAGCGGATTCAAAATTGCTACGAAATTGAAAGAATTTTATTTTTTTTAAGTGGGTTTTAATGTCGTTATTGATTTACCAAGCCAAATTTAATGAGAAAAATTAAAAATTTACTTATATTTTCAATATGGATTCATATGAAAAATATTTTTTTATTTTTTTGCAGTTTTGAATTTGCCATAATTAATATTAAATTGTTGACATTTAATTCGGTTTTATCGACCTTAAACTTCCCTAATACCAGTATCTCCTATATTCGCTAATTTTATTTTTCTTACCAGATTTAAATTCAGTTAATAGTATATTAGAGTACTAGTTTGGAATTTAGAAGTACTTTAGAAAGTACCGCAAGCGGCTCGTTTTCTAAACTTGTACTCGTGTGCTAAAAACGTGTTATGAAACGAGTGCTTTATAAAAATTTTTCTATTTTGCTCTAAAATTTAAAAAAACTTACATTTAAATTGAAAACTGATTTAGGCATTAGATTGGCATTACAGTTTACACCATGTTTAAAATTCTAAGAACAAATGATATTTTGATATATTTTATAGTCATCTCTTCTCTTTTTTACTGCAATTAACCAAGTCACAATTTTAACATGGTAAAAATAACCTAAACACAAATATTTGTAGAAAATTCAACTTTAAAGCGACATTGACATTTGCACGGAAAACGTCAAGCGATAGGCCAGGTCTGTTGCCAACCCAAAAGAACAAAAAGTACAGACCTCTTATGGGCCTATAAGAACACGCAAAATGAGTGTGATTATGGGCTTATACGAGTCGCAAAATAGAAAAAATACTTTCTAAAGTTAAAATACGTAAGAAAATGTTATCAATCACTGCGCGCAAACCATTGTAAACTAGTGTATTAAATTTGAATTGTAACTGGGTTAAAATTGCGATACATATAGTTAAACTGTAGGTACGGTTCGTTTTATGCAAAATAAATAAAAAATTGTTATTTTGTTTTTGTGTTTTTTTTTTCTGTTATCGGAAAATATAGTAAACTAGAATTACTGTCATTATAAATACAGATAATTACACAAACATGATATAGTAGATTTTCCTATAACAGAGTAAACAAAAAAATACAATTCAATACAAAACAAACCCTACTGGAATAAAATTATATTTTTAATGATCCATAATCATATTAAAGTTAGACATAAATAATTTAAAGATGTGGTTATCTCTACAAGAAGTGTTTTATTGAAAATAATATATAAAAATTTAATAGCTGATAATAAAATTGATCATTAAAATTAAAAACAAACACAATTACACAGTCACATAAAAAAATTGCAAACTAATATACTAAAAAGATGATGAATGAAAAGATTTGCCTTTTTATTCAATTCTTAATTATGAGTTTTTAAAATCCAAACCAAAAAAAGGTACATTTTCACGCTTTTATTTTTTTTTATATTTTTTTTTTAGTGTTTTGTTTTATGATTAAAATACCTACCCTAAAAATGTATACCACAAGAATGAGAATACTTTGTATAACCTTGTATAATACGTGTGAAACAGTTTTACGTACTCAGCTTTCGTAAAATATTCATTTTACAAGATTATTTAACATCAGCCACTCAGTTTTATGAATACTAAGCAAAACTGTGTTTGTTTGCTTTTGTAATTGGAAGATATATAAGGGGGATATCCGGTCAGGAAGCAACACGAGCCACAGATTGACTCGTCAGCAAAAATTAACATTAATGACTAATATGGCGTGATGGTACCTATATCGAAACAACTGGGGTTGCCAGATACAAAAATTAATCCTTTAATATTATTATAACATTATAAAGGTAACTTCTTCTTCTTTTTATAGTCGTTAAAAAGACATAAATAATTATTTTTTTCTACAACCTATAGTGTTTCCAAATATGCTATATATTTTTTAAATTTGGAGCTAAATATGTCACCAAGTACCATTTACAATGAAGCATTTTGATTGTTTTGTATTGCTTACTTGTCAACATAACCAAGCAAAACTTTTTTATTGTTTTCCTTATATATCAATTATTTTGTATGAACCAAACCCATAAATTCTTTTCATTTCACATAATTTGTAAAATTGTTCGTCAGAATTTCTTCTATAGCGAGCCTGGTGGTTATTCTTTTTCTGTCTTAAGGATTTTCTATTGGTGAAATCCCTTTTTGGGGATGTATAATTGTTCCTTTGGAAGTTGGGGTGATGGCTGATGGGCGGGTGATGGAGTTAACCAAACCAACGCAGCAAACGAAACCAAAAAAAAAAAAACAAAACGGAACCTTCAGATACCTTTTTTTTTTCATTTTTTTTTGTATTTTTCAGAATTTGTGTTAATTTGTAGGTTTTTATAATAAAAAGCACAATAAGTTAATTAAAGCCTTTAAAAACAATAGAAATAGGTAACACAATTTCAATATAATGTTGTCGTATAGATACTCTCAAAATACTTTGTCTCATAAACTGAGAAGTTACGCCTCTGGATACCTAACTTCACTTGTATAGTTTTACACAGTATTCTATGTTTACTTTATCTTTACATTATTGTTTTATGAAAGAAAAAGGAGAATTGATTAAGCTTTTACTAAACTTGTGATACAAATTATTCCTGTACAAACAAAGTTTTCTAAATAATTCGTTTTTATTCTGGCACATGTCAACTTTTTTACGATCTTGTAAGTTGGACCCTGTCACTTACGACGCTTGCCCATCTTGAGTTGCTATAGTAACTTAAAGATTGCTTACAAGCGGGAAGGCTGAAAAAATATACCTTTATTGGAAATACTATAGTAAGTGCTAGCATATCTATAATATAAAAAAAACTGTATATGTACACGGAAAGAAATTAGTGGGCTCTGCGCTATACATTATAAGATATTTGGTAACAGTGGCAAATTATAGTGATTTAAGCTATAGATTATAAGGGACACAATAACTAATAATGTTAAAAATAAATTGGAAACGATTATATATATATTACAGACACGATTATATTTATTACAGGCACTACTATAAATTTACAGAAATTTTATTATATTATAAAAATTATTAGCACGGACAATAATTAAATATATTTAAGCTATAAATGCCATACTATTTGTTATATTTTATTATTCACTAAACAATTAAAGTATTTCATATAAATTTTTACACTGACTGCCATAATTGTAAGAGAAAGCCTTGTATTTATATAATAAGCGATTATAATTTGCTTGGTATGTGTGTTATAGCGCTCCTAGCTATAATTTTTTTTTCCGTGTATCGTTGTCAGGTTTTGTTTACACATTATAGAATAGCTTGGAACTTGAAATTTGGGATGTACATAAAGTATGTTCCCACAACTAAGGACACTAAATCTTAAAAATCTAGTTAAATTTTCTGCGCCACAGATCTAGTGTCCTTACCCATGACCCCAAGAAAAATCCGAAACTCGACCTCCGACCCCCTAACACCCTTTCTTGGGGAAAAGTAATAAAAAAAACTAAATAGAAGCTTAAAATTTGGGTTGTGCATGGAGAATCCCCCACAGCCCCAGAAAAAGTCCAAAACTTGACCTCCGTCCCCTTACTATTTAATACAATGTCGTTAATTCTTTACTATAAGATTAAATTTTTTGGGTTTTCCATAAATTTACATGTTGATTCATATTAAAATGGTCTATTTACATTAATTAAGCTAAGCTACGAGCCGGTTAATCTTTCCGGATTAATCTTCTTTTAATTTTTTTGGTTTTTCCAAATTCTTGAATGAATACAAAATTGGATTACCTATTAGGAAGGTGTTCTGGGTAAAAAGACATCTTTTACAGGTGCGTAGCGTCAATTTTCTCAAATTTCTATTTAAGGTAAAAAGTTGGCAAAGTTACAATGAAGGGGGATAATACCACAGTAATGCATGATAATATAACTTGCACGCAGGCCAAATGCCCATTGTGCATACTACCTTCTGTGGACCACCGGCTTATAGTGACTTCCGAACCACTGTTTGTAAGGCATAGATACAATTTTTGTACAAAAATTCTTTTTTATAGAAATTGAACAAACTATTATTTCTGCCACTTAGTTTAATCTAAGGCAAGTAGATTCAAATTCAACAATTCAGGATAAGAGCGCAAAGAGAGCATCCTTACTGTATAGTCGGCCACAATTCTCCATGTCACAAGGAGAGCAGCCATACTGTGTAGACCTGGGATCCTTTGCTAAGGACCCTGATATCATAATAGTCGGCCACAATTCTCCATGCCACAAAGAGAGCAGCCATAATGTACAGTCGGACACAAATCTCAATGTCCTATCGCATGAACTAAATAATTTGTCTTCCACCGCGGGGACTCGAACCCACGCTCTAGCCGTGACGAAGTAAATATCAAATGCTTAAACCGCCACGGCCACAGCCACCAACTATTGAGTGACTTTTTTGACAGCGATTTAACTTTTTATTTAGTCATAGACGTGCCTATTTGAATAGTTATATAGGTTTCGGTAATCTGTCTTTGGTAGGTTTTTACCTCGGAAAGATCACTTAGGCGGAGACAATATGGTTGACCAGCAACAACATTGCTATCATTCATATGCGCAGGATTCGATTTATTTTTTTAGCTAGTGTATTTAATTTAATGTGGACAGTGTTTTTAATAACATTGAATAATTTAACAAGTTTAAAGGTGAATCATACATAATATGTACAGTTGCATCCGAAAAAAAACATGACTGAAAACATGATTGAAAATTTAGTTGCGTAAATTCAATAATTACAATACAAACAAAGCCGTTATCATGTTGACAATATTTGTCAAAATTACTTATAATAGTTATAAAGTAGGTAATTAGAAATATATTGGAAGCAGGATGTAAGGAAGTGATTGTTGCTAGTGATCTCTATAGAGACCTTTAATTGTGGCAAGGTTATTTAGTGTTTCGGAGAGTTGTGTTAAGATCATAGAAAAAAGAATAATGGTTAAGATTGAAGAAAAAATAGATGGGGGAGGCAAGGGCGTGCAAACTCGGAAAGAAAGAAGATATCAAATGAAATACAGGATGAAAATTTACTTAATTATTTGAGAGAATACCATTTACAAGAAGCGGTGCATGCTATAAACAATACAAATTTTCCTGGGTCAAAAACCATCGCCCGTCGCCGCATCGAAAGTTCCAATATTAAAAAATCGAAAAAAAACCTCCGGAAAAACCTTTTTTTAAACGAAAATCATAATTTTCATAAATTATGTGTTTGGTTTGGTTTTTTTCATAACATTTACTAAATATTGTGTTTTAATTTTTGATTTGATTAAATATTCTAAATGTTTTTTCAGTTTATTATTTATTATCATTATCTTTTTAATATTCGACATTATTCGCATGCATTTTCTGTAATACACTTTGAAAAAACTGACAATTAATTGTCAAATTAATCTAACCTATTTCTTAAAATCTTACTTAAACTATAAAATAATTAGTAAAATTGACATTTTAGCATATTTAAATCTTGCGTTTTTTGTGGGTCCAACTCTACATATTATGAGATTAGTCTCCCCTACCTGGTGATATATCTTGATCTGGTAAATTATTCGAAAGAAAAAAGCCAATAAATATGATATGATTTTTTTTAAATGACACAAAAAATCGCCGTAGAACTTATAGGCTTTTCTGTTCGGATTTTTATAAAGATAAAAAATCCCAAAAAGACGGGAAAAAATCATGAAGCGTTGAATGTTGAATATTTATAAACCTTATAAATGATTTCAATACATTTTTTCACCTTGAGGAAAAAATTAAATTTAAGTGGCACTTATTTTTTTACGGCTGTATATTTTAAATTTTAAAATATCAAATAGGGGGTATCAAATCATAGAAAGATATTATTTCCATCTCCGGAAGCTACAGGTAAAAAAATTTAAATTTTTGGGAAAAATTAGATTTGATTTCTTTTGTATATTTTTAGGTTTAAAACAATGAAATAAACCTAAATACTAGGAAACTACCAAAATATTCAAATTTTTCATTTTTTTTAAATGGCGTGTTTTTATTTTTATTTTTTTAACAGCCTAATTTGAAGTTGAAAAAAAACTTTTTTGGTCATTATATAACTTTTTATATTGAATTTGAATCTGATTAAAAACCAACCACAATCCATTTAAAAATTTTAAGTTGTCCCCTCTCCCGCCTAAGGGTGTGGATGAAAAAAAATCAGCTTTGATAAAAAGGTGTCCCCCTTGATATTGAAGTACCAAATTTCAAAAACCTATCTGTTACTGGCCCACCCGGTATGCAGTGTGCCACTTAAATTTATTTTTTTACGCAAGGTCGCAAACATTTTCAAAAAAATGTATTCAAATCATTTAGAGGACACTATAAGGTTTATAAATATTCAACATTAGACTCTTCATGATTTTTTTTCGTTTTTTTTTTTTTTGATTTTTTCCTGTGTGAGTCGTCAAAATAAAATAAAGGCTTTGTTCTAGTTAAAAAAATAATTCTGTATATGAATATCATTTTGTTAAAAATATGTATTAGATACTAACCTACGTAAACATTTTTAATATTATGTATGATATATGTTTTGTTCATATCACCGCAATTATTTTTTATTCATAAGTATTTAAAGTCAATTTGCATGCGATATTTTTTTGCGCCTTATCTAGTTACTTAGCTAGAACTATGGACTTTGGATAATAATTTTAATAAGTTTTTTTCCTACGATTGTACACACAAAGAAAAAATATAATATAAAGCATTTGTGATACTTGTGTTAGATACTTGTTGCAAGTAATGTTTGGTTTACCCAACAATTAACACTAATAGTCCAGTCATATTAGAATTTTGTTAGGGAATAATTCCGACTTGTCTAAATTTCTGTGTACGCATTCTCTTTGTCATTATCAGTCATCGGCGAATTTTCAGTGCTCGCATAGGCGCCGCGTCGATTCTATCGTTGACGCGAGGTTTTAAATATTTACCTTTTTATTTCTTTTTATCTTGATTTCTTTTAATGATTACATTTAAACGAGTTAGGTGGGAAAAAAAGTTATTGATAAATAAAAATTAAAAACTTTCGTATTCTTAAAAGATAAAAATAGAATATATATACATATTTATAGTTAATATGTATAGTCAATATTATTTTTATTTTTAATTTTGCAAATTTTGGTGTAAAAAAGTTTTCTAAATTTTCACCCCCTTGCACCCTCCCATCACAACTTTTTTTTTCAAATAGCACACATCGTTGAAAAGGTTATTTCTAACGGTGTATGAAAAAGCCGATAACTGCTTATAACCTAAAAGTTAATCGGGTTATTCCAGACCTACGGCTGAGTCAGGCTTAATTATCACTAACTTAACCAAGCCGTTCTGTCCTTATTGGCCAAAAAGAAATATGGCTTCTCACCTGACCAATAATACATACATTTGTAACTTCCTATCCGTTTGTAACTGAATATTTAGTTACAAATGGATAATAAGTTATGATCCTACATAAAAGTACTTTAATTTTTATTAAAAACACTATAGTTCTAAAGTCACGTACTTTATTATTTAAGGACGGACATGAAATGGTGTGTGTTTTTAACGAACATTAAAGTACAATTGTAAAGGATAATAACTTCCGATTTCCTATCCATTTGTAACTGAATATTCAGTTTATTTTTTACAGTGTGCTTGTTTTAAGTAATTATTTCTCTGTGTGTAGCTACAAAATGATGTAGGTAAAACATAAATTTTTAGTATTAAAAATTTTAATACTTTTACTTTACTTAAAATAACCTCGAATAAAACATTTGTATACCTATACAAATTTTTATCGCATACTTAATAACATTAAAAAAATGTCTGTTCGTCCTTCTGTCCATCCATGTTTTAATTTTTTTTGGTAGGTACAGAATATCCGATCAATATATTTTTAGTAAAACTTTTTCACGAGAAAAACAACCTTCAAAAATAAAAAAAGTCGTCACTTATCAATGACTCATCATGTACTTAATTGGTTAATTCAAAAAACTGAAAATTAATTTTTAGAGATACGATGTTGATAAAGTATCACGGCGATATGGAAGTACGGGATCTAAAAGTTAAAAAAACTTATTGGATTTTTTTTTGTCTAATAAGATTGTTAAGATACATCATTATCTCAGATTCCTAGACATACAAATTAATAATATTTTCTGAAAATAAAGTAAATTTACCCAGTATTAAAAAAATATCATTATCATGTTTAATTTTTAAGAAATTCACCAATCACAGGCAGTTTTAATTTTTAAGAAACGTCAAAATAAACGTCAAGTTAGAGGTTAAAATTAAAACTTAAAATAAACTGGGTAAATACACTCTAATTAAGATAAGCATTAACATCCATAATAAATTTCTTATCAATGTTTTTTTATTGATACTTTATAATCAATGATTGATTAACAGTCCAGCACAATAAAATCAAAAGTATAAGGTAAGCAGAAGAAGCAGAAACTAAACAACAAAATATTTTATCCACGGCCGTGATTAATAGGCCTATTAATCACGGGTCTATAAAAATAAACCGTTTAAAATTTAAAACGACGGTGGATAAAGTATAGAACTCTACTAGCCTATAATAGCTATTAATCATTCGTGTGATTAGGCCACTTGCCTTTCGGCTCGTGTCCCAAAATTCAACCTCATTGATTAATAGTAATTATTATACGCTCATTTAATAATATACTATTAATATAATATATTATTAATTTAGATATCAGGGGCGTGTCCAGAGGTCACTTTTGGCAGGACAGGTTAGCTATTTTTGGGCAAAAAATTACTAACTTTCCTTAAAAACTTGGTATTTTATGGGGTTGCAAGCCTCCACTTGCCTGTGGATCCGTGTTAAAGTTCAAATAGATATTCAAATGTTATTTTTTTAATTTTTAGTAACACTTTAAAACATTATTGTAACGAATTAATTAAGGTTAAAATATACTATATATAAATCCAAACAATAACAAACTATTAAAAAGTATAAATTATTTAATAATTTTTGATTATTTTGAAATTTTCTTTCTTTTGTTAATTCTATTTTTTTATTTTATTTAAATTGGATTCTTTTTTTATGTATATTTTTTAATGTTTATTTTTTATTTTTTTGTGTTCCTGAAAATGTAAAAATGGGAAAGAAAATGCATGTATAATATTTATAAAAACATTCATATTTATTCAAAAAATAGTATTTTTAAAATATAAAAATACAATAATAGTTATCACAGGTTTGCTTGTGATATAAACAATTACAAAAATGTACGGCATATTCATTTAAAAAAATATTTTGATTGCTACATTTATATTAAAAATTGCCTTTTGAAATCACAGGTACTCATATGTATATCACATAATATTAACCTAATAAACTCTTTCTTATACAATTAAATATAATTTTTTCCCTAACATTATTTCTTTTATTTAAAGCTCACGTGTTATTTTTACTTCTGTCAAAGAATTAAAGAAAAAGAGATCAAGATCCTCTATAAACTAAACCTAACTTTAAAGCTTGAGCAAAACATTTAAAACTTATCATAGTCTTTTTGTCTACCACGGTCTCCAAACTGGTTCGGCTGTTTGGGCAACTTTTAACAATCCTGATGTTGTGGTACAATCCATTGGCTGTGCAGGACTGTGGGTATTCCTGGAAGATGTGGAAGAAGCAGGAGTCAAAGGCATAGAGTAACTTAAACTTGTGATTTCTTCCGAAGAAACAGGTGAACTTGGTGGTGTGTAAGGATTCGTCACTTGTATAACTAGTGGTGACACTTTATCCATTTCATTCAATCGGTGTCCTAGGTGAGTCATCAGTTTTGTTCCTAGGTGGACATCAACTCCAGGAGTTCCGGCAAGGCATCTGGATACTTCGTTAGCACAATGTGTGTATCCTGCTCTGAATCTATCAGCATCGATCACAGGATTAGCACTTAATCGTTGTTGACGGCGTAACTTGTGAAGGTGACGAACTGTCAACTCCAAGATATCAGCTTTTTCGAGTTTGGATACGTTTTCACCCTCACTTTGTAAAGCTGTCACCATCAGTTCTTTGAGTTCATCCAGGCAGCGGTTGATCCTGGCCCGGCGTTTTCTTTCCAACATTGGTTTCATAACTTTTCTGTATTGGTAGGTTCTAGAGATTGGTTGAGTTTCCTCAACTTGTAACATTTCGAAAGACATAATCACTTTGTTTATAAACACTTGGTAACACACTAAATTTTAGATGTGCACAGGTCGAGCAGCGAATGCTGAATGACTTGAGCCGGTGGTAGGGGCTGTATTTATACCAGAACCAGGTGACGAACATTTGAGCATCGAAACAGCCAACTCGTGGGAAACTTGGAAGCAAGCGCGTTCCCACACTATAGCCACCTGTAGTAAGCTTAAAGCGTGCAGCTGCCTGTCCCTATCTCACTCGGGTGACCTCTCGCTCTGGTATTAACAGTGGTGAGATAGGGGAGACGAGAGCGATTAACTTGATATGCGGCGCGAGCCAAACGCATGGTCAAAACAATGGGGGAATATTGTGATCTATTCTGCTTTTATTGAGCTCAAATATTTACAGACTATATTTACTATCCACCTGGTCCATGGCGTGGCTAAGAACAATATTTTATTAGCTAAAATTAATGATTTTTGAGCAGATTGTAGTATATTAAAGTACTAGTTTCATAACATACGTTTTTAGCGCACTGCAAGTTTAGAAAACGAGTCGCTTGCGGCGAGTTTTAAAAGTACTAGTGAGCTAAAAACATGTTATGATATGAATGCTTTATACAATTTTTTCTATTTTGCTCTAAAATTTTAAAAAAACTTACATTAAATTGATGACTGATTTAGGGATTTTTGTTTTGGGTTGTCATTACAGTTTTCGCCATGTTTAAAATTCTAAGAACAAATATTATTTTGATATATTTTATCTTCATTTCTTCTCTTTTTCACTGCAAGTAACCAAGCCACAATTTTAGTACGGTAAAAAATAACCTAAACACAAAATGTTGTAGAAAAATTAAACTTTAAAGCGACGTTTACATTTGCATGGAAAACGTTAAGCGATAGGGTTTTATCTGTTGCCAACCCAAAAGCAAAAAAAAGTACAGACGTCTTATGGGCCTATAAGAACACGCAAAATGCATGATTATGAGCTTATAAGAGTCGCAAAATAGAAAAACAATTAAAAGTATTGAAAACTAGTCACAATATGTTTGGGGTAATTTGTTGTTTCTTTGTTTAGTTGGTTTTCCGATATTTTAGTTGCTTGCCGGTTCAGTTTCTGAGAGCTTTCGTCAGAAAACGCTCAATTAGTCAAAATGCAAGAAAACCAAATAAGCAAAGCAATGACTGATCATTTCTTTGATTTTCGTAATATTTGTGAACAGATAGTAAAGTTTTTTTTGGTATAGTAAGAATGTTCTGAAATCCATCGCTCTACAAACTATTATTATTATTCTTATATTTCACAAAAATATTAGATAAATTGTTTTCTCTAAAATATATGAGCAAGTTAAAAACTTTTTGATACTGACAGTATCAAAATTGTTCTAGACATCTAAATATGCTATATATTTAGAGTTCTAGATTGCTTTAAGTCATATTCAAGACAAATTTTGGAAGCAAATGGAGAAAAAGATATTGTATTACAAAAAAAAGATCGTTGCTTATGAAATTTATATTACTAATGATATTACTAATTTATTTAAAACCATATAAAAGTGCTAGTTACAAATTATAAAAGCGAGACAAAACATCTATTTCTTCATATGCACTAAAACCGACAAATGCAATGCTTTATAGAAGTCTGTGTGTACTTTTTTAATTTTTTTTTATTAAGAACATGTTAATAAAAAAATAAAAATCCTAAAGAAAGGTTTCAAGCACTACATAGTACCTATTTATCTATTATATTCAAGTTAAATGTTGTGTTATAGTCTCCCCTACTAATCCTAATCTATGAAAGTCACTCTTTCTCTTTCCAATTGCGGATTTTATTACTATTTTCCTTCCTCTTTCCACTTTTACGGTTTGTATGTGCTTTTCGTTTCCTAAGGACATTTTTAAAAGGAAACTTTTACCGAACGCGTGCTAGACACAAGTCAATTTTTATCTCGAATATGGTGACTATTAAAATTAAATGAACCCCTGTGAATTTAATACAATGGGATTTAGTTTATAGAGATAGCGTGCAGAAAAATGACACTGTAGTTGGCACGTGATCATAACAAGATATGAATTAACTGAAGTAAATTCTATTAGGGAACGTTCAAGTATTACGTAACGCAAATTTTGATTATTTTGGACCCCCACCCCCCCCCTGTTACGCTATTTTCCTATACCATTAACACGGGCGTAACACTCCAAAATGACCCCTACCCTCCTAGGAGCGTTACGTAATACTTGAACGTTCCCTTATTCAGATCTATAAAATCTTATATACAGGATAATCAGTAACTGTGCTGCCAAAAGACGTGATTCTACATCAAAAAATATGAAGAAAGGCTTCTATAAAGGTTGGTCCGAAAATGAGCCCTTCAATGGTGAAGGTCACGTGGTTCTAGCAGCCATATTTGATTTCCTATAGTGATTTAGTGTAAGGGCTATTCAGATTCAGAAAGAAGAGTTTAAGACCTTTCATTTGAGCCTTTATAGACCTCAAATGGACTTCACCAATTTTGCCTAGGTGGGGGGTCGCTCGTTCAGAAAGAATACCCCATGTGTATATTCAGATTTGATGTATAATTTCTTAAAATTATTTCCCTTTTCTAATCTAATCTACATGTATACAAAAAAATAATTATTTTTATAATTTAGGATCTAATGACGATTTATTTTGCTTCCAAAATCATAGTTTGTGTGTCCTTTTCTTATTGAAATAAAAATTGCATGCAGAGCTTTAACGGGAATTGTCTATAGGGCACGTGCTAGACACAAGTCAAATTTTCTCTCGAATATGGTGAATCACCATATTATATTGGTAATGAACCCCTATAGATTAAGTTTTAAATTAATACAATCGATTTCATTTTATGAATAACGCGTGTCTATGAGAAATGTACCTATAGTTGACACGTGCTTCTCCATAACAAGAAATTAATTATTTGGAGAATTTTTTGCCGCAGAAATCTATTGACTTGGAGATTTGTTTTAGAAAATTAGATAAACTTCTTTAAATCATACCAATTGGAATCAGTTATATCAAAAACATTCAATAGATCTAAAAGCATTAAAATTTTACAGAGAACTTCCATAAAAACTTTGTCTTAAAATTGACTTCCAGATTTCTCAAGTAAACAGATTATTGTGACAACATTAATAGAAGGAACGATGCGTTTATGTCTTTCTAACATTATGGTTCTGGTTATGGTTATTAGGGTGGAGGGTAGCTATCTACACGCACTTAGGCCACTTAGCTGGGCCCATTGTACTACCTCCCTTTGGTCGCAGCAATTTAGCCTCTCAGCCATCCAATTCTTTGAATATATCTAAGAAGATGTCTGGGAGTGATGCTGCTTATACCGGCCATGTCGAGCCAGTACTCGTCTAGCATGGACCCTCTTATTAAGGCTAACGCTGGACAGTGACATAACACATGTTCCATTGTTTCCTCTTCCATCCTCTAACATTATATTTAAATATTAGCAACATACAGGATACACAGTGCTGATGATTCCCAAAAAGGATGAAATGGTCTTTTGTTCATTGGATTTTAACGATAGAATTAAAACTTTTTGTAAAATAATAAAAATAGCCAAGAATAAATAATCACGCGAACACTGAACCAAAAATTTACTTGATATCTGTAAAAATTACATTGATTTTGGACCAATATTCGTTTTTAATTGTGACAACGAAAATGTTCTTATATCAATGCTTAAAATTGGTTGTCTAAATGTAAAATGTATTAAAATAATAAAATTCGTTGATATAATGACCTTATACATAAAGGCAAGGAATTTTAAGCATCGGTGAAAACTTTTTTTCAGTGTACAGCGGGCCTTGTCTTAATCCATAAAATTTATTCTTTCCATTTTAGGTTGCACACTGTTGGGATTTTCCCTTCTTTGTATTCATAGTTTCATTCATATATTATTTTTATTCCATAAGGATATTTTTAAAAGAAATTTTCTATATGGCGCGTGCTGGACACAAGCCTATTTTTCACTCTGATAATATTATGAAGACTTATTAAATGAACCCCTACAAATAAGTACATATAAGTACATTAAGTACGTTTATACAATAGTTCATTTTATCGATATCGCGTGTCTATGAGAAATGAGGCTTTATTTGACACGTGTGTTAATCCGCAAACAATTAATAGCACTGAACCACAAAAAAAATAATCTGAACCTTATTCAGTGAACAGGATACATTGTTTTTAATATTTTTTGATTTTTTAAAATTAATTTACCTAAATTTTGTAATACAAGGGGTTAAAAGAAGTCCAAACCAGTCAAAATGTAGAAACTTTTGTATAACTCTAGACGCTGATCCTTACACCACCAATGTGCTAGATGGATCCAATTTTGAAACAACAAATTTTCATATTTCACCCTATATATAAACTAAAGGAATTTCTCTTGTCAGGATTATTAAATTACCCTCATTTATGCAAAAATAGGTACTTACAATGTATATTTATCAATAACGCGTGTCTATAAAAAATGACCCTGGACGACACGTGTATAACGAATATAAACTTAGGTATAACTTATGCATTTTTAGTAATTTTAATGGATCTAGTACTTTTTTTAAATATATGTATACAGGGTGTATTTGAAATAGCCTAGGAAATTTTAACAGGTGATTCTACATGATAAAATATGACGAAAAGTTCCTATAAACATATGTCTAAAAAGGCGTCATAAGGGAGCTACGCCCCTTTGAAATTGGCTAAAAAAATCGGTTTTTATGTAATAACTCAGGAACCCTTTGAGATATATCAACGAGGTTTTGCACGTCAACTAATCCTACCAAGTTCCGTTTTTATGTGTTATTTTCATGTACTTATTTCAACCAGGGGTGTGCGAAACGGGGGGCTTATCAGTTTTTTATCCCAAACTTTTTTCTGTGTAACTTTTTTGCAATTTTATTTTTGAAATATGATTCCTCAGGTCAAAATACATAAAAAAGGTACTCTTGTTGTAATACTGTAGGATTAACCGTTTTCGAGAAAAGTTCATTTGAAGGTGAAATTTCACGGTTCGAGGACGAAAAATTAAATACTAAAATGTCGAAAACCAAAATTTTAATGATGCAATGTTATTCTACATCAAAAACTAAGAAAAAAAGTTTCCATACATGTAGGTCGAAAAAACGCTTTTAAAGCTACCATAGCCCTTTAAAAATGGTGCATATTTAGGAGACCATAGCTCCATTAGGATTGATTTTTGGAAGTACCTGTATATGAGGTTTTTTTCTTAGTTTTTAATGTACATTCGCCCTGCATCATTAAAATTTTGGTTTTCAACATTTTAATATTTAATTTTTCGCCCTCGAACCGTGGAATTTCACCTTCAAAGTATTACAACAAGAGTAGTCTTTTTATGTATTTTGACCTGAGGAATCATATTTCAAAAATAAAATTGCAAAAAAGTTACACAGAAAAAAGTTTGGGACAAAAAACTGATAAGCACCCCCGTTTCGCAAACCCCTGGTTGAAATAAGTACATGAAAATAAAACATAAAAACGGGCCTTGGTAGGATTAGTTGACGTGCAAAACCTCGTTGATATATCTGAAAGGGTTCCTGAATTATTAAATAAAAACCGATTTTTTTTAGCCACTTTCAAAGGGGCGTAGCTCCCTTATAACGCATTTTTAGACATATGTTTATAGGAACTTTTTGTCATATTTTATGATGTAGAATCATCTGTTTCCGACGCTATTTCAAATACACCGTGTATATATGTGTATCGTAAAAATTAGTTTTTATCGAGTTTAATCGTTTTTTATGTATGTTAGTTCTGCTGGGTTTTCAGATTAAAAAATCAGGACTTACTTGTATAATATAGGAACATATTTTTAGATTATGTACTTTTTACTACGTTTAACTTCTTGAATTAAAATATTTCATATTCTATTATTACCCTGGTAGGCAATCCCTTTTTTAACGTCAGAAAAAATGGTACAATGAGAAACAAAAAAAATAATTTTGATATTCTTTTGTATACTTTAATTTTGGTTTTAAAAGAGGAAATATTTTTTGACTTACTTTAAGTAATTGAGGAAGCGAATTTCAAAACGCATTTTTTGACATTGTAGATTATTGTGATTGTTAAAGCCGATTTCAAGATCATTGCAACGATGGGCAGACTACTTGTGCAGAGATGAGCGGGGATTGTGAGTTACATTAAACCCCAGATAAAATGATACATGCAAAATTGTATACTCGTGTCAATCTGAGAATGCGACTGACGTCACAGCGCGTAAACTAAACACCACTCTGTAGGGTAATTGAAACTTATTTCTTAAGATGTAATAAATGATTTTTGTTTATATACATTTTCTATAAAATAATTACGTATTAAGTCTTAATAAATAAGTTCCAGTTACACTACAGAGTGCATTTTAATTTACGTGCTGTGACATCAGATTCGCATTCTCAGATGGACACGAGTATATGTTTTTTTATGAGTTTTTGTTAACGAGGAGGAATTTAGTTTACGCGTTAGGATTTCAGAGTCGCATTCTCAGATTGTCACAAGTATACAATTTTTCATGTATCATTTTATCTGGCGTTCACTGTAATAGAATAGAATAATAAATATGTGCCTTGATTTATATTTATTTATTTATTTATTTATTTAAACGGGAAACCCCATTACAAGTAAATTTAACAAAAATTAAATATAAGAAAAAGAATAATAAATAATAACTTTTTTAATAACACTTATTTATTCGGAATACAAGACTGGATTTTTCATCGGACTTTTGCATTTTTTAGAATACAGTTTTACTAGCTTGCAAATGTGGTAACTATTATACAGAGCGGTCCAAAAGTCAACAACCCCCCCTCTTAACTTTTGAACGAGTTTAGATATCGACTTCAAATTTAGAACTCTTAAATAAGACAACTTAAACTATCTTTAAGCATATATTTGATACTTTTAGCTCTTAAAATGTGGGCAGGGGGCATGGGGCGACATTTTTTTAAATGGAAAGGTGGGTCGTGTGATACATCATTTTAAAGCTTATACAATTCTCCATTTAACTGTTTATTTTTTATTTTTTTTAAACATTTTTTTTGGGTTTAAAATAGGGTTAAAAATGGGTATTTTTGTCAAAATTTCTCTAAAAAATCCAAACAATTTTTTAAAAATGCCTAATTTCATAATGAAAAAAAGTAAATTATACTTTTAAACTAATTTTAGTTGACATAAATAAAAATTTATAAAAAAAAAACTTAAAAAATCGAATGTTTTAGCACAAAAAATTGAAAAATCAAAACCTTAAAAAACATTTTTAAAAAATTTAAAAATATTAGTTTAAATAGAGAATTTTATAAGCTTTAAAATGATGTATCACACGACCCCCCTTTCCATTTAAAAAAATGTCCCCCCCTGCCCCTCTGGCCACATTTTAAGAGATAAAAGTATCAAATATATGCTTAAAGATAGTTTAAGTTGTCTTATTTAGGAGTTCTAAATTTGAAATCGATATCTCAACTCGTTCAAAAGTTAAGAGCCCCCCCTCTTGTGACTTTTGGACCGCACTGTATATAAAAGTTTAAGCTTCTGCGTCTATAGATTTAGTGACAATATTAGACAGAAAAAGACTTTAAAATTATTATGGATGAATTCATAACAATAATTGTAATTCTTTGTCTCTTTATAACAATTATTTTATTTTCTATAGATTCATTTCAACTTTTCTTTTGGTCGCGTGCTATGCATAAGTTGATCTTTCTCCATATGGTGACTTGTTAAATAACCCTCAGTATATACAATGTATTATACATATAGGTATTAATATGTTCATTTTATCAATAAAGTGTGTCTATAAAAAACGACCATGAACGACACGTGTATAACGAATACCTATAGTAAACTAAAGTATAATATAGCTCTACATTATACTCTAGTGATTTTAAAGAATCTAGCCCTTTTCCTGCAAAATGTTATGTCGAAAAAATTATATTAATTATATTAATAAATTATTATGTTATTCCACCTAAACATAGTTTGTGTGTGGAATTTAAAGAAATATTTATAATACATTTTACTTACTGGCTAATTATCTTAAATATACATTGTATGTATATTTCACGTGCATGCTTGAAAAAGATATCATTAATTAAACATTAACCATAGTAATTCCATTTTGTATAGTTATCAGTCTGGCTGATAGGCAAATTTGCTCAAAGTCTAAAATAAAATGTTTTAATAAAGTAAAATCAATAGAAATATTTACAATTAGATTCGAAATAAGTACAATCACATCAAGTAGTGCTCTACGTACTTTAAAATTGTCTAATGCCACGAGATAGGCGAGACTTTAAATTATTGTTTTATTTTATAGACTGCATAGGTTTTTTACTGGCGATGCCCCGGTCGTAATTATTTCCAGACAGCAAATTTTCATGAAAACAGCGAATTTTTCCCGCATAATTCTCAGCCTCTTGTGTAATTATATATCATAAATTTTTGAATATAAGTAATTCGGCTAAAATATATAAAATTAAAGGTTTCAGGCACTTTTTAAAGGAAATATTATGAATTTTTTTTTTCACTGTAGAGCCTAAAAAACTGGTAGTGGTGAAAGTTCTCCATTATTCTGATCCAAATTAATTCTACACCAAGTACTGACACTAAATCAAATCTGTCTAATTTAAAACATAGAGCGCTTTTTTCCGCTGTTGCCAAGCCGTGCATGAGCCATGTTGCTTTAAAATTCGCTAAAATATTTCAAACAATGCGCGAAAAATAGTTGTCAAATGATAGAACAGTAGAATTTCAAATCATTTAACAACCATTTTTTGCGAATTGTTTGAAATATTTTAGTGAATTTTAAAGCAACATGGCTCATGCACGGCTTGGCAACAGCGGAAAAAAGCGCTCTGTGTTTTAAATTAGACAGATTTATTTGTAAGTGTCAGTACTTGGTGTAGAATTAATTTGGATCAGAATAATAGAGAACTTTCACCATCGCCAGTTTTTTAGGGTCTACAGTGAAAAAAATACATAATATTTTCTTTAAAATGTGTCTGAAACTTTAAATTTCATATCTTTTAGTCGAGTTACTTATATTTAAAAATTTATCTACATAATTTATTGATTTTTTTTGCCCCCACCTAGCGAGAAAATAAATATATACATATGTTTATATAAAAATACTACCAAAAACTTTTATAAATTGGGCCATCTACATATTAATATTTATTTTATAAGGGAACGTTCAAGTATTACGTAACGCAAGTTTTGGTCATTTTGGACCCACCACCCCCCCCCCTGTAACGCTATTTTCCTATACTATTACCATGGGCGTAACACTCCAAAATGACCTCACCCCCCCCCAGGAGCGTTACGTAATACTTGAACTTTCCGTAAGGGGGGTTAGCCAAATTTATTAGATTACCATTAACTTGTTGTAAATATCTATGTAAAAAATACGTATTTAAAAAAACTTTATTATTTTTCTCCGTGTTCCGCAAAAATCCGCAACTTTTTTTTCCATAGAATAATATTAATATAGGTAAAGAAAAATGTGCATGGGAAGGGACAAGTGACAAATGGTGACTTTTTTTATATTTATGATTTAAACTGAGTTACTATTTTCACGTTTCAAGGACCTTTATTTATTTATTTATTTATTTATTCATTTATATCATGATACAGACACTTTATTTATTATGTGATATATTTTTTGACATACCTGAGTACAATTAAGTATATATTCTATGATTAAAAAATTTGGTGTGTAAAACATGGCTTAAGAACTTGAAATGAAGATTTTTACGAAAATAGGGGATTAAATGTATTTTTAGGATTGATTATATATTTATCATATTAAATGCTTTAATTTTAAGTAATAAAAAGTCCAAAAATGATTACTTTTCAAAAAAAATAGCCCTAATTTCGTGCAAATACGGTTCAAAACCCCATATTGACTACGCCTTAACAAATTTAAAGTAATGGACATTGGTCTACATCAACATAATCAAATAAAACCATTTAACAGATATTTAGAAAGATAGAAAAAAAATAACATTTTGGATCACCCTCAGGGGGTAGCCTTAAACAAAGATAAATGGAAAGTCAAACCACCCCGGATTTTTTTATTTTAGGTTGTTTTGGGGACCTTTCCAAATAGTTTTTGACAAAATTGAAATTTGTCCCTGTTTTTTTTCCTGGTCCACTGTGTAAATAACCATAGTAAAATGGATGATATAATATTACGCAAAACATGATGGAAAGGTCCATTTGGAGTGTTACGCCCATGTTAATGGTATAGGAAAATAGCGTTACAGGGGGGGGGGTCCAAAATGATCAAAATTTGCATTACGTAATACTTGAATGTTCCCTGACTGGTCGTAAAATACAAAACAAAAGTAACACGTAAAATTAATGAACTATGTTAACATAGTTCAGTAATTTTTTCCCATGAATGTCAATGATACCAACTTCTTAAATATTTATAACTCTGTAATTATGATGATCTTAAGCATATTTATGATGTAATTTAATATCATAATTTCTTGAAATTCTATTTGAAAAAACGTTGGAATTTAACCCGCATAATATGTAAGTATGTATACTTAGTCTACATGTACGTGATTTTTTGTCTCACCTTTTAAATATAATGTGATAACATTTATTAATATTTATTTCCCACATTATTGCGAAACGTGTAGACATGTAGATAATTTAATTTTCTCATACAGGGTGTTTTAAAAATGTTTTTTTTATACCCTGTAAGAGCCACATGGGTAGAGAAGCTATAGTGGGTATTAGATAAAGATAAAAGCACATTAGGTGTGTAAAATTTAGTTCGCCATTTTTACCTTTTAAACGTCAAAATTTTTAAACAAAAACAAAATCTCAAAAAGAGTTTTCACATTTTTACAAGTCTTTACAAAACAAGTAATTTTTAAGTTAAAAATTTTAACACTATAAACAAAATAAAACTAGAAAGACACGCAAATACCACAAACAACGCCACAAACAAAATATCACCAATTATTCGATTTCATAACATGAAAGAGTGCAGCGTTGTCGGACCTACCCATGTAAATTTACGTTTGATTGCATTTAAACGGTTTGTATGTAAATTTATGCTGTCTTTGAGTGTTCTTATTAAAATTTGTAGCAAAATATTGAAAATTTATTGGTTTTTATAGTTAAAAATTATACGTTTGAAATGGTGTTGACAACGTAGAACGGCCATTTTTACCGTTTAGATGTCAATTTTCTATCTATTGTTATTACGCAGCGCAGTGCTCTGCGCAAACGTTTATTTCCTCTATATATTCTCTACCTATGTAGTAAGAGCAAGTTTTACTTAAAGGTTTTTTTTTTGTAAACAGGCTGTCACTAACTTTTAAAAAATAAATATATTCATTATTAACTTGATTGGGGTAAAGGTTATGTCACTTTTGTCACCATCAAGTAGCAAAGTTTTTTATATTATGTAGAGTTTGACATTTTTATTTCTCTTATCCGTTTTTAAAATAAATCATTTATTTTCTAGTTGTTGACTAAAGCTTAATGATTGTAAGTGAAATAGTATACGTAACTCGCTGAAATGTTACTACAGCTTCTTGTCTTCCTCAGCACTCGGCTGTAATAGAATATTTTCCACCTCGGTATATAATGTACCTACTTTTTCTGCCCTTCCCCACTTTATCCATAAATAATACTGATTAAGTAATGAGTAGTAAATTAAGATATTAAGTAGTCAATGCGTACTAAGCATCCTTTGGCAAGCTAGATATTTTCCAGATATTCTTGAAAAATTACTGTTACGTGATTGTAAATAAAATAGTATACTTACGTATTTTACTTGGTTAAAGAAATACAACTTGTCTAGCTTAGCAATCGGCTGTTATAGAACATTTTCCACCTCGGTATGTAATATACTATCCCTGACGTACCTCATGAGAGAATATTTAACTAGCCTTAACCTCTAAGCATGTTGCCAAAGGATGCCTAGAAGGCACTGACTACTCAAAAGCTTATGGATGAAGTGAGCTTACTTTATCCATAATATTCTTGAAAAATTACTAGTAAGGGAACGTTCAAGTATTCATACCTCGGTTCTCGCGTTATTTAAGGCTGTAGGCTCTATAATCTATAATAACTCCAGAACCGGTTATGAAGTGTATGAATTTTGGTACAATTTGCGTTACGTAATACTTGAACGCTCCCTAAACTAGAAATTTCTAGTACAAAGATAAAATAGCTAGGCAACAAATAAATGAATACCTACTTAGTTTTAAGTTTTCTGTCTGGAGATAACAAATTAGTGTAGATTATTTTTATATTAATAACTAAATCAGGCTTTTGAACTTTGATATAATAATGCGTGCAGACACAATCATATCGTTGGTACAATTTCAAAACTGCGATACTTCTTGTTCAGAAAATGAACGGCAAATTATGAATTTTGTCCATAGTTCAAGCCCCATAATTAGATGCCAAATAAAAATTTATTTTATATGAATATGTAATATTCATATAAAATGGTAAAATTACATGAAAAATCTAGTAAATTTTACTTGTACCTGCATAAAAACACATTACCTATGATTATGAAAGTAAATTTATATATTTACTTTTTAAAGTGTATTGCAAAGAACAGAAAATTTATTTTTTTGGAGATACGAGGTTAAGAAGGTAATACGACGATATGTGTTGTACCTAAAATTATTTAGAACAGTCCATGAAAAAATATTTTTTCATTTAATAAAGGAACTTGCTAGTAACCATGGTATACGCATATACAAAAAAGGTAAAATTAAAAAAATCTATTATTGTTGATCTAGACAACGCGTTTGATCTAGCAGACTTTACTCTTTAATATTTTTGTTTTATACCAAAATTACAATTAAATACCTATCTAAATAGACAATAGACTTACATTTTATTTTACATACTAAAAAGTAAAAAAAGACGACTGATTTTCTATTCATTAATAAATTTCTTTTTCCATGGGAATTTGCACCAAAGCTAATTTAAAATATCTAAATAAAAAAGAATAAAAAATACTAATGCTTTCCTGTTACACAATACAAACAAAAAACACATAAGACCACTTGTTTTAAAAGAAAATATATACTACAAACTAAATGTGCCTTTGTTTGTCGTTAGAGGGTCATATGAACCGTATAGAGGCTGCAAATAAATGACGTGAAGCGATTTATGAATATTGGTCATACTTTAGCGTTACGTAAGCGTCATAGGAAACTTCGTGTGAATTTTCATGTTTTCTATAGGAACTTACTTCTACATAAAACTTTTAAAACGGATATGCATCTAACCAATAAAAAGCCACTCTGTAGATGGGGTTATTGGGGCCAATGCAAGTTAACCTTTTTGTATGTTAGTACCTAGAGTTTTGCCTTAGGTACTATTGCAGTAGAAAAAGAACTAAATTATCTCTATCCTAGTATTTTGGCGTAAAAATGATAAATAAATCACGAAATCCACGAAATCCTCAACAACTTTACAAATAAACGAGATGAAGGAAATTTCAAAAAATAAATTGTTTAAACTGAACGTGGTAATTACACTAAAGAAAAACTTTTAAAAATTCTCTACAACATGTGCACATTTAAAGTCTAAGCATAAAAACATAGACACATTTATTCTGTAGACACTGTAGACTGTTAAGTTTTTGCCAACTCTAAATAGGCAGAATTATAGTAAAAAGGTAACCTTTCTTGTAAAAAAATAATTATTTAAATAGGTTTATTAAATTTGGAGATATTTGACTTTGAATTTGATGAAAATTTTTGGGAGTTCGACTTCAAATTTTGATTAGTTTAGTTTTAAAGTTCAAGATTGCAAACAGAAATTTGCGGTTAAATAAAGAATGCAAAAACATTTTTCTGACTCTTCTTAAAATTCTACAAAGATATTTATTGTACTTTAAATCGCTTGTCTTCTGAATTTGAACCGACAGAATCAATCAGTTCAATGTATCTTTTCTGCAGTAAGTACACCATTAAACTTTTAATGCTTGAATGGTATACGGATCTTTATTTATAAAGTGAAAGAGTGTAGGCAGTGGTATACATTTTTTATTTGAAACAGCACGTGCTTTCGGAACGTTCCCACGATAGTTTGATCTCCCCCTTGCCCCCCACGTCCCTCCTTAAAACGTTCAAGCATGTTGAGCGTGATCCAATCCATTTGTTGATATACCACAACAAATTTTGCCCATACACTTTTTTATAATTAATATTTCTCATTCCTAGTAAATAATTTAGTAAATTCAAAGAACTAACTGCTTGTGTATAAAATTTTCTTTCACATAAAAAAAAATCATTGAAATAGGTTGGAAAATAAGCTAGTTATGACAGTTTTCCCCGGGAAATTTAAAAAGATCATACTTTTAGATCGTGCTAGAAATAATAACATATGAATAGCGATTATGTATATGTAATATACGATACAAACATTATTGCTACTTGTGTTTCTTTTGTTTTTTGTTTTGTTAATATATAGCTCCTACGACTTGATTTTTCACTTTTAAGTTCAAAACCACTTGATTTTCTCAGGAGAATCACTTAATTAATAACTGTGGGAATGAGGAATAAATAAAGATAATGTATTCGTTTATTTTGAATTTTAATAACGACGTTTTTTAATGCTTGAATTAATTGCAATGGTAGCGGTAATAAGACTGTTTTTCATCATCAAATTGCGAAGTATAGATGATAATTGATAGTGGTCTGAATATTAAGCCTTGCGGCACTCCATGATCAGACATTAATAAATACAAAATGATGAAATGGTCATAAAAAGTTCTAGTTATCACAATATAATGTCAATTTGGAAGTAGTTTCTATAATGAATCCACCCTATATCAGGGCCGTAACCAGAAAAAAAAACTAGGGGGGCTCAGCACCCCGGGTGGCAGGCACCCTAAAAAAAAAGCTTTGTCCCTGACGGTTTCTACCAAAACTTGGCGCCCCTACGAAAAGAAATAAATGGCATCCCAAAAAAATACCCTCATGATAAAAAGCTTTGTCCCTGACAGTTTCTACCAAACTTAGCGCCCCTGCAAAGAAAAATTGGCTCCCCAAAAATTACCTTCATGAAAAAAAGCTGAAAGAATTGGCGCCTCAAAAATTACCCTTAGGAAAAAAGCTTTGTCTCTGACGGTTTCTACCCAAGTTGGTGCCCCTGCAAAAGAAAATGGAGCCCAAAGGTAGGTGACTTAAAAAATACCAGGGGGGCTCAGAGAAAACGCCAGCGGGGCTCAAACGAAGGCCAGGGGGGCTTATTAATGCACTACGTTTGGACTACATTATTATGATAGGTTTTTTAATACATTAAGCCACTAATTTCTATTTTGCGTCTCTTATAAGCTCATAATCACACGCATTTTGCGTGTTCTTATAGGCCCATAAGAGGTCCCTACTTTTTTTCTTTTGGGTTGGCAACAGACAAAAGTCTATCTTTTGACGTTTGCCGTGCAATTTTGAACGTCGGTTTAAAGTTTAATTTTCTACAAAATTTTGTGTTTAGGTTATGTTTACCGTGTTAAAATTGTGGCGTGGTTACTTGCAGTGGTAAAGAAAAGAAATGACTATAAAATATATCAAAATATATTCGTTCTTAGAATTTCAAACATGGCGAAAACTGTAATGCCAATTCGAAAAAAAATCCCTAAATCAGTCATCAATTTAAATGTAATTTTTTTAAAATTTTAGAGCAAAATAGAAAAAATTGTATAAAGCACTCGTTTCATAACACGTTTTTAGCGTACTAGTACTTTAGAAAACTCAAGCGGCTCATTTTCTAAACTTGTACTCGTGCTCTAAAAACGTATGTTATGAAACTAGTACTTTAATAAACTATTTTGTGTAGTAGTGTGAGCATTCAGCTTTGTAGTACTCCATATCAATTATTAAAAATAAACAGACATACAAAATCCTAGATTTTACAGGATAATGTTAATTTATCGTTTTATAATCACACAAAACAGTTTATTTGTGTCAACTAAATATTTGGTTGGATATGGCCAATTGAATTATTTGGTTGTGACAAATAAATTTTATTTCTGTCAAATAAACTATTTTTTCCCATTAATAAATCATTTTGAAATAAAAATATTTATTTGGATGAACTAAATATTTATTTGACTCAAATAAAATTTGTTACTCACAATCAAATAATTTATTTGGCCATATCCAAATAAAGCGTTTTTATCAGTGCAGTTCGCTTTATATGATTGTTAGAACAAATACCAAAGGATTTACTTTACTAAGATAAATAATATTTAATATAAGGGAACGTTCAAGTATTACGTAATGCTCCTAGGGGGGGAGGTGGGGTCCAAAATGATCTAAATTTGCTTTACGTAATACTTGAACGTTCCCGTATTATTGTCAGAAGATATTACCTTATGCACTGTTTTAAAAATAAACTTTTTTTTGTACAAAAACACGTAAAATAATGGTAAATTATACAACTTACATTTAAAAAAAAAACTGATTTTGAAGTCCATTTACATAAATTTTAAAATTGTATATTCTTGAATATTATAATAGTCTGATAAGCACCAAAATTAATAGGTATAAGTTGCTACATTGTATTTAAAATAATATCACTTAATTTTAAGTAAGTAATGTTTTGCACGTGTTGATGAATAATTTCATGTTTAAATTATTCCTAAATTAAAAACAAGTGCTAGTTAAAAAAAACACCAAAAAAATAATGCGTTGTACGAATTATATTTTGTTAAAATTTACTAGATGAAACATTGCAAGCACCCTGTCGAAACATCGGCACTGTTGTGCGCTCGAGCCAGTTTGCAATTTTCAAACTAGGTGTTTTGTTTGATTTTAAATTCTCTACCTTTAAAACATTATATTCTAGCAAAATATATAACATTTTTATAGGGCTTAAAAAGAGCTTTTATTTAAAATATAATTTTTTGAAATCGGGTTATAAATATGTGAGATATGCTAAAAATCCTTTTACTGCTTTAAACGCCAATATCTCGAAAACAATGCGTTTTAGGAAAACGTTGGTTATAACATTTTTTTACCAATTTAAAATTATTTTTTATATAAGTGCTAAATTAACCAAATACAATAATAACTGCCTTAATTATAAACAAAAAACGCTAAAAATAGGAGTTTTACCCTATTTTTACCCCCTTACCCCCAATCGTTTACCCCCCAAATCTAATCAGCTCTTCGATATACGATAAGAAACAATATGCAAAAAACTGCAAGTCGATATCTCATGTAGAAATGGAGTTAGAGAGTTTACACCCAGACAGACAGAGACAGACAGACAGACAGACGGACGCAAAATTTTGTTTTACTGATTTTGACTGGTCTAAAACGTCGAGAAATGTGAAAAAAACGTGGTCAAAGATTTTGACTTTTCGTCGAAGATTTCAATACATCGGCACTCTTAGTAGCACTAAGTGTCGATGTAAAACAATAATTTTAATAGTTATTTATGGTACTAGTGGGTAAAGTAAGATATTGCCCATGAGAAAATGAACCTGCGAGGCGTCAGCCAAGCAGGTTAATATTCGAGAGGGCAATATCGGTTTAACCATGAGTGCCATACAAGGTTTTATCCAATAAATAGCTTAGGAAATCATATTTTATTAAAAATTTTAATGACATTTACAAGAAAATAATTTGACAAGTGACAATTGAGTGGGTTAAATAAATAATTATCCACTCAATAAAGTAAAAGCCACGCGGGGGTTATTATTAAGTTTATCTATTTAAAATAAAGCTGGTAATTGTCTTATTATCTGTATGTATTGGATAAAAATATTTATTTATATATTATTAAAAATGGAATAGGTTATTTAAAAACTTAAAAATTCTCAATAATGGTACTAGAGACATAGATAACCAAACCACTGGACTCCTAATTCTGTAAGTGTTTGTTTGTTATTGAATCTCTGAATCCACTTATGAATTTTCTACTAAGATAACCGCAAGGCTCAGTAATGGGACCCTTAAGAGTTCCACAATATTTTTATCATAAACGCACAATAAACAAACACAAATGTCTAGTTTTCTCTACATTTGTTGACATTGCTCGAGTGTTTGAATATACACCTTGTTCAAATATAATTCTCTTCGATATCTCTCTGGATCTTTGTATGTTTAACTTTGACATACCTTGGAACCGTGGGAAAGATATGCAAAATCTAAACACGTTCCGGACACACGCCTTTGTGGGCACGTCTTCTCGAGGCCTGGGTCAAAACAATGCGATTAGCACGTGGTATTGAATAAGAATTGTATTCTTTCTTTGTTTTATTCTTACTCTACGTAGGTTTACAGGTTGAGGAGTATACAGACTGATCATTTTAAAACCAGCCACCCTAAATATCTCGCAAACTAAGGATAATGTGAAAAATCTAATAAAAAAATTTCGCAAAAAAATGAACGGACTCTAACATCAGCCTGTGCTACGAGATGGTATGAAGTTTCATACTCCAAATTACACTTTAAAAGGTCCTGGTAAAACAGTTAATCTTACGCCAGCACTGGCTATGTGTACTAGAAACAATCTAGTGTGTAATAATAATTAATATTAATATAATAATTATATATAATTAATTAACAATAATTAAAATCATTTAAATAATTTGGATTTGAATGCCAAATTAAATTTAAAAGTTAATTTAACATTACATTAAAACTGGCCACATAAGTAAATAAATACTTAGCTTACAAATAAATGCATATACTTAGCTTACAAAGTATTTATGCAAATTACACAGCTCCACATAAAAAACTTTTCATAGCTAATTTACTGCTAAACCCAAGGTTTTTAGGTCGTGTCAGCTGACCTGAACTAATTAGGTTTTCGAAAAGAACTGGTCTCAAAAACGCCAAAATTGTCAATATTTTATAATTTTGACACAGCCAAAGCTGGTAGCTTAATTCTGTAGTCAAATTCGGATTCGGCAATTAAAAATGTCTAAAGACCACTTTACACGGATCAATTTGTAAGCAAGTTTGATGCTATGCAAGTTTGCTGCCAGATATAGCATGAGGACAATTGGACGTTGATTTTACTTTTCACGGAGCAAGTTGTACGCAAGTTTGGTGCTATATATTGCAAGGTAAACAGTGCTGCCAACCAGACAATTTTGACGTGTCTCTGCGTTTGTTGACAAAAACATAACCTAGCATTTGCTTTTTTAAGGAAGTTTTTTAGTTAGACAGACCGACCTATTATTAATAATATTAATTATTAACATGTGCAGTTGCTACTATATTAATAAAATGAAATCGATTTGGTAACTTTTTTTCCAGGTTGGTACCACGAAAATACCCATAAAACTTGCGTGAAAATCGCCGAAAAATAGAACATGTTCTAAATAATTTGATGGTACGAAAATGGCCTCAAACTTGCCTGAAGGCATGCGCAGTGACTGATTCATTCTTGCAACAAACTTGCATAGCATAAATTACTCCGTGTAAAGTGGCTTTAAAAGCAAAAATATTCATATCAGTTGGTTTTAAAATAGCACCTTAAACTTTTAATCTTCTCGCACTCACTTTTATCTTACTTGCATATAGTACATGGTTTTATAATTTTGGCTTGAGGGTTTTATAATATAATAGTTATAATTTTTAACACGTGTTATGATATATAGTTTATTACAATGTAATATATAGTAAGGTAGTAAAGCTATTATTACAGCGAGGACTAAGGGGTGAAACAAGATTTTATTCACAAACTTAAAGTTTAATCATAATTAGGAAACAAGTATCACTTTGTTTATTTATTTTTCTTATTTGTAACCTTAAAAAAAAATCAATTAAGCATGTACTATTTTAATTAATTAAATTTATCATAAAAAACAAATTTGTTTAAGTGATATGAGTAGTTTAAGTTTAATCTTGTACCTAATGTATTGTGATATTAATGTTACAATGGAATTTCCATTAATAAACATATTATTATTATTATTATTTAATTGTCAATGTAGGAAAATAGGCATTACTCAATTTTTAAGTGCATTATAATAGACCGATTGTAAATGATTCTGTAAACAATATTAATTAGAATTAGATGGTTTCGTACTATATCAACATTGTATTTATATATTTTTTAATTAAAGCCATTTAAAATTCTAAAAATGAGTTATTCGTTATTAACAGTCATCGGCGAATTTCCAGTGCTCGCATAGGCGCAGCGTCGATTCTATCATTGACTCGAGGTTTTAAATATTTACATTTTTATTTTCTTCGAAAAACACCGATATATTTACATATTTATACATATAAGGTTTCGATTTAGTGACCTTTATAAAAATTTCCCTCATAATTCGGCAAAATTATTCCGTAAGCCTATGTTTCTGTGTTTATTTTCAACGTTGATGAGTCATAACTGAATTTATTCCGATTAATGGTTATTAACTATTTTATTATATTTGATGTATTTTAGCCAATACCTTTTGTTTCCCTGTAATCTACATACTTGATTGCGTAATTCAATTTTAATACCAAATTAAGATAAGTGGCTACAAATGGAATGTTCACAGACTTATAAAAAACTACATAATATCAGGTTAATTTTAACGGCAGATTAACATATTGTTTAAACTTTATTATGCAAATTATCGATATCGATATTCGACACGTGACGTGTAAAATAATGTCGAAACTCAGATTACTTAAAATAGCCAGAAGGTTAAAATGCATAAATTGGTTACAAACTCATTGATTTCTTAAGAAACAAAAATCCGATTTAATCGCTGATATAATTTATATCAATTTTTATCAAGGGTCCTGTTACTGGGCTATGAGGAACACCTTATTAATGTATTCGAAACAAAAAGTTGTTTTTCATATACCAACTAAATGTAGCTGTCTGGATTTTGTAGACTACATATCATTTTTTTTAAATGTACTTTTGTGCCACATATTGCAGCACAGTCCCAAGTAACACAGTAGCTATAAATTATTTCTTATCGCTCTTTCGTAGCCATATGGCTGTAATTTTGTTGCAAAATAGTGGCAAGATAAACTTTATAGCTACTGTGTTACTATGGGTGTTAAATTTATCATTTCCCCACCGCTAAGTCTGGAACAGTTAGGAACAACAGCATTATTAAGATAGGCAAGATGGAATCTAAACGAGACATTTATTGAGGAATTTGCGTTAATAAGGAAAAAATTCTGATTTAGAAATCAAAAATAAATGCATTAATAATAGTAAGTAAATTCACTGTAACTACTAGTCACTGACTAGGATTTTTGGAAAGTATTTCTGGTAACTATGACTCAGTTGCGAATGTGTGGTAAAAGGCGAAGATCATACCAGTTCGGGTGCGACTCGCGTAATTTCGTCGAAGCTTCGCAAAGGCGGACCCCTTATACGAAAGCAGCAGAGGTATGAGTTACTGCAGGTTTTATTGAATTTCCAGTATTAAAGAAAACAAAAATGAAAATCTAGGATTTTTATCTAGAAAATACAGGGTCTTTGCTACCACTGTTACTTAAAAATAAATCAGTATTGTTATTTGATAATAAAAAAGAACATAATTATGTTAATTGACCAACAAAGGTCCTATTCTCCAAATAGGAAGTAACAAATCAAGTCGCTTAAAATATTTTACACATGTGGGCTACCGATCAAAATAATCAAGATAAAAAAATATAAAAATTATCTAAAAAATTAATTTTCTTTTGGCAAGAATATATTCATTCTAGGTTAATAGATTATTTGTTATACACTGTAAAAAATGGGTGGAAAACTAAGATTAAATTGTAAAATTTATAAGATTTTAACCGAATTTATATTGTTTTATAGGAAATTAGATTAAATCTTGAAATTTACCATAACAGCGTAATTTTAAACTTTGATCCTAAAATCAAATAAAAGCGTTATATTAAAGCTTGACCCTAAAATGAAATCACAATCAAGTAACAATATTTTTTTATTATTTACAGCGTCTGCGCTGTCTGTTTGTCTGTCTGATGTTACGATTTTTGTGAATACGATAAATCAAGAACGAATAATCCGACTGACCTGAAATTTTCAGGAAAAATCAAGTTCTACGAGGGGAAGAACCCCATTTTTTTTTAAAGTAATCCCTACAAAAATTATGGAGGTTAAACTTTGTAAAAAATCGAAAAGAGCTGAAAGAAAATTTTCATTAACGTATTTTTTTCAGTAAAAATTACTTTTATTTATTTTTTTTATTTGTCGAATTTCGCTAAAAGAAAATTTAATAAAAGAAAGTAAAAATAAAAAAAAATAAGCTTGTTTGAAAACTTTTTTTTATTTTTAGTTTTTCAAAAAGAAACTTTATTTTATTTATATTATTTTTATTTTTTTGAAAATTATTTTTTTTTAAGTATTTGGGAAAACCACTTACTGTAAATAATATATAATGGAATGCGTAGCATTACATATCTTCACGGCTTGTTTTTATAAAGTCAAAAGTTAAGCAAACATTTAATTTTTAAGTAAAATTTTATTTATTTTTTCAAATTCTGGTACCGTTATCGGGTAATTAAATTGCAGGTTATTCGTACCGGAAACATTTTTTACATCGGAGAAAAAGTATCTTCAAAATACCCTTCGTGTAGGTCCCCAATAAAAAAATTACCGCTATTTATAAATACATTTGACTAGGTAACCTAGAAAAAAGTCCAATTAGATTATAGCCTCCAAAATCCCATTAAAAATACATGACATATGCCGTTCGTACTTCGAGCACAAGAGTGGAACGTCTAGTATAAGGGCACAGGGGAGTGCAGGGGTGCTATTTTATACAAACTTCTCTGAAAGGTGTTCGGCTTTCGTGGGAACCAAGAAAAGTACAAGTTTCTCACACAGTTCCGCAACTGTTCAACGATGTTTTCCTTCTTTTCTTATCGCAGCTGTTCAACCAAAGGAAAGACAAAGACCGGGTTAAGTGGTCCGTAGTGATATCTCTTTAGTAAAGCACACTTCATTATGTTTGGTTTTTATGAAGAGGAATTTGTCGAGGAAGCGTGGACGGAACGTGGAAAGCACAAGCTTATTTAAATTAGAAAATCTGAAAAGGATTTTAGGACTATAGTAGTCCTGGATCTACACTACACACTACATTTATATAAGAAGGGGCCAAAGTAAGTGTTTATAAATACTTAATTTGGCCCCTTCTCTGCCCATTTGTCTCAATACTTGGTGCGAAAAGTGTGACAGACCAAATTTGGACAGTCCACTGGTCTGAGCCCGGTAGCTCTCATATCCTGACATCTGTTATGGAATTTTGTAGGCGATTTGGGTTTGTATATAAAGTTTTTTTCCTACGGCCTAGTTAGTAGTTAGTGCGTATTTCCCATCCGTTGCTTATCACAACGGATCGGAAGTGACGATCAGCTGATTTTACATATCTAAACATTAGTAAAAGTCAAACATATAACCTCAAATTGACAAACTAAATTTAAGATAACGTTTGCGTTCTTTTTTTGATGTTTAGGTGATAGGTAGTAGGAAAAATAGCATACGCACCTCGACGCAAACCATTTTAGTGCACATCGAGTGCTTTTTTAGTCGGCTGTACCTCGCGTACTCTATGCGTAATATTCTATTGGCTTGGTTAAAAAAAAAAAAAATTAAATGTATTTTAATTTTTTTTGAAGCTGCCTTATTTGGGAAAATGCAATACACCATCCACTATATATAGTATACATAATATAATATATACAATATAGTATATATAATCATGGTAATAGTATAATATACTATACTATATACTATATATTATATAGTATATATAGTATATATAATCATGGTAATATTTCTTAGTTTATACCCTTAGGGTATATTTTTTACGTGGTTGATAGTACCTTTCCTCCTTAAATATTGCACGTGTATTTATAGCACATATAGATTACCTTACACAAGGGAACGTTCAAGTATTATGTAACGCAAAATTTGATCATTTTGGACCCCCCCCTGTAAAGCTATCTTCCTATACCATTAACATGGGCGTAACACTCCAAAATGGACTTGGAATATAGATATTTATATAGATACAAATATCAACACTTATTAAAAGAGACGTTTACAAGTACTTGAATAACTAATGGCTGGGTATTATCATACATAAATTAAATTACATAAAAGCAGTAAGTCTGTAAATGCGCACAAGGGTGGGTCGAAAAATTGAAATCTGGAATTTCAAAATGCAATACCCGCCAAAATATGGCTTCTAATATGCCTAATGTGTGTGTAAAAGCAGAATCAGATTAAAGGTCATCTTGGGACCTCTACAAAGCCTTTAATATTAATGAAAATATCGTATTTCTTCATATTTGTAATGTATATATACGATAGGCGAGATATAACGAATACTTGTGATAGACGAGAATTGGAGTGTTACGCCCATGTTAATGGTATAGAAAAATAGCGATACAGGGGGGGGCGATCCAAAATGATCAACATTTGCTTTAGGTAATAATTGAACGCTCCCTTTGTAGAGGGTACAAATACTCTATAAAATAACCCAAATAATTCTTTGGTATATATACGATATCCTTAGGGGGCACACTGGAGGCAGGGGACACAGGAAAACATTTTTTTTTAAAGAAAGGGGGTATATCAAATATTCCAAAAAAAATATTTGGGTTAGGTTATTTACATAGGTGTTCCAAATTTCAAGATATTTTAAGTTCAAAAGTTAAAGGGTGGCAGACTTTTGACGCGCTCTGTATATGTAGTTGTGCTTTTTTGGATTGACACATTATTGTATATAGGCTATATATAATATAATTTACTAAATATTGTGTAAATGGAACCATATCTTGTGAGATGCCATAAACTAAATTGCTACACTTTCAGTTTTAATGTATATATTTTAAGATATGGTTTTTTTTTATAAATTTGAAATTATAACATCGTTAAACCAAATGGATTTCGCAGGAAAATACTCATTAAATTTAATTTTTGCATAAAATACTTTCAAATTAATTTCATTATAACTTTAGGCGCCTGCGATATTTTTATTGGGCGAGCAAACAAGCGAAGCAAGTTTTTGAGTTGACGTCGAAAGTAAAGTTAACCATGCTAAACTTTACAATGGGCGCCTGACTTTACAGCGAAAAAACAACCGCGAAGACCATTACTGCGCAGTCCATTACCGCGCAGTCCATTATCGCTAACGCTCTTTACCGCATATGACTTTTACAGCGAAAATCGTTATACATTATTTTTATTTTATGTAAGGGTATTTCCGTGGGATTGATGGCAGTTTGGTTTGGTAAGTTTTGGTTTTGGTTTAGATTTTTATTGATAAAATGTACCCATATATCTGTGTTTGGGTTTTTTATGTGTGTTTTTTTTTAAACTTATATCGAATTATTGGTATAAATAGCTGATTAATAATCAGTTTAGAACGAATAGTCATGTCGATCGAAATAATGAAAAGTGCTAGGGGCAAAGACCTCGCTGTGTATAAATATTTCATATACAGGAAAGAAAGGACTGTTATAAATAAAAAAATTGTAAGTGCGTAAATTACGACTTATTTATTTTTTTTATTTAATCTTTTTTCTTTAAAAAAAAATTAAATAATTATGCACGGTAATGGTTTTCGCGGTATTGACCCCTTCGATGTTGTTTTCTTCGCGGTAATTGTTTTCGCGGTAAAGTCCATGCGCGGTATTGACCCCTTCGCAGTTGTTTTCTTCGCGGTAATTGTTTTCGCGGTAAAGTCCATGCGCGGTATTGACCCCTTCGCTGTTGTTTTCTTCGAGGTAATTGTTTTCGCGGTAAAGTCCATGCGCGGTATTAACCCCTTCGCTGTTGTTTTCTTCGCGATAATTGTTTTCGCGGTAAAGTCCATGCGCGGTATTTACCCCTTCGCTGTTGTTTTCTTCGCGGTAATTGTTTTCGCGGTAAAGTCCATGCGCGGTATTAACCCCTTCGCTGTTGTTTTCTTCGCGGTAATTGTTTTCGCGGTAAAGTCCATGCGCGGTATTGACCCCTTCGCTGTTGTTTTCTTCGCGGTAATTGTTTTCGCGGTAAAGTCCATGCGCGGTATTGACCCCTTCGCAGTTGTTTTCTTCGCGGTAATTGTTTTCGCGGTAAAGTCCATGCGCGGTATTGACCCCTTCGCTGTTGTTTTCTTCGAGGTAATTGTTTTCGCGGTAAAGTCCATGCGCGGTATTAACCCCTTCGCTGTTGTTTTCTTCGCGATAATTGTTTTCGCGGTAAAGTCCATGCGCGGTATTTACCCCTTCGCTGTTGTTTTCTTCGCGGTAATTGTTTTCGCGGTAAAGTCCATGCGCGGTATTAACCCCTTCGCTGTTGTTTTCTTCGCGGTAATTGTTTTCGCGGTAAAGTCCATGCGCGGTATTGACCCCTTCGCTGTTGTTTTCTTCGCGGTAATTGTTTTCGCGGTAAAGTCCATGCGAGGTAAACTCCATGAGCGGTAATGGTGGCGCGGTAATGGCCTGCGCTGTAAAGACCCCTACCCCTTTACAATATAATAGTAATAATTATTGTTCTTCTCTCTAAAAAATTGTCCAGTTTTACTTAAATTTCTTAAGGAATTGTAAAACATTACACAATTATTACAAAACAGAAGCAGAAAAAAGTAGTTATGCAAAAAATTGCAGATTATTTTTTTTTTTTTTTTTTTGAATAAGTTGACAGTGAAAATATATAATATTCTATCTTGTGTAGGTTACTGAATAGCAGATTACAGATCGACTCGGAAAATAGTACTTTTCCGAGACCATTCATAGGTCTAGGAAAAGTACCATTTTCCGGGAGACCTGTATACTATTTTATTCACAACTGTTTTTATTTAAAAATAAAGTATTAATTTTTTTTAAAGCTAGATGTTTGAATTCAAATAAAGAAAATAATACTATATTACTTTGTTTTTTAGTTCTTTTTATATTTACCACAAATCATTTTTCCTGTATTTCACAAGAAGAGTAAAATAATATAAAACTGAAGTTTCACAATCGCGTAACTCAAAAAAAAACAACCACAAAAGACATTTGTTGATAGCTCACCAGGCACCGTTTAATAACATTTATTATCCTTCTCAGTCTCAAAAGTAAAAAAACCTTGACTAAAACTGTACATTTAAGTTTAAAAAAACGTATTAGATTATATTTGTGTTTATCATGACAACAGCAGTTCAGCCATCTTGCTTAACGATATTTCAATCGGCGGCGTAATCTAGCGAAAATTAATGATTTAAGTTGCAGAACAGTAATAATTAGGTTCCTGGTCTCTACTTTTTATTACAGGTCGGGTCCAGACGTGGAAAACAGTGGGACAAGAAATCACGTACTTCCCTAACTTTATTAATACATGTAATGTATGTATTAGATACATTATACAGTTGCGAGTAAAATATTATTACATGCCAATGTTACAGAGCGGAATCCAGTATACCCAGAACCACTCTTTCAATTCTGAAAATTTAAATTAAGTACCATACATTACCTTCACGTTTTCTTAATTAAATTTTAAAAACATGATGAAACTTTAAATTTACACCACCTATTTTTTTATACGGTTAAATAGCTTTGAAATAGTTATAATGGCTAGAAAGTATTATGAGCCATCATATTTTCAAAATTGATCTTAATTACTTTATTAAAGAACCCTTCTATTTTGAATATTGCGAGGATTGATTAATCTTGAAATCTGTAGTCCAAATTAAGCAATTTACGTGAATATTAAGCACCATTTAACACTTCTTAATTCTTCTTAACTGTATATTTTTTAATATAAATCATATTCTATTACAAACAATCTAAAATGAATATGCTGTACTTAATAAAATTAAACTCCCTATTTATTGTGGTGTATGTACTGTAAATTACTCTTTCCAAAATAATTTTTCATAATAATAGTTGACTCATGCATAAATGTAACTAAGTTAATTAATAAAAAGATGACAAATAAATCTGATATTTTATTGGTTTAATTCTTAAGTAATAACACAGGCACACAAAATAAAAAAAGCTGGCTTCGAGACAAATTTTTTGTCCGCCTGTGTATCTAGATATAGATAATTATTATTAGATTACAGGTCTGCCAACATCTAATGTGTGGTACTTTTGTGCAAACATTAGATGGCGCCACCAATTTGTATGCTTTCGATACAGTTATACTTATTTTTGATAAGTATTTTAAATTTACAACAGTCGGTGCGAAAGCCACCATACCAATATATGCTCACTGATGATCGCAAAAAAGCTTGAAATAGCAGCTATATAACATTTTTGGTAAGGATTTTCTGTGAAAATTCTGTAGTAGAGCAGTGCAATTTCTTTATAGATTTTAATAGTTTGCCGTCTATAAGGCACTAAACTTTATTTTAATAAAAAAAGACGAGACAAACATTGCTATACGTTTTTGGGGTCGATGAATTTGAATCTGGGGTTGGCTTGACTCGTGCAGGTCGCAGTTCGTTGCTTACCTCAAACAAATGATAAAATGTTTCAACTTTCATCAAACCAACACCAGATTTGGATTCAGCGACTACAAAAACTTGTAGAAATGATGCCTCGTCTGGGGAAAAAGACCTTAATTTTTTAATTTAATCATATTTTTTTGCAAACTAACTTTATTATTGCAGAAGTTGAAATATTTTAGTTAATAGCTTTAAAATTTTTATTATCAATTTTAAAATTGTACAGTTTTATGAAAAGAAAATCGGAAAATAACATTTTATTACTGTTTCAATGACCTTTTCTTTTTAACAATTAATTCAACTTCTACTAAAACTTTAGGTTAGAATTACGTCAAATACATATTTCTTTTTATGATTTGTGTCAAATGATTATTACTATTAGTATATATGTCAAATTATTTGAATATCTGTTAAAAGTCAATTAAAAAAATATTTTTATCCAATACATACAGATAATAAGACAATTACCAGCTTTATTTTAAATAGATAAACTCAATAATAACCCCCGCGTGGCTTTTACTTTATTGAGTGGATAATTATTTATTTCACCCGCTCAAATGTCACTTGTCAAATTATTTTCTTGTAAATGTCAATAAAAATTTTTAATAAAAATATGAATTCCTAAGCTATTTATTGGATAAAACCTTGTATGGCACTTATGGGTAAACCGATATTGCCCTTTCGAAAATTAACCTGCTTGGCTGACGCCTCGCAGGTTAATTTTCTCATGGGCAATATCTTACTTTACCCACTAGTACCATAAATAACTATTGTTTACTTTTCCAATTTTTAAGCAAAAAACTGTAGGCAAGATTGAATCTCAAGCTTTGATAAATATTAGAAGTGCTACTTTTATCGCCAATATCTATTAATAAATTAACTTTTCCTTGATAACTTCAAGGATAATTTCTGGGAATAGTCCATGAAGATTTCGGGTTGTTATAACATTTGATTTTAACTCACATAAATCCAAAGGGTCATAACGACCCACTGTAAACTTTTGAGTTTATCTAGGTTGTTTCTAAAACTGCTAATATGTTGTTTTTTTTTTGTTACTTATAACTTAAAATACACTACGTAAAATATTTAAGAAAAACATTTTGGGCATAAGTGAGTTAATTCAATTTAACCATATAAGGCAAATTTTAAGTAATCCTGCTATTGCATTTTTGTTATATTTAAGTAAATAATTTAAAAACAGAAGTTTATTACATACTCAAATGAGGTATTTTTATGGAAAACGGTTGCCAGTGCTTCAAATCATCGTAATTTAATAGTAATCGTGGTGACTAAAAAATGCATACGCATGAAATTTGTTTTTAAAAGAGTCAAGGAGATAAAAAAAATCCCATCTTATAAGAGATGTGGTTGTGTTAAACACCTGTCTTATTTTCCCACAGTGAAGAGGAAGTGTAAGAAAGAGACAGATGTAAACCAGAAAAAGAGCCAAGACATATAGATTACAATATAATTTATTTAAGTTATTTAATTAGTCGTTTTCAGAAGTTAAAGCTTATTAGTTTCGATATACTGGCAAAACATTTAACAATGTTTATGAGATGCGGATTTTTTTTTTGGTCTGTTGACTCGGTCCTCAGATTAAATTTTATGCAGTTTTTTCCTTTGCTAATGAATATATTTTTATACCAGCAATTACCAATTAGCTCCAGATAAAATTTTGACTTTTAGGACCATGCGCTTGTAAGCGAATTGATTAAAATATTTATTTTTTTATTTTTTTACATGATTTATTTGTACCAGCTACCTTAACTATAACGAATTAGTAATTTTTGTAAACTACAAGTGTACATAAAAGTTGTTTTTTCACTACCAGCCTAAAAGCACATCTTTATAACTGTTCTTTTCATTGGTAGAAATATTATTTCTCTACCTATGACGTCAGAGGTTCTAAAAATATTGAAATTGCACCATGGTTAATAATGAATTTTTATTCAGCTGTTTTTTGGCATCTGACGTTTCACTTAATTATTAAATCACATTGCTATTTACAAGTGTCTTTAGGCATAAAATGTATTTATTGCATGATAAATTTAAAAATATTAACTAAATTAGTACCTATAAAACATGTTTTACAAAAAACACCTCGAAAAGTGAAAATCATTGGTCCATCATATTCAACCATATATTATACAACCCATATATTACCGTAAGGATCATAGATTACTAGTGGTACAACCCCCATATATTGATTTTTGAGGCAATAGATTCTCCCTCACAGTTTTCGCCTGTTCCCTTATTTCTGGGGAAGTACCAGAATCATCACTTTGCATTTCACTCTCCATTTTTATATATTTTATTACACTTAACACGGAAACACTTTCTAACTTAATAATTTTAGCAGATCACCAGAAAATTTCTGCCAGAAATGTCGTTATTGTTTTGTTTTTTTAATGGCCGCGAACGGCCATCGTAATATTTTAAATTTATAAGACTTTTCATTAAATTTTAGTAAAGTAAATAAATAAATAGCGAATTAATTGTACTGGTAGTGAAAAAAATACTATATTTTCCACGTGAGTGAAGATTTAACATTTTAGACCGCACCTTGCGGGCTTCGCGCTAGCGCGCTCATCCCGCAATTTGACGCAGGTCAAAAATGTTAAACTTCTCTCACTTGGTATATAATGTACTATTTTGTAATACTAGCTTTAGAACATATCATTATTTGTCATGTTTTCAGACTGTGATATCAATTTTCTTCCCCTATAGCAATAATATTTTTTTCTCTCCTAGTAGGATTAAATTTTATAAACAACTGATATCTGTCACTTGATTTTCCTTGAACTGCAAAGACATGTCATTGCTTCTAATTTTTAATGGACAAAATGCAACAATATTTTGCGATTGGATAAAAAATGAGCATGGTAAATATTATAAATGAATTAAGTATTATTCAGTATATAAATAAGCAACTTATCGATGTTTTCACACTTTTTAAAAAATATCAAAATGCCACGTACTAGGACTCAAGTTTCAGTAAATAAATCAATTCATTCATTTATTTTCAGAAATGGCGATTTCAAAGGCTACTTGTTTTTGCGCGGTTAATTAAGATCCAGCAAACATTTAATTTTTTATTGATATAAATATGTTAAAAAATAAGAATAAATGCGTTATCTTTTGCCTTTCCTACAATGTAGGGTGGAACCTATTTTTTTAATTGTTTTAAAAATTTTATTTAGGTGTAACTAGAACATCCTGAAAGTATGAGGGTGATCCAACTTCTCTAAGTGTCCCAATTTGACCCCGAAAATCTTGAAATTACCTAAAAAATCTTAAAAAATCGTACAAAATGGACTGTACTTTTTGTATTAGTGGAAAATTTAAAAGCCTCCTTTTGTTTTTGTCAAATTATTTTTTATTATTAATTTGCATTAAATTAATTAAGTCCAGATTGACATATTTTTTAATCGCTTTTTTAGCGTTTCTCACATTTATGGTGGAAATTTGTCTAATTTAGTGTTTTAGGGGTAACTTTGGAGGATTTTCGGCACTGATAGAATCTTTTGATCATTTTAAAATTTGGCACATAATTTTGTACAAAAAAGGAAAAAATAATATTTTAATGCTTTTAAATTTTGCACTGATACAAAAAGTACAGTACATTTTGTACGATTTTTTACGATTTTTGAGTAATTTCACGATTTTGGAGGTCAAATTGGGACAGGTTTGATCACCCTCATATTTGCAGGATGTTCTAGATACACCAGAATGAAAATTTTAAAACAATAAAAAAAAATAGGTTCCACCCTATATTGTAGGAAAGGCAAAATATTGAATTTAAAGATTACTGTAAACTAAAGATATACAATTTGGAATATTTGTTAGAATATTTCTATTACCTAAGTTTTCTAAGAAAAATAAGATAAAAATGTTAAAAAATCATTATTTTATCCCTCTTTTTTCTAAAATCATGGGAGACAAAAATATTCCAAGGACAAATTTAGATTCGGCGACTCAATATTAGTTAAAAAATAATAATATTAATAATAATAATAATAATAATAATAATAATAATTTTTATTTCAAAGAGTGTTTACATTATACCTAAAAATAAGTAAAGAAAAACAAAAAATGAAATAACGTCAAAAACAAAAATGAAATTAAAATTTACAATCTAAAAAGTCCTTAATTAAGTATGGCTCGATTTTAATTAATATTTTTCTAACTTCTCTTCTGAAACACCTAAATTTAGATAGACTTTGTATGCTGTGGGGCAACTTGTTATAAAACATAATACACATATATTGTGGTGTCCTTTGAGAGGAGGCTAGACGATACCTTGGATATGTCAGATTTAATGTCCTTGTTTCATGCATGTGCGACGTTGTATCTATGCTAAATTCAGACCTATATTTAAAAAGAAACATCAGGCACTCAAAAATATAAACAGCCGAGACGGTCATTATATTATTACTTCTAAATACGTTTCTACATGATTCATTGTATTGCATTTTAAGTAGACATCTAATGGCCCGCTTTTGTATTATGAATACATCTTCTAGGTTCGTGCTAGCTCCCCAGAAAATCAAACCATATCTTAAATTAGATTCAAAATTAGATAAATATATTATTCTTAGTACTTCTGTGGTTACATACGGTCTTATTCTATAAATGCTATAGCTGATAGAGTTTAGTTTTGAGCACACGTGTTCGATATGGTTGTTCCAATTTAGGTACTGGTCGATTTGCAAACCCAGAAATTTAGTGTTTTCTACAATTTGCAAATTGACTTCATTTAGTTTTACACTCTCAGGTCTATCAAGAGAGGCTCGTCTGGTTGAAAAAAGCATGGTTGCAGTTTTATCAGTATTTAAAAACAATTTGTTTTCTTCAAACCACGCGCGTGCATTTGAAAGAACTCCACCAGCTGATCTACATAGGTTGTTGTACGTTTTCGCTCCTACTAATAGGTTTGTATCATCGGCAAATTTAACTGCATATGCATCTTCGTTAGAATCTACTTCAAAATCAATAATACTATTTAGGTCTTTATCAGAGAAGTTAGAAAAGACATGGTCCTGAAGATCGAGCAAAGGATTTGTGTCAAAATCATTTGTGTAGATTATAAATAAGAATGCTGCTGCATAACTACCTTGGGCAACACCCAGGTTAACTTCAACAACTTGATCTTTCAGTAACATTGTTTTTCGTAATCTCCACTCTTTGGCGTCTATTCAAGAGGAAAGATCTAAACCATTCCAGGGCTTTACCCCGAATACCATACCTACTGAGTTTTTGTAGTAATATTTCTGGGTCTAGACAGTCATATGCCTTGGATAGATCCAGAAATATACCTAGGGCAATTTTTTTGTTTTCTAGTAAGTTAGTAATTCTCTTATAAAATTGAAAAATGGCAGTTTGAGTAGATTTTCCTCTTAAATAGGCGTGTTGATTGGGATTAAACAAGTTACAGTACATAAAGAAATTAATTAGACGATTGCACATTGCAATTTCAAAGACCTTTGAAAAGCTTGGCAGCAAACTTATAGGTCTATAATTTTGCACGTCTTCAGGATCACCTTTTTTGTAGAGTGGTTTGATGAGTGCTAGTTTAAGTTGATTAGGAAATATACCAAATTCAAAGGAATTGTTAATAATATGACATAAGACATTTTTTATTTCTTCTATACAAAACTTAACTATGCTAGCTGGAATATCATCATCGCCACTACTATATTTATTTTTTAGTTTTTTGCCTATTTCTAGGATTTCATCGGTAGTAACCGGTTTTACAAACATAGATTGGTTATTTTCTTTAATTTTGTTTACGAAATCTTTGTTTCTTAGTTTTTTGCGAAGTTCTGGTATAACCGATGACAGATAGGTATTAAATTTTTCCGCTACGTTTTTTGAATCGCCTTTGACATTATTATTTTTGTTTTTAGATTTACCCGTGACTTCATTAAATATTGACCACATACATTTTGACTTATTGTCCGATTTTTTAATTTTGTTTTCATATTGCTCCTTTTTAGAGTTACTTAATAAGTTATCGTATTCTTTTTTGACTTGTACAAATTGATCTTTGAAAGCCCTGTTTTTTTGAGATAGTGTTTGTAAAATAACCAACCTACTTTTGCATTCTTTAATTTTATTGTTTGTAATATTAGGTTTACGATTTTCTAATTGAATATATTTTAAAGGAAAACAATGATTAAATATATTAAGAAACGAACTAATAAAAGTGTTCCACTGTAGGTCCACATCAGCGCTATCAATATTGAATACTGGTTCCCAGGATTGCTCTTTCAGCATATTTATGAAATCTGATTTATTTTGATTGTTAAATGATCTTTTATATCCAAATTTTGGCGTTTTGTCTATTTCAACGTTAATTTTTAATGCTTGCGCTGTGTGATCCGAGATACCCGTATTCAATATTTCAGCCTTTAAAGAATTATCTACGTTAATAAAAATGTTATCTAAACATCCCCATTTTGTATCAGTCGGTTTCCTAATATAGTCAAAAACTGTAGGGTGAAAACCAAAAGATTTCATTAAGTTTAGGAATTTAGATTTATAAGGATTTGCATCCTTTGTTTCAATATTAAAATCTCCTGCTATTATGACAATTTTGTTTTCATTGGCTACTTTAAATAATAATTGTTCCATTTTATCAAGAAATAATAGTTTATGCTCTTTAAGTGTTTTTGTACTTGATCTATATATGCTAACTACTAAGATATTTTGTTTATAACAAGTTAGTTCACTCACAGAACACTCAAAATGTTCTTTCACAGATAAATTGCATAAAGCTGTTCTCGGTTTAGAGTTGATATTTTTCCGGCAGTATACTGCTGAGCCTCCATGCTCGCCAGCCTGTCTGCAGTATGACGACACCAGATTGTAGTTTTTTAAACCATATAAAGGTAGTTGTTGGTCCGATTTCCAATGTTCTGTGGCACAATATATGTCACAATTATATTCATCTAGAAGAACTTCCAATTGATTTAAAGAGTTACCAATTGATTCAAGATTGTGGTGTATGATGCAAATTTCTTTCCTGTTTTTATGTGCTTTTTCCGAATTCTTGGTTGTTAATTGCTATTCGTATCTTATTTCGCTTTTGCTCTGTTCCAGTACTCTTAAATAACATGCACAGCTTCTACTATCGGCAACTTAAAACATAGAAACTTTAAATTCATAGGTAGAATAAATAATATTATGAAAAAAAAATATTAAAAAAAAATGGATAATGTGACAAAACTAAGTAGGGGTGGAGGGTAAGAAGAAGGGTGCATAAGGGGACAAGCTTATCGCCACGTACTCATGCTAAAAATTGTCAAAAATCATTACTAGGGGGTCAAAATTGAACTAAAAAATTTGGTTCTTATGTAATAAAGTAACATTTTTATGATGTAGAACCATTAAAAAAACAAAAAAAAATACACAATATTTTGTTTTATAAATTATTTTTAAATTGGCATAATTGCATGTACTAAAGTTTAAAAAATAAGACGTGCTGAATTTTTTTTAAGGTCAAATTTGGATTCTGCGCCTTTAAATTGATAAGAAAAATATATTTTTTGGGCTCGGGAAAAAAGTTTACACTGTGTACTTTAATTTTATATATTTTTCATTTATTTACTTTTTAGGAACAAACTAAGCAAAATAAAAAAATATTTGCATAAATATTTTTATAGAGAATTTTATAATCTACAAATTAAGTTCTATAAAGTTTTTAAAAAAATTTGATAGTTTTGCCACAAATGAGCAATTAAGTAAACTCTGCACTTTCATTTTAACCTTTTTATTTTTTTCGCGTACTAACTCTGACAGTAGGTTCTTGACATATAGATTTTTGAATTCCTCGTATTTTTTTTAATATACATTAAAATTTTCAAAATTCTACTCTTTTGTTTAAAGATTTTGAAAAAAAAACGTCATTATTACCTGAACTTATATCTCAAAAATTTTAGGTGCTGGAAAATTTCTAAGGTCAGATTCAGATTCTACGCCCTCGAATTAGTAAGAAAAATTTACTTTCCGATCGGGGGAAAAAAAAAGTTGCGATTTGTTGCCTAGTGTAATAAAAAAATAAAATAAACATTTTAGTGATTTATTTTTTTAGCATTTATTTACAGGGCTTATTTATATAAGTACTTTTTATTAAGTAGCCTTTTAGGAAGTTCTGCTTTGCTGGGCATTTAATAAACATTGACATTTAATTGTACTTTAAAAACGTGGGCTTTTATATCACACAGCTTTACGTCGAGTGGGCGACTATTAAAAAGTCCAAAACAATAAAATTTACATGAGCCGCCATAAACTACAGTATATGTTTGTATATATATTTTTTAGTTTATATAGACAGAATATTTTTAATCGGACATTGCGTGATATTTTAATAGCTGTGCTTGATACTTGATACTGAGATATACTCATAAATTACATCGTAATTTTTAAACGAGCAGTTTAATTGTGGCAGTCACAATTAAACCCAACGAACTAAGAACTCTTCTATCTAGAATACACATACCGTTAATATAAAGTATCGCCAACATCTCGGTTTGTTTGTAAACAAATCGTAGGTATATTCAGGCCTGAACAATAACAATTACCAGTAACTGTTATTGTTGTCTCTGTTAGAACAGAGCTGTGCAAGTAAGACAGACAAATGTATATGTTGGCTACGTTTTTGTTAGTTTTTACAAATGAAATGTCTATTCTAGAGAGAAGAGTTATTAGTTCGTTTCACGATGTGAAGCCGTGTAATGGGCATTTTATAGGGGATGGTATATTGCATTTTTCCAAAAACGTGGTAGTGGATCTAAAGTCAATACCTCTTAAAGCCAAAAACGGGTTAAAATATTAGTATTCTAGTTGTACCAACTACGCAGACATGTGAATTGTTATAAAAACTAAATTATTTATGGCCTAAACTTAAAACAGTAACAAAAATTTTAACAGTCAATTTCTTAGTTATACTATGCTTGTAAATACAGCTTTGTAGACTAGTAGGTGTGATTTATTTCTTGCTTTATAGTTTCAATTAATTATTTTGTCTTTTATAGAAGTTTATCTGTAATAAATTTGGTATTTATGAGTTCGAACTATTCACAACAGTTCTTATGGTATATCAAAAGGTATTTATGATTGAAAGTTTCTTATGGTTGCTCACTAGATTTAATTAATAATTATTTTAATCATTATTATATACTACTATAAAGTAGTTAAAACTACTATAATATCTACCTATATATAGTAATACACTGCCGCACATTAAATTACGGACACCTAAAAAATTGACATTTTTTAAATTCAAATATTTCGAAAACTAATTAATGGATTTGACTAATTATTTTTTAGTTTTAAAGCTTAAACATTCTCTACTTTTGTTTGTTTTAAGAATGAATTATTTTGTATTAACATCCACAAATAATGTACAACTATGTATTTTACCCCATCTTCTAGGACTTGCATGGTACGCCACTGCAACTGTTTATCAAATTATTAAAGTCTTTCTTATTGTGGCAGTTTTAATGAACATTTTCTTTTTTATTTTTCTACTTTTTTACTTCTGGTTTAGGAGATATCAGGATTTTCCTGAAAGTTGTCATTTTTTTAGTTAACTCAAAAAGTACTGAATCAGCAGAGTTTTTTATTTGAAGCTCATGTCTTTTACTTCTTTTTCTACGCTTATGTCTTTTACTTCTTCTTTTACAGTTTCCTTATCCCGGGGTAACTTTTTATTGCCGTCTGACGGAGGCTTAAGGGTGATTTCGCAGAACTGCGGCAATAAGAAAGACTTTAATAATTTGATAAACAGTTGCAGTGGAGTACCATGAAAGTCCTAGAAGATAGGGTAAAAAACATAGTTGTACATTATTTGTTGCTGTTATAATATGAAAAAAAAAAATAATCATTCTTAAAACAATCAAAAGTAAAGAATGTTAAAGCTTTAAAACTAAAAAAGAATCAGTCAAATCCATTAATTAATTTTCGAAATAGTTGAATTTAAAAAATGTCAATTTTTTAGGTGTCCGGAATTTAATGTGCGGCAGTGTATATATCTAAAGATTTAATTAATAATGATTAATTTAACAGCGTATGTTAATAATATGTCAATAAATCTAAAAGTAAGGATGATGAATCCTGATTCTTAGACAGATTATATTACAATAAAATATTTATAGATACTGATATTATTTTTTTACTATATATATAGAAGAAATTTCTTCTTTCAAATGGAAAATAGTAAAACAATTTGGCACTGTTTAAGGATCTGTTAAATAACTATTAAGGAACAGATTGAGAGATTTTAGTTTTTAACCAGAAACAAGTAGATCGCAGATTGAAAGAAGATAATAGAAAATTGTTTTATAAGACCACAAAGGAAATAAACTTTCTAATTAATTTTCTGCCAAAATCTAGTAAACAGAAAAAACATGCAGTTACTATTTGGCAAACAGTATTTGTTATGTTACGTTATAACAGTTCAAAAAATTACAGTGTCAGTTGAAAGTAATATATTGTTTGTTTGAAGTAGAAAAAAAAAAACAAAACTAATTTTACTATATTTACAAAAATTCCAATTAAAACCTTATTAATAAGAATTAACAACAATTTTAGGAGCTCTTATTAAGAAAATATTCAATATTTTTTGTTAATAATTTCTTGTACTGCAAAATATAAAATAATTAAAAATTGAAGGGTCCTACCAATTACCCTAATCGAATAGGTAATCAAAGTATACTGAAAGGTCCTTAAAGAATGCTAAATAAGTATTGGCTACCTTTAAACAATTCCTTTTACCTAAGGTAAGTAAGTATCGTAAAAGCTAGTCCTATAATCCTTCCAGCTTCTTTAATTTAAATAAGCTTGTGCTTTCCACGTTCCGTCCACGCTTCCTCGACTAATTCCTCTTCATAAAAACCAAACATAATAAAGTGTGCTTTACTAAAGAGATATCATTACGGACCACTTAAGCCCGTCCTTGTCTTTCCTTTGGTTGAACAGCTGCGATAAGAAAAGAAGGAAAACATCGTTGAACAGTTGCGGAACTGTGTGAGAAACTTGTACTTTTCTTGGTTCCCACGAAAGCCGAACACCTTTCAGAGATGATTGTATAAAATGGCACCCCTACACTCCCCTGTGCCCTTATACTAGACGTTCCACTCTTGTGCTCGAAGTACGAACGGCATATGTCATGGATTTTTAATGGGATTTGAATGCTTGTGTCTTATTAGACTTTTATTTTGGACAAATGTTACGTAAATAACGATAAGTGTTGATTGGGGACCCACACGCAACTGTCATTGTTAATTTGTTACTTTTAAAGAGCTAGGGGGACTTCTGTGCTACCAATATTTTGCTATTTAATTGAGTTTTTGCCTACAGTTTGTGCATCAACATATACGAGCACGTGTTTTTGAGTCAAAGTTAAATTCCCAAAAATAAACTACCACAGTTTTCAATAATATACTTGAAAAATTAAAAAAATTACATATTTAATCTTTTTCTTTTTTTTTCTATAATTTTTTGGTTATTAAATAAAACTGCGGAGTAGCAAAAATTCTTAGGAATTTTAAAATCAGAATACTCAAAAATATGCTAGCATAGTCTTTATTTTTAATGAAATTTGGATGCTTGAGTCTTATTAGACTTTTATTTTGGACAAATGTTATTTAAATAAAGATAAGTGGTGATTGGGAACCCATACGCAACTGTCATTGTTAGTTTGTTACTTTTAAAGAGTTGGGGGACTGCTGCCCAAAAATAAACTACCACATTTTCAATAATATCGGGGGCTATAATATAATTAATTAAATACATTTGTGTTTATACAAAAAAATAAATAAATAAATAAATATTTAAATGTTTAGTTTACCTTTTCTATAATTTTTTTGCTACTTAATTAAAACTGAGTAGTAGCAAAGTACTTAGGCATTTTAAAATTAAAATACTTAAAGATGTGCATTGTATTTATTTTTAATGGCATTTGGATTCTTTTTTTTCAAATTGTGTATACAAAGAACACGTGTTTCTGAGTTAAAGCCATATCACTGGAAAAATTTAATGAAAACCTTAACCATTGCAGAAGTATTTTATTCAGATTGAATACCAAAGTCTTATTGGATTTTTTCTATTTTGCATAAATGTTAAAAAATAAAGATGTGTTGATTAGGGAGCGACAAGCAACTGCCATTGCCAATTTGTTACTTTCAACGAGCAAGGGAATTTTTTTGTTATCCAGTAATAATAATGAATATAATGAGTTTTTGCATGCAAAATATGAATATCCTTTTTTATTTCAATTAAACGATCTACTACTTTTTTAGTAGAAAATTGTGCATAGGTTTTTGCATGCTAACTTAGCATTGCCAAGGAATGTTTATTTTTGTATTACCTACAGTACGCCCAATGAAATATATTTGCCCCCCCCCTTCTTCCGATGAAATAAATAAGATAAAATAGTTTTGTAATTTTGCTAACAACATTGTTGTGTACAGTTCGCTATGGGTAATTTTAAACATTTGGACCCATATGTTGTGCGATTTTAGAAGAAGTGATAAATACACGCAATTTACAAGAATTCATTTATCTTTCATTTAAATTATTTTTATAAAAAGTACAAAAATCAGAAATAATAAAGTAACAAAGAGCAAGTGATTCCCCAAACGCTCCGTATTGGCTCAAGTTTATAAATATAGAACAATTAAAACACAATAAAACAAATTTCAATTAGATTTTAACTACTGGTTTTCCACCCCTATTGGAATATGGATCCAATCAATATAAAATAATTTTCAAAAATTTTTGATATAGCTTAAAAAAAACATTTTGGAAAATTGTTTTACTTAAACTTTCATTAGTATTTAATATTATGTTTATCTTTAAAAAAAACATTAGAAATCAAAAGGAATAAAGTTATATAGAGCACGTGTTTCCGCAAAACTTCCCTTTTTATTCCAAAAATGCATTATATTCCCTCTAGGACAATTAAAACACAATAAAATTAATTGCAATTACATTTTCAACCACTTGTTTAGCTAAAATAGTGACATACGCCTAGAGTACGCCCAATGCAAGGCCCTTTTCCACCCCCTACTGGGTTATGGGTGAATATCCTATAACATAATTGCTTAAAAGGTGCACAATCATGAGTGTGGGAACGTTTGAGTCTCCTACTTTCTCACAGAATATCTGCAACTGTTCCATATACGCTGTTTCTTTTTACCCTTACAGAATTCTAAGGGTTAGAGCGAGATAGAAAAAAACAGATTGTAACCTAATCTGTTAAATAAGGCACGGGGTTGTTTTTATGTATGGTTACTTATGTGAAGGTATTTTTATGGAAAACGTGTGGTAGGAACGTGAAGGTCGCAAGCCTATTTAATTTTATATACAAATTATGTCTGGTGATAAAAAAGATTTTTTTAACCACTTATTTGTGAAGAGATAGTTTAAACATATGACGTTTTTTTATCATATATGTTTCTAAAAAGTTGTATCTAATTTCTCCAAAACGAGGCTTACAAAAAAACGTATTAGCAGGACAAAAGTGGTTTCTGCCATGGCGCAAACATTATTTTTTAGACGGTGACATAAAAATAATCTGTTAAAATTTAATAAATAATAATTATTTTAATTAGATTTTAATAGATCTGGTTAAATTAAGAACTGCTTAACCCCTATCGAAAACATTAACATTTTCGAGAATATATTATTATAGTTTAACATAGTACTATATTGTACTATATTATTATATTGTAAAATTTATTCGCTTTAAAGATGTTAGGTATTTAAGAACTTATAGGTACTATTATAGTCTATTGTAATACACCATCCTGGTTATAAAGTAATAATATTTTTCAATAAAATAAATCTTACCAGTATTGTACTCGTAAAACCCAATTAGGTTTTAGTACGTTATAAAAATTATAATCTTTGGATTTAGCACAATAAAACACATTTCCCTTGAAAATATTGGTACTCACACCACAAAAGGATCAGGGTAAAAAATTAACATTTTTCATTTCTTGAGTATAAATTCTTATGTTCTAGAAAGAAAACTTTAAACAGTTTAATTTTTTTTATTTTAGTTTAAAACATACAAATTTAAATATATTAATACACAATAACAACTAAAATATTATACCGTGCGGTCCAAAAGTCACCCCCCTCTTAACTTTTCAATCGGCTACGATATTGTCTTCAAATATGGAACACATAAGCAAGACAACCCAGGATATTTTTTCAAATATATTTGATATTTTCAGCTCTTAAAATGTGAACAGGGGGGAATGGGGAGACATTTTTTTTAATGGAAAGTGGGGTTGTGCTATACATCATTTTAACTGTTATAGAATTCTCTATACATGTATATATTTTGAAAGTTTTTAAACTTTTTCTAAGGTTTTAATTTTTAATTTTTTTTTGCTAAAAAGATTTTTTATGTAAATTTTTATTTATATCAATTAAAATTAGTTTAAAAGTATAATCTACGTTTTTGCAACATAAAATAATAAATTTTTCAAGAAATGTTTAATTTTTTTTAAGAAATTTTGACAAAAATACACATTTTCAACCATATTTTAAACCCACAAAGAAATGTTCAAATGTTCAAAAAAATTCACCTTACAGGTAAACGGGAAAAAACATTGTTGCAAAAATAATACAAGCTCTTGAAAAAGGCTTTATAAAGCTTTAAAAATGCATTTTATCATCACTGTATTAATATTTTTAGATGTAAAATTTAAATTATGTATGTGCCTATTCCTTACATCCTGTATCAATTCAAAATTACAAACAAGGTTCTTTTTTGACTAAGTTACAAATTCCGATTAATTCTAGAAAACAGATTTTGCTAAGTAGCTGTATGATAAAAGCTTATAACTATTGTCAAATAAAGCGTGTTTAGGTACAACCATTCAAACAACCATTATTCAGAATTTTGTGGTTTATTGTGGCTTAAACTGTATATTCTTGACAATTTTCAAATATTTAAACCTCTTAAGTCTATCGTAAAAATTCTACAATGACTTAAGACGTTTTAATTTTAAGTTTAGTATCTACAAATAGTTCTTAAGTACTTAAAAGTAGGAAGTAGGTTTTTTTAATTCACAACAAAAGTACTATCAAGCGATAATTTTAAAATACTTAAGTAAAAATAGAAATTTAAGCATCCTTTGTGATTGAAGCATAAAACTTTATCTAAGGAGCTTAGAAACTTTATTCGTTAAATATTGTTTTATCATTTTTTTGAAAATACTCAGATTTTGTAACCTATCTTTGAATTACCCTGTATAAAAATAGATTATAATTATAATTATACAATCGGTAACATATAAACACTTTACAAATAAAAATATGACAACTATTATAGACAATAAAACCATTGGGAATTAATTGTTAGGATTTATAAAACCAAATGTTTTAAAGAATTTATTTTTGTGATAAAAAAGTTTTTTCTATTTGGATGTCCTTTTCACCTACGTTACTGTTACAAATAGCTGCTTTTATCTTTGATTAAAAAAACTATTTTTTATCATAAAGTAAAAAATAAATTATAGTAATTAACTTACACGTGTAGAATATATTTAATATAAACAGTTGAAAGTAAATAGATTAAAATGATTATCTAAGTTATTTAATAGTACATGATAAAATATTCATTAAATTTTATTTATTATTAAATTATTATTAAATTGATTAATTCTTCCAAATAATCAATTAATTAAATGTATTCCCAGTAAAATTAAATTTAAATTTAAACAAAGTTTAATTTGATAGTGTTGCATTTTCATTTTATAATCCTTGTTAGTTAAACAGAGTGTAAGATTTAATTATAATAATTAAGTATTAATTAATACCTTATAATTATACTTGGTATCAACACGTGTTTAATAATAATATAGTTATTATTATTTAATTATTACAAAAAATGCTACAATTTGAAGCCTACATAGTAATTATCAATACAGACTATAATACAATTCATAAGTAAATTTTGGAATAATGATTTTAATAATTATTGTTATTACATTTAAAAATTATTTATTAAGTATTTACAGTCTAATATGGTATAAACTACCTTTATCCAGCTTTATTTTAAATAGATAAACTCAATAATAACCCCCGCGTGGCTTTTACTTTATTGAGTGGATAATTATTTATTTTATCCACTCAACTGTCACTTGTCAAATTATTTTCTTGTAAATGCCATTAAAATTTTTAATAAAAATAAGAATTTCTAATGGGTAAACCGATATTGCCCTCTCGAAAATTAACCTGCTTGGCTGACGCCTCGCAGGTTAATTTTCTCATGGGCAATATCTTACTTTACCCACTAGTACCATAAATAACTATTATGTGAGTTCCCAAAACGTTTCTATACCATTAAATAAATAATAAAATAAATAAGTCTCAGAGAATATTTTGGGGGGCACTAAACCTTAACTGTGGGCACCAATACCAATCATTTAATAATTTAACCTAATTCTAATCTTAATTGTTTTATGAAGTCTATAGATTTATATAGCTATTAAATTAATATTTTAATTGTTGCTAAAATAAGTGGTTTATATTAAAATAAATTTTATTTTAGATAAAAAAAATTGTCTGGGAAATCAGGAAATTTTTATTGATATAAAAGCATACTTCCGCAAAATATATAATTAAAAATGTCAAAAGAATTTATTTAAATATTTATAAAATTATAACTGATTGTTATTGAGAGATAATGTCATTATAATAACATGCAGAAAGACCTTGCGCTTTACCTCAAAACGAAAAGTAATAAAAAAAAAACTTTATTTAAAGAAAATCTTTATAAAACTGGTATAGTCATACAGAAAAACCGTTTTTCTAACTGATTGAATAAAGCTTGTGACCTCCACGTTCTTTCCACACTTCCTTTTCAAAGACAACAAAAAAATCCCTACTTAAAAATTCAAACACGCCATAATAAAACGTGTGTGTATCCAAAAATACATATAAAATTACTTTTCGTATTCTTATCTCATTCCCACTAATGTAAATAAATGTAAAAGATAAGGACAAAAGCAAATGGATAGTTTCTCGAGTTCCCACGACAACGAAACACCTTGTCAATTATCAATTTCTTACCCTCCACAAATAAACCGAAGAATAAGGGGGTCCTTTTTAAACCAAAAACGACATATGGTCAACGTAGTCTCAAATCGTGGGAATCCAGGTCATATACGAACCTATCAAATCTTGTCTAAATACCTTAAAGATTGCCAGAGTCACCCTCCGTTTAGAGATATAAAGAGTCATTCCATAGTAATAATACTTTTTTCTTTTTCAAATACTTTTTTATATACTCTGCTCGCCCAAAAGAAGTAGGACAGCTTTTTTAATGGCGTAAATTTAGGTTTAATTCTTCCTCTACTTCTAATAATAAATCAGCTGCACTGTAAGAAGTAAACTGAATATTCAGTTAGAAATGGACACGAAATCGGAAGTTATTATCCTATATAATTGTACTTTAATTTTTGATCAAAACAAGCAACATTTCATATTAAAGTACGTGATTTTATGATAGAACTATAGTGGTTTTAACAAAAATTAAAGTACATTTGTATAGGATTATAACTTCCTATCCATTTGTAACTAAATATTCAGTTACAAACGGATAGGAAGTTAAGATCGTATACAAATGTACTTTAATTTTTGTTAAAACCAATATAGTTCTAAAGTCACGTACTTTAATATTTAAGAACGGACATGAAATATTACTTGTTTTTAACAAAAATTAAAAGACAATTGTATAGGATAATAACTTTCGATTTTCTAGCTGTTTGTAACTGAATATTTAGTTTACTTTTTACAGTGTGCATGCGGTGATGTCAATAGCAATTTTTAGTCTTTGCAATAGGCAACGTCGATTACTAATAAATGAATGTTCTTGTACATAACCTCAAATAATTTACCTTATCATGTAATGAGCAACTAAGCGTCAAAATGTCAGGGTAGCCTTACTTTTTCTTTTTTTAATTACTGTCGAGCAGGACATATCTTAAGGGTCTGATTTAAATTGTTAAAATACCCAAGGAATCCTTGTGTAACTTCTTGTCCCACTTGTTTGTGGTGAGCGTAGTACCAAATTAGATCTAAGTAAACTATGAACATTCAAAAATCTTACAAAATTCAAGAAAATGTAAAAATCTATTAATCTATAGACTATTTAACTTGTTCTTTTATTTTAGCAAAAAAATATTATAGCGTTGGCACCTAGAAATAACCTGGAACTTCATCAATGACATCTTCACTTGTTATGTTGCTTGCGATATATTAAACAGGATTTAGTTTAAATCAGAATTGTTAAAACTAAACTTCAAAATAAAATAAGAATTTAGTATTTTTATTAGTTCGGCTTAAACAACACAGTCGAAGACTTTAGGTAAGTCGTAAAATACTTATATAAGAGCCACAAACAAATGTAATTTTATATATTTTTAAATAGTTTATGAATTGTGTGAATATTTTTGAAAAATTAGGAAATAGATTCCATTCCCTATCACATATGAGACACGAGCTATTTGTGGAAATTGAGGGAAGGCAAAGGAATTGTTTGAAGAAGCCAAGCGCATACTTGGAACTCTCTTTGACTCTGTAGCAAATTCATTATTGAAATAAACAAATAAATAAAAAGAAGTCTTTAGCTTTTTTCTCATGGTACATGGCATAGTTCTTCCAATTCCATTAAAAAATGGTTAAAAAATAAACAAATTGTGCATAAATACATAAATACTCCTACTCGATTATTTTTTTTTACTTATTTAATTTTGGTGGAACGACCCCAAATTCCAAACGATTGCCACAGTCACCCTCGTTTCAGAGATATACTTATAGAAAAGGAAATTGTGCATATTTCTCTTTCTTTTGACGATGCAGCTGCAGGTTGTTGTTTATAAAAAAAAGGGGAACATAATTAGTCTTATATTGAGATGAATTTCATGACCTTCTTTTTACCCTTTTTTTAAATAGATTTACTAATTTATGGTTTTTATATAAGGGCTATTTTTTATAGAAAGTCATCCTTTTTGTGGTTTTAATTTTAGACATTAATAATCCAAAGATATAAAATATAAATTTATGGCAAAATAGATCTTAACTTTAAGATAATTCAGCATATCTAATAAAAAATGGTTATGGGTTAACATCTTGTTTGTCTTCACTAATTTGTGGTCATTCTATTATGAAACCCAATATTTTTAGTGATTTAAAATATCCTTTTAGCCTGTATTTCAAACTAGTGACATTTTTTACTTCTTATCTGTATATTTTAATAGAATGGATAGGATTATTGATATGAATGCCATTTACTTTTTACCCTCTTTTAAACTGATTTACTTATTTGGATAAGGGCTATTTTTCATAGCTGTCTCTTGTTTTTTTTTTTTAATATTAATAACCAGAAAAAATAATCTGAAATGTAAGCATTTGGAAGATAATTTATAAAAATGGTTGAGATAACATCATTGTGTTTAATAATTTATTTTATTTATATTATGAAATCCAATATTTTTTAACTATTTTTAATGTTTTGGGATTCTTTTTATCTTCACAGAAAACCTCTATATTTAAAATTTACGATAAGATATGGCCAAAACAACTCATAAGTAATCAACTATTAGCATGTTTTTTAGAAAATGTAATTTTTACAATAAATCTTTTTTATGTTTGACCTATTACAATTGATATTTTGGCAGCTTTTTTAGATTATCATTGGTTAAGATTGATCTTTTTAGATAACTTAGCACAGTATTATTAAAAAAGAAGAACAATTATAGGGATAACATCTTGTGTTTATAATTAATTTATCAGATATTTGTTTGTTTTCTTCAGACAAGTATTTTTAAGTTATTTGATAATTATAAAATTATAATTAACTTATGGTTATTAAATATGACTGATTTATTTTGAAAATCTTATTTAAATTTAGATGTAAATGTACCTAAAAAATTATGAATGTCTTATTCCAACATTGATAAATATCGCAAATTTAATATTTAATGGCTTTTAGAACCTTTTAGAAAATATAATTTTGTTTTGACATTTTTAATAGTTTGGGTTTAAACAAAAGCAATTAAAAATGATATTTGTAAAAGTAAGAAAACCCTAAATATTATTGTTTCTTAGTTAAATTTTATTTCACCAAAGGTTGAACTTGAATTTATCCAATTTTCTTTTTAAGTTTTAATTTTTAAAGCATTCACTAATCAAATATTACTTTTTTAAGAAATCGGCCAATTACAAAAATTGTTTTTTAAAAATTATTTGGACCTTTTTTGAAAGTTAAAACTCGACGATTGGTAAATTTTTTAAAAACTAAAATTATTTATCTTAAATTACTTAAATATGTTGATTTAAATTGATGATGAATTTTAGACGAATTAAAAATCATTCTAAAAGATATATTTATAAATTTAAATTTAACGAACCGATGATTAGTTTAAAATTTCTTAAATTGTATTTAAATATTCCAATTTTGGTAATTCTATTATGAAACCCAATATTTTTAGTGATTTAAAACGTCCTTTTAGTCTGTATTTCAAACTAGTGACATTTCTTACTTCTTATCTGTATATTTTAATAGAATGGATAGGATTATTGATATGAATGCCATTTACTTTTTACCCTCTTTTAAACTGATTTACTTACTTGGATAAGGGCTATTTTTCATAGCCGTCTCTTATTTTTTTAAATATATTAATAACCAGAAAAAATAATCTGAAATGTAGGCCTTTGGAAGATAATTTATAAAAATGGTTGAGATAACATCTTTGTTTAATAATTTATTTTATTTATCATATGAAATCCAATATTTTTGAACAATTTTTTAACGTTTTGGGATTCTTTTTATCTTTACAGAAAACCTCTATATTTAAAAATTACGATAAGATATAATTGGCCAAAACAACTCATAAGTAATCAACTATTAGCATGTTTTTTAGAAAATGTAATTTTTACAATAAATCTTTTTTATGTTTGACCTATTAAAATTGATATTTTGGCAGCTTTTTTAGATTATCAAAGGTTAAGATTGATCTTTTTAGATAACTTAGCACAGTATTATTAAAAACGAAGAACAGTTATAGGGATAACATCTTGTGTTTATAATTAATTTATCAGATATTTGATATTTGTTTGTTTTCTTCAGATAAGTATTTTTAAGTTATTTGATAATTAACTTATGGTTATTAAATATGACTGATTGATTTTATGCTTTAAAACCAAAGAAAATCTTATTTAAATCTCGATGTAAATCTACCTAAAAAATTATTAATGTCTTATTCCAACATTGATAAATATCGCAAATTTAATATTTAATTGCTTTTAAAACCTTTTAGAAAAGTTTTGTTTGACATTTTTAATAATTTGGGTTTAAACAAAAGCAACTAAAAATGATATTTGTAAAAGTAAGAAAACCCTAAATATTATTGTTTCTTATTTCAATTTTATTTCACAAAAGAATGAACTTGAATTTATCCAATTTTGTTTTTAAGTTTTAATTTTTAAAGCATTCACTAATCAAATTTTAGTTTTTTTTAAGAAATCGGCGAATTACAAATGTCTTTTATTAAAAATTATTTGGTCGTTTTTTAAAAGTTAAAACTCGATGATTGGTAAATTTTTAAAAACCAAAATTTGATTACTGAATTCTTAAAAATTTAAACTTTAAACTGGTAAGATTTATCTTAAATTACTAGTATGTTGATTTAAATTGATGATGAATTTTAGACGAATTAAAAATCATTCTAAAAGATATATTTATAAATTTAAATTTAACAAACCGAATAAAAAAAATAGTATATTGTATTACTAAGAGGAAAAGTGAAGCTTTTTTTTACTAGTTTGTAGAATTTACGAACGAAGCGAAGCGGAGTCCCGAAACTATAGACGAGTAAAAAAAGCACTTTTCCTCTGAGTATATTTTTAAATATTAATTTTTGAATTTAATTTATTTAGTAATAAAGTATATTTTTTTATTAAAATAGGCCAATAAAACCCTTTTGAAATAAACTTAAACCTTCCTTAGCTCATTTAAAATTTTTTTCGTAGGCTAAATCGCTAAATCTATTTTCGCGATTTCGATGGTAACTTGTCTAATGTAGCATTTGCAATTTTGGAGAGATTTGTAGGTGTATAAACCATATATTCTTCTTCAATCATTTTTAATCAATTTCACACAAGGGTTTTGCACAGAATCTCGAGTTAACCACCTGTTTACATAATAAACAAGTTTGAAGTATGGCTGTCGTCAAAGTCAAATAGTGATGCCACCAGTGGTGGTTTTACTAACTAACTTTTTTTACGGCGTACAACAATGAACTCATTTTTTTTCTGTAAAAAAATAGATCACTTCTAACTAGTATGTTCAGTTATAAAATATGAACATTTTAGAATGATTGAAGAAAAATATATTTAATTTAATTTATTTAACAAAAAGTCCTTTTTAATTCTACCTCAAAACTATTTGTATTAGTTGTATGTATGCATTTTATTTTAAGAAATATATTTTTATTAACAATAACATTTTTAGTTATTAGAATAAAATTTATTTGATAAGTATATTCATTTCATGTTTAGTTTTTAATACACTAACTTTAATGAAATAATATTACGAATGAACATTGACACAAGCGTGCTTTATTTAAAATTATTACCGCTTGTAGTAGTAAAATTAAAATTTTAATTTAAGTAAATAAATTAATTTATCGCATATGGTATTCGTGATTAAAAATTATACAATTTAAATGCATATAATTAAAAATTTCAATCTAACGATTCAGGCCAGGAGTGGGCTAATTTATCCACAGCGGAGATTCTACAATTGACGTGGATCAACCATGGCCACATCAGGGGCGGATCCAGAATATGGTCTTGGAGGAAGGGTAAAATCCTTGAAATTGTCAGGAAAAAGTTATATTAGGGGAAGATCCCTATTGTTTTTGAAAATAAAAATCCAAACGAAAATAATCCCTCCAAAAACAATAATAGTTATAGGGGGTTAAACTTAAAAAGTATATATACAAAAAAAAAGAAAAAAAATATTTTTTATTTATTTTTTTTTAATTTTATTTTGCATCTTTTCGTCTTTCAAATAATTTTCAATATGATTTGAATTTGATTGTTCAAGATTTAAATTTTTAAATAATCTGATATATTTAGGAAATAGTCAATGCTATAATTAATATGAATTAATAATAATTATTACTAATAATAATTTATAGAATCACGCTTTTGGCGCTGCCACACTGTCCAGTCCGGACCTGTAATCATTGAAAATCTATGACACGATGACAAAATAAATTTGTTTTACATAAACATTTTAATTAATTTGAAAAAACAGGTGATGTTTTAATATAAAAATTATACATTATTATCTTGAATAGAAAATAGCCTTTTGAGTTATTTAATAGTACTGGTAGTATACTCTTTTTATAGCTTTACCTAATAACTTGTTAACTATTTCTGTACCTAAGAAGAAACTGTTTTTGTTGAGAACAGAAGAAATAATTAGATATAATTAAAAATGTAGTAGTTAAATTTAAATATTCCTATAAATCTGAATATTGTTATAAAATTGTATACGCATATTTGAAAAAAATAAATATAAATGATTTTAAATTTAAGCTAATTAATACATATACTATATTCATATATATATATATATATATATATATATATATATATATATATATATATATATTATGAATAGCAACAAACTATCATTTATTCATAAATCAAATTATTTTATTAAAAAAGGACCCTAGAAACAAAGAGCCCTTTTTAATCGGTTAATTTAATGAGTTGCTTCATGTTAAAAGAGTGCCTCAGGGTTTAATACATGGTCCATTGAAGTGCATATCTGGTTAATTTTAAGATATTTAAACCTTAAATGTTTTGTTTTTTTATTTAGTTTTGTGCTACCCAACTTATCTATTTTTTATGTAAATTAAACTTTTTTATTTTGATCTAAAAATACTTTAATAACATTCTAACACTGAATAATTTAACAGTTATAGATTATATAATATCTAGTATCCAATAAAACTTTTTTACATAAAAGAATAATTATTTAAATCAGAGACTGCTGATATCAAACTTGATGTTTTTTTTTCTGATTAGAACCTCTTAATTTCTCACCTCACCTCAAAATCTTTGATAAAACGTTATGTTTTCTTTAATCTAAATCATTAACCAAATAAGGTAACTCAAGGTGCCATATTTGGACCATTTATACTTATAAATAAAAACCTGATAAACAAAATCAAACAAATAATTCCCAAAATGCCCATACCCGGCTAGTTTTAAAGATTTTCACCTAAGAATTCCTGCACCTCTGATGTACATTTTGTACAAAAATAAAAAAAAACTGTTAGATATTTTTTTCAACATCGTCTTAAACTTAATACTTTTACCAAGGAGCAGGTATTTATTCATGAACTAACACAAATGGGTTTCATATAGATTTTGACCTGCTGAATCCATATTTAATATTGTATAGATCTATATAATTATGTTAGCTTTTGTAGTTTTTGGAATATTGGATTTTATATTCGGGATGTTCAAATTTCGCCTATTTTATACCTAATTCTTTCTGTTACGTCTGTTAGGAAACGTTCAAGTATTACGTAACGCAAAATGTATCAAAATTCATACACTTCATACCTCAGTTCTCGCGTTATTCAAGTTGGTACAATTTGCGTTACGTAATACTTGAACGTTCCCTTACTGCTATTCTGTATTTTAAAATATTTTTAAGCTGTATGAATGTGTATTTTATTCAAGTTTATAAAATATTTTGTTTTCTTTAATTCAAGTCTAATGACTACAAAATAATGTACCCCAAGGTGCTACATTTGGACCATTTTTACTTAGAAACTAAATTAATGCACCTGATATACAAAATCAAACAAATACTTCCCAAAAAGCCCATACCCGATAAGCCTGTTTATAAACCCCACATTCCTAACATTCCAAATAAAAATTTCCTTTTAACAGAACCACTGGATTTATTTGAACACTTGTTCCTTGATTTGACATACCGTAATACATATGCGGGTGTACATACTGTGCAGATTTACCTAAGAGGGGTGAACCGCTTGAAAGCGTGCAAGGTGCATTCAGAGAACCTTTAAAACCGTGAGAAAGTTTCGAAAATTTTTACAAAATGATATTCTATACTTTTTCTATTCTTCCACTTGAAGGTGTATCAATAAGGGGAAGAACCCTTATAACATACGTTTGAATGTATTTTGGTGGATTCAATAGGTTCCTTTTTTTTGGATCGTGATTGAAACGTGACCCATCGGTGGTCAATGATTAAAATTCTATTTCAAACATCATTGACCATTATGCTACACTTAAACTGATTTTGACAATTGGGGATAAGACATATAATTAAAAAAGCACAATACCTGAATTTCTTTTTGGACTTTTATTAACAATATAGCAGAGGTAGATTGAAGTTGACATGTATGCCTATAGGCATAATAAATATTTGACCAAACACTTTAGACCATACCCCATAAGGTAATACTATTTTTTTACTAACTAGTTGGTTGATACTTTATTACATACTGAGATAGAAAATGATGAAGGGGTTGGGTAACAAAATCTTCCGCAAAAGACTGTATACTACTTTATTTATAATCATCTAATTTTAAACAAAAAAAACTTATCAATTGGATGATATAAAATTGAAATTTTGCCTATGTTTAGAAGAAAATAAAAAAACAGCAATCTATAACTTAATTTCCAACTTTCTATAAGTTTTTCCCAATAAGTTAATGATTCTCACCAGGATATGTCAAAGGCAACAATAATTTAAATATATTTTGAGAAATTAAAGACCGAAATTAATGAACTTATTCCTGGTTTTGTCAAAACATAGCTACTGGCATCAGCTTCATAATAAGCAGTTCAAACATGATGTGAATACTAAATCTGAACACCAATCACCGATAAAAAAAATATTTTGATTCATAAGGCTGTGGAATAACCGAACTACAGCTACTTTAGCCCTCCCTATCCCCGAAGCCACTAGTATGCTAATCGTATTTATTTACTAATAATATTTTAATATGTATTTATATTTTAATATTGGATATCCTGTCACTTGACATACTATTTAGTTTATTTCTCGCAGACCGAAAAAAGGACAAAAAATGCCCTGTTTTTTTGCAATAGGTTCTTTTGATTTTAATTGAAATGTGACCCATCGGTGGTCAATGATTAAGATTCTATTTCAAACATCATTGACCATTATGCTATACTTAAACTGATTTTGACAATTGGGGATAAGACATATAATTAAAAAAGCACAATACCTGAATTTCTTTTTGGACTTTTATTAACAATATAGCAGAGGTAGATTGAAGTTGACATGTATGCCTATAGGCATAATAAATATTTGACCAAACACTTTAGTCCATACCCCATAAGTAGGTATTTTTTTATTCTTTACCAATTACTTATTATATAAGAAAGAAATGCAGACATGTCATAAAAAAACTATTTAATTTAAACATTACGAAAGTTTATAATGCATTATAATATATGCTCTTCAAGAAAAAGATAATACTATTTCTTTATAACTGGTTGATTGATACTTTATTGCATATTAAGGTAGACAATGTTGTAGGGCTCGAGTAACAAAACCTTACAAAAAAGTATGTATACTATTTTATACATAATTATCTAATTTTAAACAAACAAACCTTTCCAATTTAATATAAAATTAAAATATAGCCTATTTTTGGAAGAAAATTTAAATTTTTCAACAATAATGTATAATTCCCAACTTTTTATCAGTTATAAATTGACTAATAAGTTGATGATTCAGGATATGTATGTCAAAGACTGACTCAAATCTAACAATAATTTAAATATATTTTGAGAAATTAAGGCCGAAATGAATAAATTCTGCTCCGGTATGGACCTGTAACCAATCTTATGGTGATTCTGATTACTAATAATATTTTAATATCACTTGAAATACTATTTAATTGACAGCAAAAAGCAGGACATGTTTTATCCATTTTTCGGTCAATTTGTGATATCAAAGCACTTTAAAATATATCCTTATCCTCCTGATTTTAAAATACTTTACTGTTTACAAGTTAACAAGTTCCTTATATTAGGTACCTTAAGATAATTTAATTACATTAAACTAAATCTTATGATGTGCTTCATATTTATTTACAGTGTATAAGCTGTCTCATATATTACAATCTTTAAAGCATTTTAACACATTCAAGAAGTTCTAACTACCATCTAATTAAAATTGTAGCTTATTTCTGTACATAATAAACCATAATTTATTACCAATACAAGCAAAAGAAAAAGGCTTCAACAAGCTTGTTAATGAGCCCATATAAACTAAACGCAATCCATTATTTTTACATACCGAACCATTATTTATGGTTCAACCTTTTTTGTGCTTATATTGGACCTTAACTGCGTAATACGCTGATAATTAATAATGTATTTATGACAGAGTTGGCTTGCCATTTTTTGGCGCCTCAGGATACAAAATTTATATTTAATGTAGGTACAAAAACGGCAGACTAAGTGTTTTATTTTTCCATTATAAGACTTTAAAAGAAAAGAAAAGTTAATATTTCATCTGTAATATAATATACATGGTTCTTCCAAGAAAATATTAATTTTCGCTACTGCTAAGATATAAGTAGTATGGAGCCTATAACCAAATTTTATTATAGTAACTATAACATACTAGTATGAAAAATAGCATAATACACACATTTTATTACTTAACTATAATAAACAATGACGTCACACTAACTATTCGTAGTAACCACGTACCCTAGGTGGTTTACTCACATAGTAAGTATTTCTATCTATTTTATTTCTGTCCACTCCAAACCATATTTTTCCGAACCAAAAGAGGAAAAAATTGGTTAGGTATAATTTTTTTTGGGTAAGCCAGACGTTAAAAATATTTGTAAGATTCACAGATCTTATATATATATATGTATGAAATCTGTGGTAAGATTGTTTTGTCAAGCACTTTTTTGTGCAAGAACGGATGAAACTGAAATAGTTTTAAATAATCTTCACATATCATTCGTGGATAATGTAGGCACCTATAATAAATGAGTTAAATAAAAGTAAGTAATTTATAAGCTTTATGCAAAAATGTTCTTGCAAAGTTAGGACAAGCCTAATTTTATTCTTGTAGACCTCATTTTTGGTTCTCAATATCAAATATCGCAAAATAAACAACTAAATCAACTTTTTAACCTCGAAAAAGATTTTGCTATAATAGTGTCCTACTTTACCAACTAACTATGACATCATTTAAACAACACTTTTCAAGCCATACTGGTATGTTATAGTTACGATAATAAAATTTGGTTTTTGTTATATATAAAAAGTGTTATGCAATATTATGTTAACAAAAATTGTGAGATGACTTAATACTTTTAAATCTTTAACTAAACACTTAAAATTAAGCCATTGCTTTGCTTGTTCAAAATGTACAAAATAAGTAATCTTTAACTCAATTCCTTCAAAAGATATTAAGTAAAATGTTCTGCAACCTACTGTCATTTCACAATCATGTTATTGCAATTTTAAAACTGTTCTAAAATTAAAAATGTCGCTACATTCAAATTCTTCAATTTTATAGTGTTTTTCTGATAAAATGTTCTGGGCTGGTAATTACTGGCAAATTCCTGGCATCAAGTCATTACTGGTAAGTTTACAGGCAATTGCCAGTTATTACTGGCAAATCGGCAACACTGTTCAGCACTCGTGCTCTTAAAACTAGGTTCGTGTACTCGGTGAGTAATATATTATAAGCACTGTCATGCACTGAAAACTACGTTCGCGAACTCGGTGCGTAATATACTGTTACTTCTGAAGTGAATAAAGCATGATTTTTTCTAAATCAGCGTATGGGGTAGGTCTTGGTACTGACGAGAGCCAGAAGCCCTAAACTTTGCAGTCTAGTAATATCACTCTGAAGGGTGATTGCCAATCACTCATTGGAAAACTAGATTGATGGAATATTTAGTTAACCTGGTAATTGTTTTCTTAACTTTAAGAAAAATAGATAGGGGAAATATTCCTTTATCCATCTACGTCTAGAGTTAATAAAAAACTCTTTTACTTTCAAACGGTCTCTAAAAGAAAGTAGGGTGATATTTCAAAATTATTATTCAAAAATATTTCTAAAGAAAATATGCTTGTGCTATACACACTCCTTCCACACTCCCTTTCAATACCTTCCGCATAAAAACTTAACATAATATCATAAACTATCCTATATCAGTTAAAAATCTGTCTTTGTTCAACCTTGAAGAAAATCTGATACAGAAAAGAGATGGATATAGAACAGTTGCAGATTTGAGTGTGAGAAACTTTCGAGATACTCGGTTCCCACGAAAAGTGAACACCTTTTACAATTAGTTGGGTCTACCCTAAAATAAACCACCTTGTCTAGCCCCACGTAAGACGTACGAATAGCATATGCCATGGAATCTATTAAGGACAAGTGGCTACTAGATATATTGGTCAATTATGTATTGGTTGCCTTGTTCAGGGGATAAAGTCATTAAGATTTTCGATAGACGTCATTAGTTTATTTTGTAAACTGTAGGGTAGTTTTACAAGATTATTGCAATAACTTTAGTTGCAAAGCTTAAGAGCCGCAGATAAAGGGGGACGAAGAAGTGTTTTCCCCATAAATGTTGAAAATATAAAATAAATGTAAATTACTGAATAAAAAATAAAAACTTTTGCAATATTATATCTTAAGGTCTTGTCTCAAAACAAATTTAACAAAAAAATGCACTTTTTGATATTTTCCCCATAAAATGCCTTTTGGCACAGTTCTGTAATAATATAGTCTATGACTATTTTTATTAAGTTATTTTTTCCCGGATAAATTTTACATATATCTTTAAGATCCTTCTAATTAAGCCACTTAAAACTTTTCAGGCTCTGGATCCGATTCCTTTGGATGTTAGAAGCCCCAAAAAAATCACATGAGATACCCTAAAAACCTACTATCAAGTAAGAAACTGTACCTAAAATCATATCGAAGACACTTGTTCTTTAATACACAACATTGGCAAATAAAAATAAGAGAATCAACTTTATGCAGTAGTTAAAAGTGATTAAAATATTAACAAGCGTGAAAGATTTAAAGACTTCATTGAAAAGATCACAGGTCACTTTGTATAATTACCATTCGAAAACAAAAAATAGCCATAAATATCAAGACGCCATATAACGCGACTTTCTCTGTCATTAAATCTATTAAGGCTTCCGGTGATTTTATAAGTGAAGACTTTCGGTTCAAACAATACAATTTCGACACACAAAAAGTATGATAAATTCTGTGATAGATAATAATGATAATTATCGTTGATAATATTTTTCCTACATATAGTGGATTTAACCAAATGTAAATACCAGCAAGTCTCCCTATTTGTACAAGGTCAAGACTAAGACATATTGCGAACACTGAGAACAAGAAAAATTATATGGAACAGCCATTATTCAACACTTATTAATACTTTTATAATTATAAAAATCCAGTAAGGGTTGAAAAAGGGTATTTCATTAAAATTTCTTTTAAAAAATCAAACAATTTTTGAAATGTTAATTATTTTATGCTGCAAAAACGTAAATTATACTTTTAAATTAATTTTAATTGATATAAATAAAAAATTAAACAAAAAAATTAAAAAGTCGATTTTTTAGCAAAAAAAAAAAATTAAAATTAAAAGCTTTAAAAAATGTTTAAAAAATAAAAAAAATAAATCGATAAATAGAGAATTTTATAAGCTTTAAAATAATGTAACACATGGCACCCCTTTTCATTTAAAAAAATGTCCTCCCATTTCCTCCTGAAAATATCAAATATATGCGAAAAGATAGTTTGGATTGTCTTATTTAAGTGTTCCAAATTTGAAGTCGATATCTCAACTCGTTCAAACGTTAAGAGGGGGGTGACTTTTGGACAGAACTGTATATATACAAAAAAAAGTCATAAATACTAACAGGGGCCTCATCACTAAGCCTTTAGGAACACCCCAATTTAATTCATAAGTGGGATTGATGTTAACCTTAAATAAACTGCGGTATTCCACAAGGCTCAGTGACTGGTCCCTTACTAACGTTTCTATCTGTAAATGACTTTCCAATACTTAAGCAGAAGCTTCTAAGTAAGTTCGATCTTTCGATCTATAAAAAAAGTGAAGGTTTTGATCATTAATGCTTCATTTTATAAATCGACACGGCCAACTAGATGTACAATGTATAATTCCCACGGATTTAAAAATAAAAGATAAAAATATACATAAAAAAAAATAAATGACGGTCGCGATTTAACGACACGCCGCTCCTGCGAAGATAATTCATTTCCGGTTGCGATTCTCGGCTGTTTTGTAATCGATAAGTGGTTTATACTTGGTCAATAAAGTCTTAATCTGATGCAACCTCTTATTTTGATTTTTGGCTGTTATGCTCCACTTAAAAACAATTTAAAATTCTAGGAGACATTTTTAAGATGTTTAAACAAAAAAAAATAAAAGTATAAAGAAATTTCACTTTCGGGTTTAGACCGTGTTAATGGATTTTCACTTTCCGACGTTTCGTCTCTTACTACTAGAGACATCTTCAGGGATTAATCTGAAACTAAGTTTCGAATCAACTTGTGTCACTATTTATGACGAGTTGTGGTTATTCACCCGTGGCGAGGTTTTTCCTATCAAAGACTTTCTATCGATTCCCGTATCTTCCTTGGCATTTTTCTGTTTTCTGTTAATATTTGTTTTGTTTCAGACAAATTGATTTTATGACCTGTTTCATGTACATGTTCGGCTACTGCCGATAAGGAAATTTGTTTCTTTCTTATATTGCGCTCATGCTCTTGAAGTCTTGTAGAAATTTTTCTCTTAGTTTCACCTATGTAAACCGTACCACAGGAGCAGGGTATTTTATATACGCCTTCTGAACTCAGGGGTATTTTGTCTTTTGTTGAAGTCAAACATTGACCTAATTTTTGGTTGGACCGAAATATAGGCTTAATATTTGACTTCTTCAAAAGTTTACCTATTTTATCCGTGATACCGCTTACATAGGGAAGTATAACTTGTGTCTGTCTGTCATTGTCACTATTGTCCTGTTGCTTGGGTCTGGGATTTCTGTATTTGTATATGGTCTTATTAATGTCTTTTTTGGTATAACCGTTCATGGTCAAGGCTTTGGTTAGTTTAAGGAGTTCTGTGTCTAGGGAATTCTTGTCTGAAATCATGAAAGCCCTATGAACAAGTGAATTAACTACCGAGCGTTTTTGAGAGGGATGGTGATGTGAAAATGCGTTTAGGTATCTGTCAGTGTGGGTTTTCTTCCTGTATACCGAGTGTCCTATTGAGCCATTTTCCGTTTTGTAAACCAAAACGTCCAAAAAGGGAAGTGATCCGTTGTTCTCAATTTCCATCGTAAACCGTATAGATTTATGTTGGGAATTGAGGTGATTTAGAAAACCTTGAAGGCTTTCCATGCCATGGGGCCAAATAGCATAGACATCGTCTACGTATCTGCGCCAAATTTTAGGTTTTAATGGAAATGACTCAATAGCTTTTTTCTCGAAGTATTCCATGAAAGCATTGGCCGCAGGGGGTGATAATGGGGATCCCATTGCGGCGCCTGACACTTGTTCATAGAACTCTCCCTGTATCAGAAAATATGTAGATGTCAGACAAGCTTCAAATAATTTACATAACTTAGGGTCAAGATTTCCAGTTGTAAGTAGGTCTCGTATAATATTTATTGTATCGGGAACGGGAACGTTAGTAAATAGAGATTCTACGTCGAAACTAACCATTATGTCCGAGGGGTTCGGGGTCACTGTCGATAAGGTTTGTACAAAGTGTGTGGAATTTTTTTACATAAGACCTCGTTTTTCCAACTAACTAATTTAAGATTTGGGCAAGGTGTTTGGCAAGTTTATACGTAGGGGAACCTATTGTGCTGACAATTGGTCTAAGAGGGGCACCGTCCTTGTGAATTTTAGGTAAACCATATAATTTTGGTACGCGGGAGTCTCGGGGGGTTAGATTATAAATTTCAAGAGGTGTAAGGGAGGATTGTTTAAGTAATTGTGTGATTTTTCGTTCAAATTTTCCAGTAGGATCGGTCTCGAGTTTTTCGTATGTGTCATTGTCTATGAGTTCCGTTATTTTGTTAAAATAGTCAAGTTTGTCCATCACCACAGTGGCATTACCCTTATCAGCAGGCACAACAATAATATCGTCATTACGATTAAGATTCTTTAAAGCTAAATATTCCTCCCTTGTCAGGTTAGACTTAGGTGGTTTTGACTTTTTCAGAATCTTAGCCGTTTCATAACGTACTATCTCTGCATCTACCGGGGGTAATGAAGACAAGGAAGACTCCACTATAGAAATTATTTCGTCTGTTGGTACTGTCCTAGGTGTAATGGCAAAGTTATGTCCTTTGGACAGCAAAGAGATCTCACATTCTGTTAAGTTTGTCTTTGACAAATTAACAACAGTGTTTGAATTTACTGGAGGTTTATTATTGTTGTGCCTGCTGATAAGGGTAATGCCACTGTGGTGATGGACAAACTTTTTAGTAATACTATTTTTATTTTCAAGTAATACTGCAAATAATTTGGGAAAATTTTATACACCATTTACTGTGAATAATATATAATGGAATGCGTAGCATTAAATATCTTCAAGGCTTGTTTTTTTTAGTAGGTTAAGTGCCAATAAATATAAGATTGATATAGGTTACGTAGGTAACAATTAATTTACATTACTCAACAGAAAATTTGGCTCAATAATTAATAAGGCTTCTTAAAAATGTTATTTTGTATTATTAACCCTTCATTAGGCGCGCGGTCTACGATCGTAGACCATGCTTTTTTTTAGCTGGGTAACTTTTTACACGGAGTGTTTACGCTTCGAGTAGCTGTGCATTATGCATCAATCTATTAGATCAGTAATAATTCACTTTTAATGGGTATAATATTGTTTTTATCCATATTGAAACCTGCCTGGTCTACAATTGTAGACCACGCGACTAACCACGTTACCTTTTTTATTTTTGCATTTTTTTATTTTGTGTAAGTTTTTATGGTTTCTTTTTGTGAATATTGTTTTTCAAAGTTAGTTTATTAGTTTAAAGATAAATTAAAGATACAATATGTCTTTACCACCAAAAAAAATAGCGGTTTATAGGAAGACACTGGCACGAGTCTTTTTGGGCATGAAAGAGCTCATACGTAATGTTTTTGATAAATAAGGTAATTTTCTGTTATATAAAACTAAAAATTACTTTGGACACTAAATGTGCCTAAGAAGGGAAAATAAATCGAAAAAAAATGCTCAAAATATCATAACTACGATTGCAAAGAGCACATGTACAAGGCGCATGAGTTACTAAAATATTGAATGATTTCGAGTCAAATTTTATAATATTTTTTTCTTTTAATTTAGGTGTTTTTTATTTTATATATATTATATTTTATAATCGTACATGTTAAAAAAAAAACAAATGTTTTAGTTTCAGAAAGTTTGTTAAGTTATTTTTATTTTTTTTATAAATTACCGTACAGATGTAAAATATATGTTAGAATTGTAAAACAATAATAATTTAAAAAAAATATGTAAATAACTTCTAAATACAACCAAATAAATAACATAAGATATTTGGTTTTTAAAAATATAAATGTGTTTTTTTTTAAACAAAAAATAAAATGGTCTACAAGTGTAGACCACGCGACTAATCTCGTAACTAAAACAAGCGCGCCTAACGAAGGGTTAAGTATTAAATGATCAGTTATTCGAAATATTAATTATTGTTTATTACTCAGTTACTCAGGATATACTAATAAGTAGGTAGTAGATTGAATTTTTTAATTTATTATCTTAAATTAATGTAATTTTTGCCTTTTAATCTGGTAAAAATTAGTACAATTACTGACGAGGACTCATATTGCATTATTTTGTAAAAAAAAACTTAATTTTTTATTTAAGTAATTATGTAATACTATTTTTATTTTCAAGTAAGATTATAAATAATTTGGTAAAATTCAATACACCATTTACTGTGAATAGTATATAATGGAATGCGTAGCATTAAATATCTTCAAGGCTTGTTTTGTTTACTAGGTTAAGTGCCAATAAATATAAGATTGATATAGGTTACGTAGCAAACAATTAATTTACATTACTCAACAGAAAATTTGGCTCAATAATTAATAAGGATTCTTAAAAATGTTATTTTGTATTATTAAGTATTAAATGATCAGTTATTCGAAATATTAATTATTGTTTATTAGTCAGTTACTCAGGATATACTAATAAGTAGGTAGTAGATTGAATTTTTTAATTTATTATCTTAAATTAATGTAATTTTTGCCTTTTAATCTGGTAAAAATTAGTACAATTACTGACGAGGACTCATATTGCATTATTTTGTAAAAAAAAACTTATTAATTTTTTATTTAAGTAATTATGTAATACTATTTTTATTTTCAAGTAATATTACAAATAATTTGGTAAAATTCAATACACCATTTACTGTGAATGGTATATAATGGAATGCGTAGCATTAAATATCTTCAAGGCTTGTTTTTTTTACTAGGTTAAGTGCCAATAAATATAAGATTGATATAGGTTATGTAGGTAACAATTGTTTTACATTACTCAACAGAAAATTTGGCTCAATAATTAATAAGGCTTCTTAAAAATGTTATTTTGTATTATTAACCCTTCATTAGGCGCGAGGTCTACGATCGTAGACCATGCTTTTTTTTAGCTGGGTAACTTTGTACACGGAGTGTTTACGCTTCGAGTAGCTGTGCATTATGCATCAATCTATTAGATCAGTAATAATTCACACTTTGAATGGGTATAATATGTTTTTATCCATATTGAAACCTGCCTGGTCTACAATTGTAGACCGCGCGACTAACCACGTTACCTTTTTTATTTTTGCATTTTTTTATTTTGTATAAGTTTTTATGGTTTCTTTTTGTGAATATTGTTTTTCAAAGTTAGTTTATTAGTTTAAAGATAAATTAAAGATACAATATGTCTTTAACACCAAAAAAAAAATAGCGGTTTATAGGAAGACACTGGCACGAGTGTTTTTGGGCATGAAAGAGCTCATACGTAATGTTTTTGATAAATAAGGTATTTTTCTGTTCTATAAAACTAAAAATTACTTTGGACACTAAATGTGCCTAAGAAGGGAAACTACGATTGCAAAGAGCACATGTACAAGGCGCATGAGTTACTAAAATATTGCATGATTTCGAGTCAAATTTTATAATATTTTTTTCTTTTAATTTAGGTGTTTTTTATTTTTTTATAATCGTACATGTTAAAAAAAAACAAATGTTTTAGTTTCAGAAAGTTTGTTAAGTTATTTTTATTTTTTTTATAAATTACCGTACAGATGTAAAATATATGTTAGAATTGTAAAACAATAATAATTATAAAAAAAATGTAAATAACTTTTAAATACAACCAAATAAATAACATAAGATATTTGGTTTTTAAAAATATAAATGTGTTTTTTTTTTAAACAAAAAATAAAATGGTCTACAAGTGTAGACCACGCGACTAATCTCGTAACTAAAACAAGCGCGCCTAACGAAGGGTTAAGTATTAAATGATCAGTAATTCGGAATATTAATTATTGTTTATTACTCAGTTACTCAGGATATACTAATAAGTAGGTAGTAGATTGAATTTTTTAATTTATTATCTTAAATTAATGTAATTTTTGCCTTTTAATCTGGTAAAAATTAGTACAATTACTGACGAGGACTCATATTGCATTATTTCTTTTAAAAAAATCTTATTAATTTTTTATTTAAGTAATTATGGTTCAAAAAATTACTGAGCCTTAGACTACTTTCTACTTAAATTATTGAAAATTAATATTTTTGACATTTTGTAAAATATAAAAGCTTAATAATTATATTTAAAAACCTTGTAAGCATGAGTTAAGTTTATTTAATAATACCTATGGAAAATAAAAAAGAACACAATGAAAATCATGTATGTTTTTAACCTAAATCAACCAGATATAATTTTATTAAAATAATTTGAGGATGTATACATGTAGCACAAAATGAGCCAAAAAGGTTTACTTAACAAAAAAGTGGTTACTATCATGATATCAATAAAACCATTAAATGATAAAAGTTCTCCTGTTAATCAATAATAAAACTAATTACATAAAAATATGTAATAGCATAAATTTTTTTTATTGATAATCATCAAAATTATCACAACTAAATTATAGATTATAGTTTTGAAGGGGGAAAATTATATAAAATTTCAGAAAAAAAGGTCCCTCCTGATTGTTTACAACTGATATGTGAATTTATATTGCTTATAGTTTACTTTACACCTATTAACGGGTCTAAAAGAAACTTATTTTTTTGTAAAAAATATTATTTAGAGTTCCATATTTTATTATTATTTTTTAAATTATTTTTTCATGAATTGAAGGGAAAATTGTGGTTTCTTTGATAACTGCATTATTTTATTGTTTACCTTTTCTTGCTCTTTAAATGACGCTATAATAATAATTCTGCATTATATTTATGGTAAGTGATATTTTACGTAACGCCATAATATTTTTTGCAAAAAAGGATATTACAGAAACTTGTTAACCAGATTCTTGGGTATTTATAATAATAATGTTTATTCATAATGGCATTTTACTCAAAGTCCAAGCAGTAAACTATCGCGTTAGTTTTTTGAAAGAACTTCTTTTCTTGCATATTAAAAGTCCAATGAATAAATCTTAGATTTATAATAAAAAATTACATAGGAAAAACGACTTTTTTATTTATTGTTAATAATTATTATTTCTACTATGGATCTATGTAATCGTTAAAAAAATATAATTTGATGATATCATCAACAATAAAATGCTTGACCCCCTTTATTCTTAAGTTATTGCTCTTTATCTTTTTCAAAGTACTTTTTATTTGAAATAATTAATATTATTTAAATATATTCTAGCCCTGAATTCTAAAATTGCAATAGGAAAGTACTATGGAGACATTTTTATGGAGTATCCTATAGAAGCTTTCTTTAAAATAGTATTGTATTACTTTTATAATAATAATAATAATAATAATAATAATAATAATAATAATAATAATAATAATAATAATAATAATAATAATAATAATAATAATAGTAATAATAATAATAATAATAATCCTTTATTCCAGCCCAGAGGGCCATATACAAAAAAATACAAAATATACAAAATATCTACAAGAAAATTAATAATTAGCCAATATACAAAAGTTCAAAAGAGCTACCGTCCCCCCATTAAAACTACTCCAGGTTTGCCATAGATTGGAACGCCATAGAATGTTACTCCTCAGCAGAGCTACAATAAAGAGGTTGGAAGATTTGTACAGCCGATCGCGGAATCCAAAAGCCCGAAATCTAAGAATAGCTAGGAAGTCATTAACAGGAACCGTAGCAAACATTTCACTAGCACTAGAAAATCTCGGTATGTTATTTAAGAGTCTAAACGCATTATTATAGCACACGCGCAGTATTCCACCATCCCAGTGTATAAATACACCAAAGTTCGGACATGTAGATCCCTGAGCAATATGTTTGAAATAACAGTTTTTTTAATGTCAGAGTTACACTTGGAGAAACGACGGGTTAACATATTAGCATGGACGCAGAGGGCTTTGTACTGTCTCTAAATGTAGAGATTATAGGAGAGATCACAGGTTAGAATATGCCCTAAGTATTTGAATTGCGACACTATACTTATAAGACTACCGTTAAGTCTGATCGGCGGCACCACTAAATCTTTTTAATTACAAGGTCTGAACACCATGGCACAGGTTTTGTTGACATTAAATATGATTTGGTCCACTAAAACCTTAGCTAATACTTATAAATCTTTTTAAATGAAGGACCAATAAAGTCATCATAGTTTGATTTCATTTCGTAACTACTGAGACTAGTATACTTTGACGCACGGATCTGTGGCTACGGGAAAAATGTTAGGAATGTGTGTGCAAGTGAGAGGCTCGTTGTAGGCGCACACGCTTTATAACGCTTTGACGAAAAGAAGAGAGCGCAAATGATTCCCCCCTCTTTCGTCGGAGACTTTGTTTCATGCGGTGAACTATTATAGTTAATACTAGTGCCGTTAAAATGTATCTCGCGCTAATTATCTCACTAATCAAAGTTCTTTTCTGGAATTACCTTACATGGTATTACTTACCTTACCTAGAATTAGTTAATCTATCCTCTTCCTTGAGTAGTTAATTTTTCTTGTTATTAATTTTTCTTGAATTGAAGGCACTTTTTTAGGAATAAACCAACCTGGAATTTTTGTATTTAAATTTGAGTATCCGTCGCCTGGACTATCGCGAATAAATTAGCGATTTCTTACCTAACCTCAAGCTAATTTTAATATTAATGATTAAAAATCAAAAACAGGTGTTATAATCAACAGTTTCTTCAGACAAAAGCTTCTTACATTAGCATTTTATTATTTTAATAATTTTTAATAAATGCCTTAATATTTTACTTAATTTTGGACATATTTCAGATGCTTAAGATATGCATATATGGTGAAAATCAAGATAAAATTGCCACTTTACTGATTTTTAAGTAGGTTTCTTATAATAATTGCTCTTACGTAAATAATAAAAATTTAATTGATTTAAATAAAAAACGCATCCAATGTGGTCTATATAATAAATCATATTAAATTATAGTCTATATATTATGTCTATATATATGAGGCGTATAGTGCAAGAATGGCCCATCTCACTTTATGGAAATATCCAGATAATGGCTATTTAAATTTCTCCGATTTTTTAATCTTTGATCTAGGACACATTATTTTATTTAAAATTTTTCTGCTAATGTTTTTAGACTCAACCAACATTAAGGTAATGTATAACAAACAAATTTATTTTACTTTCTTTACTTTCTTAGAGAAAAAAATTGGTGGGTCACCATTGCACTATACATTGTGTTTATTTTGGACCACTATTGCATTACGAACGAGATCTGACCTTCAATAACACGTTTTTTTTGAGTATATCTAACCTCACATTTTAATTTGAAATTTTAATTATTTTTACATGTGAAAGAAATGTTCGTTATTTAATAACAGAATAGTCAAAATACCAATGTTCATATATAAATAAACGTTTTTTTACTGTTCTTGGAGTAATTACCTTTAAAAATGAAGAATAACTAATGCGTAAACATTTTTCAAGTACCTAAATGGATTTCAGTTCCTATTATCTCAAAGTTTAAGGTAAGTTGTAATTATTTTTTACTAATAAAGCAAAATGTACAAAATTGGTAACATAACGCTCCTGCATTTGTGCAGAAAATGATTTGTTTTGGGGCGAACAAATAACTTTCTCGATAAAACAAATTTGGCTTTTTTAGGAATGTTTCTAAAAATATCTTTATAAATCCTTGGTAAAACTTGCCTTGTTAGGTTTTTTAAGAATAAAATTGACATTTTTAATGATGCAGTTGGCTTTTTCAACATCCCTGCTTTAAATGCTTGTATCGTACCAAAAAGAAAACCCTCTTATATGAGGGTGGTATGTAATGAAAGATATAGATGTCCTTACATTTATAAAAAAACGCAAATCTCAAAAAAACACATACGCCTCAAATAGAGTATTGCTTTTGTCTCAAAACAATATACTAAGTGTAGGCCAGCTATATTATTTCTCAAAATTTTCTGAATTATGGAGCAAGTCTTCCCCCCATACACCCTCCTAAATCCGACTCTCCATGTTATAGTAAATAAATCTTTAGAGCCCCAAAGCCTTCTATTTCTAAGAAGCAATAGGATTTGTTTACAGCCTACTTAAAAGATGAACACGAGCCAAAAAATAATCTATTTTCTTAAAAGGACGGGGAACCCGGTCCATTGTTATAACACAAAAAAGTCATAAAGTATAAAGATCTTGCGTCCAGCACGTTTCACATTGGTTTGGTAAACAAAAATTGTGGACAAAATACTGAATTTTGCTTTTTTTGTTTTAATCTTTTTTTTTAATTATTAGCATATTTCTTATAGCGGGTGTCCCAGCTTAGTTTTTCTTGTTTTTAAATGTTTTACAATAACTAAGGAAAAAAAAGGTTTTAGTATTTTACTTTCCCAAGGAAAGTCTTAAAATTTATCTTTTGTATGTAAAATTTTTTATATTTTTATAGTTGCAAACGAAAATAAACATGTTTTTTCGTTTTAGGACCCATTATTATATGTATTTTGCTCTATACTAAACACAACATAATTAATTTTGATGGATACACTTTACTTCTAGTAGATAATCTTTTCCAAAAATAATTCAAAAAAACTGCCTCCTTTTCTTTTTCTGAATAGGGGATTTTCTATAGTTCACTTTTCACGAGGGACATGTCAAGTACTCAGTGAATTTGGATTTTCTTTATTCTAAAAATACTGAATTTGGTAAGATCCTCAGAGTTATTTTATTCCAAAAAGGGCTCCGTAGAGAAGTACGGTCTTAAGAGTTTGATTGTAGAGAAGTTTATTTTTCCTACGATCCTCTATAAAAATGACATTTAGCACATTCTTTTGTTCTTTAGAAAACGCCTCATATCCCACTAGTTTGATATTTTTATATCACACTCGTGTGATATTTATGTATAGATATTTACCTCGTAGACTCTACGAATTTTATTCACCTTGTTTTATAAACCATTTTCCACCTTTCACCACAGCCTTTTATATCTTTTAAGTGTTTTAATCTAAATATTTCTGTTTTTCATGTCAAAAATAGAAACTGTAGTTTGGACTACTACTACTATTTTGACCATTACTGTCTAGGCTAGACAGTCTAGATCTTATAAAAATTACTTAATTTTTTATTTAGTTACCTTACATTACATAAAAAACATCAAAACACACAGTATTTTTCTTATATAATGTAAAACAGTACAATTTTACTGTCTTATATGGCAGCATAACCACAGAAATATAATTTAATAAGCAAACTTAAATTTGCATTTATTTAGGAATAGGCAACCCATTAAACCTATGTATTGTATTAAATATAAAACCAAGAAAACTAAAGCTAAATGAAAATCATATTTCCTGTTTGACATACCAACATATATAAATTTGTGTGCTATTTTGTGCTTTGCTTTTCTTAAAAATTAATAAAAATTAGAAAATTTAAAATAAGAAACTTCATATTTTTTCGGGATCGTAGGAAAAATAGTGTACATAACTCGTTGGAAAGTGTATTTCATACACTCGTGGGGTTTGTCATTTTCCACACTAGTTATGAATATACTATTGTTATGTATAAGTAATACGTATACCTTACGGGTATAGTTTGGAGAGATGTTCGTTGGCAACTTGGAGGGTCTTAAATACATGTTGGACGTGCAGCCTAAGTATATAGATGTGCTCTCTTAAAGCTTGTCCTTCATTATATACTTTTGAACCAACGTGTGCTCTTCAGACGCGTTCTATACACGCTTAAAACGTTAAGAAAAACCAATATAAAAACCATCTGACATTTTCTTGCAGCCACCCCTTATCTTATTGTTGGTATTTAGACCATTGAAATTGCTCCCTTTTCTTCTAATCAGGGTGGATATGGTACGTACCTAATCATATTTGTCAAAGGTGTTATATAAATAGTAACTTAAATGGGTGTTGGCATGCTAATTCAAAGAACTTAACGACTGAAAGGAAAAAATTAGTTTAAAATTATAGTAATAGGTAGGTATACAAGTTGCATAATACAACGTCCGTGTTCTAAAATAAAAGGGTGTCATTTTATGCCTAATTGAATTTATATGAGGTATAACTGATTAAACACTGAAAAAAAAAGTCTATCTGAGAGCATGATATTAGCCAATTTCCCATACTGTAATATTTTTGTACTACTAGGGGCGCTAAGCCCCCCGAAATCAAACTATAAAAGTAAAATTACCCATATATTTTTGGTTGGTTACGCCCCTGTGTAACTATTACAAAGAAATGGTTGTATTACCTTAATTCTGCTATCATTCATTTGTGTAAATGTCATATTCATTTGGACTAAACAATCTTTGTTTTTCAGTTCTAATACAATACTTTAAGACCTGATCAGATGAGTTGACCAATTTACATGTAGATACAGTATCTCCCTTAATTAAGTAGATCATCTACATGTACATCTACATCATTTATTTAAGTACATGATGTACTGTAAATGATGTAGATGTACTGTAGATCTACGGTAGATGTACTGTTAATAAAGGAGTACATAACATACATAAAAAAAAAACAAAAAACTATTTAAAAAAAAATGAAACCATCATGATGACTAAAATAATTATTGTCCCCAGTCCTCTTATAAAGATTAAATATTTTGAAGAGCAAAAGATGACAATCACTTTTTTGTAACATACAATCAAAATGATAAACAAAAAATTGTTTGTGTAACAACCTTCATAGTTACCAAATATTATACTAATAGCTTTTATAAGAGACGGTAAGTAGTCACAATAGGATGGAATGATATTTTAAATTATAATTTAAGTAGTTTTTAGTGAGCCAAAATGGGGAAGAAAAAGAAAGAAAAAGAATAAAAACAAGCAAAATATTAAACCAGAAAAGAGTAAAAAGAAGAAGGGGAAGAGGAAGGCAGAACGTGAAGAAAAGTGGTGAAATATAAGATTAGGTGGGGGTAACAATGGAAAATAATGAGGAATTTGATAGGGGAATAATAAACAAATATGTGGTTTTAACGCGACGCCAGACAAATTAACTAATGTTTGTTCAATTTTTTCATACTAGATGGTGCAGTTTGGTAAAAAAGATTAGCTTGAAAGTATTTTCTGGGACTAATAATAATGGTTAGGTTATTCTTCTTTTTCTTCTTCCTGCTATTTAGTTACTTCTCCTAGCTGCTAGGACAATCCCATATATTTTGCAATTGTAAAATAAAGTTTCCTGTAAATATCACCCACTAGGTTTAAATCCTATTTAATTTTTTCACTTTAGATGGAATATACACATTAGTTCCAATTCCAATTTGTGTTATTGGCGTTTTCCTAAGATAATTCGCCATATACACATTAGTTAATATGGCTGCCATTCACCTTTGCCAACTCTCCAATGTATTGCAATGACGTATAGTAAATCTGGACGAGTGACTAACATGGGTACCCAGGTAGCGTGTGATGTTATGTTACTAGAATTTAACATCACATTATAGTAATTTTTTTGATGTTAATGTGTACACGTTACTGTAATGTGAAAAAGTTGATGTTAAATTGAACACGTTAATGCGATGTGAAAAAACTGATGTTAAATCTATGTGAAATTTGTGATATTAAATGATGTCCCCAAATGAACTACAACTTACCAACGCGGACATTCTCGATTCCCATTGGTTGTTTTCATCACATGTTCATATTGCCACGCGAGTTTTGGTTTTTACAAAGTAATATTTTCTATTGGTGTGAAAAACAGACATACTGAGATTTGTGGTGTGAAATCAAAGAAATAATAGTCTTTGTGTGAAATGGATCAACTAGGTGTAAGTATTAACAAATTATATTTATAATTAGCTAGGTATAAGTGGTCGAAATAACTGTTTTGACAAAACTAACCTAATATTTGTTGTATTATTTTTTTTTATTGCATATTTATTACGAAATGTATTGTTTTTCTCAAGCTTAATAATTAATTATTATTAGTTATTGGATATACCTACTTAAATAATAATAAGAATATTATTGATGTTATCACAAACACGTTATTTTTGTGACATCCCATTGATGTTATCACAAACACGTTATTTTTGTGACATCCCATTGATGTTATCACAAACACGTTATTTTTGGGACATCACACTGTGATGTTAATGAAGTAGGACTTAGGACATCCATGCGATGTCACATCAATGTTAATGCCACAAGTATTGTAACATCACAAGTCACATATTAACATGGTTCTAACATGAATGTGATGTTATTTTGCTACCTGGGTAACCTCCATTTTGAACTTAATTTATTGCGCAAAATTTAAATTGCCTGATTGTGATTGGATATATTAGCAATCATAACAAAAAGTCACTAGAAATTACTAATTTTAACGGTTTTACGATTTAAAAATTACGTACAAAATGGTGGATATTCTATGATGTGACAGAGACAGCATTATGAGTGTAAGTAATAAAACATACTACACGGTGAAGAAAAAATACACCAGGGTGAAACCAGAAATTTGGATGCGCAGAAGGTCAATGCGCAGTCTTATTTACTCTTATGTCTATGATTTATTGGCGGAAAATAATAAAGAAGAAGCAGAAGAAGATGATGACAATAAAAAATAATCCGAGAAAGAAGAAGATGACAAAAAAGAGGACAAAGAAGAAGAAAAAGAGTAAAAGAAGAAGAACCTGACTTTTGAATTTTAACTTTTTTGAACTGGATAATTTTTAATTATGAGTGCCAGTCTATAGAAAAACGTCGCAATATAAAACAACAAAAACACCGTAAGTCGTGTCATGTGCCGTGAAAAGGTGGGGCGCGGGGTCGCGGACGGCCGTGAGAGACCGTGGGAACGCCACGCTTCGAAACACCGGTATGCGACTTACCATGGATTGCTTTGATGTAATCAGTGAGCGGTTTAACGCGTGCTAGGCACACGGTCTTTCTTGCAGATCGCTCAATGATTAATCCTTAGAAGGATCAATCACTGAATAAAATTCCTCAAAACTACTAAAAGAAAAACTAGAAGTCCCTAGGAAAACCTTTCACATATGATATGATGGGATCTAATCACCGGTGAACGCCACATAGCTCATATTTTTCAGTATGTACAAATAACGTTATAGATCTGTACTATCCTGTTTAGCAGAAACCCAGTAAACGGAGAATAATACAGTAGACTATTTCACAAACAATATATAGGCCAATCAAAACTTTGCATTTTTAGTTTCTTGACCAAACCAATCAGATCAAAACGAATCTGATAATTTTTCCACAATGCAATTATCACTTGGTTACTATGTGAAGCTTTGGTTGATTTTTTTTTTTTTGATAAGCAATATAAAGGTAATTGTTATCCAGGATAACAAACCATTAATTAGTATTACTATTATAATGATACAACAAACCAAGATACACATAAATGCTTAGTTTATTACCAAACCCTAATTAATTTCAGATAATATATTATATTTTATGCACTTTCCATCTTAAAAGCTTTAAATCACTGATATTCCTAAATTTTAATTTATTTAATTGAATCTTGGTATTAAAAACAGGCCACTAAAAACTAATTTAAACACTTATTTATTAAAAATGCACTCAAACAATTGCCAAGCAAAATATTTTTTTAATACAGTAAAAATATTATCGATAATTCAACATGCACTACTGATAATTCCCTGATCGCTTTTAAGCGTAAAAATCGACTGAATTTTACTGTTTTCTGGTAGGCAAGCAAGGTAGAAGCAACTATTGACACGTGATAAAATATATTTAATATGCTTTTTATTTAAAGTAAAGGTCCAAAATGATCAAAATTTGCCTTACGTAATACTTGAACGTTCCCTAAAAATTAATGACCAAAAAAATCACCACTACTCAGGGGCGCATTTATTTAATTTTAAAGGGGGGGGGGCATCCATAAGGAACAAAATTGCTCATTTACCAAAAATATAATTTTTAAGGTGTTTCTATGCTAATATATCTCCCTGGGGGGGGCATGGCCCCCATGCCCCCCCCTAAATCCGCCCTTGTCACTACTCATGAGCAAACTTCAGTCTGCAGACCTTACTTAATGAGCAAATAAAGTCTGATGCCCTAGGGCCTAGGCAGTTGCCTAATGGGACACCTGGCCCTGCTTCTAACTCTAAAATAGAGGTGGAGTTTGAGGAATAGACTATTTCACCATACAAATAAAAATTGTTGTATTTACCAATTTATGAAAACAATATTTATATTAAAAAATAGTAAATTTGTCGAAAAAATGTGGAACGCTTCACGATTTTGCGTGTCATCCTTGCGCAGGGGCCATGCTAATCTTCTCTGTATCGTTCCAATTTTAGTATATGTACCGCCGAAGCGAGTACAAATGACGTGTTTAACCATATCGTATTTGTAGTTAACTGGGGTGCGCGAGTATTGGTGAGATACAAGTTTCATCATGAAACTAATATGGTTCCATCTAGCGGGGGTTTAGAAACTACTTAAGGGTGGAACCTTCGCCAAAATTTATTCATGGCATTTTACTTTCCCTAATGAGAAGGAGAAGGATAAGGACTTAGGTTTCTAGACGTTTTATATAAAAAAATATATGATTCTGTCTCTCTGCTCTGTGCAATAAGTTTTGTGACCATGATAAATCGAGATGCTTTGATCTAAAGGCTTTAAGGAAATAAGGAAATTTTTTGACTTGTATACCGTATATGATATAAACAATATTTTCTTTGTATTTAGGTATAGTTTTATTAAAAACGAATTAGTATCTGCCGAGCGCTTTCGGAATTTTATTCCATCATCAGGGCTGGCACTGAAAAGTAAGTAAAAGGGGGGCGAATTAAATTTTGACAAATTTGTGGGGAGCTTAAAGTTAGGTTATGTTATTTTTTTTTAAAAAACTTATTTGTCAATGCCTTACAGGATGCAGCAGGTGAATAAAGAAGATTTTAGTATACATTTAGAGCAAAAAGGACAATTACAAACACTTTAAAAACTTAAAAACTAAAATAAAAATGCGGGACAACATGGCATTTAAAATTACTTTGCTCCTCTTCTGCATGATGGCTATGTGTAGAGGATAAATGGCCAGTTTGACGAGGAAGGTCAGGCGGCCAGTGACAATCAGTATCAAAAAGTTTTTTGAAAAATATTAAAGGCTTTAACTTTGGAACATTGTTTCCTTATCCAAAATTTTTTTTTGACATTTAAAACTTTCGTTTGCAGGAAATCAGCTACATTAAAAAAAATGCCTTTGTGGACCACCCTGAATCCAAAAATGGTAGTCGTTCTTTGCGGAAATGCACCATTTTATTTCTATGGCGATTTTTTAAATATTTTTTGTTTTGGCGAAAAACGTTATGAAAATCTGTTATTGTTTGGAATGAAGTGTATTTTAGTTATTTTGGCCCCCCTGAATCAGAAAGTGGTAATCGTTCTTTGCGGAAATGCACATTTTTTTTTCTTTGGCCGCTATTTTAATATTTGGAAAAATTATTATTAATTATATATTTTAAATAAAAAAACATCAAACAGACGCAAAACCAACTTAAACCAACGTCAACATAAACCAAAGTCCCCCATTAAAAAAAAAAAAACACCAAACCAGCAAAAAACCAAATTAACGTTAACGTAAACCAATAAAAACACCATCCGTTTTTTTTTGAATAACAGATTACCCTGGTGATATCAGTCTCCTTATAATTTATTACTTTTTTTAAAATGTGATACTTTTAGCTTTAAAAAAAGTGTGCATAGGCTGGATTTTTTATAATGGAAAGGGGGTCATGTGATTCATCATTTTAAAGCCAATAAAATTCTCTATTTGGCCATATAATTTTTATTTTTTTAAACATTTTTTTTAAGATTTTGATTTTTTAATGAAAACGGGGCTTATAATCTACGAAAACTGCCTCAATTCCATATTACGTTACTGCGTGTTATATTCATTTTACAAAAATAAACAATTATAAACACACTTTGGGAACCTGGTATTCAGTTTATACACACGACAAGTCGCCTTAAAAAAATCATCAACATGTGTTTAAAATTTATAACACAGGCCAACAGAGGTTTCCCCCTTTTAAATCTCAGTAATTAGATAATTATAAAAAAAATCTAATTTATCAAAAAAATCTAATCACATTAGTTTTCCGAAAAATATATTAACAGTTTAACTTATTAACATGAAATTTTTATTGTACTATAGAAACAATAAATGTAAATATCTAACCTTTTATTAAAATTCAATTTTTGACCAGGGGCGTAGATAATGGGTGCCTCTTAACTTATATGTAAAACAGTAGGTTCGCCCCTGGTTAACCCTTAAGTGCTGTTGTGGGGTCTGAGCAGACCCCAGACTAAAATAAAAAGCAGTGCAAATAGTACGGATTTTTAATCAACTCTTTGAATTTTGTTTAATTTTTTTGCTAAAATTCATTTTGTTTTCGTCCTTAGTGGTTTTTATGTTCAAGATACTACAAATAAATATTTTTTTACATTAATATTGCTTTAATTGTCTTTCCATTTTTACTTCTATGTAAAAATAAAATGGGGTCCGCTGAAACCCCACAACGTAATATATGTACCGAAAATATCACAACACTACTTGAGGGTTAAACATTTATTTTTTTATATTATAAAATTATAATTTTTATTGGTTGCAAGTCAAAACGTTAAACCGTTCCTGAGTTATGAATGAATAATATTCTAAGAAGCTATTTAACACAAACTTTTTTCACCTTTAAAAAAAAATTAAATCTGTAGACCTGTGTAATTAAAAACTAACGTCACAGTAAATTGTGAGAAAATTCATTAACATGTGTGTTTGTTATTCTACGGAAAAAATGGCATATTTTTCGTTATTTATCACGTATGGAACATTGGGTTATGTTATTCTTTTCAGACGTGTTTTTTTGGTGTTATATGATTTGTTTTTATAGTTGGTCACACTGATTTGTGATGATTTACATTTGGGTTGGTATTTTTATGTTTGTTTTTCTTTTGTTTCTAGTAATATTTTAAAATAAATCTATTTTCGATAATTTGTTTGCAAATTTTACTTTAAATGGTACAAAAACATTAAAGAAAAAATATTTAAAAGTAATTTATTTGATGAATGTTCAACAATGATCAAGGATCATTAGTGGTTATTCAAAAATTATGTTAACGAACTTTTGCGCTTAAACTTAAAAAAAAAAACAATCAAATTTTTATTTTTTTTTTATTTTCTTTTTCGAAAAGCGAAAAACTTATAAAATTCAAATTAGGTGATTCAAAAATGAGTAAGGGAACGTTCAAGTATTACGTAACGCAAATGTTGATCATGTTGGACCCCCCCCCTGTAAATAACATGGGCGTAACACTCCATAATGACCCCTACCCCCCTAGGAGCGTTACGTAATACTTGAACGTTCCCTAATATGTAATTAAAACAATAAAAAATATTTAAGTTAGCAGTAGCAAGTTTTAAATGATGTTTATAAAACACTGCGCGACCCTGTATATTGACCGATACGACTGAAACCTCGTTCCTTGCTGAAACAACATTTACCCTGAAAATAGTCCTTGGCATTGTACAGAAAGGGTCACGACCTATAAAATCTAACCCAAATTTAGACACGTGAAGGGAAAATATACCTACCCTTGAACTTAGATTGACCTAAGGTTGTGACACACTTTCGCTTTCAGAGGTCACCTGATATTTCAGTGACCTCTAAAATTGTTTCAGGGACTTACACACCCTCTCTTTCGCTGAAAATATTACACGGTTGTTTAATCTGGGTTAGCGTTCTACTTTTAGGAAAGCTTCAGAAAAAGAAAAGCTTAAAATAAAATTGTTTGACTGGAGAAAATAGTATATCCCCAAATGGCAATGATTTAACAAGCCGTGAAGATATGTAATACTTTGCATCCCATAGTATACATTTTACCAATTACTTAAACGCAAGTTAAAGTTATTTTAAACTCACGATAAAATATTGCTGCCAATAACAGGATGCTTTCCCTGTATCATGTTTTTTATGTAAAAAATATTTTCTGTATTAAAAAAAAATATGCATAATACATTAAACTTATATAGAATGTCATGAGCTTCAAGTTTGCTTATAACCACTTTTATCGATGAATAATTTGGCTAAAAAATAAAAAAAAAAAACAATTTCAACCGCAACATGTCCATTTTTGAATATTTATAACTCGATTGTTATAAATATATTAAAAAAAGATCCAAACAAAAAATTTTGGATAACAAAATTATTTATATGCATTTTTAGTGATATAACCACACTCACCCTTAAAATTCAACAACACCCCTAAAACCAATCACCCGGTGAAAAACTAGCAGGAGTGCTCTGTTACCATCCACTACTACCCTTTAAAATATCAGCCCGTGTACATTTATTGCAATTTAGCAAAGGAATTTCTCGAATGGGAAAAACGTAATATGTTCTAGTGGCAGTGAAAAAAAAGGAAAAGGTTGTTAACCAATGATTTGTCCTTTTTTAGAATTTTTTTTATTAAATTAAAGGAATATTTTATCAACTGATTTAAACAAATAAACATGATATGTTAAAACAATGAAATAATTTTCCAGCTCAGAGCCTTCTTCATAATAACAAGTGCCTGTTGCTGAACACAGCCTCGAGTGCCAAAGTCGCGTGACGACCTTTGACCGGACAGGGATCCACGCCTGGGGCCCGCACGGGTCACCTACAGACCAGCGTTATGGGAACGTATTTCTTGCAAGGTTGACGGCACAATACTATCGCAGGCTTGAGTGCAAAAGGATTTAAAAGAAGTAATCCAAGCAACAGTTCCTTTATTCCAAGCAACAGTTTTCTGAGCCCAACCAACCAATAGAAAACAGGACAAGTTATAAAGAAGTACTTGCTCATCACCTACAGACCAGCGTTATGGGAAAGTACTTCTTGCAAGGTTGACTGCACAATACTATCAAGGACCATCATGTTTTAAACAGTGACATAAAGGACTTTCGTTTTAGTTATAACTAAAACTTTGGTATACCTAAGTTTTGGTCATAAGTTTGGTATTTTCCGTTTCAAACGAACCGTTTGATTTCGGAATGCTTTGGTTACGTGCGGTTAAAGTAATTGGTAGTAAAATCTGTAACCGTGCTTTGAGAGCGGTTATATATAGCATTTGGTTATTATTAGTTATTTATGGTACTAGTGTAAGTAAAATATTGCCCATGAGAAAATTAACCTGCGAGGCGTCAGCCAAGCAGGTTAATTTTCGAGAGGGCAATATTGGTTTACCCATGAGTGCCATACAAGGTTTTATCCAATAAATAACTTAGGAATTCATATTTTTATTAAAAATTTTAATGACATTTACAAGAAAATAATTTGACAAGTGACAGTTGAGTTGGTAAAATAAATTATTATCCACTCAATAAAGTAAAAGCCACGCAGGGGTTATTATTGAGTTTATCTATTTAAAATAAAGCTGGTAATTGTCTCATTTTCTGTATGTATTGGATAATACATATCTTTCTAATACCTTCATTCTTTTTTATAAGTTTTCGCAGTATAAACGACTGTTTTTTACATCTTACCATTTCTATTTAGAACTAAACAAAATTCTTGTATTTTGACCAAAATCTATCTACTATTTATCTTGACAGAACAAAAAAACGCACTACTTATATGTTATGTTTACTACAGTAACTGTCAGTACTGTTACCCTGCAGTGTAACGAAGACATTCGGATGTATTGGTAAATAATATATTAACAATCGTAACCATAACCACATCTTTGGTAAGCAATCCGAAAGGGGTTTTGTTGTTTTTTCCTCTGTTAAAAACAGTTTCTTAACTAGAGCAAACCAGAAATAAAGGACAGGATTGAGAATCGTAAAATTGTAAAAATTGTCCATATATTCATGATGTATAGTAATTATTTTCTTTGACAGCAAATTTGAACGATTTATAATATGTCAAACCTAATTTTATACTTTTTTTCATCGCAAAATGACATAAATTGTTTTATTACTTATCTTAATATTTTCACATGCATATTCTTTGATTTGGTTAATTTAATTCCATTCGCATTTGCTAAACTAAAACCTTTTTTGCCCATTTTTAAGTAGCAAAATATGATTCTGTCAATAGTTTAGTCACTGCAGTACTGACTAGCGCGGTACTGCGCTAGGCTTGCAAGCATGTTCATAAATGTCAACCTATAAAATCTGTCATTACATTTTATAAAAAGAATATTTTGAGGTATTTTTTGTTAAATAATAAAGTAATAACAATAATTATAAATAGTGATATATTCATATTTAATTATTAATTAGTTTTAGGTATGAAATATTGTTGTAAAAGAGAAATACTGAAAAACAAAATACTACAGCGATTCTCACTAGAATTTTCTACAGTAGAAAATTTCCGATATAACTGTAATATGATTGGACAGACATAAACACGTGGTCAAAAATATTGTTAAATGATTGGTTGATAAAAACGTTAACAAATAATCAATGATAGAGTAAGGTTAGTTTAATTTCGCTGTATTATAAAATGTCTCCTTGAAAGTAATTATTTGCAGTTTAATTTTAGCAATAGTTGGGTTAGGTTAGTTTTGCTGAGAGTGTTGCTATAATTACCAAATTTTGTAAATATCAGTATAAGTAGTTGCAAAACTGGAATATGTTGGCTACATTGTCAAAATACCCACATCAGTACCTCAATTTACATTTAAATGTTGATAGGACTGGATTTCATTCTTCATTTCCACAGAATATAAGACAAAAAATGCAGGAAAAGCTTGATCTAGCCAAAAAGTACAATAGAAATAACCATAAAATATAATGTGGCGGCCAATTCGTGGAAGAAAGAACACTGGTTAAAGACAGCTTCATGCGGCTGGGATGTTTAACAAGTAAGATAAAGAAAAATCGTATTTGTTAAATCTTTTCTAGTAAAAAAAATTACAATAATTTTTTTAATTATGCAAATTAAAAAACATATATATTAGCTATATTATACAAAATGTATTTTTTGTTATTAAATTGGGGCCATTATATTTACCTTCAAGTAAGTGTGATATTTTAAATTTATAAGATTTTTCATTAAATTTTAGGAAAATAAATAAATAAATAGCTAATTAATTGTACTGGTAGTGAAAAAAATACTAAACTTTCCACGTGAGTAAGGATTTAACATTTTTGACCGCGTTTTTACTATTGCTGCTAAAAAAAATCTCTTATATTTGTGGAGTCGACTATATATTAACAATGTAAGGATATATTAAGGATCTCAGAAAAAAGATACGGGTCAGGACATGGAGAAAGGAAACATTTGTAAAATGCTGAGAAAAAAATATTACGTTTGTTTTTATACTAAATTAGGTAAGACTGCTTTCTTCCTGTCTACTACTGATCCTACATCCTCTAAAGGAAAAATTCTGTGAAAACCACCCCCAATCAAATATGTTTATGAGACAGAAGATTTTTAAAATCACATTCAAGAAAGCGACTTTTTCTTTGGTTCTATACCTATGATTTAGATCATTGTGCTAAGAATATCAACCTTAATTTTGCACTACTAGCAACGATTGACTTCTTAAAAGCGCGAGTCTGACTTCACGCTTGGCTGGTACTTAATGGTTCTTTCTGGTTTGATAATGGGTGGGAGAATATGTGTGACAAATGATACTAATGGATATACTAATACAATGGAAAGGATTTTAATGGGTTTTGTCTGTATAAAATCTCAGACTTAATTTGTAATTTATACCACAATGTAATTATTATACAAGAAGTATTTTTTTAGTATTTTTTATTAATGAGATAGGTGAGTTTACGCTAAAAGTATAGCAAGTAAAGGATGTATCATTAATTAAATAAGATATGAGCAAAGATAGATTAATTATTACTGTATGTAGTAGTACTACATACAGAAATACTACTACATTGTAGTACTAACCTCAATATTAACAATATTTTCAAAAATGTCTCTCATAAAAATTGGTAATATATGGAATTTACTTTTAAATTTGATCTGCTGTAAGTGTCAGAACATAAGACAAGAAAAAAACATTAAGTTAAATTATGGTAGTACTTATTTAGGGATTTCAGAAAGGCATTTGATACTGTTGATCTCACATCTTTTAAGATAAGGAGTTAAAACTCCTTAAAAAGTCACAGAATAAACATTTTTCTACGACTGCATTAGAATGTAAGCAAATACACACACTTTTCAAGCATAGAATGAACCAATTCTAGCTCTAGATACGGTATGAATATTCCGTATCTAATGTTAGAATGAGCACATGTAGTGCCATCTCTTGTTTATAAAAGTAAAGAAAACTGTAGCAAAATTAGCAAAAATATATATATTTTACCATGAAACATTGAATAATTTAATGCAATATAAAGTTTTGAGTTAAAATTACATAAAGTTTATTAGTTTTTCTTAATATTTGATCAGTTTTTTATCAATTTAGTTCAAAAAATTAAAACTGCTCCATCTATTGTTAAATATTTAAACCTGATATATGTCACAACAATCTGACATAACCTTCAATTTTTGCATTATAATTTGTAAATATGTGCTAAAATTTAATAAAAATCTTTTTTAAGTACTGATTTGATAATATTATTAAATAACATTAATTGCTTTATTTAAAAATATGTCTTTTGTTGCATTTACAATGTTAAGTCACAAAAAAACATTGTTTTTAACCTTGTCCGCAGTTTAAAGCCATACAGTGTTTCATATTTGCAATCGAAGAAAAAGTATAGTCTACAACACGTATGGAATAGTCATTCCGCGCTAGACGCATTGTCATACTCGCCTGCCGGCTTGTATGACAAACTTTCCGCTCGCGCGGAATATTGTCTATTCCATACTAGTTATAGAATATAATTCCATAAGGAATCTGCGCCTTTTTGTGTATGTTTTAAGCTGGTTCTAAATGTTTTTAAAAATATTTTAACACGCCTAGTTTGAGAAAAATAAGAGCCGAAGCTAAAGATATATATTTATCCTGCTAAGATAATTTTAGCTCAATTTCATTCTGATTAAAAAGTGCGCTATATAACCGTAGTAAGCATAATTTTTTATCATGTCAATAAACACAAACCTACATTATGAACATTTTTTAAACCAAAAAAAAAAAAATTATCATTGATCATTGACCAAATTTTATTATCGAAACTATAACATACTAGTATAGAGAACAGCATACTACACACATTTTATTAGTAACTACAACAAACAATGACGTCACACTTACTATTCTTGGTAACCATGTACCCCTAGGAGGTTTGCTCGCATAGTATGTATTTCTATCCTTTTCTATCATATTTCTGTCCTTTCCGAATCATATTTTTTCGACGAAGAAGAGGTTAGTGTTTTTGCGGAAGCAGGACTTATGTACAAGATTGTTTTGCCACTTTTGCAAGAAACTCGGCAAGAATGAATTCTATTGATATAATTTTAAACAATCGTCAGATATCATTCGCGGATAATATAGATACGCTAAATGACTTAAATAAAAGTAAGTAATTTATAAGCTTTATGCAAAAATGTTCTTGCAAAGTTAGGACAAGCCTAATTTTTTCCTTGTAGACCTCATTTTCGGTTCTCAATTTCAAATATCGCAAAATGAACAACTCAATCAACTTTTTAACCTCGAAAAAGATTTTACTTTTACTTTACCAACTAACTATGACATCATTTAAACAACACTCTTCAAACCATACTAGTATGTTATAGTTAAGATAATAAAATTTGGTTATTGTCTGCTTTTCTTATTTTTTATTTTATAATTCTACCTTTATATTGACGTTTCGTTTGAAGGACTAGACTTTTAATTTTGTATTTAACAAATTTTCGTAAAATATTATTTTTTTTAACCTTATATTAAAGGTATTTATTATCTTTTTAAAAAAATTATTCTAGCACAGGCGCTGTGAATAATATAATAATGAGCCAAAAACGTGAAAATAGTTTTTAAAATAATATTACTAAATTATATTGACGTCAATCAACAAAAAACTCCCTCCTTAAATAACAAGCGTCAATAAGCACGTTTTCCGTACAAAATAACAATTAAAATTTCTAAAAAATATTAACTATTTGTTTAAAAATAGAAATATTTGGTTAATTATGATTATATTTTGTGTATTTATGATAATATATTTTTTATGGAATTTTTGGCTGTAAAGATAAGATTTGATTGCTTTGCAAAAAATATTGTTTTCCGTTTAAATTTAGTAAAGAATTAATCCTGAATTATTTATTAGATAAAAATATCTTGACATTTATCTTTAATTAAGCTATTAATAGTATATTTTAATGCCCGAGTATTTTTTTTTAATTCTATTGTTTATAGTAACAATTTAAACTATTTTAGTATTTAACTTATTTAAGATGTTCAGATTAGGGGAAACCAGGCATGAACAAAAAACTGGAGATGTGCTATTTTTAGAAAACAATTATACCGTTAGAAGTAAACTGCAGTTAAAAAACTGAGGTACCCAAATCTGAACTCACGGTTCGCAAAAAAGGTCAAATAAAATAAAAAATTGCCCAAGAACTTTGTAAATAAAATTTGATTCCTGGCCCTTTCCTTAAATAGGAAAAGCAAAAATTAAAAAATTTCAACGACAATTTTTTTTTATCGCACTTCTTTGTTTTGAGTATTATAAAATAGATACACGCTGATTTATAATTTTCCCAATTTACCAATATTTGCTACAGTTTACTTTTTTCTGCTTAAACGTTTTACCTGTAACTCAAAAATTAAATTTTAAATAATATCTAACAAATAGGACCCCCTTGGGGGCCTTAAAGAGGACGAAAGCCTAAATTTTTAAATTTTCTTGGGTTTATCTTGTATGCTCTATTTATATACCAATATAAGCTATTCTAGTAGTATATTAAATATTTTTTTTAAATAGGGGGCTTTGGGGGGTCTTGAGCCAATTTTCAGATTTTTTTTAGAATTTTAATGTACAAAAAATATTATAATATTATAAATATTTTCTAGATATTGTTTAAAATGTCGGTTTGGGGGTTAATTATTATATAATATATAATATATATTATTATATATTATATTATATATTATTATTATTATTATTATTATTATTATTATTATTATTATTATTATTATATATTAATATACAAAAGATATATAATAATAATATTATTATGTACGCGCACGTGTCAAATTTGGTTTATATTTCTCCTGAAAGTTGTTAAAGAAGTCTCTTATAAGAGACTTACTATATCTAATAATTATACATACATAATTATGTACATAATATTTCTATAATACATTATGCCTAAAACTTTAAAATCTCTACTTTCGGCTTAAAGAAGAGATATCAGACGATCGGAAGAAAAAGAAAGAACATTTTAAAACTTACTTTACAAATCAATTTTTTTTGAAAGGTTTGAAGGTATTTTTTAATTCTAGAGGAAAGGCAATAAATTAAAAGCAAATAAAGTTATAAGTGGAAATTATATTTTGTATTAAACAAAATTGAAATATAAAAATACAGAAAAAATAAAAGCAAAAATTTAATTAATTAATGAACTAAAAAATCCCTTCAAACCTTTCAAAAAAAAGTTGATTTGTAAAGTAAGTTTTAAAATGTTTTTTCTTTTCCTTCCGATCGTCTGATATCTCTTCTTTAAGTCGAAAGTAGAGATTTTAAAGTTTTAGGCATAATGTATTAAAGAAATATTATGTACATAATTATGTATGTATAATTATTAGATATAGAAGTCTCTTATAAGAGACTTCTTTAACAACTTTCAGGAGAAATATAAACCAAATTTGACACGTACGCGTACATAATAATATTATTATTATATATCTTTTGTATAATAATATATAATAATAATAATAATAATAATAATAATAATAATATATAATATAATATATAATAATATATATTATATATTATATAATAATTAACCCCCAAACCGACATTTTAAACAATATCTAGAAAATATTTATAATATTATAATATTCTTTGTACATTAAAATTCTAAAAAAAATCTGAAAATTGGCTCAAGACCCCCCAAAGCCCCCTATTTAAAAAAAATATTTAATATACTACTAGAATAGCTTATATTGGTATATAAATAGAGCATACAAGATAAACCCAAGAAAATTTAAAAATTTAGGCTTTCGTCCTCTTTAAGGCCCCCCAAGGGGGTCCTATTTGTTAGATATTATTTAAAATTTAATTTTTGAGTTACAGGTAAAACTTTTAAGCAGAAAAAAGTAAACTGTAGCAAATATTGGTGAATTGGGAAAATTATAAATCAGCGTGTATCTATTTTATAATACTTAAAACAAAAAAGTGCGATAAAAAAAAATTTTGTCGTTGAAATTTTTAAATTTTTGCTTTTCCTATTTAAGGAAAGGGCCAGGAATCAAATTTTATTTACAAAGTTCTTGGGCAATTTTTTATTTTATTTGACCTTTTTTGCGAACCGTGAACTGTTATTGCCGGTTTAAATTCAGTTTGGCACTTCTGGAACAAAGATACTCAGTAAGGTAATCTGAAAATAAAGTAAGTATTTTACTAGTAGTTAGTTAGTTAGTTAGTTTAGTTGCATAGCCCTCAACACTTGGTTCTTAGGAACCTTTGTGTTATCCGCAAAGACTTGCTCATGTCATGCCTGCTTCTTTTATAAAGTACAGGTACGGTTTTAGGATAGTGTTCATGGTCTCCTTCGATTCCAGTAAGTCGTTCCCGAAGTTCTTCCATCATAGGCATATCATCGATGGACATTCACATATGAGGTAGTAAGGATCTTCCTTTTCTTCCCCACATCTCCTTCACACGGGGCTTGTAGTCTTCTCCATTTCGTATCGGTGTTTGTTAAGTTAGCAGTGTCCAGTTATTATACCCTTTACTTCCCTCAGTTAACTTCTAGACATACCCAGAAGTAAGCTGGTTCTTTTCTTAGTTGGTCCCCCTGGAAAGAGTTTATTACTAGTACTTGCTCACCATATACTGTAAAAAATATTTCCTGCTAATAATCGGTACCAGAATTTAAAAAAAAATTGTGAATTTTTACCGATTTTTTTACCGTAAACGGTAACAGTAACAACTAAACAGTTACAAACACCTTGTCAAAACATCGGCACTAGGCACTAATCTTAAACATCATAAAATAGGAACTTGTGTAAATAGGCAACTATTAATACAGCTGCGTGTTGCATAATAAATTATTAAAGTTTGTATCTTCAAAACTTTATATTCTAGCAAAAACTGTATATAACATTTTTTGTAGGGATTAAAAAGAGTTTAAAATATAATGCTTTGAAATCGGTTTATAACTCACTTATTTGAGTTATGCTAAAAAAACATTTTACTGAGTTAATTTCCAGAAAACAACGTATTTTAGGAAAATATAGTTTATAAGATTTTATAATTATAACCAAAAACCGCTAAAAATAGGCGTTTTACCCCATTCTTACCACTCTACCCCACATCGTTAACCCCCAAAATCTAATCAGCTCTTCGAAATATGTTAAGAAACAATATTCAAAACACCGCTTGTCGATATAGAAATGAAGTTAGAGAGTTTACAGACAGACAGGCAGACAGAGAGATAGACGGACACAATTTTTTTTATTGATTTTGACTCAGGAAGGTCTAAAACGCAGAGAAATGTGAAGACAAAACATGGTCAAAGATGCTGACTTTTCGGCGAAGATTTCATTACTTCGGCACTGTAAGTGTCGATGTAATTGTGAAATTTTTCTGATTTTTTTTTAACGTAAACAGTAAAAATTTTGGTTAAATCATATGAATTTTTTAATTTAACTTAATCTTACTTTCTAATTTTAACTCCATTTTTACCGTGCATGTGAAACCTTGAGGCACACCAAAATGAGCTGTTTTTGGGAAATAGTGAAGTACTCGTACCTACTTTATTTCACAGTAATAATAAAGAAGATAAAAAGCTAATCTTACTATGATTTCGATAAAACAGTGATCTCCCATTAAGGCGGCATATTTTCTTTGATTTAATTATCCTTTTAACATTAAGGGTCATTACTCAGAAGGGTTAATTTAATTAAAGAATTATAAATAATTTCTAGAGACAGGGTTATTCAGAAATAAGTTCAAGAATTTTAAGAGGTGATTCTACTTTTTTATCTGTACTTTTTATGTAATACCGTAGGTCCAACCGTCCTCGAGAAAATTGCAGTTTAAGAAAAAATTTCATGTTGTGAGCCTCAAAAATAGGAACTAAAAAGATGCACCAATAAAGATTTAAAAACTGCGAAAAGAATCTCCTATACATCTATCTTCGAAAATCGGTTTTAAGAGTACAGTGGGTTAGGCTAAATGTGACACCCAGGGTAATTGTGACATGTCCTGTTATAATTCTTCTAAACTAGTTTATATCCAATCCAACCCTGACATTAGGTTTTTGACAGTATTAAATATTTCGCGTAAAATTTCGATTTTATTTAAACTTGTTTGGAAGAATTATAACAGGACATGTCACAATTACCCTGGGTGTCACATTTAGCCTAACCCACTGTACTACAGCCTCTTAAAGAATAAAACTTTTAAGGAATCGTAGCGATTTGTGAATATTTGTGTACGGAAATTTTTTTTTATAGTTTTTGATCTAGAATCGCTCTGCAGTATTTAAATTTTTATTGGAGCATTTTTTAGTGTCTATTTGAGAAGCCTTAGGCCTCATTTCCGGACCAACTATACAGGGTGTATTTGAAATAGGGTAGGAAATTTTAACAGGTGATTCTACATGATAAAATATGACAAAAAGTTCCTATAAACATATGTCTAAAAATGCGTCATAAGAGAGATACGAACCTTTTTTATTTTAACCTGAAGAATCATATTTCAAAAATAAAATTGCAAAAAAGTTACACAGAAAAAAGATTGGGACAAAAAACTGATAAGCCCCACCCGTTTCGCACACCCCTGGTTGAAATAAGTACATGAAAATAACACATAAAAACGGGCCTTGGTAGGATTAGTTGACGTGCAAAACCTCGTTGATATATCTCAAAGGGTTCCCGAGTTATTAAATAAAAACCGATTTTTTTAGCCACTTTCAAACGGGCGTAGCTCCCTTATGACGCATTTTTAGACATATGTTTATAGGAACTTTTTGTCATATTTTATCATGTAGAATCACCTGTTAAAATTTCCTACGCTATTTCAAATACACCGTGTATAGAATTTTTTTTCACATTTTTTAATGTTAAATTCCCCCTTAAAATTCTCCAACTTATTTCTGAATAACCCTGTATATATTTAGTATACGTATTTTAGCCTAAAGCGTCGCATCGATTTCTTTGAAGTTACCATTAGAGTAAATTTATAAAACGATACTCATATTAATTTATATTAATCGAAAATATTTTTATTGGAATGCATTTGGAAAGAGTTAAGTGCAAAGTAAATATATAAAATACTGAGGTGGGAGCGAGGCTCTCTACTAGCCTATTGGTATAGAAAGAGACTTATTTACCAAAAAATATGAATTTCAGGAAACAATAACTATTTGTAGCGGATGCAGGATACCACAAGCCGTGAAGATATTTAATGCTACTTATTCCATTATACCGGGTGTCCCACCAGGTTCTTGACAAGCTATATCTCCGTTATTTAAAAAGATATTTTTTTTGCAAAAAACAGTGTTAAATGGGAGCTATTGAAGTTTTTATTCACGTATCCAAAACCACCCCTTGCTTACCCATCCCCTTGGAACCACCTCCAACTTTTGTTTTTCAAATAGCACCCCCCCATTTTTATCAAAGAATATAAAAGCAAATTTTATTCTTAATTCAACCATGTATTATAAGTAGTATCTTATTTCTTAAAGGGGCTCCAAATAACAACTATTATTTATTAATAATACTGTCCCACTAGGTTTTAGACGGGCTATACCTTTGTTGTTTAAAAAGATAAAAAAAATCGAAAAAACAAAATTAAATGCTAGTCAAAGTAGAATTTACTGACTTACGCAAAACTACCCCTTACTTACCCACCCCCTCTTGGAACCACTCCCAACTTTTGTTTTTTAAATAGTACCCCCCTCCCCCATTTTTACTAGAGAATATGAAAGCACATTTTATTCTAAATTCAACCATGTAGATAATATCTTATTTTTTCAAGGGGATCCAAAGTACAACCCCATCAAATCACAAGCAATATTTTTCATAAAAAAAAAATCCAAAAACTCACGTTAGATTATATCTAAAAGATCATCATCAATAGTTTGTTTGGGTCTTTAAGAGACAGGCGCAGCCTATGGCTCATTTATCTAAAAAAATATTTAATCTGAATTGAAAGTTGGGGCAGTGAGTCTATGCTCACTGATGCGAGTTGCATCTGTCATAATTTGGGGGGAGTGAGTCTCTGCTCACTGATGCGAGTTGCATCTGTCATAATTTGGCGCTGTGGAGTGGGTGGGAGGGGGATGGGGAGGGATGTGATAGGGAGAGGAGGGATGTGCGGGAGGAGTGAGACTGTCTCACTGATGCTGGGAATGCATCTGTCCTGTATTAGTGGGTACCATTACTGGTTGAGGACGTTTTTGATCTTTTTGTGAGTGTTGTGTATTTCATGATCGTAATCTAGAAAGTTTGAAATGAGGGGGTTTGGGTGATCTAAATTGTCTTGTATAAAAGACGTGCTGTAGCGGATGATTTCCGTTTTTAGGAGGGGCATTTCGAGATCTCTGTGTATCTGGTTGTTCCTCATGAACCAGGGGGCATCGAGGCATATTCTGAGTGCCTTGTTTTGGAAGGCCTGAAGTTTTGCTGAGAGCGCTTTGTTAAGGGTGATTTTATTCCAGGCTGGGGCTCCGTAAAGAAGTACCGGCTTTAGGGTTTGGTTGTAGAGAAGAAGTTTGTTTTTAATGGATGGGGGACTCTTTCTGCCTATTAAGGGGTAGAGTTTGGAGAGGCGGCAATTTGCTATTTGGAGGGTGTTTTTGACGTGCTGATCCCACGTCAAGTTTTTGGAGATTGTAATGCCGAGGTATTTGGCATGGTTTTCCCAGTTAATGGGTTGGCCATTTATCTGAATGGGTTGGGGTGGGCCTCTTCTAATCCTAGAGATTAGGATGCCTTTGGTTTTATTGGCGTTTACTTTGATTTTCCATTTGGAGAACCATTTGATTAGGGCATCCATTTGGCGCTGGAGGGCGATATGGATGCGCTGGGGGTTTCTGGCTTTTGCTAGGATGCCGGTGTCATCGGCGAACAGGGCTAGTTCAGTGCCCTGTGTTTTTGGAATATCTGCCGTAAAGAGGTTGTACAGAAGGGGGGATAGTGGGGAACCTTGTGGAACGCCAGCTCTGATGCGGCGGGTGTTGGACTTACAGTCGCCTATTTTTATCTGAAAATCTCTGCCTTTGAGGAAGGAGGCTATGAGTTTGGTGATTCCTGGGGGGAGGCCGAGAAAGTGGAGTTTGGCTACAAGACCTTTGTGCCAAACCTTATCGAAGGCTTTTGCGATGTCCAGGAGGATCAGTCCCGCGGCTTCGCGCCTATTTAGTCCGTCCGTTACAGAGTCTACCAGGCGAGCTACCTGGTGGACTGTGGAGTGTCTGTTTCGGAAGCCAAATTGCTCATTTGGAAGGAGATTTAGTTCTTCAACTAGAGTTTGAAGTCTGGTTAGTATGACTTTCTCGGCTATTTTGCCTAGGGAGGAAAGGAGGCTTATGGGGCGGTAGCTTTCAGCAAAAGTTGGATTTTGTCCGGGTTTTTTGATTACTATTACGTCTGCGTTTTTCCAGGGCTTTGGAAAGTGGCGCAGTCTGAGCATTGCGTTAACAATGTTAACGATTTCCATAATGGTTTTCCGGGGGAGTATTTTAAGGATTTTATTCGGTATTTGATCGGGACCGGGGGCTTTCCTTTTTGGGAGATTTTTGATGATGCGTTTGATTTCCTCGGGGGATGTGGGGGTGATAATGTCGTTTTCGACTTGGTTAGTGACTCTATTATAGATGTGGTTTATGTCTCTTTCATGCATGAGTTGCTCGTAGTTCTCGTCGTCCGAGTCGGGCTCGGAGTCGGTCTCTGATTCGGAGTCTGAGTCGGGGGGGATTGGAGGGTTTGGTTGAAATTGTTTCCGCATTGCGTCAGCAAATGCTTCGGCTTTTTCGGGGGTGGAGTAGACGACTCCTCTTTCGCCGTGAATTGGGGGCATGCCTCGTTGGTGGTCGAGGGATAGGGTTTTGGCCATTCTCCAAAGTGATCTATCCTGGGGGTTGAGTGACTTTATTTTTCCCTCCCAGCGGGAATTTGCTAGTACGTTTAGTCGGTCTTTGACTTCCTGGGTAAGTCTGTTTGCTTCGCGTTTTATATGGGGGTCTTGGAGGGTGCGTGCGCGACGAAGAAGTCGGTTTTTCTCTCTGATTAAGTCTTTGAGATCTCGGGGAAGGTCCTGTGGGTTTTGGATATCTACTTTTTTGATTAATTTGGCGCTGTCCATTGCGGATTTTATGGTATTGGTGAGGGTGGTTACTGCAATATCTAGTTCTTGGACGAAATTTATTGGATTGATTTTGGTGTTGCTTTCTAGGAGTTCGGAAATATAGGAGAAGTTGTAAACGGTTTTTTTTGGTGTGATTTGCGGTTGGTATGCCTCCTGCCGTGATAATGATTGGAAGGTGGTCGGAGCTTAGTTCGTGTCTTAGTTCGATGTTAATGTTTAGTGTCGTGTTTTTATACAAAACGATGTCAAGGATATCAGGAAGGCCGTGGCCATAGTGGGTTGGGGAATCGGGTGCGGTAACCATTATATGGTTACGTTGTAATATTTCGTAAAGCCTACGGCCGTTGGCCGTAGTTGTTCTAGAGTGCCAAAGGGCGTGTTTGCAATTCAAGTCTCCGGCTAGGATTGTTGGATGATTGTCGTTAAAGTAGCCTTCGAAGTCGGCGGGTCTGACCTCCTTATTTGGGGGTTTGTAGAGGGACACGATCCTGAATTTGGAATTGTCGTGCATGTTGACGAATATGGAGGTAGTTTCGACTTGATCGCTTTGTGTGGGGGGCGCATGAAGAAGATCGTGAGATATGTGTTTTTTGATATAGATTGCTGTGCCTCCTTTGCGGTCCTGGAGTCTATCGTTACGGTAGCAGAAATAGTTGGGTATGGTACCCCTATGATGTGGTTTAAGACCAGTCTCTTGGATGAGGGCTATATCTATTTGATTTTCGTGTAGAAATTCTATGAGTTCCGGTTTTTTTGAATTGAGGCTATCAGCGTTCCAGGTGACTATTTTAAGGGCTCTAGGTTTTGTTTGTCTAGACATTATGGGGGCCTAGATTGGGTAGTTGAAGGGAGCCAAAAGCCTGCATGAAGCTGGCGAATTCTTGCATGAAGGTGTGGATTTTTGAAATTTGGGATTGATCAAAAATATTGGGGGGATTTGCGCTGGGACCTGGGGCCGCCTTGGGTTGTTGTGGGGTGGCGGCGTTAGTTGCCTTTTGGGCGTAGGAGATGCCCGGGGTGAATTTTTGGGTTGGGGGTATGACCCTTGTACGGGTTGGAGCGATGTTTGATGGGTGTTTGGGGCATTTATGATAGTTTGCCGTGTGGGGGCCCAGGCAGTTGGCGCATTTTGCGTCCGTGTGGCGGGGTTTTTCACATTTTGTTGTGTGGTGGTCTTGTGCGCATTTTACGCATTTGGCCGGGGCGTTGCAATTGGCCTGGGAGTGGCCGAAGAGTTGGCATTTGTGACATTGCCTGAATTTGGGTTTATAGGTCTGACTTTCGACCTTTATGACTAGGTGTAAAAGCCTAGTCTCTTTGAATATGGGGTGCTGTTGTCCTGTCACCTTGGGAAGGATGACTAGGATCAGGGGCATGGGGGTCTTGTCTTTAGTACGCGTCATTCTCGCGACTGACGTGGGGAGGTAGCCACGCTCGATAAGAGCGGCTTGGACGTCTGCGACGTCTATCTGGGTGGGGATTCCCCGGATTACGGCGTGGATTGCCTTGTCCTCCGGGAGGGTAAAACTATGATATGGGATTTTTTCGGCATCTAAGTGCCTAGTGACTTTGCGGAAGTCGTCACTGGTCTGTGTGCGAATTTGAACTCCTTCGGAGGTATTTTTCGCGTGGAGGATGTTAACTTTTTGCGAGTTGAAATGGCGGGACAAAGCTAGCCATTTTTCAGGGGCTCGAATGATGATGGGGGGGATTTTGGGGGTTTTGTGGGCTTCCTGGTCGGGGGGGGTTCCTGGGCCAGTAGCTTGGATTTTTGGGTTTACAGGGGCCGTAACGGGGGGTTGGGGCCCTGATCCGGAGGGGTTAGCGACTTCTTCGGAAGCAGTCGCTTTACCGGGGGTTTTTTGGGTCTTAGCGGGTTTGTTTTCGTGGTCTGAATTTAATTTGTGTTTCTGGCTCCTTCTGCGCCGGTTTAGGCGCTTCCGCGGGGAGGCTATGGGGGACCGGACTGCGTCCGAATCAGTCTCTACTACGGACATGTCCGTTTCGAATTGATCGGGGGCATCGGAGGGCTCTTGAGCGGGGGTTTTGTCTTTTTGGGCTAATAGTGTCCCTATTTGAGAGGAGAGGCGGGAAATTTCCTCTCGGAGTCCGCTTATGGTTTCGTTTGCGGTGGCTAATTGGGTCTGAAGGAATTCAAGCTGTTCTTTATGTTGTTCAGCTTGGATTTTGTAGTGTTCTGCCTGGGCCTTAATTTGGTCTTGGAGGTAGACGGACATTTGTTGATTTGGGAAATTTGCCATGGTGGCGTCGCTGTTGGGTTTTACGGGGGTATCAGCCATAGTGATTTTTGATTCGGGAGTAAAAATAGAAGTAGAGTTCTCGGGGGCCTGGGAGGCCCCGGGCGGGGGGGGGGGGTGTAGTGTTAAGCACTAATTGTTAGTGGTTGGGGTCTCAGGGAACCTTTAACACACCAAACCGCCAGCCTCAGCGGTTCGTGGGAATTGGCTTAAGTCCACAGTGTGAAAAGGGCTGCAGCACTTAGCAAGCAAGCTTACAAGTGAGCATATGTTAGTTAGAATAATTATATACCAAAATAATCTTACTCAATGGAAATCTGCTGGGCGACGTCTGACCTCTTCACTGTCACTCACTATATTTATGCTTAATATATCTAAAAGAGAACTGATTAATGTATCCATAAACCACCCTTAATAACCCACTCTCCTGGAACCACCTGCAACTTTGTTCTAAATACCACCCTATTATTAATAAATAATAATTGTTATTTGGAGCCCCTTAAATGATAAGATACCACTTATAATACATGGTTAAATTCAGAATGAAATGTTCTTTCATATTCTTTGATAGAAATGGGGGGGTGCTATTTGAAAAACAGAAGTTGGGGGTGGTTTCAAGAGGGTGGGTAAGCAAGGGGTGGTTTTGGATATTTGAATAAAAACTTCAATGACTCCCATTTACGCTGTTTTTTGCAAAAAGTTCTATCTTCTCAAGTAACGGAGATATAGCTTGTCAAGAACCTAGTGGGACACCCGGTATACTATTCACAAAAGGAAGCTTCATCAGTAAAAATAACCTGGCTCCAGTCTCGATCGATGTTTCTCTTGGCCCACGCGAGTAGTTTTTCTCTCTGTGTTTTACTCAACAAGGTTTCTTTATTGTACTTCGTCACTTTAAGTGGTGAGCCTGGAGATGAGTGCGAATTGTTTTAAAACCTCACTAAAAATAAGCTTCAGAAAAAGTCTCTATGTACAAAGCATTGTCGGGCAGGAAGTAAAGTATTTCCCCTAAAAAAAAAGTAGGGCTCTCTCTTACCGACTACACGTGATAGGAGACAGCTCTTACTTGACCGACTGTATGTGTTTTTTACTTTTAATTAAATATAAAATGGAAAGTAGTAAATAACTCAGTAAAGTAATATTTTGTGCTCGTCTGTAGTTGACTGGCTCAATATGGCATAAAATGCATCAATTTTTCTTCTAATAAAAATGTATTTATAAGTATAAAAAAGTATGCTTTAGTAGGTACTGTTTATAATCCAGGAAAGAGCGCAACATTCTGTTCCCAGAACACTTTCTTTGAATATTTTAAATTAAATTATGCATCAGCCGAAAGTAAATAAGGATTTGACCATCGATGGAAGATCTTCCGCGTAGAATGTACATCCCATTAGCCAGTGAATATCGATAAATGATTATTTGCAAGCAATATTTGCTTATAGGAAATGAAGAGATGTTGGTAAAAAAAATATATTTCTACAGTTAAAAAACTCTTAGCATTATATTTAATAATAATAATAATTTAGATTTTGGTAAATTTCTCTATCTCTATTTGAGAAATATTTTCCCTTCTCCCTCCCCCCAAAAAAAACACTTCGGAACACCCCTGAACGCATTAAAAAAAAGAACTTTTTCAGGTAACCAGATAATAGTAATAATAATAGATAACTACAGAACAACTATTTTTCTCAGTTGATTTTCACCCGTGAAACGAGGAATATGTACTTTTGGCAATTGTAATCCGTTAATCGAGTTTAATTTTTAGCATCAAGTGTTTTAGTATAGTTATTTATTTATTTATTTGCTATCTTAGATATGTCCTGGATTCGATTTTATATATTTTATAGTGATTGTATGGATGATGTGCAGTAAAATGACGAACATGTGATTATATTGGAGTAAGAAGGGAATTTTATGTTTTTTTATCATTTATAATGCTGATAAATTTTGATTTGGAAGCAACTAACACGTAAAGAAGTTTTTATACGTACAGAATTTTTTTATATACTAGCGCATGAGCAAATATAATTACAAATTAGAAAAAACAGCCTTGTCAACAGCTAACACAACCAACAGCAAACACGAAAAGGGAAGAAGGAAAAGAAAAAGAAAAGGTCTTACAGAATTTTCTATAATAAAAACAGGAGTGGGCATGGTGCCAAGCCAGACAAGAATCACTCTTGGTGAATTGAGTAACTAAGAGGGATCTGGCTAATTATCTCACTGAGAAAAGGCCAAAAAAAAGGAAGAAGAAGAACTATTTTTCAGGTTACTGCTATTATAAATCTAGTTCCTTACAAGACAAATCGTTTTGCTTACTAGATCCTTAAAATTAAGGTTTTTATCTAGTAAGCACCCCAGATTTTTGGTTGGAAAAACAGGAAAAAGATACTTCTGCCAAAAAAATAATACTTTCCCCTATAGGCCTAGGTTCATTAAAATCAAAAACAAAAAAATAAAAATAAACAAAAATTTAAAAAAAAAAATTCAAAAAATTTTTTTTTTTTTTAAAGTTTCTTTTTTCGTAAAATTAAAAATAAATTGAAAAAAATGATTTTATTCCATTTTACCCCCTTACCCCCAGCTCAATTTTTACGAAAAATAATCCCAGTAGAACTTTGGATAATTATCATTATTATTATAATTATTATAATCAACCTGTGGTCCAAATTTAAAGTCTTTAGTCCTAAGCTTTCTTGAGCTCGTGGTCACAACATTCCCGGACACACAGACGGACCGACCGACAGACCGACAGACAGATTTTTTTTTAAGGAAATCATATTTTTTGGAGTAATAAGTCCAGAAACGTAAAAAAAGGTCTCGGAAAAGTACTATTTTCCTAGTAGACCTGTAATCTACTATTTTGCAATACTATATTCAATATTGCAGATATCTTTCCGAGATTATCTAACACTTGGCAGTAAGTACCATATGAAAGAAGATTAAAATTGGAAAGTTTTAGCAAACTGCTCGAAAGTAAAATGATTTATAATTTAATTGTAAAGCCACGACTTTACCTTCTGTTGTTTTTTACGAATTTTAATTTTATCTTCTATCAGTTATGTATGATAGACGGAGTGAGAGTGTGGCTTGACTTTTATGTAGGTCAGTGGCGCTCCGAAGCGAAATTATTGGGGTGGGGTGGAGCAAAATTTTCCCAACTTATGATTGAGAAATTTCCCAACTCCAATTAAAAAAAAGTTTTACCCTCAAAAAATTTTGATACCTAAAAGAAAAGGTCGTCACTGCTTAACAAAATACCCAACTTACTACTCCAATTTTCCCAACTTTCTACCATTCCCGAAATTTACCACTAAATTTTCCAAATTTGCCACTCAATTTTACCAACTGGCTGGTGGACAGGAGGGGGGGGGCCTGATGTAGGTATATTCTAGAAAAGTAAGTTTCTAGGGCAAATACTGAGATTGCCACTCAAGCTCTCATAGCGGGGTTGGCAACCTTAATCTCCCTTAAAATAGTTTTCGCCCATGTAACTTAATCTCCCTTAAAAAAGTTTTCGCCCAAAATCAAACTTTTCATACAGATTTATTATACAAAAAGTGCCGCTTTAGATATAATCGAATAAAAAAATATGATTGTTTAATGTCTATTTAATTCTTAGTAACAATATATGTTTTAAATAATTATTTAATTGTAATTGATAAATTCGAATTTTTCTTTCGACAGTATGGTATTATAGTCCGTCCATTTATGCAAGATAGTATTTTAAAATTCCCGCGATTTTTAGCTACATCATTGGTTAAAAACTCGTTTGGACTTTTTTTAACATATAAAATATTGTGACAATTTTTGACGGTCGTTAAAGCTAATAAAAGAAGAGAAAGTTACATAAAAAAATGGTTATACTTAATGTTATTTTGTATGGTATTGAAAAAGGTACTTTTTTGGTTTATTCTTCATACACTCACACTAAATTAGCATATTCTATATATTGTACACAAGGAAAACGTCAAATTTTTAGGTAACAATTACAACTTAAGGCCTATCCAGAGGCTCGCATAACAACCATTATATGATACATGACGACACATCAAGCCAATCCTGGAATCGAATTCTTATGTACTTTTTAGTTATGCTAGTCTGTGGATAAAACCTTTCCAGAAAAACAGTACCGATCTGTTAAATTTTTGATAAACTACGATTTATGCATAATTATGCTATTTATGCTCTCTGTGGTGGAAAACGGGCCGCGTTCCTTACTATCTTGCATAACTGGACGGAGTATAGAAAATTGTAAAATATTTACAGCATAGAATATGGGGAATGAGCTATTATTTTAAACGGGGAAAATAGAAGGCGAGCCTTTTTGTTGTTAAGTGGTATAGTGTAATCAAACCATGCCACATTTATTTAAAATTTTATACCATGAAAATATAATTTACCATTATTCGTAGGTAGTTTGATTATTAGCTATTTAGTTTTAGTCATGGCTTGGTAAATCAAAAAATGATATGCTATAGTCTCAGGTTTATAAGAAGAATTTTTGAGAAGTAAAGCTATCACTTTAAAGTGAAAGGCTTCCCATGCAAAACACATGTGCTGATGTGATTTTTTTACGCAAACCCAGATTTTGCAATCTAATACCTTGGCCATCTTAAAATATCAAGAAACCCTTGCTTAATAAGTTACGTCGTCTTGAAATCCTGTGCGACATGATATAGTTTTATTATACCGGGTTGGTTAAAAAAATAGATATATTTTGCGTAAGCAACAAATTATTATTTTTATTAAAATGATGACGTTGCTTTGTTAGGGAATAGTAAAAGGGAAGTAGAGGAAACGTTAAATAAAATAGAGATTATATTTAGAGATAATTATAAAATGAGTATACACTGATAAAAATATATGTAAGAATTTTGCCAACCTTAAGTTTTGTGAGTTTTTCAGAACATATTCTGTATAATTTCAAGTTATGTGAAATAAAATTTTACGGAACATATTATGTAAAACTTTATGTGAAATAAAATGTTACAGAACATATTCTGTAAAAATTTATGTGAAATAAAATTTTACGGAACTTATTCTGTAATAATTTGTGTACAATAAAATTTTACAGAACACATTCTGTAAAAATCACACACCTTAACGTTGGCAGTATTCTTATCTACACAGATAAAAATCACACAATCACACAATAAGTTATGTAAAATTTCACATAACTTATTGCTATGTTTTTAAAATTTACATTATATATAATGTATCTTCACATAACTTTTTATGTAATTTTTAAGTTTTAATTATGTATTTTTTCATAATATATTATGTAATTTTTGGCGCGCTTTATTCACAGAAAATAACGTAGGTAAGAATATGGCCAACCTTAAGTTGTATGATTTTTATAAAATATGTTCGGTAAAATTATATTTTACACAAATTTTTACAGAATATGTTCCATAAAATTTTATTTCACATAGCTTATTATGAAATTATACAGAATATGTTCTGGAAAACTCACATAACGTTGGCAATATTCTTAGATATATTTTTATCAGTGTACGTTATGTTTTGTGAATAAAGCGGGCCAAAAATTACATAATATATTATGTGAAAATACATAATGCATTATGTGAAGCTTTAAAATTACATAATAAGTTATGTGAAGATACATTATATATTATGTAAATTTTAAAAACATGGCAATAAGTTATGTGAAATTTTACATAACTTGTGTGATTGTGTGATTTTTATCTGCGTAAATAGAAAATAGACAAAGGCTTTAATTTTTATAGTAAAAGTGCAAAGTCCAAATGATTATTACTTTTATCTGGGCCAATTAACTTTTTTCTACAACTGTCATTTTGGTATAAACATGTCCCCAAAACATGCCATGGCATCTTTTTAGGCGCCATGTCCAAAAACCGTTATTTAACTTTAAAGTTAGGCCATTTTACATAAAATTACTAAACCAAACCAGTAATTTTTACGTACTAATTCCTAAAAATCTCATTTTAATTTCAATTTTTACTTTTATTCTTTTTCTAGTATTTTAATTTTTGGCGAAGGCGCCAGTATTATAATATATAATAACGCCTTATGGTATAATCACAAATTTTATAATTTTCTCTTGGTATTTTAATATACAGGTCCACAGAATCAAGTTTAAATACGTTATTGATTACGTTGGTGTTCTATCAGTATTTAAATCGTAAAATTCTGGTTTATTATAGAAATGGTGTTAGTTCAAGGCTAGATTGTTAATTTAAAAGTACTTAAAAAAAAGTGCAAATAGATTCTTTTTATAAGGGCGTTTCCACTTCAAGCCAGACACACTATATTTTTTAAAAGAATCTCTATAGGTACTTTACACTGATGAAGTGTTTGAATGAGGGTTTAAAATTACATATTATACACGTTCAATAAGAATTTCTTTTAAAAGCTCAAATTACGTATAGTAAAGTTGTAATCATATATTATCAGGTGCAATGGTCAAGTGTTTCATAAATACATAATTCTAAACCAATATGGAGAAACCATATAGAAGTATGGGTGAAATTTACACCAAGGAGGACATAAAAGTATGTTTTCTTAATGGAATGGATGCTTTTAGCCGCTTAAAATATATATCAACTATGTATAAACTGGAATACTATTACATTTCAATATTACAGTGTAATATAATATAGTATTAACAGATTTGTACAATCTTGTATAGTTCTCCGCATGAAAGAAAGTCTCCAAGGTAAGGGGGAGGGATCATTCGCGCTCTCTTCTTTCCGTCAAGAGCGTTATAAGGCGTGTGTGCCTACAACGGGCCTTTCACTTGCACACACAGCCCACACATATTTCACGTAAGTAAAGTATCAATCTACAAATGTTTTGTAAAAATTAAGCAATACAATACAGTGCTCAATAAGGGTTTCACAGTAAACGATGTGAAAATTTTTTTTGGCGAGTTAACAAAATACTGTTTATAATTTTGTTTAAAAAACATAATTTAAGCTCAGGTAGGGTAAAATTTTATTATAAATAAAAAAAACTTACTTTTATTATAACTTTTAACAAATTTTCACTTTTTAAAAACTCTCTATAATTATTTGTAAGACGTAACATGACAGTTATTTTAATATAAATGTCAAAAATTATCAAAAGTACAATGCGCAATAAAAATATCACTAAAAGTCATTTTTAAACCACTAATCATAGCTTTCTTGATCCAATTTGTTACTCAGATAGATAATGCGCCGAGTTTACTTAAAAAAATATTTTCAAAAAAAAAAAAAAATAAAAAAATACATTTATCCATACATACAGATAATAAGACAATTACCAGCTTTATTTTAAATAGATAAACTCAATAATAACCCCCGCGTGGCTTTTACTTTATTGAGTGGATAATTATTTATTTTACCCACTCAACTGTCACTTGTCAAATTATTTTTTTGTAAATGTCATTAAAATTCTTAATAAAAATATGAATTCCTAAGCTATTTATTGGATAAAACCTTGTATGTCACTCATGGGTAAACCGATATTGCCCTGACGCCTCGCAGGTTAATTTTCTCATAGGCAATATCTTACTTTACCCACTAGTACCATAAATAACTATTTTTTTCAAAAGATCTTTTTTTGAAAAACTAAATATAAAGAGGCGTGCAAATCTGTTTTTCTAAAATAATTATTATTATAAATTATTATAAAGATACATTTAATTCGATTTTTATAAAAAAATATATAAAAGGGAAATAAATTGCAAATCCTGGAAAATACTATTCTCGGTGATAATATTGTATTAAGATAAAAATGTATAAAACAAACTTGTGTTAAATTTATCTAAACTTTGACGAACATTAATTGGATATTATATTTTATCTTCATTATTGAAAGAAGCTTGAAATTTTTATCAAAGTAACATATTTCATCCGAGATAAAAAATGTTTTTTAACCCTCGTCAAATAAACGTATTTTTCATTTCTTCATATCATAAAACTAATGATTTGAAAGCTACTTCAAGATAAAAACCAACCCTTTAATTAATATTATCTAAACTTAATGGGGCCGTATTCAATTTGTAATCAAATCTTTTTTTTTTTTAGAAATTAACAAATTTGGATTTAATAAAATTAAAATGCTTTTTAGTAGGTCGGTAATTTTTCTTTGACTTAATCATTTTTAAATATAAATTAAAGGGTAACTCTAAAAGGGTTAATTTTATTAATTATTATCGTCCTTTTAATAGACCATAATAGCTTCTTTTGTCGGAATTATAGTTAGTTTAGAAGCATTTCATTTTTGACAAATATGTAATTTAAATAAAAACATTTCGCAAAAAAAATTAACCGACTTCTATGTCTCTAAAAAGTAAAAAATAAAAAATACTTAAGTCGGTGCCAATTTCACCATTCCCTAAATTAATTACTAAAAATTATTTTTGAAATTATTTTATCACTGTTTGCTGTGAAATTGGCACCGATTTAGGTATTTTTTATTTTTTACTTTTTAGAGTCACGGATCTTATAGACATGTAATGTCATCTAAGCTAAATTATAGTTGTGCTTCCATCTCGGCAAGCTGCTGATGTCACAACGCACTGTTACTGCGTTTTGACGTCATTATCTTGAAGTTAAATTTCTAAAAAATAAAAGTAATATTTTTATTTCAGCGCCTAAGAGTCTAACTAACCTTATTTTAAAATTTTAAACGGAATACTAAAGAAAATCTTTGTTAAACGTTAAGCGTTAAGTAATAATCAAATAACGCCTTATGGTAAAATCACAAATTTTATCATTTTCTTTTGGTATTTTAATATTACAGGTCCAGAGGATCAAGTTTAGCGGCATTTAAAAGATTTTTAGTAATATTTGAGTGACCTCTTAATCAAGTTATCCGACTTATCCGAGTTATCCAAAATTTCTCTAAAAAATTGGTTGGTATTAGAACCAAATTATGCAGTTTTTAAATGAAATTGCGTTAAAATGATTAGATTTATCCTAATTATCCGGCTTACCCGGCATTATCCAAGCGTCAAATTGAAACGGAACCTGAATGAATGCCCTCTTTAAGTTGCAAAAAGTTTGATCAAATTAGTTCCAAAGTTATGCGGGAACAAACATAAAAAAAAACAAAGAATTGAAAACCTCCTCCTTTTTGAAAGTCGGTTAAAAAATCACTTTTATCTAATAAAATAGTCAATAATTCTTAAAATATATCGTTTGTTTTGGGCTCTATTTACAAAGAAGAATCTACCACTGGCTGAAATGGTATATACCAATGATAAGATGCATACGTCAAATTTTTAATGTATTAGTCTATAATTAGTCTAATAAGATTAAAAAGTATTGCATTAATCCTCGATAATTTTAAAAATTATGTCCAGATAAAAACCCACCCTTTAATTAATCTTATCTAGACTTAATACAAACCCTTTCAATTTGTAATCTAAGTTAAGAATTTAACTAATTTGGATTTAATGATATTTAAGTCGATTTATTTAGTCGGTGCTTTTTTCTTTGATTTTATTATTATCGAATTAAAGGGTAACTCTGGAAGGGTTAATTTTATTAATTATTATCTGATCTTTAATCAACTACCATCGCTTCTTTTGTCGGACATTTCTTTGATCAAATGTGGAGAGTTCAGAAGCATTTCATTTTTGACAATTATCTAGGACATCCATTTTATATTCAATAGCTTTAAATGCTTAGTATAACTGAAAAGATTCATGAGCCTTTAAATTCTGAAAATTTAAAAAATATACCATTATTACATTGATAGAAATGTTGTTGTAATATAGGCACCAACCATATTTTGTAACAAACCTTATTTTTATTGCAATTTTAAAGAATCGTAGCTCCCTTAGGGCTCATTTCCGGACCAACCTTAAGGGAACTTTTTTTTCATATTTTTTAACGTAGAATCACCTCTTAAATTTCTCGAACTTATTTCTGAATAACCCTGTATATGAAAATAACCTAGGGTAAAAAAAAACTTTCAAAATATTCTCTAAGTTCAGTTTAAAAACAAGTTTTTCTACGACTGCTTTAGGATGTAAGCAAATACACACACTTTTCAAAGACAGAATGAATCCATTCTAGCTCTAGATACGGTATGAATATTCCGTATCAAGAATGAGCACATGTAGTGCCATCTCTTGTTTATAAAAGTAAACAAAACTGTTGCAAAATTAGCAAAAAAATATATATATATTTTACCATAAAATATTGAATAATTTAATGCAATTTTAAGTTTTGCCTTAAAATTACATAAAGTTTATTAGTTTTTCTTAGTATTTGACCAGTTTTTTATTAATTTAGTTCAAAAAATTAAAACTGCTCCATCTATTATTAAATATTTAAACCTGATATATCACAACAATCTGACATAACCTTCAATTTTTGCATTATAATTTGTAAATATGTGCTAAAATTAAATAATTTTTTTTTTAAGTACTGATTTGATATTAATTGCTTTATTTAAAAATATGTGTTTTGTTGTATTTACAATGTCGAGTCACAGAAAACATGGTTTTTAACCTTGTCCGCAGTTTAAAGCCATACAGTGTTTCATATTTGCAGTCGAAGAAAAATTATAGTCTACAACACGTATGGAATAGTCATTCCGCGCTCGTGGGACCGTCATACTTGCCAGCCGGCTCGTATGACAAACTTTCCGCTCGCGCGGAATATTGTCTATTCCATACTAGTTATAGAATATACTAAACTATACTTTTAAATATTGGTTTGGCTTACTAAAAAGCTTTTTAAATAAGCGGCTTGTATCAAAGAGACAAATTAACAGTTTTAGATTATTAAAGATGTATCAGGTTTAAAAAAAAGTCGATGGGTAAAAGTAAATTAAACGAATATTACTATACCATTTTTATCCATTAAGAAAAATCTACATTCTATATGAAAATAATTGAATAGGGTATTAAGACATTAATCAGTTTATAAAGAATATAATTAAAATGGCCTGGATGGATTTAAGGAGAAAAACAAGAACCTTTGATAAAAATATTAAATCTGTTTTTTACGTATACCAGATAAATCTTCACAAGAAATAAATTGTTAACTTTTTTTATTATTTTTTTTTTTTCATTCCGCATTTTCTTCTTTCATTTCTTCCTTTTGTTCCTATTCTCCTTTTTCATTTTTGCGTTTTTTTTTTAAAACATTGATGTATTGTTGGTGTGCCTTTAGAAACTTTTAGTACCCTATGTGTGTTTTTATTGTCCTTTCTGGACTTTTATAACGTTTTATATATTTATTTATTTATTTTGGTGTAGATAAGTACATAGTCATATAGAGCCTCAAATAAGCTTTTGGATCGTGCTACGGGCTCTTCATTGCTTTTGATAAGACACAAACTAATTTTTAAACAGTAAAGACCGCTTTACACGAAGCAATTTGTACGCAAGTTTGATGCTATGCAAGTTTGTTGCAAGAATGATTCCGTCACTGCGCATGCCTTCAGGCAAGTTTGAGGCCATTTTCGTGCCATCAAATTATTTAGAACATGTTCTATTTTTCGGCGATTTTCACGTAAGTTTTACGGTTATTTTCGTGGTACCAACCTGGAAAAAAGTTACCAAATCGATTTCATTTTACTAATATAGTAGCAACTGCACATGTTAATAATTATTATTATTAATAATAGGTCGGTCTGTCTAACTAAAAAACTTCGTTAAAAAAGCAAATGCTAGATTATGTTTTTGTCAACAAACGCAGAGACACGTCAAAATTGTCTGGTTGGCAGCACTGTTTACCTCGCAATATATAGCACCAAACTTGCGTACAACTTGCTCCGTGAAAAGGCAAATCAATGTCCAATTGTCCTCATGCTATATCTGGCAGCAAACTTGCATAGCATTAAACTTGCGTACAAATTGCTCCGTGTAAAGTGGTCTTAATTATAAAACTCAGAACATTTTGCAGTTCCAAATTATTCAAAAATGTTTACTCCAGTCCATTAAAAGTAATTCTTTTTTGTCAGTACCTCATTTTAGTACAGCTGTATAAACCATAAATTTTTATAAAAAAAGTTTTTTTTTAGGATTTATATGCTGTTGTTTTTGATGCGTTGATGCGTGTAAAATTTTCACATACGCGTAACCCAAAAAAGAACAACTACAAAAAAACATTTTAAATAGCTCACAAGGCACCGTTAATAACATTTATTATTCTTCTCAGTCTCATAAGTAAAAAACATTGACTAAAACTATACAAATTAAGTCTTTTAAACAAAACTTATTAGATTATATTCGTGTTTATCATGACAACCGTAATTCAGCCATCTTGTTTAACGTTATGTTAATCGGTGGAGCCATCTAGCGGAAATTATTTAAATTTAAATGCAGACCAGTAATAATTAGGTTATTGGTATCTTTTTTTTTATTACAGGTTCGATCTAAGCCTGTAAAACAGTTGGACAATATATCACGTACTTCCCAAACTTTATTAATACATGTATGTATTACATATACAGTGCCAATAAAAGATTTTTTGAGGAAATCTTGAGGGAAATTTCGAGGAAATATTAAGGGAATTTTGAGAAAATATTAAGGAATTACCTCCTAAAAATAATTCAAGTGTACAAATTTTTGTTAGTGGTTTACCCCTCAAAACAGTATTTATCTTGCTAATATTTCAATACTAATTTTTCCCTGTGCTCTTCATGAAAACTAAAAAATTAAAAATGCGGTAGGTCTTTTATCCATTATTATGCATAATTAGCAAAGTATAAAGACGATAGCAAATTGCACAAATTACAAAATATGGTAATTTGAATTCAGTTTTGCACAAACGAAAGTGCCCATTTACTCAAAAATTTACATAATCCCCATATCAAAAATTAATTACAATTGGGACTAAGTAGAATTTAATACATGGGTTAAAATCGTATATCGGGCAATTAGAGTTCAAAATTTTAAAATATGGACCAAATCCAAATCCTTTACTAAAATATGATTATTGAGATTTTTTTTACTTTGAAATAATACGATAAAAATTAATACTACCCTCTCACATTGTTAGTTTTTTCTATAAGCACTATAAAAAATTACAGTATAATATTAGAGGAAAGGAAGCAAATATGGGCTACCCATTTTATTTTTTCTTGTAAAAAAATAAATAAAAGTTTAGTTCCAATACCAAACGTACCCAAAGATAGCTATATTAATTAGTCACAACCTGTTATAAATTCATATTGATTAAAACAAATAATAAATTCATAATTTCGTAAATAGTGAGAAGGTGCACTTTTGTGTCGATTTGAAATTGGCCCTAAATATGGGCTGCCCCCAAAATTGTGTAATAAATATTAGATTTGAAGTGGCAATCAATCTTATTGGTCGCAATAAGTTAAAAGTAATATCTAAAATGAAATAATAAATCAAATAACTCCTAATATATAACGTGGTATATTAAACATTTTTAAAGCTACCCATCTCGTACTGCCTCATCGCTATTATAGCGCGTTCCATATCGCCCTCGTTCCATTTTCTTCTATTCTTGGCTGTAGCTGATCTTTTCTTGCCCTCCTAGAAAAATTCTAGGCTTAAATACATAGTTCTATAAAGCCCATAATAGAAACACAGGGATGGCCCATATTGCAAAAATACTCGGTGTATACAACAAAAGAGGTTATGTCTAAAACTCAGTAATTAGAAGAAAACTAATAAACACACATCAAAGCCCGATTATGTTAATTTGTTGCAGAAATGGTTTTGAAAACGTTGTTATCTATCAGGTAACGGAATTTATAAACTTACCTAAAAAAGTTCGGTGGCTTGCTGAAAAGAACGGAAAATAACAATAAATTCTCAAACGTCAACGAATGTATGAATTAATTAATGAATCTTTACTGTGGAAGTTTAACTTCGCCATTTACGATTTGCGATAGTCGGATGCAGAGAACTGCATCGGATAGCTGAGAAACACACCTAGCCCATATTACAAGACCTAGCCCACATTTGCTAGCCTTCCTCTAAATAAATTGTAAAATTCGTATAATTTAATCAATTTTTTACTCTTTTATATTTTTGTATTAATAAATAATGAAAAAACTCAATTTTTTAGAGTTTATTTTTTTAAACTGTAAATGAGCACAAGTCTACATCAATCTAATGACTATATTCCTTTTGCGAATAAAGTCTAAAAACGTTTTTTTAATCAGCGTGCAGAGTTGACTCGTGGTACTGAAGAGGGCCAGCAGACCGAAACTGTCAGTCTACCAATATCACTCTGTACGATGATTAGAAAATAGATTGATGGAATAATAAATTAATATTTTTATAATTTTGTTTAAAATTAAAAATTTCTGTCCTAACTAATTTTACGTCTAACCACCCGTTAATGGTACTATGTGCTTGAGACACACAAGTCTTCAATTTGCTACCATTCAAAGTCTCCAGATTAGGAGAGGTATGAGTAGTTGTCTACATCTAGCAATAGCTGGCTCACAAGTCTACATCAATCTAATGACTATATTCCTTTTGCGAATAAAGTCTAAAAACGTTTTCTTAATCAGCGTGCAGAGTTGACTCGTGGTACTGAAGAGGGCCAGCAGACCGAAACTGTCAGTCTACCAATATCACTCTGTACGATGATTGGAAAATAGAATTATGGAATAATAAATTAATATTTTTATAATTTTCTTTAAAATTAAAAATTTCTGTCCTTATTAATTCTACGTCTAACCACACGTTAGTGGTACTATGTTCTTGAGACACACAAGTCTTCAACTTGCTACCATTCAAAATCTCCAGACTAGAAGAGGTATGAGTAGTTGTCTACATCTAGCAATAGCTGGCGCACAATTCTACATCAATCTAATGACTATATTACTACTGAGAATAAAGTCTAAAAACGTTTTCTTAATAAGCGTGCAGAGTTGACTCTTCGTACTGAAGAGAGCCAGCAGCCTGAAACTGTCAGACTACCAATATCACTCTGTACGATGATTAAAAAACAGATTGATGGAATAATAAAATAATATGATATATTTGATTGTTACTGAGAAATTGTCACAGAATTTATTTTTGGCTTTTTAGAGATGAACAATTTTTTTTTTGTTTAAACATTTTTAGTGTCTTACAAAACAACAAAAAGAGTGATAAATTGAGAAACTTTTTGTTTAAGTTAAAAATAGGAAAAATGTACCAACATAAATTTCTAGAACTAGAAAAACCTCCTAACCGTGACTAAGGCAATATTATGCACTTATCTGTAATGGAGCTCTCTACAACTACAATTATTAAACAAAAGATGTCTACCCTATCTCTATCTCATTTGGGCTACACTTTCCAGCCAACCAAATAAATACAGTATTTGTTTTTCACACAACAAATACAGTATTTATTTGGTTGGCCGGAAAGTGTAGCACTGAGCGAACATATCTAATGTGAATCCGTAGAATAAGATGATTCTACTAAAATTTAGATGGCGCCAGTAATTTCTTTAATAAAAATAATATAGTAACACTTTTCGCCCGGCCAAGTAAATATTGTATTTGTTCAACAAAGAACAAATACAGAATTTGTTTGGTTGGGTGGAAGTGGGAGTGTATGTATGTCTTCTATCCTTTTTGGGTAGAACTTTTGTCCCTGTCTAATCTAACGGGAGAAATCGCCATTGGTTCTTTACAAAAAAAAGGTTGCATTTGTATTTAATATGGTCGTAAAAAAAATATTAACCATATTTAACCTTACCCAGTTCGTAAATAAATTCCGATAAAAAACGGTATTCTAATTTCATGTAATTCACATTCAAAACATACTTGGGAATTTCCTGATGTTCAACTATTCAAAAAACAAAACGCATAGCATTAGGTACATAGAAAATCCATTTGTTAGACTGATGTCATTTTGTTTTATAAATGCAACACACATGTTATATATTTTTATGTCTAAAAAATTATTGTAATTTTTTGGAAAATACAGTTATAATAGTTTTCTGATGCATGACCAGTAATCGGCGTAAACTCAGTTATGACTCATCAACGTTGAAAATAAAAACGGAAACATAGGCTTACGGAATAATTTTGCCGAATTATGAGGGAAATTTTTATAAAAGTCACTAAATCGAAACATTTGAAGACTAATTTGTTACACACAACAATATTGGCTATAAATATTAACTATACATATGTATATATATCGGTGTTTTTCAAAGAAAAAACCGACATTCGATTTTTATTTTTTAAGAATACGAAAATTTATAATTTTTATTTATCGATAACTTTTTTCCCACGTTTAAATGGAATCATTAAAAAAAACAAGGTAAAAAGAAATAAAAATGTAAATATTTAAACCTCGCGTCAACGCTAGAGTCGACGCGGCGCCTATGCGAGTACTGGAAATTCGCCGACTACTGTATATGACTATACATTTCCAACTTGGCTTCCAACTTTGGTTTTTAGCAGTGGTGTCACTAATAAGTCGAATAATAAGTCGACCTTTTTTGCGTTGTGACCCCCAGCGTTTTTGTCGTGTAGTCATCAGTTTTCCTATCTGCAAAAAAACACTTTTTGAGATAAGCACACCATAGTATTGCTTTACATTATCCCCATGTGCCTACTAAAAATAAATGTCCTATCTAAAACCCAAATACTAAAAATTAGCCTAATATGTTTATACTATGTGGAAATTTTTTAATTTCCTAAATTAAATTTTATTAATTAATTGTCCGGACTAGGAATAACTTTACAGATCTTAGTAATTTAATTGGACTTTTTAGATCATTTTGTCCTAACTTTCTCAGATAAAACAAATGTATTTAGTATGAAAATTTATTTTTCTGACAAAAAAATATATTTTTTTTAAAGAATATCACGTATTTTTAATTTAAAATAAAGCAAAACCCAACTCCATATTTATTTAAACCTGTTTTCAAAAAGTTTAAACAAAAACAATAAAACTGGTCATATCACAAAACATCTAATTTGCAGATAGGACAACTTATCTTAGCAGGGCAGCATAGCACAAAATAGTTATTAAATATTAAGAAAGTTGTTTGATTCTAAGAATATGCGCTATTTTACTTAGAACGTCCTTTGGTTGTTTTAAGACATTCAGTGAATATCGTTTTAATCAAGCCAAAGATTTTATGACCATTTTTGAATCATGCTGAACATGCCCAGCATCTTCTTATTCCGGGTGTCCCAACTCTATTTACCCAGCGATTTTCTTGAAAACTAAAAGAAATAACCAAGTTCTGCGAAAACCATCTTAAATTAGACAACTTAAACTATCTTTTAGCATATATTTGTTACTTTCAGCTCTGAAAATGTGGGCAGGGGGGCACGGGGCGGAGTTTTTTTTAATAGAAAGGGGTGTTGTGTGATACATCATTTTAAAGCAAATACATTTCTCTATTGGACTGTATATTTTTTTATTTTTTAAACAATTTTTGTAAGGTTTTGATTCTTTATTTTTCTGTGCTAAAAATACGATTTTTTAAGTTTTTTTTTTGTAAATTCTTATTTGTCAATTAAAATTAGTTTAAAAGTATAATTTAAGTTTTTTTCATCATGAAATTAGTAACTTAAAAAAAAAAAGATTTTTTTAGAGTAATTTTGACAAAAATGCCCATTTTCAACCCTATTTTAAACCAAAAAAAAATATTAAAAAATTAAAAAATATATAGTTAAATGGAGAATTTAATAAGCTTTAAAATGATGTATTACACGACCCCTCTTTCCATTTAAAAAAATGTCCCCCTATGCCCCCCTGCCCACATTTTGAGAGTTCATTTTGAGAGTTGAAAGTATCAAATATATGCTAAAAGATAGTTTAAGTTGTCTTATTTAAGATAGTTTTCGCATAATTTGATTATCTCTTTAAGTTTTCGAGAAAATCGTTGGGTAAATAGAGTTGGGACACCCGGTATACCTTTACATAGTTAGGCAATCTTATATTATAATTTTATAATACATAACTGTAATAACCAAATCAAAGTAAATATATAAGTTTGTATCAACATTAAACTACCGCTACTGTAAAATTGACAACTACAACTACATTGCAAAACAGCGGCAAATTCAAATAAACTTTCTAATAAAACCTTAGCATAAAAAACTCTATGAGAAATTTTAAATTTTAAGAATATACCATGCAAATTCGTAGCATAATTTGTAACATTAATAACAGAAATTTCTTGGATTATGTATAAGAGAACATTCTTAGAATATACCATGCACATGCATGGAATATGAATTTTAAGTATAACTTTTAAGCATGATCATAGCATATCTAAAAATGTATTCTTAGAATATTCCCAATGGAATATTTGGTTAATAAAAATTGTCCAACACATTTTTTTTTGTTTTCTTGTTTAAGGCCACCTAACCAACTTGCTAGAACTCCTAGTTTTCAGTTGCCACTAGGGCATACAAGTCCTGGGACTAGCGATCTTGGAAATAGTAATATTTTCATTAATTTGGAGGAAGCTTAATGGATTTAAAGTTACCTCTATTTATAAAAATATATAAGGCGGAGTACCTTAATGTGGAGTTTTCTGTAAAGATAGAAAAAATCACTTGAAGGCACTCTAGTAGGGTAAAACCCCCAATTATTGGCACTTTAAGAAATTTTCCACATATATATCATTATAACTTATTAAATATTTCATGTTATTAAGAATAAAATATTTTACATCATTTAGTAGTTATTCTATTTTACATATTATATAAAATTTAAACTGATATCTTAATAATATTAAAGAATTTTTTAAATTAATTACAAGAATACACAATTTCGTATTATTGGCACCTTTTTGCTAATGATTGGCATCCAAATTTTCCTATTATTGGCACCTAATTTTTGATTTAAAGTAATGGAAAAAAATTACTGAGTACCTACTTTTTGTTGAATAATAAACATTTTAGTATCAAAATAAATATTTAAATTGGAATATTGCAGTTTAATACATATTAAGTAAAGTCTGTAAACAAAAACTCAAATTTATTTTAGAAATACAACATTTTAAATATCTCTATATTAAAGTTAAAATATTAGTTACCTAATAGTTACCTAATACTTATTGGTATCCATGAAATAATACCTAGTTACCTAGGTACACTTATCTAAAAGAATTATTAGGTTTTTAGACTAATTTTGATGGGCAAGTTTTGCATACAATAAACCTGTGCCAATAATAGGACTTTAATATAATTTGGAAACCTATTATGGGCACCGTGATAAAAAATTAAATTCTAAAGAAAAATTAAGTTTATAGAGAAAATTAAGTGTAAAATTTATATACGTACATATGCATTGAGGAAAAACTGTAAGTTTTTCATTAAACGCTGTTTAGAACTCATTTATTTGAAATAGGTTTTTAGCAATAACTGTATCTTTTGTATAATAGCCCACTCGCTTTAAAATATGGATTTGGTTTTGTCTTATATCAGATGTAGCAATACGTATGTATTTTTAACCGTACAAGTAATAAATTTATTCAATTTTATTTTATTTATTCTATTAATTTATAATTTTAACTGGTTGCCAATAATTGGAATAGGATTTTTACTAAAGAGGCTAATTATTGGCACCTGTGCCAATAATTAGAATTTAGTTTAATTTTGTATACCAATTGTTGACACCGTAGAAATTAAATAAAAATGTAAAGAAAAATAAAGTTTTTAAGGCTAATTAATAAGTAGAATGCATATACTTATTAAAATTTTTGAGAAAAAATAGTAAGTCCATCAATAAACATATTTTATTAACCTTCTACTTAAAGCACTTCCTTAGCATAAACCTTAAAAATTCACACTTACGTAGTTTACACGAAACTGCGGAGATTCTACTGCCCAGGGCGGGAAAAATATGTTTATCGCATTTTAAGTATAATATTTAGCAATATTGCCACTTCGTAAAAAATATAGTTATATTAAGGTACCAATGGAGATTTTTTTTATATAAACGAAAATATCACTCCAGTGCCAATAATTAGCGGAGTGCCAACGATTGGGGGTTTTACCCTATAAGGTAAAGAGGAATAAATGTAATAATGGGGACAATTTAGCAAAATGTTTGCTTGGTATAAAAGTAATTTTATTTATCGTATAGGAAACAAAAAATTGGATCAGTCAAAAACAAAGTTCACAATTACCAAAAAAAAAAATAAGTAGGTACTTAATTATAGTTTTTTTTACTTTAAATAAAAAAAACTATTTAAAGCATTTAAAACTAATAGTTCCTGCAATTATAGACTGTTATATTTTAAACATTAAATGTATACTTGACCTACACAATAGGGTGCCCAGTCAGAATTAAAAAATGGATTTTTTTTTAGGGTCCCATCCCCTATAAATATTCATTTAGGTCATTATTATTTAAATATAAAAACGTTGAAAACAGGGGATATAAAAAAATACCCTTTTAAATAAAAAAATGGCTTTACCAGGGTAAAAACATTGTAAAAATTGACGTATGAAGCTGATTTATGCTACAAAAAAGGTTACTTAGAAAATTTTCTCATACGTCATTTTTTTTTAGAAATTCATTGATAAGTACCATAAGTAGAATCATTAACGCACTATATTTATTTTTTTAAGAAAAAGAACAGGATGTCCAAAAAAAAATCACAAATCTCATAAAATGGAAAAAAATCACTTTATTTCGGTAAAAGAAATGATATTTGACCAAAAAGCATAACAATTTGTACAAATTGCTTTGAAATGTGTTTATTTTTATAACTGGGTGTTGCGGATTTTTTCTTCAGATTTTTAAAAATAAATCTCGAAATAAATTATGGTTTCAGGTCCATCACTTTTTTTTTTGAAAAAAAAACTTTATTTCTGTGTTTTGTTACATAACATAACATATTACAAGGTATTTTAATTTTTTTTATTTATTTCCTACAAAATTAATATTTTATTGCAATTTAATGCATTTTATTAACTTTTATTGAGATATTTAATTGTGCATTTTTTTCTAGCCTTTATTAACCTCATGTGTCAATTTTTAGCATTTTTACCCCATAAAAATGCCGTTTTATTTTTGAGAATATTCCTTTATTATCCAGAAACACTTTTTTGTTCCACAATTGTCCAATATCAAAGTTTTAATATCCTTCAAAAAATAAAAACTTTTAACATGATTTTCTATTCCGGCGCGACCTCTAAATATTTTTTAAAAAATCTAAAAAAAAATCAGGGTTGTTTCTTCAACTAAAGGAACCATTTTGAGGGGTGGAGCCCAAACAATTTCGTAGGTCCTGGGCACCCTACCACACACTAATACTAAAGTTAAAGGTAATAGTTAAATTGATCCTTGAACAGTAATTTGATTCTAAAGTACTATATTTAACTATGGTCCATTTCTAAGCATTTGGTAAATCTTTAAATTTTTGAAAAGTCCTATAATTTGGCATGTGTCCTTTTGTAAGTAAAATATAGGTTAGTTACTTGAAACTTAATAATTTTGTCTAAAAGGATAGATTATTAGGCTAACTATCCTTAAGTGGCTTTTAAATGATCCATTCAAAAGGATTATTTTTTTTTTTTAATATTATAATTTGATTAATTTTTATCCATTCAAGAAATTCTATATATTTGCAATACTTAACCTTTAATTTAGCAACCTTTTATAAGTTTCTAAATATATATATATATATATATATATATATATATATATATATATATATATATATATTTGTCGATTAATTTAAAATTAAGCTTTAAACAACCCATGAAGATATGTAATGCTACGTATTCCATTATATATTATTCTCAGTAAATAGTATACTGCATTACCCAAATCATAAAAAAAATTATTTTCAAAAAAATAATTAAAAAAAAATTTTTTTTTAAAGATATTTTTTTGAAAAAAGAAAAATTATTGAAAAAAATATTTTTTTTTTCAAAAAAAAATTTCTTTTTGAAAATGGAGCTATATTTATGTGGTTGTTCCTTTAATGTATAAAGAAATTGCACTGCTCTACTACAGAATTTTCACAATCGATGAGAAAATCCCTACCAAAATGTCAAATAGCTGCTATTTCACCCTTTTTTGCTATCATCAGTGAGCATATATTGGTATGGTGGCTTTCGCAACGACAGTTAAAAATAAGTATATCTGTCTCGTACCATAAATAACTATTAGGTCTTATATTTGACTTTTCTCTGCAATTTTTCCTATTGTTCTGTCAATGTTTTTTTAAATCTTTTCAGGTAAGTATACCTAAATATATTTGTTATTTTGTTTCAAATTGATTGATTATTATAATTAAACACTCAGTATGCTTTACATTACATTTAAATTAAAAAAGGATAATTAGTTATTTTAAAAAAAATATCTATGAATTTTAAAATAATTGGTTTTAAAATTGCTTGGTGTAAGTACCGGAAAAATATAGTAATTATTTTAATTATATTTTGGAAACTTTATCAGTTTTCTACAATTTTTATTTAAATAAATTAATAGAAAACTACAGTATGCTGTAGTATACTGTAGTAAAAAACAAATTATTAGTTTAAAATTACATTTAAAACAAAAATAACACAGAACATATACGCAGAAAAATAATTTTATGTGATTTAGCAAGGGTTGTTAAAATATTTTAACAATTATTACCAAAAAAAGTTAACATTACTTATTATTTATTTGCTACACAGGCCCACAAAAAATAAAAAATGTCAATTACTTTCAAACTATATTTTTCTTATGTATTTTTGGAAGCGGAAAACAAATTTGACAGTGGAAAAATATTTAAAAATTTTGCATTTAAAATGCAAAGAAAGAATATTGGATGAGCTAGCACCAAAATTATTGAATTTTGGGAGTTATGCCCTCAGAAACTTTTGATCAGAAAGTCAAGAGCTGTAATATATCTAAATTTCAGCCAAATCTGAATAAAAATCACTTTTTTATAAGATCGGCGCAGTGCGAGATTTTAGAAAAGTACTCCAGCACTAAACTATTGATTTTTGGTAGTTGTGTCGTCAAATCAGAATTTTCAAAATAATATACAAAATTCAGGAAAAGTCTGTCTAAAACTACTCTTCCATAAAAAGGGAGTGAGGCTCTTTAACCCCAAGCGAGATTTTTTACTGTAAAATTCGTTTTTTCACTACCAACTAGGTGAGTTGACATTACTTAATCAAAAAGTCGACAGTAATGGAAAGTACTATATCGAGCACACTCAGTGATAGATGAAATCAATATAAACAAAACAGTAACTAAAGACAGAAAAAACTATTTACCGCGCAAGGACACTAACTATGCTACACTTACCGCAGGGGGACATCTAGACACAACACTGTAATTTTATAGAGTGATTCCATAAACAAAAATGATTTCTTGAATTGTCACACATATAAACTTCAAATATTATTAATAAAATAGCTTTGCTTGGTAGCTTTGGTAAATTTCAAGATCCTAACTAAAAAAGTAAAAATGTTAACCTTCCTAAAACACCCGGTATAGGGGTTTTTGAGGTTGCTAAAAGTAAATCTGATAATAAAAAAATTCCAAGTCCACCCCCTGAGGGGCGGGGGGTAGTTTTCGTGAAAATTGGTATATAAGGGTTTTTTAGGTAGTTTAAAGTGAATCTGATAATAAAAAAATTCTAACCACCCTCTGGAGGGTAGTTTTAGTGAAAATTTGTATATTGGGGTTTTTGAGGTAGCTGAAAGTGAATCTGATAATAAAAAATCTACTTAACGCGCGAATGTAAAAAATGGGAAAGGGATTTTACTGGGGAGTGTATTTTAATTTAGTTTGCTTTAGGTTGGTTAATTATAAGGGAAAGAATTCTTTTGCTAGCAGCAATATTTCTATTTAAAAAAAGGACGAGGATAAGTGTTTTTACTATACTTATTTATTTCACATAATTTGGATTGTCTAATTGGGGTTTTTGAGGTTTTTGAGGTAGCTGAAAATGAATCTGATAATAAAAAATCTATTTAACGCGCGAATGTAAAAAATGGGAAAGCGATTTTACTGGGCAGTGTATTTTAATTTAGTTTGCTTTAGGTTGGTTAATTATAAGGGAAAGAATTCTTTTGCTAGCAGCAATATTTCTATTTAAAAAAAGGACGAGGATAAGTGTTTTTACTATACTTATTTATTTCACATAATTTGGATTGTCTAATTGGGGTTTTTGAGGTTTTTGAGGTAGCTGAAAATGAATCTGATAATAAAAAATCTATTTAACGCGCGAATGTAAAAAATGGGAAAGCGATTTTACTGGGCAGTGTATTTTAATTTAGTTTGCTTTAGGTTGGTTAATTATAAGGGAAAGAATTCTTTTGCTAGCAGCAATATTTCTATTTAAAAAAAGGACGAGGATAAGTGTTTTTACTATACTTATTTATTTCACATAATTTGGATTGTCTAATTGGGGTTTTTGAGGTTTTTGAGGTAGCTGAAAGTGAATCTGATAATAAAAAATCCATTTAACGCACGGATGTAAAAAATGGGAAAGGGATTTCACTGGGCAGTGTATTTTAATTTAGTTTGCTTTAGGTTGGTTAATTATAGGGGAAAGAATTCTTTTGTTAGCAGCAATATTTCTATTTAAAAAAAGGACGAGGATAAGTGTTTTTACTATACTTATTTATTTCACATAATCTGGATTGTATAATAATATAATATACAAAATAAAATCACTTTAACTTTTTACCCTTAAGCGACTAATTAGTAATTACGAAATTACCACTAAAAAATCATGCACACCATAAAAAGGGTGTAGATTTACGAAGAACGATTTTGAGTCATTTAACAATGTCAGTTGGTGTTAATTACTGCTGAAAGCAATAATTTACGTTTTAGGGTCATTCCATTTAAAACCATTTAGTTTTAGTTGTTGCTATTATTACAGATACAAATTCGGAAAGACTTGCGTTAAAAAAATATTTTAGAGAAAAATATCTGTCGGTTCGAAAAACTCAGGAAAGTTTCACAGAAAAAAGGAATTCCTTGAACCAAGAACATTTGTCTTTCGATATGTTTAAATCCATATCCTCTTTTTGCAAGGCTAGTATTTCTTTGTCCAAAAGTCCAAACCAAAGTCAATGTCCTTGAATGAAAAGCGCATATCTGCATTTAAAAACCTATGCTCTTCATACAATGACTTTGGTTCAAAGAAATGTTAGCCTTGAAACAAGAGAATATGGTTTTGAACATATCGAAAGGCACGTGTCTTTGGTTAAAGGAATCCTTTTTTTTTCTGTGTTTAATATAAAGATTTCAAATCTGGATAATATGTTTTTTACTTCGTTATTTTTTTTTGTAGTAACATACTCTGCGTAGAATCTGTCTGAGTTGATGCTTATTTGTTTCTTGCTTTACGATTCTCAGAATAAATTTAATTCTTTGCGGCTAGGAATCTCTTGTATTTTTTTGCCATTAAAAACATTACAAAAACATTATTTTGACATTTAGAAAAGGATAAAAACTGATGTTGAATGCAAGAAGAAAATGACAGGAAGAACAAAAAAAGTCCCAAAAGAGTCAACTAACGCAGTACTCATAATTTTATTCAAAAAAATATAATTTTAGATATCACCAGCTCAGGTAATGTAAAATTTTATTTTAATAGCACAGTATGAATAAAAAACTAACACACTTTTATTTTAGATTTTAAGCTTTCACGGCCATTAAGATATAAAGAACTATCACTTTCGGGTTTAGACCGTGTTAATGGATTTTCACTTTCCGACGTTTCGTCTCTTACTACTAGAGACATCTTCAGGGATTAATCTGAAACTAAGTTTCGAATCAACTTGTGTCACTATTTATGACGAGTTGTGGTTATTCACCCGTGACGAGGTTTTTCCTATCAAAGACTTCCATATTGCAGGTAAGTGGTAACCAGTGTCCCGATTGATATTGTTAGGATGCTTGATGATTTCTATCGATTCCCGTATCTTCCTTGGCATTTTTTCTGTTTTCTGTTAATATTTGTTTTGTTTCAGACAAATTGATTTTATGACCTGTTTCATGTACATCTTCGGCTACTGCCGATAAGGAAATTTGTTTCTTTCTTATATTGCGCTCATGCTCTTGAAGTCTTGTAGAAATTTTTCTCTTAGTTTCACCTATGTAAACCGTACCACAGGAGCAGGGTATTTTATATACGCCTTCTGAACTCAGGGGTATTTTGTCTTTTGTTGAAGTCAAACATTGACCTAATTTTTGGTTGGACCGAAATATAGGCTTAATATTTGACTTCTTCAAAAGTTTACCTATTTTATCCGTGATACCGCTTACATAGGGAAGTATAACTTGTGTCTGTCTGTGACAATGACAGATAGGAAAAACCTCGTCACGGGTGAATAACCACAACTCGTCATAAATAGTGACACAAGTTGATTCGAAACTTAGTTTCAGATTAATCCCTGAAGATGTCTCTAGTAGTAAGAGACGAAACGTCGGAAAGTGAAAATCCATTAACACGGTCTAAACCCGAAAGTGAAAGTTCTTTACACTTTTATTATAATTCTTAAAATTCTTTAAAAACATTTTCCTATAACTATTTGTAAGATGTAAAATTACAGTCAATTTGACCTGAATGTCAAAAGTTATCAACAGCACAAGGCGTAGTAAAAATATCACTAAAAGTAATTTTTACACCACTAATTATAGCTGATCCAATATTTTACTCATATTTTGCTCGAAGTTTAAAAACTAATAATTTTCAAAAACATCACTTGTTATGTACCATTTTCAATGGAATGGCCGTGTAGGATTATTTAAACACAATGTCAGAGAACAATTTAGCAAAAACACTGGAACTGTTTTCAGGGCAGGAATAGTATTTTTTTACTATAAAGAGATTTTGGTGGAAATATTTAAAAATGGCATCCAGAGACATATAGTCGGAAAGCTGGTGACCATTTTCATTCATTATTTTCTCCCGACTGTATTTTATATATATCTTAAAGTAAATTTAAATTAAGCTATTTTCCAATTGCTAGGCCCGGGTCCGGTTCCCCAATAAATCTTTTTTTAACTTGCTAGTCAAATAAACTTTTTAAACGTCGTTTTTTACCCCTTGGCCTGCTGCATAATTGTGTAAAACTGTGAAAATAGACTAACCTATAATGTATTTGACTCGTAAGTTAAAAATATATTTTTGGTATACCCCATTTCACCACCTTTTTGGAGCTTCTAGCGCCCAAAGGAACCCGATATAGGACCTGGCGATTGGAAAATGGCTTAATTTGAATTTACTTTAAAACATATAAAATACAGCTGGAATTAAATGAAATAAAAATGCATCAGGGCCTTGCAAGATTAGTTATAAACTTGTTTCCACTGAATAAATGAGAAGAATTTGGCGTCTCTGCCAAAATTTAATTCAAATAAATCCAAGATTTTGTAATTAAAATTACTTAGATTTATTTTAAGATATAATAAATACTGCAGGAGACTTTTTCTAAACTGTCTGTACTTTTTCTACTTTCCACACAACTTCAGGGGAAAGTCTAGCTCAAGCAACCAGAGCTGGATTGGTTTTAATCTTTTAAGGTATTATTATTAATATAAATGGCAATAGTAAGCGTGTACACGATGTAGCTATTGCAATTAAGTTTAGGATACATATCTAAAAACTAATAAAATTAAAAATTAAAATAAAAAAAAATTGTTAAATATCACATAAATAAATAAAAACTATCACAGATTGTCAGTCACATGGGGTAATGAACAAAATTGCTACTCCAACTTTCCATCTCCACATCAAGTAGATTTTTAAACTGATTTATGCTGGTTGAATTTACTGTGGTTTCACTCAGGCGGTTCCAGTTGTAGACAACCCTATTAGAGAAGAAGTTTCTCCGTAGTAGTTTGGCACAACGTTCTTTAGATAACTTCTTGCTGTGTCCTCTAAGCTGGTTATCCGCAAAATAGAAATGATCAGTTCACATTTGTAATGGCCACAGACAATCTTAAACGTTTCAATAAGATCACCCCGAAGACGTCGAAGGTGTAGAGTAGGGAGGTTGAGCCTTTGTAGCCTTTCTTCATAGGAGAGATCTTTTAGTGTGGCTGGTAGTTTTGTGACCTTCCTTTGTGTTCTTTCCAAAGCCTTAATGTCCTTGATATAGTTAGGAGTGTTTGTTTCTTGTTTTTCTATCAGCTCCAATAACTTAAAGCGGGAACCAAGATATAGATATGGTTAGCAGTGCATATTATAACATGGGGATAAAATTTATAGATAGGTAAAAATATCTTATGGTTATACGGCCCTGATGTTTATGCTCAAAAATCTAATAAGATATGTCATTAACTACAACATATTACAACAATTGCCTGTAGAAATATATCGCGTGTTTAAATATTTTTCTAAATTGCCTGCATATGTGTGAAATGAAAATTATTTGTTATTATGTGGCATAAAAATCTGTTATTTAGAAAAAAAATCGCAAATGACATGCGATTTTTATGTTATTGTTTTCTTTTAACCCTTTTCAGCCTAACGGGATGACATATCCAAGAAAACAAATTATAAAGATCAAACAAAAGTAGTTAAGTCACCTTCAGCAAACTGTAGAGAAACGGATGGTAGATGGATATTCTTGGTAATTTACCAGTTTACCAATGGCAAATGTCTCATTGCGATACTTGTCAAACCAGTGTATTTTTGGGCCTTGGGGCGCTATAAACGACGAAATTGGTGACGGAAGGGTAAACTTAGCTGAGTAGTCATTATTTGTTATAAAAAATATCATATGATTGCAGTTGTAATAAATATTGAGGATGGGAAGAGGTTATTCTTATTATGCTATTCCAGTATCCATTAATTTTGCAACAATAATAAAACAGACAACTTTTCTTTTTAGTTGGCCACCTATTCTTATGTCTTTTGGGATGCTGAACCCGAATCTGTCATAAAAAAGATACTTGGTTTAGACTTTTCTTTGCTACACTGAAAAAACCGTCTAAAATGGTAAAAATCTTATATTATTTCAGTGTAGCAAAAAAACAAGTTCATGAAACGCCTTTTTTATGACAGATTCGTGTTCAGCATCCCAAAATTCATAAGAATATATGGCTCTCAACCCCAGCACAGATAAGTTTTTTTCTTTGTGATCCTTATAAAGTTTTTAATGTAGAATTAGTACTGTTGTTTTTATTGGTGCATTTTTTAGTTCCTATTTTTGATGATCAGAAAGTGATTTTTTTCTTTAACTGGTATGTTCTCGAGAACGGTTGATCCTAGACAAATATTTTATTGAGAAAATGTTAAAAAATCTACAGTTAAAAAAGTTTAGGGCAAAAAGTGACATCGCTCCCCATTTTGCACGCCTCTGTTTAAAATTACCAAATAAAAATTAGATAAAATGAAAGCCTTTATCAATGTTAAGGCATGTGGTTTATAGGGTCCTAGAGATATTATAACCTTTGTGGTAACTTTTTTTCATATTTTAGACCCAGAATCACCCCTTAAAATTTTGTACCATGTTTCTGAATCACCCTGTATATTTGGACGTTTCGAACACTTATTTGATTACCTTTGGAATACTAAAGTAAAATATGTTGTAATGTAATGTAAAAATCACGATATATTATGTTGGAAGTTAGGTACTCCACAACGAACTAATAACTCTTCTCTCTAGAATGGGCATTTCCTTTGTAAAAACTGACTAAAACGTAGCCAACATATACATTTGTCTGTCTTACTCACACAGCTCTGTTCTAACAGAGACAACAATACCAGTTACTGGTAACTGTTATTGTTCAGGCCAGAATATACCTACTATTTGTTTACAAATAAACCGAGATGTTGGCGATACTTTATATTAACGGTATACGTATTCTAGAGAGAAGAGTTATATACCTTATTTTATAATATCCAAAATTCAATGTTTACTAGGAAATTGATTAAGAAATGCTCATAAATAATTTCCTCTTGTTCTCTTTTATTAATATAAATATTAATTTATTAACAGGAAATACAAAACAAACATCTTATTAAAAGGAAACCACACTGTTATCTTTAATAATTATAATTAAATTATAATTTACAACGTTTTAAGAATAATGCACTATTGTTTCGAAAATTAACGATAATATGTTATTGTTATCAAGCAAATATCTTAACAAAGAAGGATATCGTTTTAAGTGTGAGTTTTGGGCTAAACATGTTTTGGTTTAAAAAAGTGCAAAATGATGAAAAAAAATGATAAAAAACTGTGTACCAGTTTATTTGTTAATAAAGAACAAAATGAAAAAAAAAACTTAAATTTTTTTCAGGAATTATTTGTTATAGTAAACCCGACAACAACGCATTATTCTTGTGCTAGATGTGAAAAAAAGTAATTTTTTTTGTTTATCTAAAAATCAACATAATAAAATTCAGGTAAAATGTATAATAAAAACACCGTACAATATAAATTAAATTTAAGTTAAAAGTCTATGTGTAACTTTTTCATAGTCTAGTTTTAAATCATATCATGGAAATAAACTTTTTAACACGTTGAGAGCTATTTTAAATTACCTTAAATTACTTGTCTGGGGCAACGCTGTCCCATGAAACTGCATGCTTTGGGTTATCATTGAATCTGCTGGAATGCTTACAATGTTATTATAGCAAAATACCTCAAAAATAACTCCATAATCTTACTAAAACTTAAGAAACTAGTCACATAAGCAGGGACGGACAAAGCAAGCCCCGGCCCCGAGGAAACTTTATTCCTGGGTCCACTATTTTTCCAAAAGGTCCTGGCCACTGAAACAAAAAAGGTTTACACCTGGCAGAAAATTTTCACCGCCCCCCCCCCTTGGAGGCCCGGGCCCCGGGGAATCTTCCCCCCTTCCTTCCCTGAATCACTGCATATAAGTCCAGCCTAATTACACATTGAGTTACAGCATGTAAAAACTAATAAAAGACAACAAAATATTTTAATTTTATAGTCAGGAGCAGTGAACACAACACAGACCCTTTGCTTTGGCCCCACTGTAGTAGTTTATTTGCTAAGTTATTTTTATTTTGACGACATGAAACTTGACACTTAAAGTTTTTTTCGTAAGATGAATGTTGCCAAATCGTGCATTGACATAAGTCAAAATTTGTAATTAAAATAATTAATTAAAGTAAGTTCCGGGATGTAAAAAGGGCTGAAACTTTTTCTGTATTTATCTTTTATGTATTTATAAGCATGTAAAGTTTTATCGTTGCAGGCGATTTAGTCCAAAATACGATACCCTCCTTTAATACAGACGCTATGATATCGAATTCATAATAAAACTAGACTTTTCTGATTTTCTGAAGATAACAGTAAATATCTTCGAAACTTGGACTTTTATATAAAAAAGCCGAAATATGGGCGAATCCAGATCTATTTTTAAAAATATGACCATATGAAATCGCATTCGTAATAAAAAGCTTTACATTTATTTGATTTTTGTTTAAACTCCTGATGATAGTATCAATATTTTTCAAAAATGTAATTTTATATAACCTATGTCACTGGCGTGATCAAGATGAACCTTTTGATACCTCTATCCTGAAAATTAGCCCCGTAGTCAAGGCTCTACAGAGGTAACAAACAAACTCACATACAAACATACAAATAAGTTAAAAATATAACCTTTCTTCAGCGTAGCTGTAGTGTGCTGTAGGCTCTATATTAATTAAATAGTTATAAGTAGGGATGATTAAACAACAATCACACAGTTTTGGTGTCTAGAAACCAACAAGATTATTATTAGCTCCCTGATAACTTTCTAGTACTAAATATTATATATTATATTAACTATTTAATTCCTCTATCTTTATTATTAAAATTGTTAACAAATTGTTACTTGATTTGTGTACAGTGAAGCATTAAATTTCTGTATTGTCATCATCCTAGGAAAAAAGCACGCCTGCTTACTTTGCGTTCTTATAAGATTCAACCAGACATTATCAAGTAACCAGTCATCCGTTGTAAAACAAATGAGGAACGATCCCACGCTACTAATATTACTGAACATAAAATGCGCTATAAAATGAAAAGGCGTAAGTGGGTTTCGATATCTATAACTAATTAGCAAGGCAACTGAAATTAAAATCCTTTTAAATCGAGTTTTGATGGACATATTTATATAGTCCATATAAGAAGTACTTAGTATCCAGTATATAGTTAGTTTTACATTAGTTTCATGCTATGCAAGAAGAAATTAGCTAGTTGATTTCTTCATTTATATCACGAAACTAGCTTTAAAAAAGGTTGTTACTTCAAAAGAATAAAAACTGTTCAATTATTGTTTGCATTTACACCCTTACCCTCTTACATGTAAGATATGTTGTCCCAAAAATAGACGATCAAACCAAAGGGGGTGGTGAAGAAGGTCATATCGAATCAAAATAACCATATATGCTGTTATCCAATTGTTGATGATTTAAAAGTTATTTCAGTTTTTGTATGTTTCCTTAAAATCGCCAAGTTCGCTCACTAAAATAAAAATAATAAAAAATATATGACTTCTTTGGTAATTATTTTTTTTATATATGATACTTAAACGTGCAGTCAAAAATTTCTGAGCCCTATTTGTTCACAAAAAAATGTTAGTCGATTTTTAAATAGCTCTGACAGAAAAAGAGGTGCTACAGAAAGTGGACCAACTATCAGAAAAAGTTGTTCATCTAATGTATTTTCTAACAAGGTATAATACACGGGATTATATATTTACATCGATCTAATAGCTGATTCAGACATAGTTATCACTAACGAAATTAAGCCATCTTGTTCTTTTTCTTTGGCGAGATGAAAAGCTATCTTTCTTTTTGGCCAATAAAAAGGACAGAACGGCTTAGTTTAGTTAGTGATAATTATGCCTGAATCAGCCTTTAAACCAGGATACATACTAGTCGTTCTTTTCTCTAGTAATTGTTGCTGTGCTCGGGAAACATTTATACTGCGGGACTAAAACAGACAGTTTACTCCCTTATAAAGAACTTTCACTTTCGGGTTTAGACCGTGTTAATGGATTTTCACTTTCCGACGTTTCGTCTCTTACTACTAGAGACATCTTCAGGGATTAATCTGAAACTGTTTCAGATTAATCCCTGAAGATGTCTCTAGTAGTAAGAGACGAAACGTCGGAAAGTGAAAATCCATTAACACGGTCTAAACCCGAAAGTGAAAGTTCTTTATATCTTAATGGCCGTGAAAGCTTAAAATCTAAAATAGTTTACTCCCTTGTTATACTAACTAAATAACTATTCCATTGGCTAAAATTTGTTCTTCTTCTTCTTCTTCCTTTTGGTCTTTTCTCAGTGAGATAATTAGCCAGATCCCTCTTAGTTACTCAATTCACCAAGAGTGGTTCTTGTCTGGCTTGGCACCATGCCCACTCCTGTTTTGATTATATAAAATTTTCAGTCTTCTGTAAGACCTTTTCTTTTTCTTTTCCTTCTTCCCTTTTCGTGTTTGCTGTTGGTTGTGTTAGCTGTTGACAAGGCTGTTTTTTCTAATTTGTTATTATATTTGCGCATGCGCTAGTATATAAAAAAATTCTGTACCTATAAAAACTTTTTCACGTGTTAGTTGCATCCAAATTAAAATTTATCAGAATTATGACAGACATCTCTACTCTAAATTTCTTTACTCCCTAACATCCCTACTCCATAACATCCCTACTCCACAACAACTCTACTCCGTAACATCTCTACACCATAACATCTCTACTCCGTAACAACTCTACTCCACACTATAGACACTCGATTAGCCACTTGTCTTAACTCAAAAGAATATTTGTCATGCTAAGTCACTGTCAAAAATGAATTCAGTTTATTAATTACTTACATATTAGTGCATGTTAAGAGTACGCGGTCATTGTTGCTTTTAGAATAATTCATTTATGATTGTTCTAGATTTACATTTAAAGATAAACGTTTTCTAGGAAAAAAATAAAATAATCTAGAAGAAGAAGATTCTTTGTTCTTTGAACTGCTCATTTATTATTAAGTGGCTAATAAAGTGCATATAGTGTGGAGTAGAGTTGTTACGGAGTAGAGATGTTATGGAGTATAGATGTTACGGAGTAGAGTTGTTGTGGAGTAGGGATGTTATGGAGTAGGGATGTTAGGGAGTAGGGATGTTAGGGAGTAGAGAAATTTAGAGTAGAGATGTTAGTCTACCAGCATTATAAATGATTAAAAAACATAAAATTCCCTTCTTACTCCAATATAATCACATGTTCATCATATAAATCCCATATAATCACAATAATATATATAAAATCGAATCCAGGGCATATCTAAAATAGCATATAAATAAATAACTATACTAAAACACTTGATGCTAAAAATTAAATGCGATTAATGGATTACCTAATTCTTGCCAAAAGTACATGTTGCTCGTTTCACGGGTGAAAAGCAACTGTAAAATTTGTTATAATTGTGTTTAAACCCATTAATTTTCTACTAAATGATAAATTAATCAACACTCGTTGATAATTACTGACAAAAAATGGGTTTTTGAATATTACAATATCCAAAATCCATAATTTCATGGAATTATGAATTTTTTTCGTACAGTAAAAGATAATTTAACATTGTAACTTAATTTAATTCAGATTATCTAACAAGAAATATAAATTCCATATATTGAAACAATCAAATAATTATTTAGAGAAACTCCTGTTATAACTCTTTGTACCCCAAGGCATACCTTTTGTCTAAATTAAAAATCAGTTACGTCCGTTCAACTCGTAAGCGAAGCATTTCCAACGTCATATAGACGAGCCGACTACTCATGAACACGTGGTTAGCGAACGCAAGCCTTCAAAGTACATAACCTCACTTCTAAAGCCTCTCATAAATACCGGTTCCCGCCAGTCGGTAGTCGTCTGGGATGCACGTTCTCAAATACCATTGACATGAGAAAATGTAGAATGCGAATTCTTGCACAAAATCAACCACAAATTAATAAAAAGTTTAAATTAAATTTTAGCCACATTGAGGGAGTTTGCAAAACATGTGTATTTAATGCATATTCATAAATTATGTCAAGCTCCTTTGTGTCCTTTTTATTTTTATCTCCAATTTTACTCCCAGTGATCTTGTTTACATAGATTTTTGATACGACATCTCACCACCACAACATTACAACTGCCACAAGCGACTAAACTAGATGAGAGTGAAAGGCACAAAAATTAGATCAGTTGAAGATGTCTATAGCATAAAAAGTACATTCGAAGCTATTGAAAACCTTGTTGTAGAATTTTGGGGAATGAATAAAATATGATGTTGTGTTAAATTTTTATGTTTACGTATATACTGGATGATAGTTATTATCACGCAACACTTTTCCTATGTCTTACCTGACGAAGTAAAGTAGGGTATGTCGTACTCAACGAAATAATAACTCTTCTCTGTAGAATACGCATACCGTTAATATAAAGTATGGCCAACATTTCGGTTTGTTTGTAAACAAATAGTAGGTATATTCAGGCCTGAACAATAACAGTTAACAGTAAATCTTATTTTTGTCTCTGTTAAAACAAAGCTGTGCGAGTAAGACAGACAAATGTATATGTTGGCTACGTTTTTGTCAGTTTTTACAAATCAAATGCCTATTCTAGGGAGAAGAGTTATTAGTTCGTTGGTCGTACTCCATTATGGATTTTAAAGATTATTTAAGTTTAGTTTTAAAGCTGGCTTACAATAAATAGTACTGATTCATTTACTGTAAAAATTAACTGAATTATCCAAATTTTAACAAACCCAGCTTTTTTTCATGAAAATTTTTAGTTCCTCAAAGACAATTATTGTCGGTATATTATATACCTTCTGAAGTATCTTACTAGACAAGAACCTAATTTTTCTGTTGTTTTGTCTATATTCCCTGCACTGTAAATGGCTTTAGCTGTTGGGTGGTGTATTCAAATAAGTAAATAAATATAACCTGTAAATCCAGCCTTTGGACTGCCTTCATTTCTATTTCCTTGTCCTGGTTTATTTCTTTACTTTATAACTTCTGCTCGTGCCTTTTCTATGCATTTTGGAGCCAGCTTCTTATTTTATATCGCCCTGTGTATCCTTTACAATATTTAAAAAAATATATATAATTAATTCGCTCTCTATTTACCACCTCAGTGGTCTTATGCATTATCGTGATACGCCAGCGCAGCACACGAACCACGCTCGCTTCTTTAAAGCTCCACCAAAACAAGTCGCAGCATGCCATGGCACTAAGTCCTGCACGTGTTCACGGCTACCGCTCCATCTCACTCTAATTATCTTTCCGTCTTTTTTGCTTCGAACGCCCGAGCGACTTGATTCCGTGGGAACAACGGCAGATGTTGAATCATTTTCGTACACACAATCTTTATCTCCTTATATGATCTTTTCATGAACTCACTACTAAATACATATCAACATTCATACTATAAAATGGGTTAATCTACATTTTTATGATTGAAATTGTTAATGTACCATATGTACCGTATACATTTGTGTACAAACTTGTAAGACTGAGAGTTAAAGTCTGATATTTTATCACTTCTTATTTAAGGTTCAGTTTTTTTGCTTATTGCTACATTAAAAACCAAAAGTTTATTTATGGTGAGATGAGTCGCGATGTTTTTCTGTAAACCCAGCACAACAATGTCATAAGCTTTTAATTTTTTGACAAAACTAGTCAAATGATACTTATAACAATAATTGTTATTTAAACTTAGAATTAGAACTATAGAGATAATAAGCAAATTTTATTATCGAAACTATAACATACTAGTATGAAGAACAGCATTTTATTAGTTAACTACAACAAACAATGACGTCAAACTTACTATTCTTAATAACCATGTACCCCTAGGTGGTTTGCTCGCATAGTAAGTATTTCTATCCTTTTCTATTATATTTATGTCCTTTTCGAATCATATTTTTTCGGCGAAGAAGAGGTTAGTGTTTTTGTGGAAGCCGGACTTATGTACAAGATTGTTTTGCCACTTTTGCAAGAATCTCGGCAAGAATGAATTCTATGGATATTATTTTAAACAATCGTCAGATATCATTCGTGGATAATATAGATACGGTAAATGAGTTAAATAAAAGTAAGTTATTTTAATCTTTATGAAAAAATGTTCTTGCAAAGTTAGGACAAGCCTAATGTTTTCCTCATGTTTACACCATGTTTAAAATTCTAAGAGCAAATGATATTTTGATATATTTTATAGTCATCTCTTCTCTTTTTTACTGCAATTAACCAAGCCACAATTTTAACATGAATAAAATAACCTAAACACAAAATTTTGTAGAAAATTCAACTTGCGTAATGCTTTATCTGGGGAGTTATTAGCCTCCCCTGTTGAAATTGAAAATAAAATTCTCATCTCATGACTTCTTTTTAAAACATAAAAAATTTGAAACATTGTGTGAGTTTAATTAAAACCTTTATTGGGTAATTTATAAGATGGATTACATTGACTTAACTTGCTGAGAGATTATTAAAATTGCTAAATTTTGAAACGGTTTAATAAATGCGTAAGAAATAAATAAATAAAAAGTGTTATCTTTTTGGAATATTTGCCGATCTGTTATTTATTCTGAAAGTATGCGAAGTATTTGTCCATAAATCAAAATTCCGATCATTTGGATATTTCTTTTAATTATCATATGTTCTCTGGTAAATAACACTTCCTTTTAAGGCAGATATAATAATGATAAAATGATAAAATTGCTCTTTCTTTAAAATTTTCTAAATATTGTTACCATTCCCAAAATAATAATACTTAATAAGAAATATATCTGAATACAGTGTCGACCTTCTGTCACTTTTTTGAAAAATATACTTTAAAGATACTCTGTGAACAACCAAAACTTAAACCAATTGCTTAATACAATTTTTTCTATTTTGCGACTCTTATAAGCTCATAATCACACGCATTTTACGTGTTCTTATAGGCCCATAAGAGGTCTGTACTTTTTGTTATTTTGGGTTGACAACAGACCTGGCCTATCGCTTGACGTTTTCCGTGCAAATGTCAATGTCGCTTTAAAGTTGAATTTTCTACAAAATTATGTGTTTAGGTTATTTTTACCATGTTAAAACGTGGCTTGGTTAATTGCAGTAAAAAAGAGGAGAGATGACTATAAAATATATCAAAATATCATTTGCTCTTAGAATTTTAAACATGGTGTAAACTATAATGCCAATCCAAAACAAAAATCTCTAATACAGTCATCAATTTAAATGTAAGTTTTTTTTAATTTTAGAGCAAAATAGAAAAAATTGTATAAAGCACTTGTTTCATAACACGTTTTTATCACTATGGGTGTCAAAAGATTGACTTTATTTCTCTATTGTATGTTTAAGAAAAATATTAGAAAAAAAAATGTTCAATTTGAACAACTCTTGTGATAAAAATACCTTTCTCACTCTGTATATATTTTTCTTTTATATCAAGAGACATCTTATTAATATTCAAATATTATTATTGAGTTCCTTTATTTAGTGATGCGTTTATTTTTTTATGATGCTTTAAGCACGCTTGCTCTTTTATTTTATTTTTATTTTATGATAATGGGTCCCATAAGAGGATTAAAAGCATCCTTTATTTCAGATTTTCTTTTCATATAATCTTCTTCATATATATATATATATATTTCATTTACATACAAGGCATTACATTGTAGAAACATCTTGAATATTTTACATGAAATGATTCCGCTTCCCAATATGGATATCTAGCCAGGGTGTTAATCCGTACTAAATCCCATGGCAGATATCCTTTTTTTTCTCTTTTGTTTTCAATTTTTTATTTGTATAAAACCTTCTACAATTTTTCTTTTTTTTACATTTGTTTTTCTACAATTTTTCTTTTATTTTAGTTTGCTTTTGAAAAAACTAATGAAAGGTGATGAGAAACCCTCTGTAGTATTTCAAAAACACTCTGTATATTTAAATAATGATAACATCTTTAACTGCATAAACAGCATCAATAAAACTCAAAACAACCCCTTATTATACTCAATACATTTAAATCTGTTAAGTCTGTTAAAAATCAAGTTGACATTGGCTCCGTTTAGGTCTAGACAAAGCCTCCCCTGATTATATTACAGTGCAATTGCCCTCTTGATAAAACATAAACCATAGCCAACTAGAGCCCACCCCTAACCGAGAAAAATCTGCTTAACCCTCGACAGAAAAAAAAAGAAAAACAAGTGAATGTCTAGCCACGGTATTTAGGAGACACTTGTAACCCCCCTAAACAAATGTAAACTTGGGGTTGTAGTGATTATTCTTGCTTTGAATTTTATTGGATAAACTTCGTATAAGTAATTGATAATTAAATTTTCCAAAAAATATTTAAATATGCTTTATTTAGATATTTAAAATATTTAACATATATATTTACTATGTGGATTTTGTACTGAACTGAAATCTTTATTTAAATCTGCGAGTTATTTTTAACTGGATCTTTGATTATTTTTTTTTTAGTTTTACACGAAAAGTGGAATTAAAGATTTTTAAAGATATAAAAAAAACAGATTAGTAATAAAGGAAAATAAAGTTTAGTGCCTTATAGACGGCAAACTATTAAAATTTATAAAGAAATTGCACTGCTCTACTACAGAATTTTCACAATCAATGAGAAAATCCCTACCAAAATGTCATATAGCTGCTATTTCACGCTTTTTTGCGATCAACAGTGAGCATATATTGGTATGGTGGCTTTCGCGCTGACTGTTGAAAATTTTAAATACCTATCAAAAATAAGTATAACTGTATTGAGAGCGTACAAATTGGTGGCGCCATCTAATGTTTGCACAAAAGTAGTAGAGCAGTGCAATTTCTTTACAGATTAGTAATTAAGGCCTGTTCACATATGGTTCTTTACTGTATTATTAAAAAAAGAACAAGAAGAAGTAGAAGAAAATATATTTTTACGTATGCCATCGTCGTACCTACTAGTGTGCCTAAATGGCGTTAAGTTTTTAGTCATAGAAGAACATGCATATTAACAATGAGGCACCCTAGTACCAACTTATCAAAAATCAAAAACTATTCAAAATTTTCTTTAAAATTACGCTTTTGCTTCCAGCTACAAATTAATTAATAAGCTCATCTGTTTTTTCAAAAATTTCAAGAATGTAAATTACGTCCAACTATAAGTAATTTTTGTCAATTTTCAAAAAAAAAATACTAAATCGCCTTCAACGATAAGATTTAACATGCTTATAGATACATAAAAAATTAATACTTAGCCAAAATTTCAGCCCTTTTTACATCCCGGAACATACCTAATTATTTTAATTACGAATTTTGACATATGTCAATGCATGATTTGGCAACATTGCGATAGTTAAAATGTCAAGTCTCTTGTCATGTCAAAATAATAACTTTGCATATTAAGTTCTACTTTGGGACACAGCGCTAAGTGTATTGTGTTTACAGCGCTTGACTGTAAAATTAAAATATTTTATGTTGTTAATTTTCATGAATCATCAGGTTGGACTTATCAGACTAGTTTTTTAGTGATTATCGAGTACTTTTTGAGGTATTTATACTAATAATTCAAACCAATTGTATAGTAACCTAAAGTCTGCAGTCCCATGGGACAGTGTGACCCCAGACTAGTAATTTAATGTGGGTTTCAACGTATTAAATAACTGTATTTCCATGAAAAAGTTTAAAGGGAACTTTAAGCTTTAGTTTTAAATAGATATATTAATTTAATGTTATTGTACAATATTGTTATTATACATTCCAAATATTTCTTGATGTTCAGATAAACAAAAAAATATCAGTTTTTTTCAAGATAACGAATTTTTAATATATTTTTTTTAACAAATAAACTAAGTTAACGGTTTTTCATCATGTCTTTTCATTAATTTGCACTTTTTAAAACAAAAACATATTGTTCTTATTTAGCCCAAAACCCGCCTTTAAAACGATACCCTTCTTTGTTCCTCTTCTGTAAAACTGAAGAGTGTAAAAGTAAAGGGCGTATGCCATAGCAAAGCATTGTTGACAGATTGATAATTAAGAGATAAGATTGTGTTATCCGGAAACGGTCGTTAAACGTTAATTTTTTAAATGAGTACCCAAGTACCCAATTTGTTTACTAAATATTTAGGTACTTAGGTATTTTATATTGTTTGTCATTAATGAAAACTTAAGGTTCAAAGCACATATATTGGTAAAAATTATCATAAGTTTATTTAATATTTATTGTTTATTTTTTTTTGTAAATGCTTTTTTATAAACAAACCAGCTAAACAGTTGCAAGCACCTTGTTAAAACATTGGCACTAGGCACTAATTTGAACGTTATGAAAAGTAAAGTAGTGTGAACACGTGAATAGGCAACCATTAATACACCTGCATAATTTATTATGCAGAAAGTCTTTATCTCCAAAACGTTATATTCTAGCAAAAAACTGTATATAGCATTTTTTATAGGGCTTAAAAACAGCTTTTATTTAAAATATAATTTTTTGAAATCGGGTTATAAATATGTGAGATATGTTAAAAAAACCTTTTACTGCTTTAAACGCCAATATCTCGAAAACTATGCGTTTTAGGAAAACGTTGTTTATAACATTTTTTGACCAATTTAAAATTATCTTTCATATAAGTGTAAAGTAATAAAATACAATCATAATTGCTTTAATTATAACAAAAAAAAAATGCTAAAAATATGAGTTTTACCCTATTTTTACCCCTGATTGGTGGTAACCCCAATCGTTTACATCCAAAATTTAATCAGCTCATCAAAATACGATAAGAAACGTTATGCAAAAACCCGCTTGTAGATATCTTATTTAGAAATTGAGTTATCGAGTTTACAGACAGACAGACAGATAGACGGACAGACACAGCCGGACGAAAAAAAATATTTTTAAAGAAATTTCTAAAACGTCGAGAAATGTGAAAAAAAACATGGTCAAAGATTTTGACTTTTCGGCGAAGATTTCAATACATCGGCACTCTTAGCACTAAGTGTCGATGTAAAAAATAGTTATTTATGGTACTAGTGGGTAAAATAAGATATAGCCCATGAGAAAATATAACCTGCGAGGCGTCAGCCAAGCAGGTTAATTTTCGAGAGGGCAATATCGGTTTACCCATGAGTGCCATACAAGGTTTTATCCAATAAATAGCTTAGGAATTCATATTTTTATTAAAAATTTTACTGACATTTACAAGAAAATAATTTGACAAGTGACACTTGAGTGGGTAAAATAAATAATTATCCACTCAATAAAGTAAAAGCCACGCGGGGGTTATTATTGAGTTTATCTATTTAAAATAAAGCTGGTAATTGTCTTATCATCTGTATGTATTGGATAAAGGTTATTTAAAATTAATACACAAATCAGATTTTTGCTTTAATACTCAATCTTTTCTGCATTCAAAAAAAAATATTTTTATAACCCATAGAGCCATTTTCGATACAGGTTATCTATTATATCCTTTCCTAGATTTTATTGTGTCGATTTTGGCTAACAGGTACAGTTTTCTTTATTTTAGGATTTATAAAGACAGAGGGGTCCTAGAAAAATCAACCTGCACAATTTTAAGTTTCAAAATTCCACTTTCCCACAGTTTTGTATAGATTTATTTTTAGATTTTACACAAGGGTGACTATGTGGGACGTGATGTTATACAATGTGGAGTGCAGGTGGGTTGTAAGGGGGAGGTTAATTGATTTCTAACATTTCCTATCGTCAAATGGATTTGGAATAGAATCTGTTATCCAAAATGGAACCAAATATGTAACCATTTTTTTCGGTATTTAAATGTACATTATATAACCATGTTATTGGTTTATTTTTGCGAAACCAAAAAGCTTTTCAAAAAAAATAAAACGCATAAAAGAGTGCTGTAACCTAGAAATTTAAATATATGTTTTTCTACGACTGCTTTAGAATGTAAGCAAATACACACACTTTTCAAACACAGAATGACCCATTCTAGCACTAGATACGATATGAATATTCCGTATCAAGTGTTAGAATGAACACATGTAGTACCATCTCTTGTTTATAAAAGTAAAGAAAACTGTAGCAAAATATATATTTTTTACCATGAAATATTGAATAATTTAATGCAATTTAAAGTTTTGAGTTAAAATTACATAAAGTTTATTAGCTTTTCTTAATATTTGACCACTTTTTTACCAATTTAGTTCAAAAAATTAAAACTGCTCCATCTATTGTTAAATATTTAAACCTGATATATGTCACAACAATCTGACATAACCTTCAATTTTTGCATTATAATTTGTAAATATGTGCTAAAATTAAATAAAAATCTTTTATAAGTACTGATTTGATAAAATTATTAAATAAAATTTTATTTAAAAAAATGTTTTTTGTTGCATTTACAATGTCGAGTCATAAAAAACATTGTTTTTAACCTTGTCCGCAGTTTATAGCCATACAGTGTTTCATATTTGCAGTCGAAGAAAAAGTATAGTCTACAACACGTATGGAATAGTTATAAAATATACTATTCTTTCTAAAAAATATTCGGTAAATGATTCTTAAAAATATACTTTAAGTACGGTGGTTTATTAAATAATTAGTCAGAAACAAGTTATTGATTTTTTATTGTTATTAATTGATTTAATAATTAATTTTTGTACTTTTAATAAAACGACATTATAAACATAAAAAGTTTGATTTTAGAAGCATTTATTTTTAACTTAGACATTATGAGCAGATTTAAAGAAATATTCCCTTTATATCATCTAACCAAAAGATTTACAAAATTTAACAGATACTGGCAACTAGATTCCGAATTTTTAAATATTGGTCAATTTTTTTTTTATGACAAAACAGGACTTTTTCATAAAAATATGAATAAAGGAGATTTTTATAGAAAAAAAAAACAGGACAGTAGTAAAATGAGTAATCTCAAATCCTGATTAACATCCTTGTTTAAAAATATCTGTCTCGGATAAGCGAATCCTCTAAAAATTTTAAGAAAAAAAAATCTGAATTTTGTTTCGGAATAATTAAAATTTTGAAAAAAAAAATTTCAAATAAAAAAAATCAATAAAAAAAATTTAAAAAATTGTCAAAAAAAAAAAGGTTTTTACCCTATTTTACCCCCGTATACTACTCCGATTTTTACCAAAAAGAAACCCAGCCTAGAACTTGGATAGTGAGGTCCAAATTTGAAGCGTTCTTGAGTTATCGTGGTCTATCAACAGACAGACCGACAGAGAGACACTTTTTTTTTACAGAAATTATCTTTTATAAATTTTTTTCAAAACGCAAGGAGAAGTGAGTACCTGAAATGAACCCCACTCCAATGATTGGTTCTTTTTTGCTTAACCACTTTCAAATGTTAAGGGTGAAAAGGATTTGGATAAGTGATTTTCGGTGGTCTATTGTAATCGGATACAGTTTTTGTGTAAAAGACGTAAGGGTTCTTATTTTTGGGTTATATTTTGTAATTTTATATAAAAATACGGCATAATAGGTCAGTTTTTCTATAAAAATGGAAAGATTAAAATCTCTATAGGACAAAAAAAACTCTTTTATTTGTCCAAAAACCCTTACCTAACCCATATTTGATCAAGATGCGAATTTCTGAAAGGTTTGAAAAGATTTATTTTTTTCTAGTTCTTTGAATCAAAAATATATGATAAAAGAAATATTCTTTTACAATATATGGAAAATATTTAACAAAAAATGTGGCAAAATTCAAAATCGCAGTAAAATACCCCAAACTCATTCAATAAACTGGCATATTTTTTTCTTCAGATTTTTTCTACATTTTTATTTTTATTTTACTACCACATGTGCATAGTTGATGCTTATCAGACCATATCGTGCAAGTTTTAAAATGCATTCTATTACATGAACACTATAGTTACTAACTACATATTTACTCAAAAAACAAAATTAGTTTGGACAACCAGATCAATATGGACCAAATATTTTTCTGGTTGCTGCAACCAGAACTCTGGTAAGGGGAAAACAACACAACAAAGTCCAAACCAGACCAACAGTTAAATACGGAACAGCTATTTTTCTGGTTTCTGGAACCAGAAGTCTGGTAAGGGGAAAACAACACAACTTATTGTGATTACCAGAAACCAATTTTAGGTTTTAAGGATCTGGAAAACAATTTGTCTTGTTTTCTTTACCATATGTATGTTTGTAGTAACCAGGAAATTGGTTTGGACTTTTCAACCAGATTTTTTTTCAGTAATCTGTTTTGTACACTGAAAAAAATATCTGGTTAGAGCAACCAGACCAACAGTTAAATACGGAACAGCTATTTTTCTGGTTTCTGGAACCAGAAGTCTGGTAAGGGGAAAATAACACAACTTATTGTGATTACCAGAAACCAATTTTAGGTTTTAAGGATCTGGAAAACAATTTGTCTTGTTTTCTTTACCATATGTATGTTTATAGTAACCAGGAAATTGGTTTGGACTTTTCAACCAGATTTTTTTTCAGTAATCTGTTTTGTACACTGAAAAAAAAAATCTGGTTAGAGCAACCAGACCAACAGTTAAATACGGAACAGCTATTTTTCTGGTTTCTGGAACCAGAAGTCTGGTAAGGGGAAAATAACACAACTTATTGTGATTACCAGAAACCAATTTTAGGTTTTAAGGATTTGGAAAACAATTTGTCTTGTTTTCTTTACCATATGTATGTTTGTAGTAACCAGGAAATTGGTTTGGAATTTTCAACCAGATTTTTTTTTAGTAATTTGTTTTGTACACTAAAAAAAAAATCTGGTTAGAGCAACCAGACCAACAGTTAAATACGGAACAGCTATTTTTCTGGTTTCTGGAACCAGAAGTCTGGTAAGGGGAAAATAACACAACTTATTGTGATTACCAGAAACCAATTTTAGGTTTTAAGGATCTGGAAAACAATTTGTCTTGTTTTCTTTACCATATGTATGTTTGTAGTAACCAGGAAATTGGTTTGGAATTTTCAACCAGATTTTTTTTCAGTAATCTGTTTTGTACACTGAAAAAAAAAATCTGGTTAGAGCAACCAGACCAACAGTTAAATACGGAACAGCTATTTTTCTGGCTTCTGCAACCAGTGTTACGCCCATGTTAATGGTATAGGACAATAGTGTTACATGTGGGGGGTGGGGCTCCAAAATGATCAAAATTTGCGTTACGTAATACTTGAACGTTCCCTATATTGGTTCGAGTCTTGCTGTTAAGAAGCCGCAACAAAACGTTGGCTTTATAATTTTAGGTTTTTTTACTATGTTCTTGAAAGCAAGATTCGAACCAATATATAAACAAAAATTGAAAGTTCAGCTCAAGAAAATATGTCGTTATACGATACGTTTAATTTTCAAAATACTGAACGAGTATTTTTTGTTGCGTAACAAAAAAGGTGAAGGGCCTTTTTAAAATATGATTTTAAATTAATTGACTTGTTTCCTTCCGAAAATATTTAAATTTGAATATAAGGAAATAATAATTATTATTACAATAAATGACGTCACAAGTGAGTTTTTTAAAAAGGTAAGTTACTTTTTAACGTCACTATTTACAGCGCTGATTTTTTTTTTATTAAATCCAGAACTTGGAGAGATAATTTAATAAACTCTTAAATAAAGTTTAATAATATTAAAGTTATCTTTTATAAAGTTTTTTTTTTTTTGTTCTCTATTTTTAGAAAAATGTATGCCCCATTAGAAGGGCGGGCCCCATTGTCACTGCATGACCCCTCATCGTGCCCCTCCACGTTCCAGGATCGTGTGCGATTCACCCCTGTTATTTATAGCACTAGCAGGTTGATTTTTCTGGGATCCCTGCGTCCAAAAATAAAGCAAAATTTACCTGTTGGCTAAAACGGAGACAATGCAATCTAGGGGAGAATATAATAGAGAACCTGTCTATGAGATTTGAAAATATTATCTTTATGTCTAGGAATGACATTGAATAAATTAAAAAGAGACTCTTCGTAGGTCTATTGTTAGAACAACCTCTTGAAGAGGTCCCTGTATGACTATAAATAAATAAATAAACATAAATAAATATACTAATTTAAAATTTTAAACTTTATCCTTAAGAAAGGAAATAAATTACTTATTTTTCTATCGCGGTCACTCAAACTCGTTTGGAAAAAATATAACTTTGTAACACCGCCAAAATCAACAGAAAGCTTTCAAAATTAACCTTAAAATTTATTTCAAAATATATATTTCAACTCAATACAAAAAAAAAATATTTCAAAACTTTAGTTTTGCATTGTATTTAGGGCATTAGAAAACTCGCCGCAGTTAGCTCCATTTTCAACTTGGATGCGTGCGCCAAAACCGTCCATTTTGAAACTAATATTTTAATATACTAATTTTCTATTTTGCGACTCTTATAAGCTCATAATCACACGCATTTTGCGTGTTCTTATAGGCCCATAAGAGGTCTGTACTTTTTGTTCTTTTGGGTTGGCAACAGACTTGGTCTATCGCTTGACGTGCAAATGTCAATGTCGCCTTAAAGTTGAATTTTCTACAAAATTTTGTGTTTAGGTTTATTTTTACCATGTTAAAATTGTGGCTTGGTTAATTGCAGTAAAAAAGAGAAGAGATGACTATAAAATATATCAAAATATCATTTGTTCTTAGAATTTTAAACATGGTGTAAACTGTAATGCCAATCCAAAACAAAAATCCCTAAATCAGTCATCAATTTAAATGAAGGTTTTTTTTTATTTTAGAGCAAAATAGAAAAAATTGTATAAAGCACTCGTTTCATAACACGGTTTTAGCGCACGAGTACAAGTTTAGAAAACGAGCCGCTTGCGGCGAGTTATGAAACTAGTACTTTAATATAGAAAAAAAGAAAAAAGAAAAGAAAAAAAGTGGTATTTTATTACTAAATATAGCACTAATTATACAACTGACATGCTGAAAGGATATCTGGCCAATAAATTCCCAAACAGAGACTTTGTAGTAAAACAAATAAACAATAGTGGTATCTGTAATTCTTTTCAAGTAGCCGCAGATTCTGATCTAAACGACATGTTGATTGCTAGCGTCTGGCCAGAAGGCATAGAAATATCCCTCTACGAATTCAAGAAACAGACATTTCGAAGAAGACGTTTTTACAATAGACGAGGCAATTATAATCAACCAATCTTACAGTGCTGATACAAACAAAAACTTATTAAGTAATCTACAAAATCCTACTAATAGTGTCCCCAACATATTACAAAATAAACTAGGACAGCTAGGCATAATGCATATAAATGTTCAATCTGCTAGGAATAAACAACTAGAACTGGAATGCTTCTTTGATGAACACAGAAATGACTACAAAGTGATATGTCTCTCTGAACATTTTATGGATGAAGCTGAAATGAGTGCCTTCAAGGTCCCACATTTTAATGTTGTTTCCCAGTTTTGTAGAAGATCTGCACACAGAGGTGGTGTTACAATACTTACTCGAGAGGACACAGATTTTGTACGATTAAATACTATTGATCACTTATCCACTGAATTCCAATGTGAGGTTGCAGCTGCTCAATCAGCTAAGTATAATTTAATTATTGTAGCTTTATACCATACTCCTCCCCCCAAAACTTCGAAAGAAAAAAACATGGATTGTGAAAAAGGAGATTATGAAAAATTTCTTGAAAATTTTGATAAAGTTTTAAATAAATTAAAGGCGTCGAAAAGAGATATCGTGATAGTGGGTGACTATAATGTCAAATTCAATAAAAACGATTCTAAATTAAAGGTTTTTAAAGACCTAATTACTTCTTACTCTTTTAAGCCAACGATAACCTCAAAAACTAGAAAGCATAATTGTATCGATAACATTTTAATAAATTTTGATAAACCTTTTAGTACACTGGTGCATGACCCGGGTCTTTCGGACCATAGGGCAGTCTCTATAAAAATTCAAATTCCAGAAACACAGGAACAAGAAAAAATCACATATAGAAGCTTTCATGCTGAGGGTTATATTAAGTTTTATCAAAGCTTGCTTGATGTAAATTGGAATTTTGTAGATGAAAAGCATTTGGATGTTAACGGTAAGTTTTCTATTTTTATGGATATACTAATGGATAATATTAATAAATCATTTCCTAAAAAGGAAAAAAAAGTATCAGAAAATAGAAAGCAGCAAAATAAGTGGTTTAATTCAGATCTTGAGCACATGCGTGAGAATGTTCGGTTATTATCCGAACTTTACCAGAATTTCCCAGACCAAGATTTGAGGGACCACTTAGCAAGTTACAGAAATATTTACAAACGTGAGATACAGCGGTCAAAACGCACCTATAACGATAATTTTATTAGTGAAAATGGCAATAACCCCAAATCATATTGGAACTTAATAAACAAAAACCGCGCAAGTAAAAAAGTTCAAAAAAAGGTAAATTTTGATGCCGATGAACTTAACAAGTATTTTGTAAATATTTCTGAAAACTTAAAAAAGTCAGGTTTGGACTTAACCCAGGATGGCCAGGGAAGGACTTTTAGAGATTTTTTAGAAAAGGGAACATTTCCTAACTTTTCCTTCCATTCAATTTCATTTAATAAAATGCGTGAAATTATAAACAAGCTAAAAAACAAAAATAGTCTTGACCATTTTGATATGAGCTCAAAATTAATAAAACACATCAAAAACGTAATAATAATCCCGTTAACAAAGCTTATTAACTTATGTATAAAAGAAGGTACATTCCCAGATATCTTAAAAATCTCTAAAGTCATACCCATACACAAGGGTGGTGCGCTTACTCCCAACAATTTTCGACCAATCTCTGTTGTCCCTATAATTTCAAAAATCTTTGAAACTGTATTAAAAGAGCAAATCACGGACCATTTTGAAAGTAATAAGCTTTTTTATAATAAGCAATATGGCTTTCGTAAAAATATGTCTACTAATACAGCGATAATAAATCTTATAAATAAAGTAATAGACGGAATGGAAAATGGGGAGTTTGTTGGTGTCACCTTGTGTGACCTTCAAAAAGCCTTTGATTGTGTATCTCATCCAGTGCTTATAGAAAAACTTAAAAACTTTAATTTCAGTCAAATTAGTTGTCAGCTCATCGAATCGTATCTTTCAGATAGAAAGCAATATGTTTTTAATGATAAAACAAAATGGCGTTTTGTAAAAAATGGGGTACCTCAAGGCTCAGTCCTTGGGCCTATACTTTTCTTAATTTATATTAATGACCTTTATATGGCGTTAGATGAGACTGACACAACACTCTTTGCTGATGATACTACTTTCTTAAACAAACACAAAAATATAAATTCAGTACAAGTTAAGTTAAGAGATACACTTTCGAAGGCTCAAACCTGGTTTAGTTCGAACTTACTTTCTCTCAATTGTAATAAAACAATAAAAATGCTTTTCACCCACAGACCTATAGGTGATTTTCAAAATCCTGAGAAAGTTAAATTCTTAGGCTTATATCTTGACCCTAAATTAAATTGGAACGACCATATAGAATGTTTAGCTAAAAAGCTTTCTAAAAATATTTTTTTAATTAGACAGCTTTCAGGAACGGTAAGCCAAAATGTTTTGATTACAGCTTACCATGCTTTATTTTCATCCCAAATGGCGTATGGTCTCCTAAACTGGGGTCATGCATCAAATATGCCTAGAATATTTGGCCTCCAAAGAAAGGTTTTGCGCGTTATAACTAGATTGGGCTATTGTGAAGAAGTTAAAGGTAAATTCATAGAACTAAACATTCTTACCCTACCTTCATTATACATATTACAATGCTTAACATATGTCCACGAAAACCTACATCTGTATAGCGTTCAAAGCAACTTCCATGGCTATAGTACTAGTCGAAATAATGGTCTGAGATCAAATTTTTTGAGATTATCCTCGAGTAGAAACGGCACAAACTATCACGGTATCAAACTTTATAATCACCTGCCTGATGGTATCAAATCCTTACCAGAAAAGGTTTTTAAAAGGACAATAAAAAGCTTTCTTATAAAGAAGGCTTTCTACGAAATCAAGGAATTCTTGGATAGTGTGATCACACTGTGATATTTATTTATTTATTTGTTTATTTATTTATTTTTCAAACTGTGTTTTAATCTTAATCCTATTTAACCTTCTTAATTTGTTTTATATGTAATATTAATTTAGTATTAGTAATTTTCTATTTTGACTTGTGTAAGCTTATTGCATCACCAATAAACTGATTTGATTTGATTTGATTTGATTTGAATATACTATTATAGTATAGTTAACAAAAAACAAGTGGCATAAAGAGTTCTTTATACTACTTTTTCTATTTGCATGTTTATTTTGCTTAGAAGTACTTTATTTTTAAATAATTTTAATATAATCGGCTTGGAGAATTTAATGTTTTTATATTGGCAACAATGACATTTAAATAAAAAAAAATCATTTCTTTTTTGGTTTTTAATTGCAAATTAATAATAGTTGAAAACTTAAGTTTTAGGAGTATTTTTATGATTATTTTGAATAAAAATGGATGATAATCAATTACAGGTGGCTCAAATGCTTTCGTCCTGTCAGCCGAACACCCCCACTTTTAGTATCTGGACACTCCAAAATCACACCACAACAACAAAAATCACACAATAACAACGACGAAGAGTATGCTGTCTAATATAAAGCATTTTATAATATTTTACAGTTTATTTTTATTGCTAAGTCTATTTTATTATTGGGTGTGCCTGAAACCTTTTTTGAGCGCATAATAATTAAGGGTTTAAAATTTAATCAAGTATTAATGTGTTAGGGTTGTGATAATATTTTGATTTTGTGGGTTGGAACTTACGAGAAATTTATAAATTGGATTTTCTACAAAGATACCAAAACAAAGGATTAAAATGCCTTGTAGGTTGTCAATTTCTAGAATCTAAGACAACCCCATTTTAATAGTGTGTCAGAACACAAAAATAAATGAATTAGAATAAACTCATCGTAGAATGTATCTGAGTAAACAATAGGATCAAGGCAGCTATGATTAGTGGTTTAAAAATGACGTTTAGTGATATTTTTTGACACATTATGATTTTGATAAATTTTCTTAAATTTTAGCATTATTAGATTAAATTGACTTTCATTTTGCCTCTTACAAGTAATCATAAAACAGTTTTTAAAACATTAAAGTTTGCTAAAAATTATAATAAAATTAAGTTTTTTTATTCATAATATGCCATTAAAATAAAATTTTACACTACCTGAGCTGGTGATACCTAAAATTATATTTTTTTAAATAAAATTATGTAGAGTATCATATTAAATTTTCAAAAAATCTCTGCCACATCGTTTACCGTAAAACCTTTATTGAGCACTGTGTTATACTGCTTCATTTCAACAGAACATTTGTAGATTAAGAAATTCTTGATCCTTACTCATGTTGGAGTTGATTTAAATAAACCATAGAAAAAATGTTATCTCTCCAAAATATAAATTTATTGTCTATTAAACAAACATTACAGCGACAATTGTTTCGACTTTTTTAACATAAAGTCATTTTCAAGCTACAAATAATGAAAAATTAGGTTGAAAATGGTACAATTCCTTTTAGAAAAACTTACTTTTTAAATTTATAAACAAAATAACTTGAGTACACAGTATGACATTTCTAATAATGTGTACTCAAGTTATTTTGTTTTTTGTAGCTTGAAAATGACTTTATGTTAAAAAAGTCGAAACAATTGTCGCTGTAATGTTTGTTTAATAGACAATAAATTTATATTTTAGAGAGATAACATTTTTTCTATGGTTTATTTGTAGATTGATGCTTAACTTTCCTTTTCTTTTTGTTTTTTAAAAATTACTTGGATTTTTTTTAATGACAAAAAATGTTTTAACTGACTGAATCTGAAACAAGATGACAACCTTACATAGGAAATAAAATGTCTCCTAGTAACCATAAAACAAGAAACAAATGAGCATCAAAAAGCCTCCTACAATTATTTGAGGTAATGCAACCTTTTCTATCATCTTAAAAATAATTGATATTACACAAGGGTATGTCACCCGCAAATAATCTATAGTTTTTTTTTTACATTTATTTGCATAAGATTGGGGATTCTTGTTACTTCAACATCTTCACAGCAAATGAAACAAAAACATTAACATTAAACAAAAAACATTAATTGTCCATAGCAAATCATTATTTAAAACCTTAATTGCTATTTAGCAAGTAAATGTTAGAACCCATAATTGCTATTTAGCAAAACTTGGAGCATTTTATTACAAATATACAATTTTTTCATCAATCAGTCATTATTCTTCGTTCGGGTTTTTTAAATTTTGTCGAATTAAATATTATTACTATTTCATAAACTCAACAAAAGAAAACTGTGATTTTTTTAACTAAAGTATAAAAAAATAAATAAAAAATGTCTTTAATTTGAGAATTTAAACCCTTAAACTAACAAAAAGGATGAGGTTATCAATTCGACGTGTGACTTTGTTTTTTTTTGTATGTTTGTTCCCGCATAACTTTGGAACGAATAAACGGAATTTGATTAAATTTTTTGGAACTTAAAGAGGGCATTCATGAGGTGGTTCCGTTTCAATTTGAATTTAAATGCAGCTAAACTTGATTCTCTGGACATGTAATATTAAAATACCAAGAGAAAATGATTATTTGATTATTGCTCAACGCTTAAAGTTTAACGAAGATTTTCTTTAGTATTTCATTTAAAATTATTTTTTAGAAATTTATCTTTAAGATAATGACAACGCACCAACAGTGTTGTGATGTCATTAGCTTGCCGAGAAGGAAGGACAACTATAATTTAGCTTAGATGACGATCGAAATCTACAAGTTCTGTGTCTCTAAACAGTAAAAAATAAAAACTTTTCGCAAAACAAATGAACCGACTTCTGTCTCTAAAAACTAAAAAATAAAAATACTTAAGTCGGTGCCAATTTCACAGCAAACAATAATAAAATATTAAAAAAAAAAATAATTTTTAGTAATTAATTTAGGGAATGGTGAAATTGGCACCGATTTAAGTATTTTTTATTTTCTACTTTTTAGAGTCATAGAAGTCGATTAATTTTTTTTGCGAAAAGTTTTTGTTTGTTAAATTCTTAGTTTTCAAACACTGTAATAACAATTTCTGAAGTTTAAATTATATCTATTTTACTCAGTTCTTAAAGTGTTGGGCGCCACCAAAAATATTTATTTACATAACTATTCATAGAATTTATTAACAATATTAAATATTATTAACAATTGATTTACAAATTGCTTTAAAATACAATAGTGAGAACGTCGTAAGTTTGACTTTTCCACGCATCAATACATATATCACTATGTTAACAAAAAGTTATCTATTGTCATTCAAACTTCTTGTTAAAAAAATCATGTTAAAAGCAAAACAATAGTAAGGAAGTGTTAGGTATCAACATTCTTACATTAAAATTTAATGATTATTAATAAGTATACATACAAAATGATTGTTATTTTATTAATAAAAAATGGCAAACGTATAATAATAATAATTATAATTATTGTCTTGTTTTATTTGGGAAAACCGCATTTAAGGTGTTAATTTCAATTTCCATATTTAAAAATTGGAATAATAATATTGTATAAGATGATCTATATACTTTTTATAGTTTTTAAGTACAATTTTCACTTCAAAAACATATTCTAATGAAGCTAAAATTTATGAAGATAGCTCACTTAAATTAATTAATTAATTAATTAAAATTTCAGTGTGTTTTATCCTGATTTTTCATGTAGAATCACATATTAAAACGTGTTCTTGTATTTTCGAATCGCATTGTATAAACAGCTACCTGCCACAATCTATTAAATGTACAAAGACTCAATTCCTAATGATAATTTTTCAAATCCGAATATAATTTTTGACCGAAAAGGAACCAACAACCTTAACGCGTTGAACAGTGATTAAAAAATTGTGAAAAGCCCCATTTAATACTTAATCATTGGGCTCATCAATCTCCAGTGCAAAACTAACTTGGTAGGTAAAAAAAAAACGATGAAAAAAATAAAACACTAAGGCCCTTTATCTTACCCTCAAACCAAGTAAATTAACTAGAGGTACAGGTATATTTGAGGTACGGGGGAGAAATAAAATGTATATCTCGTATAATATCTTTTGAACGTTCAGCATTGTGTGCGTATTAACATTACTCTACCCTGCCCCATCCATCTAGGGATTTTTTATTATTATTGAAATTTAGTGCTTTGCTATTAAATTTTAATACAAAGATGGGGCAGGATTGAATTTTATTAATGCGCACAAAGGGTTTAATGATCACGAGATATTCGAATAGAACTACCTAGTTCTAGATGATGTCTATTTTGCATGTTATGATTCTGCATTAGCAAATTTGTTAAAGGAAAATCTAGAGTTACTTCTAATGGATGGAAAAAATAGACTGATCTCAAACAAGCAAATAGGTATTACCATTTTTTCCATTAGTGCAACCAGAATTTTGAATATATCAACGAAGTATTTAGTTAAGGTACAAACATTTAGTTGCCGTATTTAAAGTTCCCTCATTTACTTTTTATTTGGTTTAGAACAAGATTGCTTTTTCTCTGATGGCAAGGGATTACTACAGTTACTAACTTATTATGCTTTCAACACTAGGAGGATTTTTGATAAAGATTTGCAAATACACATCATATCGGGTACTTATATTTAAAGAGATTTCAAAAGCTTTTGACACCGTGCTACATAATTTCTTTGACTAGATATGATGTTTATTAGGGTTTAAAAGATAAGATGTTTAAGTGGCTTGCTGCTGTTTGAGAGACAATAGGTTAATTTGCTAAAATGAATTGTTTTTCTTTCGTTTTTAAAGTAAATTCTGCTGTGTCTTAGGGGGATACTAAGGTGTTCTTTAAAAACCCTCCCACAGTTTTTTCTTGATAAAACAAACAATTTCATTCAAAATTTATTTAAAATCAATTAACATTTATAGAACGCTACCGGAATGAATCGAAAAACCTTAATTATTTAGATGAGCAGATGAAAAAAATCTAATAAACTGTACTTTTAAACGGACCCTGGTAACTTCGTTTCATGAAAATTGCCTCCGTAGGTAGATAAAAAAGGACAGAAACCACCTCTGGAGAGAACAGGTCATTCGAACGTAGCCGTGGGCAATTCACGTGTTCAAATCAAGGGTGTAAAAATCGTAAATAGATGAGATCTAAACTACGGAGTAGGCGTAACCCCCCTTGGCCCAGAGCCGGACAGGATGTAAATAATTAGGTATGCTTTTTTCGGAAACAGGTATTTTTAGGACTTAGATTTTCTTGTAAGTTTAAGTGCTTTTGGGTGTTTTATTCTTTTTTCTTCCTTCTTTTCCAAAAGTTTTTTATATGCTTTGGTATGTATGGTTTTGTTGAAGTGGATATCCGACTTCAGATTTTAGTATTTATGAGCAATTTAGATGACCAGATGACAGATATAAAAAAGTTAACATTGCTAGTATTTTACGCTGAAATTTTTAGCTATAAATAAGGTGACCAAGAGTCAACTGTCGGATTTTAAAATACAGCCTGTTCCAGAACTCGCGTACAGAAATTTGAGGGTATATTAAAAACTCTCTGGAAAATATGAAAAAATTTCAAAAAAAAAATCCATCTTCAATACTAATTAAAAAGGAAGCTATTTAATCTGACCAATCTTGTTACGGATGTTAAATTACCTACAAATTAGTTTTTCCCTACTTATTAGTAACTGTGGTTGCATTTTAATTGTTGACGCTTGCATTGTTTGAGATTTTCAACATTAGAATCTTTTTAGGTTATTATATTTTGACAAAACCGACAGAGGCTATCAAATATTCTATTTTTATAGGGCCACTCCATCCGGCGGTTGTTTTTTGACATTAATAAATATTTATGTCACATTAATCACCATGTCACCCTACAGAATATGTACCTGCAATAATTAAATTTGCTTCCAAAGCTACAAATTCAACTTTTCAAGGTTATTTAACATGAGCAACAGTATTGGTCCACTTAAAGCGTTCTTATTTTTGAATTGAGCGAAGATGCATTTTTTTACATTTTTTTCATATTTTTCAGAGGGTTTTTAATATACCCTCAAATTTCTGTACGCGAGTTCTAGAACAGGCTGTATTAACATATGTGCTAATTTAAGGGCCTCCTAATTTACATAGTTTCAATTGTTTTTATAAAACTTGGGTTTATACTAAAAACTAGAACACACATCTTTCAAACCTTAAAATATTTTATTTTTTCATTATTTTTGCAAACAATAAAAATTTTATTATTAATATATAAAAAACATATATTTTGCTTTATTATTATTTATTCCCCCAAGTGGGAAATCAACATTTCCTACTACTATAATCATTTTATAATCACAGAGTTAGAAATAAATTAGTTTTAACAAATACACATAGAAATATTACAAAGATTTATAGTATTAAAAGTAAAGTTACTTTTATATTGTCAAAGTATTTGGTAACTTGGTCAAAAGAGACATAATTCTAAAAAATGCATATATTATAATGAAAATTTTGTTTTGAGTATTTATAGTAAAAATGTTTTTTTTTAAGTGGTATTTTTTTGTCTTGATCGGTATCTTTAGGTTTATTAAAGTGGACATGTATAAGATTAGGTATTTTATGACCAAAGTTCTAATATCTTTAGATACTACTATTTATTAGGTTAGAACATAAAAATGGTAAAAATTTCGGGTATTTTCATTAGTGTAAATCGATTTTTTAAGATAAAATAAATTAAAAATAAAACAGCATTGGGTATCAGACACTATAATACTACTATTTTTATTATGATAGATATTTTTTGTATCTTTGTAAAGATATACCTTCATAATATGTTTTTGTCAGGTTTGTTTGTTTAACCTCGTACTATTCTACTTAATTAAGCATCCCAAATCCAAGTCCAGGACTTGTGTTGGCTAGTAGTAGAGGGAACCACCGGCTTATACTGACTTTTGAACCAGTTTCTAGGGAGTGTCCGTTTCACTTATCGCCTTCGCCAAATTTTAATTATTAATTAACTGAAAAATACAAATCGGCGCCAGTGAGTATCGAACCTACGATAGTAGGGTTGCTATACATACGCGCTAGCCACTACGCTATGCCTCCCATAAGGTAGTAAAGTAAAAAACAATTTGTTATTATGTATTATAATAATCCACATTGCAGCAAAACAAAATGGATAAGGAGACATCTTCATATTGTGCTTTTAAAAGTGATATTAAATACATTAACCTTTGCAAGTTTTACAAGCCATTATAGGAAAATGATAGAATATAAACACAGAAAAAAATATTCTAATATTAGCTACTTTTATTATTCTCAGTAAGTACCTATTCACAGGCTCGCATAAGAACATAACTAATTTTGGGTCGCTGAGACCGAATCTGGATTCAGAATATTTTTAATACCTCAATTTTCTAAGAAAAATGAGATAAAAGTGGTAAAACATCATATTTAATTATTCAAACCAACTACTTTACTTGATTTAAATTTTAACCTCTTGGTCTAAGTAAGATATGTATTTAACCTCGCTTAAGAAAAACATTTGATTTAATCTAAGAAAATTAATTTTATGAAACACTTTATTTAAATATTTTACTTGTTTTAGTAATAATTTGTCTGTGTGTATATCAAACCTCCTCATTGCATATATGATATTCTAATAAAATTCTAAAACAATGTTCCAAAAAATATATTATATCATAAATTACTTACCTTAAATAAAATTTCTTCATAAAACTTACCACCAAGGCTGTAAATCTTTTAAAGAAAATCAGAACAGGTAGAGCTTTATTTAAATATTGCGTATTTTATTTGTTTTAGTAATAATTTCTCTGTGTATATCAAACCTCCTCATTGCATATATGATATTCTAATAAAATACTAATACAATGTTCTAAAATAGTTATTTATGGTACTAGTGGGTAAATTATGATATTGCCCATGAGAAAATTAAGGCGTCAGCCAAGCAGGTTAATTTTCGAGAGGGCAATAACGGTTTACCCATGAGCGCCATACAAGGTTTTATCCAATAAATAGCTTAGAAATTCATATTTTTATTAAAAATTTTAATGACATTTACAAGAAAATAATTTGACAAGTTGAGTGGTTAAAATAAATAATTATCTACTCAATAAAGTGAAAGCCACGCGGGGGTTATTATTAAGTTTATCTATTTAAAATAAAGCTGGTAATTGTCTCATTATCTGTATGTATTGGATAAAATATATTATATCATAAATAACTTAACTTAAATAAGATTTTGTCACAAAACTTACCACCAAGGCTGTAAATGTTTTAAAGAAAATCAGAACAGGTAGAGCTTAATGTTGACCAAATTAACGTATCATAAAAGGATTTTGAAAAAGTTACAAAAACTTATATGGTCAACAATAATCTTACCTGAATTCCTTTGGAAAAGGTAAACTTTAACAAATTCTTTTATGTTTTTTATTTCTAAAGCTAAGGAATGCTATAGAAAAAACCTTTAGAATTTGTATTTAAGATTTAAGTATGATTTCTTTTTATATATTTTCTGAAAAATAGTCTTTTCTTTAATTTAATTTTTTTTATTTGATTTTTTCAATTATGCTTTTTTTAATGTATGATTTTTTCATTTGTGATTTTTTTTTCAAATTGATTTTTTTTTATTTGATTTTTTTTTATTTATTTTTTTTTTAACTGTGATTTTTTTTTTATGTATGATTTTTTTATGATTTTTTTTTAATTTGATTTTTTTTTGTTTTATTATTCCTGAAAAATAAAAATTGTAAATAAAAAGATTGAAATATATTTTATGTTTTTTTATTAATAAAAATCCTTAAAGCTAATATTGGAAGACATAATTATACAATACAAAAATAATTAAAAATTAGTTAAAAAACAATTAAAGCTTTCATCACAACTATAACCAGTTATAGTCAAAAAATTAAAATCTACAAATATAAAATATTTAAATATCACAAATACAATCAGTCGATAAAAATTGAGCAAAAATCCATCACAATTGTTTAAACATTAAAAGCCATCAGTCATCACATGGGTTGCTATGAAAACGGATCAACATTTCCATAATAAAGCTTGGTTTTGATTGGTTGAACCATTGTTCTTAAGCTTGGGCCCATCTCTCGACTTGTGACTCTGGTTTTTGATAATTGCAAATGGCGTTGGCATCTCCAGAATTGTTGATATCAGCATCAGCGTTAGCCATGGATGACCAGAAGAAGGTACCAGCCTCGGTTCTGGCGAAGTGTACTGGAATGTAACGCTGTCCTCTGGAAACAGGAAGGATTTCGATCGATTCGTTGCTGTTGTATACTTGAACTCCAGAAAATTCCTCACAGGAGTCGATTTCTTCGAAGATTTCGTTTTCTAGGATTTCGTTGGCCATGTTGTCATCACACTCCGAATCGTACTGATCCACGTAGTAATCAGGTTGTGGTGATTTCTTGTAGGTGTTCTTGTTGTTTTTCTTCAAAACTTGCAACAAGGCTTTGGTAATTTTCTTGAACTGATAGACAGTCGATTTGCCTTTTTTGGCGTTGAGCTTGTTCTCGTTGATAGAGTTGTTCGAAGCGATGATATAATCGTTGAAAGACATTTTCGAAAAATAAAAGTATACTATGTTCACGACGTATAAGCACAGAAGTGAATGATGATTTTTCAGTGAAACAGGCTGCTTATATACGGTCGATGTGACGTCAAAGCACCCTAAGGGACATCAGAGAAACCCCTGCTAGCCAACCACAGTCTACTATAGGGACAGGTGTGCGTAACGCTCCGAAACCGAGACACCCGCATTAAACTCTGAACAAGTGCGAGTGAAATGAATGTATGGTACACATAGTAGGGTAAAATCGTGAGAATTTCGCTTCGAACTTGGTTCCCACACTAAGAAAGGCAGATGGTATATGTAGGGTTGTTTTTTCAAAGATTTTTCGCTTTTAAATAGTATAAGTATACTCCCTCATATATTGTAATACTTTTACTTGACCCCTTTTTACCTCTATTCCGATTATTTTTCATGCTAATCTTTACTTTTAACCATTTCCTATTCAAATACAAACCTACCTACGAAATTTGACAAGTGTGCTTTGCACGTACCGTTGGTTCCCCTTGCATATAGGTACTACCGACCTGTTTGTTGGTTTGTTAAGCTGGTCAGTTTTTACATATCATTATGTTTCTTATTCAAGGCTATACTTCCATATATCCCTTTTAATTTGGAAGAGTTGGTGGAATGTTACCTGAATTTTATTTGTGCAAAAAAGGATTTTGGTACCATATAGGTATGATTATACGGAATTTTGATACAAAAAGAATTCTTTATAATTTATTGAAGTAAAATACCCTTTCTATAGATGGATATTTTGAATATTACCTACCTCATAGGAATTATATTATTGACAGTTTCCCTCGCAATTTCGTTCTATTCCATTAATTAAATAATATTTCTCATTAGTGAAATGAAATGAAATGAAATATATTTATTAAATAGGACTTGCCTAATATACACAGTACATTACATTTGTAATTAGATTTAAATAAAAGTTATTTCTATTTCTCGTTTGATAATTATGAATATCTCTACCAATTGTTGAAATATATTGGCATTTGGTTATGTACAATCTTATAAATAAAAGTCATTGCTATGTAAAATAGTCTTTTCTCGACTGACAACCATTGCAGATCACTCAGCATTTGCTCAATAGGGGTAAGTCTGCCACACTTTAAAATTATTCTCATGCCACGATTTTGAAGCTTCTGCAATTCCTTTTTTACATTATTGTCAAATAGGTATAAAATAGATCCGCAATAATCAAAATGTGGCTGTATTATACTTATGTAAACTGTAACTCTAGATTGTTGTGATAAATTTAAAGAAATTCTTGAAAAGAAGTAAAGTTTTTTTAAAATTTTATTTTTTATATAATTAAAATGAGCTTTAAAACTTAATTGATTATCCAGAATGAATCCCAAATATTTAAATTCTGATACCAGATCAATACGTGTATTTTCAATGTAAATATGTATATTATTTAAATCTACTGAGCTTAATTTATATTTTGACGATATAATCATAGCTTTTGTTTTTTCTAGGTTAAGTTTTAATTTATTTAATGCTAAATAATCTGCAATTCTTGCCAGTTGTTGATTAATTCTTAATACTGCTGCATCTAAGCCTAGGTCACTTTCTGCCTCAAGAGTGTCATCGGCAAATAATTTCAATAATTCAACATTTGTAGCTAAAGCCATGTCATTTATATAAATTAGGAAGAGCAACAGACCCAACACACTTCCCTGTGGAACTCCATTGCTAATTAGTAAATTAGTAATGATAATGACTGATTATTTATGTGGCTTTTTCAGAAAATAAAAATACGATTTTTGGAACTTCTTGATTTCACACCAATTTTTTGCTTGTAATAACTTTAAAGCACGCCCTCACAAAGCATCGTGGCCTTAAAGTTTTTTGCTAAATTGTTAAGAAATCTTAGGCTTAATTCCTGTCTAACCAAACTGTGGTTTGAAGCTTGTTTACATTTGATATATAACCTAGTCTATTTGGCATGATTTTAACCTCTTTTTAAAATAATTCAATACCTGTTTAAAGATTAGTTTAATTAATATTGATAATGATTAACAATTATTTTGTTTTCTGCCTTTTTTAATTAATTTTGGTAATGTTTCCTGACCTATTGTAACTTTTGTAAGCTGGTCAGTTTTTACATATATGACATATCATTTGTTTTGTCAAGCTCATAGGACCATTTCAAAGGGGAAAACATATTATTTATCCTCTTATATAAAGAAGAAATACTATGCGTGGAATGTTACCTGAATTTTAGCATAATAAAACACCAGACGTATTTTTGCAAAAAGAAGAATTTTGATACGGTTTTTGATTATAAAGAATTTTGATTTAGAATAACAAGTCTTTGTAGAAAAAGAGTTTCTTAAAATATATAGAAGTAAAATATGTTATGTTTTGACCATTTTTTCCAATGGCACATTGAATCATATCCATGAGATTTTTTAAACATAATGATTCAAATCAAAGTAAGTAAGAATCATTAATAGCTTTCGCGGAAGTTTAAAATTCGTGGGTTTGGTGCAACTAATAAAGATATCAATGTAAAACACCTGCTAAATTTTACTATCATAAAATGATTTACAACCTATTTTATTTAACCAAAAATTTCTAGTTAACTTCGGGTAAACTTTTAAATATGTACAGACAGTGTCTACACTAAAAAAAAATTTTCTTTGAATCAAATAAACACGGTATTTACTTAAATGAATTATGCTTTTAATATATGCCAAATAAATGGATAATTTAAAGAAATATTACCATTTTTTTTTGTAAAGAGATTCCCATTTTCTTTTCGATCAAAGTAATATGGATTTATGTAAAGTACCCAACAAGTTAGTTAACTAAGTTTCAAAAAATAGTGATACTTTGATGTAAGAAAATTTGGCGCTGTGATAAAATGAATTTCATTTTCCCCAAGAGCGCAAAATGGCAAAGAAATTAATTCTTTTGCTTCAAGATTCCTCCTTTTTTAGTGTATTAGACACTTGTATAATAAACAATTTCACTTGTTTTCAGGGTAATAAAGAACACGTGTTTCAGTATGATTAGTTACAGGTTTTATAACTGGTACCCTCTATAAACATCTAAAAATAGTAAGCAACAGGCATGCCATGAAACAAGTGAATTTTGTTAGTCAATTGGTCGGGTAAGCAGTCCTTTTACTGCGTACTAGGCAGTAAAACATTTTTTGTTGGTAATTCTCCCCTAATTTTAACTTCATCAACCTGTTACAGACTCCAGCTTTTAGTACTAAGCTTTATTATACGTAAACATCAAAGATAATTTTAAATGTGTACCAGATTTCCTAATTGTTTTAAGTAGGCATTTAGACAAAATGATAAACATTAAGTTTTGGTTTAAAATAAAACATGTGCTAGGTGCTGCCATTATTATTTTATTTTTTTTTGTTTTGAAATTTTACCAAAAATAAATTTAGAAATGAACTTGTCATTTTGCTTTCGCATTTTGAGAATTTTCAAAATTTCGGGATAGAATTTTTAATTTAATTTTTAATTTAAATTTTACAATAATAAAATAAAAGAAACTACTAAAAATTAACCTTTCTTGTACAAAAATACTAAAGTTTTTTTTTAATAATAAAATTATTTTTTAATATAATGCACAATATTTGCTTATACCTACAGAATAAAACATAATTTAAAACTAAATATTTATTTTTTAATTGGTGTTTTGACCTATATTATAGTTTGTAGAAAAGAGAGGAGCTTTCAGTTTTATGACTAATTACAAATTGAAATAAGTGACCAAGTGTATTTATAAATTTTTATGAATATTTTTGTGGAGGATTTTTTTTATTTTTGAGGTAAAATATAGTAGATTGTAAATCAATTTCCAGGTAAAAATTATGCAATATTTAAACTAAAATATTAATAAAATTTCTTAAAATGCCTATTCTTAATATAGTTTTAAAATAATCCAGTATTTTCCTTGTAAAATGCACAAACAAATTCAATTAAAATAAAAATACTTCTTTCCATTTAGGTACTAATTAAAAAAACTCGGTAATAATTTCTTAATTAAAAAAAAATAACCAGCAATCTTTGTAAGATTTTTTTAATTAGTGTAACACGATCTATACATTTTGTTTACAAATATTTTTATTACCAATTTACTCGTATTTCTATACCACAAAACATTCCTTTAATTAAGCTTCACGAAAAGAGGATATCCTTTTAAAATTGGGTGTAATTTTTACAATACTATTTTCTGGGTATTATACTTGTTCTATTTTTATGTACCTCACTTTTTTTGCTATGTAATAGCCTATCAAAGCCGATTTTATAGAAAGCTGTAAAGCTTTTTACTTATTACAAAACGGCTTTCTCGAAATTTAGAAAAATTTAATAATGGGAAAGCAATACATATGTACAAAAAATCAATAATTTGTTTTAGTTGCTACTTATTTCCAAAAAATTAGTATTAGTGCTATTTTATATTGTTTTTAGTATTTCAAATATCAGCTTGTCATCTTTTATTTTAAAACTCAATAAAATTTTTTATTTCAAACCAATCGTTTTTAAGTGATCTACCTTTAATTGGTCTAAGTAAATTCAATCCAGCAAAACATTTGATTTGAGTACTAAGTCACACTGAAAAAAGGATCTGGTTGGGGAATCAGATCAGTAGTTAAGTTCTGGTTGCTAAAACCAGAAACCTGGTTCGGGAACAAGAAGAATTTTTGTGCATACTAAATCCGTATCAGTGGTTATCAAATATATAGATTTGATAATATATTTTTCTAAAGAAATCTATATATATTACAAAAAAAACAAAAAAAAAAAATAGACATAAAACAGTTTGGTCAAAAATGTGTTAAGACTCATATATTTTATCCGTCTAGGTATGCCTCTGGATAAATTAAAAAAAATAAATTAACATAAACTTATTGCCCTTATTAATACTAGTATACATACAAAAGCTCGTCGCTCTAGTTTAAAGGGTACAAGATTTAAAAATTAAAAAGCTTGTTTTTATTACAAATTTAAAGAGCCGTAGCTCCCTTAGAACTCATTTCCGGACCAACCTTTATAGGAACTTTTTTTCTTATTTTTTAACGTAAAATCACCTCTTAAATTTCTCTAACTTATTTCTGAATAACCCTGTATATATTTATTAATTTCATTGCAAGAGGAGGAAATTCTAAGGAATACTTAGTTAATATTTTTATGATCTCTTAGCAAGTGTATTTATTGAGCAAACAAGTGTCCTTATGAATATTAATACGCACGAATTTTCAATATTTTTAAGGTAAAATATTTTCTATAATTTAGTAGATCGTAAATCAATTTGCAGGTAAATTAAGCACGGTCTTTTTGTTATAAAATTTAGTATGCTTAAAATTTATTATAGTAATTATTATATTTAATAAAAAATATAAGTAAATAAATTAACATTTAAACCAAAAACTGCTAAATTAAACTAAAAAGAATAAAATCAATCATATTTCTTTAGTTAATTTTTATTATATTTTATTATATAATTGTGTCAATCTGAGAATGCAACTCTGACGTCACAGCACGTAAACTAAATACCACTCTGTAAGGTAATTGAAACTTATTTCTTTAGATGTAATAAATGATTTTTGTTTATATACATTCTCTATATAATAATTATGTATTAAGTCTTAATAAATAAGTTTCAGTTACACTACAGAGTGCTTTTTAATTTACGCGCTGTGACGTCAGAGTCGCATTCTCAGATTGACACGAGTATAAGTTATTTAATATAGTGTAGGTATAACTTCATCTTAATATACTTTAATGAATTTTATCAATAAACATGTTACCTAGTTTAAATTTAAAAATTTAAAGTATTACTTGCTTTATTAACAAACTATGGACTTTTAAGTCTACTAGTTAAAACTCGTGTTAAAGAATGCTTTCATTAATTAGTGTAACATGATCTCGGATCATTGATCTGTACTTTTTGTTTATAAATATTTTTGTTATCAATAAACTCACATTTCTAAAGGTCCCCCAAAATATTCCTTTCTTTATTAATTTAAACCTTTAGAAAAAAAGGGGATATCCTTACAGAATTTAGTGTAAATTTTCACAATACTATTCTACTTCTATTTTTTATTTAATGTAAGTGCAGCTCTTTTTTTTTCTATATAATAGCCTATCTAAGTCGGTGTTGCAGAAAACTATAAAGCTTTTAAATACCTCATTATTTTTTTATCGAAATAAAAAAACCTTAAGATTTTTTGTTATATTAAGACCGCGTTTTATGTTTAACAACAATCACTGTCGTGTTTAGCACACATTTTTTTTTTGTGATATAAGCTTACCCTTTTTAATATATAATTTAAAAATATATAATTTATTTATTTTAGGCAATTGTGTGTTTTTGTACTTTATATGTAAATAAGTATATTTTTTATTATCGTTAAATACGTGTATTTTTTAGCAAACAAATACTTTACTTTAATAAGAATATTTGTGGTAAAGTTCAATAGATTCTAAATTAAAGAAGTGGTAAAATTTAGTGTTTAAAGGGCAATTTCATAATTTGTGGTTTATTGTTATATTCCTTTTTTTTGTAAAAAAATACTGAAGGTACTTAATTTTAAATATATTTTTTTTATTATACAGTTTAGTTATAATTTATTTCTTATTACATGAGCAAGAAAAGGGCTTAACTAAAGTTTATTTTTTTAAGGTATAGTTATTTTAAACCTTCGGGCTTGTAAACAATTACCAGATAAGCATGCGTCGTAAGCGAAATGACAAGGCCCAATTTACACAACCGTAAAACGTTGACGTGCCATTAACGAGAACAAAACAAAGGTTCATTCCTCTAAATTATTGGAATAAAAGCGATTTTATAAGCAAAAGTTTTTTTAGCAACAGCTTTATCAATTCTCTTTTTTTACATCAAAACATCATCAAAACAAAGTAAGTAAACAAAAATTATAAATTTTGGTTATGTATTTTGGGGCAAATTTAAAATAACTATACCTTAAAAAAATAAAGTATAGTAAATTTGAAAGGTTTGTTTTTTTCGTGTAGCAAGTCCTGTACTTTTTGTTTATAAATATTTTTATTACCACTTCTAAAGGTACCACAAAACATTTATTTATTTAATTAAGCCCTTAGAAATAAAGGGGATATCCTTACAGATTTTGGTGTAAATTTTCACAATACTTTTCTACTTCTATTTCTTAACGTAAGTGCCGCTCTATTTTTTTCTTTATAATAGCCTATCAAAGTCGGTGTTGCAGAAAGCTGTAAAGCTTTTAAATACCTCATTATTTTTTTATCGAAATAAGAAACCTTAAGATTTTTTTTTGTTATATTAAGACCTCGTTTTATGTTTAACAACAATCACGTTCGTGTTTAGCAAGCACACATTTTTTTGTGTGATATAAGCTTACCCTTTTTAATATATAATTTAAAAATATATATTTTATTTATTTTAGGCAATTGTGTGTTTTTATTTGTACTTTATATGTACATAAGTATATTTTGTTATTATCGTTAAATAAGTGTATTTTTTAGCAAACAAATACTTTACTTAAGAATATTTGTGGTAAATTTCAATAGATTCTAAATTAAAGTAGTGGTAAAATTTAGTGTTTAAAGGGCACTTTTATAATTTATGGTTTACTGTTATATTACTTTTTTTGTAAAAAAATACTGAATGTACTTAATTTTAAATATATTTTTTTATTGTACAGTTTAGTTATAGTTTATTTCTTATTACATGAGCAACAAAAGAATTTAACTAGTATAGTAAATTTGAAAGGTTAGTTTTTTTTTTGTGTAGCAAGTCCTGTAGTTTTTGTTTATAAATATTTTTATTATCACTTCTAAAGGTACCACAAAAAGTTTCTTTATTTAATTAAGCCTTTAGAAATAAAAGGGATATCCTTACAGATTTTGGTGTAAATTTTCACAATACTTTTCTACTTCTATTTCTTAACGTAAGTGCCGCTCTTTTTAATAATATAATAGCCTATCAAAGTCGGTGTTGCAGAAAGCTGTAAAGCTTTTAAATACCTCATATTTTTATCGAAATAAGAAACCTTAAGAATTTTTTTTGTTATATTAAGACCGCGTTTTATGTTTAACAACAATCACGTTGGTGTTTAGCACACATTTTTTTGTGTGATATAAGCTTACCCTTTTTAATATATAATTTAAAAATATATATTTTATTTATTTTAGGCAATTGTGTGTTTTTATTTGTACTTTATATGTACATAAGTATATTTTGTTATTATCGTTAAATAAGTGTATTTTTTAGCAAACAAATACTTTACTTAAGAATATTTGTGGTAAATTTCAATAGATTCTAAATTAAAGTAGTGGTAAAATTTAGTGTTTAAAGGGCACTTTTATAATTTGTGGTTTATTGTTATATTACTTTTTTGGTAAAAAAATACTGAAGGTATTTAATTTTAAATATATTTTTTTATTGTACAGTTTAGTAATAGTTTATTTCTTATTACATGAGCAACAAAAGAATTTAACTAGTATAGTAAATTTGAAAGGTTAGTTTTTTTTTGTGTAGCAAGTCCTGTAGTTTTTGTTTATAAATATTTTTATTATCACTTCTAAAGGTACCACAAAAAATTTCTTTATTTAATTAAGCCCTTAGAAATAAAAGGGATATCCTTACAGATTTTGGTGTAAATTTTCACAATACTTTTGTTATATTAAGACCGCGTTTTATGTTTAACAACAATCACGTTCGTGTTTAGCACACATTTTTTTGTGTGATATAAGCTTACCCTTTTTAATATATAATTTAAAAATATATATTTTATTTATTTTAGGCAATTGTGTGTTTTTATTTGTACTTTATATGTACATAAGTATATTTTTTATTATCGTTAAATAAGTGTATTTTTTAGCAAACAAATACTTTACTTAAGAATATTTGTGGTAAATTTCAATAGATTCTAAATTAAAGTAGTGGTAAAATTTAGTGTTTAAAGGGCACTTTTATAATTTGTGGTTTATTACTTTTTTTGTAAAAAAATACTGAAGGTACTTAATTTTAAATATATTTTTTTATTGTACAGTTTAGTAATAGTTTATTTCTTATTACATGAGCAACAAAAGAATTTAACTAGTATAGTAAATTTGAAAGGTTTGTTTTTTTTTTGTGTAGCAAGTCCTGTAGTTTTTGTTTATAAATATTTTTATTATCACTTCTAAAGGTACCACAAAACATTTCTTTATTTAATTAAGCCCTTAGAAATAAAGGGGATATCCTTACAGATTTTGGTGTAAATTTTCACAATACTTTTCTACTTCTATTTCTTAACGTAAGTGCCGCTCTTTTTAATAATATAATAGCCTATCAAAGTCGGTGTTGCAGAAAGCTGTAAAGCTTTTAAATACCTCATTATATTTTTATCGAAATAAGAAACCTTAAGAATTTTTTTTGTTATATTAAGACCGCGTTTTATGTTTAACAACAATCACGTTCGTGTTTAGCACACATTTCTTTGTGGGGTATAAGTTTACCCTTTTTAATATATAATTTTCTATTCAAGATTATAGGGGTTTAAAAATTTGCGGCGGCTTTAAAGGGTTGCACACGTTTTAACCCTATTCTTTAATAATACACTAAAATAGGTGTAAAGTTCTATTATTTTCGAATAAGCGCACACTTGTTGGGACTTTTGGCATTAATACAGAGTGTCTCAAAATATTCTGGTCAAATTTTTCTGTAGATTTCTCTATCAAAAACATTACAATAACATGTTAACTTTGCAAAGTTTTTGAAATCAATATATATTTCTATATAGAAAGACCATGTACAAATTATCGAAAATCTTTCAGAAATCTTAAAAATTTCTAAAATCTGGTAATTGTGGACAGGATTTCTAAAAAAGTCTTATAGAAAAGGTCAGAAATCTTAGATTTTTTTTGCCTAAAATCTTGGAAGTGATACAAATATCTCAGATATATCTTGTAATGATACACCCCTCGCAAAGTTGAATCTGCAAATGTTTTGACAGCCATTATTCAACAAATTTGCTAAAATTTATATAATAAACCGAAATATAAAAAAAAATATTTGCAAATATAACTAGTTTAGTTAGTTGTTTAGTCTTTCTCGGTCCTATTAAAATATTTTGTTTACTTTTTTAACATGTAAAAATGTAATTTTTTCAAAATCTTCAAATAATTGGCTTTTTTATATTGTAAATTAAGGGTTGAGTAGAGTAGAGATATTTTTTTACTTTCTCCTAACTAATATTGTTTCTAAATATTACCAAAAATGCCCTCCAAAATTTTCAAAATTTTATATACAATAATTTTTTTCTAAAAAACACCTACCAATTTCTTTCAATTTTTAAGTGCTTTGCGCTACTTGTAAATATTAATCCATATGGTTCCCTTTTGAGCTGCCACTGTCCTTTACCAAAGAGTAACTTTTAAACAAGCGAACATTATTTTTTTCGAAAATCGGAATTTTTTGAAACACCGTAGTGAACATGTTTTCATCATTATATTTTCTTATCTTTTTTTTGTCAGGTTAACCAGATAAAAAAGGCCGTTGATTTTTTGTGCTCTTATTCCGTGACACTCAGTATAATGTATATCGTAGATTCGATTTTAAATGGGTTAAGATAAGGGTTTTGTACCGTTAAAGCTCACAAAAGGTTATGCGGAATTTAGTTTTCGGTACTTTTTGTGGGATTTATAAGAAATATTATGGGTTGTACGGTAATTTTATATAATACAATCATTGTATTAGGTATTTATTATCTACGGAAATATGGTTAACAATTTTATGGTGAATAAACAAATATACATAAGTAAAAAGTAGTTAACTATTCGGTGTTTTTATAATAATAAAATTTTTGTCATGTTTCCTATTCACAGGCTCGCATAAGAACATAATACATAACAATGTGATTCCGTGATTGGCTTACAAGATACATGGCGGCACATTAAGCCAATCACGGTATCGCATTGTTATGTACTATGTTGTTATGCGAGCTTGTGGATATGCCCTAACTTGTACAATTGTGTTAGACTCTCGTAATGTGATATCATCATAGAAAAATATGAAAAAATATATTAAAAACAAGCCGTGAAGATATGTAATGCTACGCATTCCATTATATAATATTCACAGTAAATGGTATATAGCATTTTCCCAAATGCTTAAAAAAAATAATTTAAAAAAAAAATTACAATTTATTTTTAAATATTTACTGAAAAACGAAAAATTATTAGAAAATTAAAAAAAAAAGTTTTCAAAAAAATACTATTTTTTTTTATTTTCTTTTTGTGAAAAACGAAACATTTTTGAAACAATTTGTTTTCTTTACCAAACAAAAAAAAATAAAAAAAAAAACTTAAATTTAAAATCCTTTACCTTCAAGAGTTAAAACTTTTTATAGATGTTGTGAGGTTGATATTCTATCACTATTTTAGTGATGTGGTATATAATTCGGTTATAGCCGAGCAGTAAATTATAACTTTTATTATAACTTACTCAGTTAGGTTGGCCATACAATCTTCTATCGTATTTAAAGTATACCCGAGCGGAGAATATACTTAACCACTTATCACTTTATTCGGGAGCGGGTATTCTAGGAGACGGCGCTTTGGAAACAGATAAAACGATTTCTTCTTAACTTAAGAATAATATATTAAATAAATGTGAATAAATTCTTCAAGAACATAAAAGATCAATTCTTACTTCTAAGTTCTACTTCTATGCAAAGCCCTTAAATTCTAATTTCCATTATATATTAGTTCTCCATTAAATTTTTCTAAATTAAAACATTCTATGTTTGAAATCCCAACCATTCGCAATCATTTTCAAATCCCAAATTATTGTCCACATTTTTCTTAGTGAAAATAATAGAACTGGTTCGTATAAGTCATTCAAATTATTTTACAAAATATTTTTCAAAGTTAATTAATATTCGTCAAAATTTCTATCAGTGTTCATGCTAACAATATTTATAAGTGTCCAAAATTATTTTTATGTCTGATAAAAAGTCTCAAAATTTTTCTTTCAAAAGTTTAAAAACTATTTTTAATTCAAGAATAATTCTCAAATATTATTTCTCACAGAAACTACATTTTCACTTTTGACACTACTGAATACTTTTTAATTAACAAGACAAAAAACTATTCAAGAATAACCTCTAAAATTTGGAGCTCTATTTATTCTCTTGATAAACCCATAAATTAAAATGAGGCATATTTAGGTCACACACGCTAATGTTCCTGGGTGTGGTCCGGGCAAGAATATCTAAATTCCCCACTACCAAAGTTCAACGATTTTTACTTAGAGGGGTCCGAACAAAACCCAAAAATATCCGACGTTACTCATGCTTACTTTTAAGAATTAGATCGCATAGGCTATGTATATTAAAATAAAATTTTAAAATTATACGGATCATAACATAGATATGGATTGCATTATTTTACTTATTTGTACAAAATTTTAAATTTATAAGTAAAAGCGTTTAAAATTTATCACACAATGTCAGTTAAAACCTTATTGTACTGATACGACGAAATATTTTTAACTAATTTTATTTTTATTTTTTGCATTTCCAAACTTGTTATGTCATTTTGGCCAAGACGAAAGTACAATCTAATAAAAGGCCAATCAATATCAGTCCAGTCTAGTCAACCTAATAAAAAAATTGCAAAAAACAGGTTTTGGTTTGTTTCTTTCTAATTTCTACTACATTTTGCTCAAATACTGCTTATGGTAGACTGACATTAATTAAGGCGCCTTTTCATGGAGCAAGTCGTACGCAAGTTTGGTGCTATGCAAGTTTGCTGCTAGATATAGCAAGAAGACAATTGCACAATTATTTGCCTTTTCACGGAGTAAATTGTGCGCATGCTTGACGTATATTGCGTTCAAAAAGTCCTGCCAACCAACAGTTCGGAAGTTTGTTGACAAAAACCTAACTTAGAATTTGCTTTTACAGCGAATACAACACACAACTAAATCCAATTCAAAACAGAAAAACAGAATTAAACAACCTAGCATTTGCTTTTGCAGTGAATAAAACACAGGATCCAATTAAATCTAATTTAATACACAATCAGAAAACAATTAAAAACGACAAAACAATCAAAAATGCGAAAATCAATAAAAAAACGACAAAGATTATCTAAAATAGCTGAGTTTTGCCCGCTTTGGTAATGTTTTTTCAGGTTGGTACCACGAAAATTGCTATAAAACTTGCGTGAAAGTTTCCGAAAAATAGAGCATGTTCAAAATAATTTGATGGCTCGAAAATAGCATCAAACTTGCCTGTAGGCATGCGCAGTGACTAAATCATTCTTGCAACAAACTTGCATAGCATCAAACTTGCGTACAAATTGCTCCGTGAAAAGGCGCCTTTATAGCAGCAACAGCTACTTTTTCTCTCTCGCTCTGTCTTTCCTAGTCTTCTTGGTCTTAGCTGCCTGGGCTATCTAACCGTACTAATTTATATAGTGAACGCTGCTATATTATTGCCTTTTTTGTATTTTTTTGGCTCTTTGCTAATCAGTTCACCCTACAGACTCCATAATATGATCCATTTGCTCGTAGTTAAACAATATATATTATTATTTTTCTTTGTATGTCTAAAACTCTTTTTTTCTTTGCTGTGTACAGCTGTGTGAACAAAGGTATAAATTATAATATTATCAAAGGAATCATGTAGTCCTTGAAATTATATATTAATTATCACAGTATCACACACTACCCACCAGTAACTAAAAGGCAGAATTATTATTCACTTTGCCTTATTACACTGCAAAAAAGTATAAAAGAAGCAAGGAATCAAAAAAATCCTTGTAGACTTTTAAGATTTCTGTATGATTTTCAAGATTTTCAAATTTTCTGTATATTTTAGATGAAAACATTGGCTATCATCCAATCAATCAATCAATCAATTTGCATATTTGTAAAGTATTATTACCAAAGATTCTAAATGGCCACGTGGTATTAGGCAAATAACACAAGGAAAAATAACATTTAGATCAAAGAAAAATTTACAGTTCTCGAATCAAATCAAATATATGTATAGGAACAGGAACAGGCTCTTCAAGAAGTTTCCGCCATAGACAAGGGTTTCCGCTTATCTGAACTGCGAAACTGCGAATGTGGACCAATATGGATGGCAGATAGAAAAAAAATAGTCTGAAATGTGGGGCTATAGGATAATGTTAAAAAATAGTAAAATAGGAAAAATAAAAGAAAAAATTAGTCCACTCATGAAACTTTGGTTATAACTTCGTTTTGGCAGTAGAATTAAGGATCTGATGAGTCCCTAAAATTTTAAGCGGTGGAACATTGTTTTTTTTGGGGGGGGGGGGGAGGGGGTTGCAAGTTTCAAAAATTAAAATTGAGTGAAATAAGGCGAGTGAGGTATCATTTTATATGTTTTTTTGCATGCTGAATCGAATGAAAGTTTTAGATCAATAAAATTAATTCTAAACAAGTTATGACAGGTTTTGTAGAAAAAATACAGAAATTGTGTAATTAATGGTTCAACAGTATGTATTCGGGTAATAATATTTGTTAAAGTTATATTAAAGTTGGTTTTAATACGTTGATAGTCCCGTGAATTATGTGTGATTCATGATACGTTTACTCCAAACGTCCATGAAGCATATGTGATTCATTTCCATTAGTTTTATTTTTCAACCCTGTAGCATATAATCTAGTAGTTTTAGTCATCTTACACAGAACTTTTCTATTTCTGCAAACTAAATATACCAAAGTATAGGTTTTGGTATGTGAAAACATATGTTTGTGGTCCGGGACTCATACGGTGGTGGCAGGATACATATATATATAATTTTTCGCGTTTTTGGCCAAAAACTGTCTCTAGATCAAAGGGAATGCATTTTATCGAAAAAAGTTTCAAACAAAAGTTGTTCAGAATCAAATTTCCTATAAGAATCAACTATATAAATTTCCTATTTTCCTTTCCTGTTTTCCACAGGAGGGAGGGAATATCATATATATGTATTTTTTTTTTAATGACCCATTTATTATACAGTAAATATGCATTTAAACTTGAAAATATGTATATTGATATATATTGAAAACATGTATATTGACGCAATAAAAGATAATTTATAAAAATTTTCCAAAATTATTGCCTAATTTTCCAGTTTTCATATTTTTTATTCAATTTTACATGATTTTTACAGGTAAAATAAAGCAAAAACTGTAAAATAAAAGAAAAAATTTATCCACTCATGAAACCTTAGTAATAACTTCATATAAGCAGTAGAATTAAAGATCCGAAGAGTCCCCAACATTTTAAGGGGTGGAACATTGTTTTTTGGGGGGGCAAAGCACAGTGGTCCCAAATTAAAAAAAAAGTTTAAATGTCTGATTTTTTGCAAAGTGCAATTTTTGGCACCGCTGACTACGAAAAAAATAGTGAAAAAAATGAAAAAAAAAAAAATTGAGACATTAGGGTGGCTCAAAAAATTTAAAAATGTCTGATTTAGCTGATATTTGGCATAGAAACTTCTTTTACGGAACATTACTCAAAAACTTAAAATTCAAAATGGCGGAATGAATATGGCCGATTTATTTTTGTAATTTTGCCAAAATTAACGAAAATATGCCACAAAACAAAAAAAGAATTGAAAGGAAAATAAGGCATAACAGAATGGGTTGAATCTCTTAATTTTTGTTTGTTTTTTGCAATATTTTCGTTAATTTTGGCAAAATTAAAAAATAAATCGGCCATATTTATTCCGCCATTTTGAATTTTAAGTTTTTGAGTAATGTTCCGTATTATTATTACCAAAAGAAGCTTCTATGCCAAATTTCAGCTAAATCAGACATTTTTAAATTTTTTGAGCCATCCTAATATCGCAATTTTTTTTTTATTTTTTTCACTATTTTTTTCGTAGTCAGCGGTGCCAAAAATTGCACTTTGCAAAAAATCAGACTTTTTAAACTTTTTTTTTATTTTGGGACCACTGTGCTTTGCCCCCCCAAAAAACAATGTTCCACCCCTTAAAATGTTGGGGACTCTTCGGATCTTTAATTCTACTGCTTATATGAAGTTATTACTAATGTTTCATGAGTGGACAAATTTTTTCTTTTATTTTACAGTTTTTGCTTTAATTTACCTGTACTAAAATGGAGAATTTAAGAGCAGATTTTGTCAAACCGTATTTTATCAAAAGCGGTAAGATAAAATTTGTATATATCTGTTAAATAAAAAAAAGAAATTCTTTAAATTAATTTGAATTTCATGCAAATTAAAGGTTTACTATAGATTACTTTATCGACCTTGCATGATGAAATTATTTGTTATTATTTCCTTAATACACTAATTAATTATAAATATTTCCTTACTGTGTTTATTACACCAAAACATACAAACCAGTATATTTTTTCGGTGTAGAATTTTTACAGATACAAATCAGACTCGGTAGACCATATAAAACAGATATACACGTATAATAGTTTAAGAGCTGGTAAACACTTTCAACAGTTTATTTTTACCGGTTAAATTTTATGTAAGTAAGTAAGTGGCATGCCAAAATTTAAGAGGGGATCCTACAACCAATAATATGAAAAAAAGTTTCTATAAATGTTGGTCTGGAAATGAGCCCTAAGAGAGCTACAGCCCTTCGAATATGGACATATTGAATGGGGAACAAAAAAAGCACTTTTTTATATAAAAGGAGTAATAGCCTTTTCAAAAATGTATGTCTTAAGTACATTCTAATTTAGCTTTTTCAAATCACAAAGTTTTGGAATGAGTTCCTTTGGGTGTTAGAAGCCCAAAAAATAAACCGGCTCTACTTTCCTTGACACAAAGAAGCGTAACAAGAAATTGCAAAGCAAAGAATCCATTTTTTTTTGATATTTTAACAATTTAAATCGGTTTATGTCATGCCTGACAGTAATTTTTACATAAAAAAAGTAAGGCTATCTTATACTAGGCAAAGATGATATTTTGATATTCTCATTATATGATAAAGTTTTTATTTGAGATTATGTATAAAAACCGCGAGTTTATTAATAATAGTGCCTGTTGAAAACATTAATAAAAGTTTTTAAAAAGTAGAAAAAGAAATAAACACATATTTTCACCATTAAAAAAACCTCTGTCCTATCTTATTATAGCTAGCGCAGTATTTTAAGAGGCGCCTAAAATTCAGCCGAGAGAAAATGACTTATTAAAAATGTTCACCGACTATAATACGAGTCGAATTAATTATGCCCTGACCTTACTCAATTTTTTTAGAGTTATATTACTCAAGCACAAGTTATAATTAAAGGAATTCTGATAATAAATAATTGTTTGCAAGCTGCAAACATTTTTATCGCGAACTACTGGTTAAATTTATGGTACTATCAGAGCTGGGAGCATTATTTTTCATGTTTTTTTTTTTATAAAACATTGCGGATAGCAAAATTAAGTTTTTTGTTATATTTAACACATTAAATCATGGATAATTAACGTTAATAATACATATAAAATATCAATTTACTTTTGCAGAAACTAAAACTGATGCCTTGGATTTTAGACTCGTTTTTTTTTGTACTGAATAAAATTAGTATGGCTTTGACTATATTAGCTTTAATCTTTAAGATACACTAAGAATTTGTTACTATATTAAATACTAATACATAACTTAAGTTACTAAACATAAGTTGTATCGGTAACAAAACAACATTATGTTTTACTGTAACAACTAAAGTTTCTTGAGATTCCGTATACAAAAACAAAAAGTAAAAAATTCTCAATTTAAAACATAATATATAAAGTTTATTTAGTCAAGTCATAGACAAAGAACATAGATGTGCTGTCATCTCAAGGTTATATACAAATTTACGAGTCCTCCATTTTGATCGGAAATTAAGTCAGAAATCAGCCGGGATATTTAAATTAGTGGGTAAAATGTAAATAAATAAACGACATAACCTTACTTTTTAATGTTTTCTTATGTTATATTAAAAAAAATCAAACTTACCTAAAAAATATGATACTGCTGTCTGCAGGTAGCAGTCGTTTTATGTTTCTACAACTTTTTATAAAACACGTCATTGCAAAGACTTTACTAGTTCTTTAAAAAAGCACTATAAAATATACAAAAAACACAGAATAACTTTAAAAGTTCAAAAACGCTATTAAATAAAATGTTCACCCTTCTAGCACAAAACACCAAACGCGTAGAAAAAATAACAGAAAAACCTCGAAAACAAACTCAAAACACACATAAATTAGGTTATGTTAACCTGTTGCACGAATATGTTAGAGGTGTGTGCGAAGAATTATATTTTTATATTTAAATTACTGGTTAAAAATAAATAAATATCTGTGTAGTATAACATATTGATTTAGTTTTTACATATATAACAAACTGTTGTAACAAAACAACGACAAAAAGAAACTTTTACTGACTACTGAAGTGAAATGAAAAGACACATCTCTAACAAAGAAAATATTCCTATCTAACGCAACACAGTGTTACCAACATAAAATATATATTTTTTTACTTTATGTTGGACAATTGGAATCAAAAGGAGGACGCATTTAGTCGGGACGCAGAAGTATGCGCAGACGGTCAAAAATCAATCTGTTTGTTTATTTAGTCTATGAGTCAAGTTGATGCCAGTTTTAGATTCAGCGTCCCAAATATACATGCCCAAAAAGGCGTGAAACATTTAAAACATCAAAACATAAATTTTGTGAGGCTGTATTTTTTTAAATTAAGTTTGGAATCCATTCTACAATTTATTTCATTCAATTTTTAAGCCAAATATTTTGTGGAGCTGTATTTTTTTTAAATTATAATACCTAGACCATATTTCAAATATTTGAAGTTCTAGTCAAAAATCATTTGTAGTATAGGATGCCTGATTGAAGTGGCATTAAACTACATACAGTGCGGTCCAAAAGTCACCCCCCCCCCTTTAACTTTTGAACGAGTTGAGATATCGACTTCAAATTTAGAACTCTTAAATAAGACAACTTAAACTATCTTTTAGCATATATTTGATATTTTCAGCTCCTAAAATGTGGGCAGGGGGGCATGGGGGGCATTTTTTTAAATGGAAAGGTGGGTCGTGTGATACATATTTTTAAAGCTTATAAAATTCTCTATTTAAACTAACATTTTTAAATTTTTTAAAAATGTTTTTTAAGGTTTTGATTTTTCAATTTTTTGTGCTAAAACATTCGATTTTTTAAGTTTTTTTTTATAAATTTTTATTTATGTCAACTAAAATTAGTTTAAAAGTATAATTAACATTTTTTTAAGATGAAATTAGGCATTTTTAAAAAATTATTTGTTTTTTTTTTAGAGGAATTTTGACATTAATACCCATTTTCAACCCCATTTTAAACCCAAAAAAAAATTATTTTTTAATTTAAAAATATGGAGTTAAATAGAGAAGTTTATAAACTTTAAAATGATGTATTACACGACCCCCCTTTCCATTTAAAAAAATGTGCCCCCATGCCCCCTTGTCCACATTTTAAGAGCTGAAAGTATTAAATACATGCTAAAAGATAGTTTAAGTTGTCTTATTTAAAGGTTATAAATTTGAAGTCGATATCTCAACTGGTTCAAAAGTTAAGAGGGGGGGGGGTAACTTTTGGACCGCTCTGTATATTCACATGTTTAATGTCATTTTATTTGGAGCCCCTAATTTTAATTAAATTTAAAAACATTTTTAATTTTTCCATTCAATTATATTTCTTCTGATTTTTTTTTGCATTATAGATAGCATCGGCTATGTTCTTTGATTTACTTATCTTCAAACCAAACCCAACCTAATATAACCCAAATTATGCCTTTAACAATCGCATTTTACAAATAATCCAGAGATACGAGAATCAACTTAATTTGGCTAAAAAAATTCAAACTATTTCAATAACAAAGGCTGATTTATGTGCGTCCCTTAAAAATGGTACCTACTTGCTTTCTAGTTTCCCGGGAAAAAAGGTTTATATATTTGAGATACGATCGGATCTCTGTATATCCAAATTTCACGTCCAAGAATATATCAAGAGATCCAATCATATATGCTTATATATAAGCAGTTATATATCAAGAGATCCAATCATATCCCAGTTGTATAAATAGATTATATCTGCTTATATATCAGCATATCTGCTCATATATGGCGAGATATGATTGAATCTCTTGATATATAACTGCTTATATATAAGCATAACTGCTCATATATGAAGAGATATGATCGGATCTCTTGATATATGCATATATATTTTTATATCTAATCACTTGTACAAATAGATTATATCTGCTTATATCTGCTTATATATAAGCATATCTGCTCATATATGACGAGATATGATTGGATCTCTTGATATATTCTTGGACATGAAATTTGGATATACAGAGATCCGATCATATCTCAAATATATAAACCTTTTTTTCCCGGGTTAATAAAAAATAGCTAATTTGGACAAGATAGTTTTAATAACTGTTTAAAACAGAGTCAGTACTTGTAATTGAAAATACGTTCTACTCTATTATTATACTATTCACAGCGCATAGCGATAGAATAGTATAATAGAATTTCCCAAAATAGCCAAAAAACGTCATTGCCAAAACATTCTTGGATACAAATGTGTTTCATAAAATAAGAATCTTTGAAAATATCCGTCCGTCCGTCCGTCCATCCGTTTGTCCTCTGTCCGTTTGTCCGTCCGTTCATCGGATGTCACTTTTTTTGTGGAAAAGATAACTCAAGAACTAATAATCCGATCGACTTGAAATTTTCAGGAAAAATTAAGTTATGACGGGAAGATCCCTATTGCTTTTGAAAGTAATCCCCACAAAAACAAAAAAGTTATGGGAGATTAAGCTTTTAAAAAAATTGAATTTTTCATCTGATAAATCTGATAAGCTTTTTTTAATTATTTATTTATCATCACTTGTTTTTCTGGGAGAAAAGGTAATCCTTGATGTCGATAGATTTTTGCTAAATCTCCCACCGTTAAATTGCCTTTGCTACGGCTTAGCCTCTTCCAGATCACACTGATTTGGCTTGTTTGAACCATAGAAAAAAAATTAACTTATTTTGAACAAACAATCACCTTTTCTTGTGTACGTCTACATTAAAAGCGGAATCAAATTAAATCCGCAAATCGTTTATTTCTTGACGCGCAGGTAAATCTCTTTATTTTAAAATGGACGTATAAATTTTAGAAACTGTGACATTAATTTTGGACGGTAAAAACAGAAAACCTTTTTTATTTTAACTGATCAACATTTTTTGAATAACTTTCATAAATCTTAAGTTTTAATCTGAAAATAAAATGTTTGTAAATACTATAAAAATATATACAATACTGGGTGTCTCACATAAGAAGCTACCATTACTGCTTCACTATTTAAAAGATGATCTGAAAAAATTCTCGATATCAAACATACCATTTTTTATCCTTACAGCTTATAAATGTTAATATTAAGTTAGCTGGATAACTGGAGCAATATATATTTGTCTATTTAACGACCATTATTAGCTTATAATCACACGCCCATAAGAGTTAGTTTAGTACTTTTTTCTCTATTGTATTGGCAACGGGACAAATGAATATCGCTTGACGTTTTCCGTGCCAATGTCGACATAGCTAAATCGGCCATCGATTTAAATCCACCTTTTTTTAAATTTAGAACAAAGTAAAATATATTATAAAGCACTCGTTTCATAACACGTTTTTAGCTCACTAGTACTTGAGAAAACTCAAGTGACCAGTTTTTTAAAGTTGTACTCGTGCGCTAAAAACGAGTGTTATGAAACTAATACTTTAATTTACTATTAAGATATGAAAACACTTTGGGACCTAGAATTTATTGTGTCTTCTACCAGAGGGGCAATGATTGGAGAGACCTTCTTCTAGAAGTGAAAATAATAAAAGTCGATCACGCTCTTTGCTTGTTTATTCTTTGTAATTCTTTAATTTCATATATTCTGCTTTTCTATCACACTATATCCAAAGTTTATTGCTGTTCATATGTTTATGAAGAAAGGACTGAATGGGCAGCAGTCCAATACGTCAGGCAACATAAATTTGGGTCTTCAATACCAACCCAAAAAGAAAATTCCCTAATAATATTATATTTGGATTTTATCACAGTGCAAGAAAAAATGTGCATTATATGCAAAATTATTAAAGAATACATAAAACAGCTTATTAAACACAAAAACATGTACAAAATCTTTACACACAACGGGGTATTTATTATCAATGACTGTCAAATTAAGGAGTAGGTCATAAGTTCCATAGGAAACTTTAGACCTACTGTAAACATAGCTGTGTAAAAGTTAAAAAAAATAGTTTTTTACTTAAAAAAAAAACAAATATCTTACCTTTATGTATATTTAAAATATAATCTAAAATGTTATTTTTACCTAAAATATGCATAATTTTATTTTAAAACAATAATAATTATACTTTTATCTTTTTCTGTAGAACTTCTCTCTTTATCTAATCTAAATAGACGGCAGTCCATTGATATATCTTAGTATTTCTTTTCTATACTACACTGATAAAGAGGATTTATTTGGATATGGCCAATTAAATTATTTGGTTTTGAGTAAAAATTTTTATTTGAGTCAAATAAATATTTAGTTCATGTAAATAAATATTTTAATTTCAAAATCATTTATTAATGGGAAAAAATAATTTATTTGACAGAAATAAAATTTATTTGTCACAACCAAATAATTGGTCATATCCAACCAAATATTTAGTCGACACAAATGAAATGTTTTATCAGTGTATAAAAAATTATTTCTTCTACAAAGAACCTGTATAATACACTTAAGACAAAAAAAAACTCAGTATCATCCAATCTCTAAATTATGCGCCGTAAATCACTGTCTATCTAAAAAAAACTTAATAAAAAAGGGAACCCTATAATAGATGTTACCTGACCGTATGGGATATTTTATATCATCAACAATGAATTTTAATGTGTGCTATAGGAATCTTATAAGAGTTTAAAAAAAATCTTATAAGAAACCAGTGTGGTGATTATTAGGACGAAATAAAAACAGTCCATGAAGATATATGGTGCTTCGTTTTTCCTAGTATATTCAACTTTTTTTTAACTTAAAACGAAAAGTTGAATATAAAAACATTTAAGGCTATAATTCTCTTTACTCCTCACTAATCCTTTAATTTTCGTTTAATTCTAATTGTTTCGAAATCCTGACAAATCTAAAAAATTTATATCATTATTAATAAATATATTTTCCCCTTTTAAAATTTTGGTTACTAGTTATAGAACATACATTTATTTATATTACATACTTTTATGGATACCTTAAAAATTAAACAATTTATTCATTTCCATTTATGGAAGGCATAGCGTAGTGGCTAGCGCGTATGCATAGCAAGCCTACTAGCGTTAGTTCGATTCTCACTGGCGCCGATTTGACTTTTTCAGTTAATTAATAAATGAAATTTGTCGAAGGCGATAAGTAAAACGGACACTCCCTAGAAACTGGTTCGAAAGTCAGTATAAGACGGTGGTTCCCTCTACTACGAGCCCACACAAGTCCTGGACTTAGGGGATGCTTAATTAAGTAGAATAATATGGGGTTAAACAAACATGTAATTGAAAAATGTCTTTACAAGAGTGAGAAATTTTATTTTTATATTTTTTATTTAATATACCAAAGAGAATTAAATTTTAATTTTATACCTAGAATCATTTTTTTTTTTTGTTAACTATTGACATGTATAATAAAGTAACAATAAAAATAAGTTAACACGTTGACTGTCACATAAATCACATATGATTTATGATAGTTTTCCCACACGTCCATGAGGCATATACAGAGCGGTCCAAAAGTCACCCCCCTCTTAACTTTTGAAAGAGTTTAGATATCGACTTCAAATTTAGAACTCTTAAATGAGACAACTTAAACTATCTTTAAGCATATATTTGATGCTTTTAGCTCTTAAAATGTGGGCAAGGGGGCATGGGGTGACATTTTTTTAAATGGAAAGGTAGGTCGTATGATACATCACTTTAAAGCTTATAAAATTCTCCATTTATCTGTAAATTTTTTATTTTTTTTTAAACATTTTTTTTTGGGTTTAAAATAGGGTTGAAAATGGGTATTTTTGTCAAAATTTCTCTAAAAAATCCAAACAATTTTTTAAAAATGCCTAATTTCATAATGAAAAAAAGTAAATTATACTTTTAAACTAATTTTAGTTGACATAAATAAAAATTAACAAAAAAAAACTTAAAAATTTATTTTTTTAGCACAAAAAACTGAAATCAAAACTTTCCCCCGATGCCCCCCTGCTCACATTTTAAGAGATAAAAGTATAAAATATATGCTTAAAGATAGTTTAAGTTGTCTTATTTAAGGGTTCTAAATTTGACATCGATATCTCAACTCGTTCAAAAGTTAAGAGGGGAGGGGTGACTTTTGGACCGCACTGTATAATTTATGGACGTATGAATAAAAAAATATACTAATACGTCCACGAGTAATATATAAACATGAACCCAAACACTGAAAAAATGTTGTAGATTTTTTTAACATAGAAAAACCTAATATGCGATTACTTTAAAACTAAAATATTGCAAAAAAACCTCTGGACGTAGGGGGACAAAAAAAAACCTTATGGGGCAGTTAACGTCTTAAATATACTTTTTTCTAACACCACTTTACAAATATTTTATAATAATTAGTTAAAAATGCAATTTTATGATAACCCGGTTTCTGAGACCGGGGCCACCACTCACGTCATTAAATAGGCGCCACTACTGTAGGGTTAAGTACCTCCCAGAACCGCCCTTGGTACTAAATATTATGGCAAAAGATGCTAATTTTGCAATCTTAATAAATAAAATTAAAAAACCGAAGGACGAAATATTGCATTTTCATACCCTAACGAAGAGTGTAATAAATAAATGAAAATAAAAGGTATGAACTATATATGGCAAGACATTTTTAAATGGCTTGCACCTGCTCCCGAGATTTAGCTTCGAACAATAATAAAACAAGTGAGCATCGCGAGGACTAAGAGTTACGACCGTAATCATTGAACAATCATGAATTTAATTTCTCTTTTGTTTTTTGCTGTTGTTTCACAGCAAGCCACGATAATAATTTGTTTAATAACTTATGTTTGTATTATTTATATGTATAACATTCTTATTTATTTATGTTTTTCTGTATATTAATTAATTATAAGCTTAATAATTATTATAATTAATACAAATCGAAAAAAAAAAATAATAACATTGTTAAATCCTTTAAGTAGCTATATCTACTTCAACATAATAATTAGTTATTAGATCTTTAGTTCCATTTAGTAAAAAATAGTATTTTCTATAACTAGTATGACGGTCCAACGAGCGCGGAATGACTATTCCATACGTGTTGCAGACTATACTTTTTCTTCGACTGCAAATATGAAACACTGTATGGCTTTAAACTGCGGACAAGGATTAAAGCAATGTTTTTTATGACTCAACATTGTAAATGCAATTAATGTTATTTAATAATTTTATCAAATCAGTACTTAAAAAAGATTTTTATTTAATTTTAGCACATATTTACAAATTATAATGCCAAAATTGAAGGTTATGTCAGATTGTTATGACATATATCAGGTTTAAATATTTAACAATGGATGGAGCAGTTTTAATTTTTTGAACTAAATTGATAAAAAACTGGTCAAATATTAAGAAAAGCTAATAAATTTTACGTAATTTTAACTCAAAACTTTAAATTGCATAAAATTATTTAATATTTCATGGTAAAATATATATTTTTGCTAATTTTGCTACAGTTTTCTTTACTTTTATAAACAAGAGATAGTGCTACATGTGCTCATTCTAACACTTGATACGGAATATTCATACCGTATCTAGAGCTAGAATGGATTAATTCTGTGTTTGAAAGTGGGTGTAATTGCTTACATTCTAAAGCAGTAGAAAAAGAATATTAGGTTCTCTTATACATTTATAAATTTCTCTACCCTAATCAGAATGGATTACATAAATACAGGACATTTTAAGGATGTTTCTAGACGATTCTAATCTATCGCATTAAGTGCAGTTTTCTGGGTCAAATATTTAATACTTACATGCTCGAATATACATGTATGTAATGTGTAAGGAGAACTTTATTATTTCAGGATACCCAAATTCGGAAGCTTCAAACTTGTCTAGACTTGAAAACGATCTCAATATTTTCACACACTTTGGCCTATTGTGCAAAATAAAAAGAACCGAAAACGGTCTAAAAAGATTCAAAATACGCCTACACAATAGACTGTTGCGTGAGTCACACGGTAAAGACCTATTGTAGATTTATTTAAATAGTAAAAGTTAAAGAAACAACTCAGGCTTTGAAGGTGAAAAGAATATAAGAAAAAACGTATTGTCAAATTGGATAAATAAATCTTTTTTGTGAGAAAAAAACACGTAAGGTTGTACAATTTCTACAAACTTGTCGGTACTTGTTCCTATGGGAAAAAGACCCATGAACTACCATAGAAAATTAAAATTATTACACTAGATATTCACTTGGAGACTTCCATGCGGAAGTGAAAGTTATTTTTTATAAATTATTCTTTTAACTTTTTGATAAAAGCTGATTCGCTATTTTATTTTTCCTTATCATACAACAGATAAGATATGGTCATGTCTTGTTTCGTATTTTTAAATTTTTTTGTTAATTTTTTGAAAAATATTATTTTTTATTTTTTATTTTCTTTTTTGATTTTTTTTTTTTCGTCGGCATGTTTCCCTATTGTTTATTATTCAGTAAATCATATTGGTTTAGATTCTAAATTTACTTTAGAAGCTTCAGAAACTTAAAAGGTTTTTTATTTGGTAACTATAATAAGTTACATAATTTATTAGGTTAAAAGAGAGGAACAGAAGGAAAAATATAACGAAATATTACTTCATCCGGTTAAATTTGAACTTTATTGACAGAAATTTCACTATTAAACAAGAAGACAGTTTAAGTTAAGTTATTAATACCTAACTTATAAATCAATTTTTATTCATTATAACTTAACTTTTCTTCATGAAAATGTTACGCTGAAATAAAATTATGGTTCAGTATAATATTATCATTGAAAAGTTATCATCCAACATTCGTGTTTTCATCCCAAAAACCTAATATATGACCATAAAGTCACAAATCTGTCACTTATTGTGTAAAATCACGTATGAATATTTATCTTAAGATTAGATACCTAAGGTTTTCGAAGTTTGTAAACATAAATAGAAGATTAAAGTTCGAAAAACCTATTTGTTGAAATGTATGTGAACAAATTGTTTGATCTACTAAATGTGTGATATTTATTCTTTTCTGTTTAACAAATCCTGCGTAGGGTAAGTCAGTCACGTATTATTGTTGTTTATATAAACAGGTTTTTGTTGATATGCTATATCATTTTAATTGTCGATAACTTTTGATAAATTGATTTAAATGTATAAGAGTTCCTTTAGGCACGAAGTGTAAATATTATCCCCAAGACCAGAATTGGTTTAATGAGTCATTTATTACTATATTTTATTTCTGAAGTAAAGTTGAGTAGAGAGTCTCGAGCCTCGATTTAGGGTTGTTTTATTAACCTGGATCATTTAAATATGGAAGGAAAAGGACCGGTCCAAATAACGTTCCTTGAGGCACACCATATTGATCCTGTTAGTACTAATAAATTGTTGGGTGGACCAAGGCTTATAAGCCATAATAAACCATGTTCTATGACTTAAACGTTAGTAACCACAAGTTTAATTTTTAACAGTACTACTAAAAAATTTACTGTTTGTTTTTAAGAATATTGAAACGTTTCTCTTATTTATTCTTTTCTGTTTAACAAATCTTACGCGGAGTGACTACGTCACGTAATATTGTTGTTTATATAAATAGGTTTTTGTGATATGCTAACATCAATGTAATTGTCGATAAATTTTGATAAATTGATTTAAAAGCATAACAGTTTCTTTAGGCACGAAGTGTAAATATTATCCCCAAAACAATTATTGTATTGACGCGTCACTTATTATTATATTTTATTTTTGAAGTTAGGTAGAGGGCCTCGAGCCTCGATTCTAGGTTTTTTTATTAACGTGGACCATTTAAATATAGAAGGAAAAGGACAGGTCCAAATAACTTCCCTTGGGGCACTCCATACTGATCCTATACTTATAAATTATTGAGCCATAATAAATATTGAACATTGTCCTATGGCTTGAAAGTTAGTAACAACAAGTTTAATTTTTAACATTACTATTAAAAAATTTACTGTTTTTTAAAAATATTGAAAACTTTGACTTATTTATTCTTTTCTGTTTAACAAATTCTAATACTTTATTAATTTAATTTTCGATAAATTTTGATAAACTGATTTAAATGTACAAACGTTTTTTTAGACAAGAAATGTAAATATTATCCCCAAGACAAGAATTAGTTTGACGAGTCATTTATTATTATATTTTATTTTTGAAGTAAAGTTGAGTAGAGGGCCTCGAGCCTCGATTCGGGGTTGTTTTATTAACCTGGATCATTTAAATTTGGAAGGAAAAGAACCGGTCCAAATAACGTTCCTTGGGGCACACCTTACTGATCCTGTTAATACTTACTTAAATTATTGAGCTCTAATAAACATGGAACATTATTCTATTGCTTAAAAGTTATTAACAACAAGTTTAAATTTTAACAGTACTATTAAAAAATTTCCTGTTTTTTGAATATATTGAAAACTTTGACTTATTTATTCTTTCCTGTTTAACAAATCCTAATATGCTTTATCAATTTAATTGTCGATAAACTTTGATAATATAATTTAAATGTACGAAAGTTTCTTTAGGCACGAAGTGTAAATATTATTTCCAAGACAAGAATTGGTTTGACGGAGTAATTTCTAAATTTGAATAAAAGTTGAATAGAGGACCTTGAGCTTGAATTCGAAGTTGGTTTATTATAATAAATAATAACGATAATTATCGTTTACATAATGTAGATTATTTAGTTTAGTTTGTAGTTTATTTGGTATATTTAAGAGACAGGCTTTAAGCCTTAATAGTACCTATGGCTCATTTGTCTTAATAGGAATTGGTTTGATTGGAGATTAGTGGGGGAGTGAGTCTAAGCTTACTAATGCTGGAGCTGTATCTTTCATAAGTTGGGCAGTTGGAGATCATTTAAATATGAAAGGAAAAGGACAGGTACAAGTCACGTTCCTTGGGGCACTCCATACTGATCCTGTTATAATAAACTATTACGCGGAAACCAAGGCATGAGTTTTTAAAATGTTTTAGAAAAATTAGTAAAACCAAAAAGAGCTACAATCAACAATAAAGATTTTCCTATAGCTCAAAAGTTATTAAATCCAAATTTATTTTTTAACCAGTATGTTATAAGATATAATACTTAAAATTGAAATATGTGTGATAATTGTGTTTTGAGATTTTTGTTAATATGCTATATCAATTTATTTTTCAAATTTTAATAAACTGATTTAAATGTACAAGAGTTTTTTTAGGCACGAAGTGTAAATATTATCCCCAAGATCAGAATTGGTCTCGAGCCTCAATTCAAGGTTGTTTTCACTAAAAAATACGATCTGGTTGGGGCAACCAGATAGATAGATAGATAGATAGATAGATATGTTTATTAAACTTCTAGAAACATTTGTTACATAGTTATCTATAAATTAGTAAAATAAACTAAGCCCACACTTAAGTAATTAAATACTTGTATGTGTATTGAGCCAGAAAAGAAATATAGATATAATAATTATGAATAATAAATAATAATAGATAATAAATCTTAGGACTAAACTTACCCAGCTAAAAACAGAAGCATTAGACAACATAATCTCAAAATCTAAATAATAGTACTTAATTAATAATTAATAATAACTACCAATAATTAAAAATGATAAAAATGATAGAGAACAAAAAATAATAGAGAATAAGAAAAAAAATATATAAAAATATATATATATACACACATATATACATCATATACATACTGTAAGCTAAAGTAGAAAAAATGATAGAGAACAAAAAAGTAATAGAGAATAAGAAAAAAAAATATATAAAAATATATATATATACACACATATATACATTACATACACATATATATATACACATATATATACACATACATATATATACACACATACATATACATACATACACATACACACCCTTACACACCCATTATAATACACATATACTTACATAAGTTAAAAGATAGTCTAATTATTTTTTTTATCAATAAGATCATGTATTTCAGTTCTTGGTACACCTTGTATATAAGTTTTGCATTTTCTTTTAAATATATTAATTGAGCGAATTTGTTTTAAATCGTTAGGTATTTTATTAAAAACTCTTGTTGCAAGATACAAATGGGATCGTTGACCAACGGTTTTTTTCATTTTTGGAACCTTATTTTGTGATTTGTTTCTTGTGTTATATTCATGTGATATAATATTGGTTTTATTTTTAAACTGTAGCTCACACAGTGCATAACAGTATAGTTGCCGGGGGTCGAAAACTTTTGCTTCCTCAAATAAATGTTCTGTAGAATAGGTTTGCTCTTTATTTAGTATTGTTTTTAAGAATCTGTTTTGTATTTTATTTAATTTATCTAGATGTGAGTTTAAGACTCCTCCCCAAACAGCTATACAGTATGATATATGTGATTCTACCAAAGCTTGATAAGTAATTATAAGATTTCTTTTATTTAAACAGATATAGTAGAGACCTTAACTTTTTTACAACGAACTCAATATGATATTTCCACGTTAAATGACTGTCAATAATTAATCCTAGGTATTTTGTTTTGTACGTCAATAGACATACGGACCAACTATTTTTTTGGTTGCTGCAACCAGAAATCTGGTAAGGGCAACAACACAGACTGTTGTGGTTAACATAACCTTTGGATTTTAAAGGTCTGGTAAGCAGAACAATTGGTCTTGTTGCTCTTACCAGATTTCTGGTAGCAACAACCAGAAAAGTAGTTGTTCCGTAGGTATTTAACAGTTGATCTGGCTGACCCAACCAGATTTTTTTTCAGTGTTATTATTTCTTTTCATAATTTTGCTTATTTAAATATAAAATAAAAAGGATAGGTCCAAGCAATGTTCCTTGGGGACTCCATATTGATCTTGTATTATTAAATTTTTGGGCGGAAACTAAAAAACACGTAGAGCTATAGTATAGCTCCTATATTATAAGCTAATAATAATAATAATAATAATAATAAAAGCCCCACAAAAAAAAAAAGATGGAAGTTCTAATGAACTTATTTTCATATGCATTTTTTGACGCTGAAACCGAATCTGATGTTAAGAAGAAGGGTGGGCCCTAAAATTTTTTGGTTACCCCAAAATTATATTTATTAATCTTACGATATTATTAGTGTATTTTTTTAACCAAATTATATCGTCTTCTTTGACCCAGTTTTATAATCTTCAGGTATCTTTTTACAAATTATTGCCTTTTCATAAAAATAACAGTCTTAAAAAAGCTCGAATAAAAAAAGAGGTTAAGCATGAATTTCAAACCCGTTGAGACTTGTCTGATCCCAAAATTGTGCAAAACAAACAAATCTTAAAGAACTATTATAGGCACACTTGCATAGATTCTTTTATATTCAAAAATATGACCTAAAAATATATCAAGAACCTTTCACACAATGGAATTTTTAAAACGAGTCACCAAAAAGGATAAGGCTATCTTGATTTTGCCTATTGTTAAATTTTGCAAATTTCTTTAGTTCTGGGTACGCACGTGTGATATGGTTAAAAGAATTTCCGATTTTTTTGTAATTTCTTTGTATTATGCAAAGAAAAGGAATTCTATAGAAAAAGGATTTTTTCTGGGGTTAAAAATAGGGGTTTAAAGTAAACTCTTTAAGTTTAAGTATCAAGACGACATATTACAGTTTCAATAAAATCAGTGCTTTTTGAGAAAAAACGTGATTTATATTATAATTTACACTATGTATAAGTAATGGAATAACATATAGCTACAGGGGCATCTAAGCAGCGCGGGCAAGTCTGACCCCGTTTATAATAAAGGGCGGCCAAATGGTCAAAGGGGGTAACCTATTTTTCAGGGGGCTGCCAAAAGTCTATAGACGTCCCTATACAGTTATTAACATAAACAAAGAATCTATAATAATATAGATATAAAAAGTAAAAAGTAAGTACAAACATATATTTTTTTTACTGTTATTTAATTTCCCTCAAAAAAAATAAAAATCTTTTGTAAAAAACTTTTTTTGATCGGACTTTTAGTTGCAGAGATAACACGCCACACAAAATTAAAAAAGTTGCATCTACGACGGACTTGACTAGCCAATTCCTATGTATTTTGAGCCGCTGAATCCGAATCTGAGGTCTAAATTTAAAATTTAGCTCTCATTTTTACCATAACCTCAAAAAACATATCATACCATTGCGAAAATTATGTTTTTGAGGTTATGTTGGAAATGGGAGCTAACTTTAAATTTTCGACCTCAGATTCGGATTCAGCGGCTCAAAATACAGAGGGATTGACTAGTCAAGTTCGTCGGAGATGCAACTTTTTTAATTTTTTTTTTTAACTTGCTACCATTCAAAGTCTCCAGATAAGGAGAGGTATGAGTAGTTGTATACATCTAGAAATAGATGGCGCACAAGTCTACATCAATCTAATGGCTATATTCCTTTTGCGAGTAAAGTCTAAAAACGTTTTCTTAATCAGCGTGCAGAGTTGACTCTTGGTACTGAAGAGGGCCAGCAGCCCGAAACTGTTAGTCTACCAATATCACTCTGTACGATGATTAGAAAATAGATTGATGGAATAATAAATTAATATTTTTTTAATTTTGTGTGACTGTGTTATCTCTGCAACTAAAAGTCCGATCAAAAAAAGTTTTTTACGAAAGATTTTTATTTTTTTGAGGGGAATTAAATAACAGTAAAAAAATATATGTTTGTACTTGAAAACGTAAATATCTGTAAAAACAAATACGCAATTTTGTTTCCACCAAATAAACAAATTTTGTCCGATATTTTTTTTTCTAAAATACATAGTATTCGAGATATTTGAAAGTTTCAGGTTAAAAAAAAACACCCGGTATAATAAGCAATATTTAAGAAATGGTTTTATAGAAAATGAACATTTTACGTTTTAAATTATCACTAATGATGATTCATCAGTTAACCACTTTAGTAAATACGTCAAGCATCTTATGATTTTACAGCCTAAATATCAAAATATAAAGCCAACTTTTAATTCTAATCTAATCTTCATACGTACGTGACACTAAACAAAGATTTTGTGATTTATTTGCCCAAATATTTAGCTAAATTTCACATTATTTACCAGATTTCGTCGAAATCCCCAGAGATTTATACATTCACGAGCCATTAAAACATTTTTTAACAACAGCTGGTCCCACATTAAAAGTGATTCACAAGTCAAGACTTGAAGAGCTCTCGACCATAAAACGTCTTATTATCTTGTGTATTTTTATTTTATTTTTATTTTCCTATGCTAAGCAATACGTCGGCTTAGAGTGTTAACCCGCTAACCCAACTTTACAGGAGACGAATAAAACCTTATTATTATTTCTATAATTATTGTATAACAAAATGAAAAATCCAGTTTCTTTATTAGCGTGTTTTGGAGGTCTTCACAACTATCAACTACAAAAAAAATAATTTGGGCTTGATTTTTATTGAATTAAAAAGGAGATTGCAGGTTTTCTACCTTTGAGACAAATCTCCATCAAGGAGGCAGGTTTTAGCTAAGGGAACGTTCAAGTATTACCTAACGCAAATTTTGATCATTTTGGACCCCCACCCCCACCTGTAATGCTATTTTCCTATACCATTAACATGGGCTTAACACTCCAAAATGACCCCCACCCCCACCTGTAACGCTATTTTCCTATACCATTAACATGGGCTTAACACTCCAAAATGACCCCCACCCCCCGCCCCTAGGAGCGTTACGTCATAGTTAAACGTTCCCTAAAATGTTTTCAAAAAATAAAGCAATTATTGCAAAGGTTTTTATTTTAGGAAACGAAAGTACAAAATACTGTCTTCAACATCAAAAAGTAATCATTTTAAAAATAAAAACCTTTGCATTGCAAAGTTTGCAATAATTGCTGGAAGTGACGGAGTTAGCAGCTTATCGACTAGCATCATGGAAAAAGTTATATTTGGGAAAAGGTTAGAGTTGCCTGTTTTTTTGCAAATGGTGTAACTAAGTGCCCTCTTTTGAATGGTATTAAATACGACAATTCGTCCAAAAGTGTAGTTATCAGGTTAACACTCTAAGCCAACGAATAGTAGGTTCAGTTACTAGTATTTAGTCTTATAAATAGAATCCCGTTGGAATTTTTACTATATGTGTCACAGGAAGTCCAAAAACTGTGTATTTTGGAAGACGCCCTCTGAAGTGGTCAAGATATACTTAAAATGCAAAAAAAAAAGTTATATTCTTAATATGTTTTATAAATATGTCCAAAATAAATCAGTTCAATAAATACAATATTCTTTTCACAAAAAAATAAATAAAAAGTTTATTTTTTTCACATTATGAAACCAAAATTCCCCTTAAGCTATTTTTTTATTTATTTTAGGCCGTTATTGTATTAAAAAACAAAAAAATTCCTAATCAGGGGCATAGCTACCGCTGTAGCAGGTGTATCAATCATACAGGGCCCCCTAGCTCTGGGCCCCAACATTTGTAAGCGAAAGGCTCTGAATTAGAAAAACCTTAAATAAGACTTCTTGCATTTCTATGGAATTTAAAATTGTAAAAATATTTTAAAACTAAAATAGACAATCAAATTTGCAATTTTTTTTATGCAAACCTATGTATTGTTGTTTTTGTCACTTTAAAATTTTGTTTATTTTCCAAAAGAAGCCCCCCAAAAAAAAAATTGGTACAGGGCCCACTCACTATTCCTACTAAATATAATAATAAATGATTATAGGGATTTTATGTCTAGAAAAAGGTTTATTTCTATTTAAAATCAGATTTGCAAATTTGGTGAAGGCGCCAACATACTGAATACTGAATACCGAATTTCGGTATATTTTTTTTTATAAAACAGGCTATGGTCCAGGTAAATAATTCACACCGATTGCTAGATATTTATTTGTCTGTCCATGTATATGAAAAAGTCTGATTCTCACTGATAGAAACCTACTAATTAGACGCGATACGCGGCTTAGGGAACGTTCAAGTATTACGTAACACAAATTTTGATCATTTCGGGCTTTTTTTGATCATGGGCGTAACACTCCAAAGAGACATAGGTGTCGTCTAATTATTACACTACATAGGTATGAAAAGGTCTGTTTAACACTGATAGAAATCAACTAATTAGATTTAGGATTTTCTGTCATTGTGCTAACAAGACCCAATGATTTTTAAACGGCTCTATCCGCAGTTTTTCCTTAACACGGTTACTGTAAAAATGTGATAATATAAAAAAACTAAACCAAAATTTCATAAATAAAATATATATATATATACAGGGCGGGCCATCTAAGACGTATAGGGATTTTTTTGGCGTTATTTCTAAAGCTATCAATTTAAAATTAAAACTAATTATTATAGACCCAATAAGCTATTAGTCTGACCAAACAAAACATTTTAACTAGCTTTTATTTTGGAGTTGCGGCCATATGAAACTGAATTTCAATGATAAAGTTTAGTTAAAAACTTGAAAATCTAAAAATATTTGCTTTTTCTTTAACGTTCAATACTTTTTGTAACTAGTAACTCAATTTTTTAAACAAAAAATCTAAATTGAAAAATTAATAATTTTAAAATTTTCTTACAGTGTATTTAAATAAAATGATTTTATTTAGTTTGCTGTGATAAAATTTTTCTAATCGTGAGTCTTTCATAAATGTCAATTTATTTTACCTATGATGTCAACTGACTTTTTCTTTCGCAATAACTATGTTCGAAATTAAAAAATAAATTTATTTTTTTGATAAATTAGTGAAAAATGGATTAAAAAATAAGAATCAGTTAAAAGTACTTCTGAATTTTATCACCAACCAGCATAATTTGAATACATGTAGTTTTTGAACGTTTTAAGAACTTTTATAAAAATAAGGTCTACACAATAAATTTATAACTAAAAACAAATAAAAAAAACTAAATAGATACGTATTTGAATTTTTATTTAAGTTAAGCAATTAGAAGTATAATTTAGTTCATTGTATTAGCTCTTGTATCTCTTGGCTTCCGAGACAAGTAAAACCCAAATTTAAATAAAACTCGAGGTAAAACTGTACCATTTTTATGAACAATAAACATGCACCAGGCTTTTCTTGCTTATTTATAATCTTTTATCACTTCCAAGTTATAATTTTAAAACTTCTCACTGAATAATAATTTTTCGCCAAACCATGGTTTACAAACTGTAACTTCCTAATACATGCTATTATTTTATTTTCCTATATCTATTTATATATTATAATTATTAAGTATTTTTCTTGTTCATAAATAAAAAACTAACATTTTCAAAATTATTCAAACCACTGACAAGTGAATTGTCATTTTACAAGATTTAGTAAAGTGTCACAGCAAGCTTTATCTACTTGCGTTCAACTCATACACTGTTAAAATTTTTTAAAAATAACTATTTTTTAATTTCAGTTTTTTGTCTTAAAACTAACGTTATTAGTTCTGAAAAGTATGGAACGTTAAAGAAAACGCAACAGTTTTTCAGATTTTAGAAGTTTTAACTAAAGTTTACCGATTAAATTTAGTTTCATATGACCGTAACTCCAAAACCAAAGCTAGTTAAAAAATTTTGTTTAGTCAGATTTATAGCTTATTGGGTCTATAATCAATAGTATCAATTTTAAATTGGCAGCTTTAAAAATAACTCCAAAAAACGCCCTGTGCGTCTTAAATGGCCCGCCCTGTATATATATATTTTTTTTGAAAAATCATTGTACACATATTTTATAAAATTAAACGGTAAACTCCCTACAGTAAAACCGTATGATTTATTTTTGATTTTAATCAAATCAAATGAGAATCATTAACAGGGTTTTTTAAAAGGTTGTGAGGCTTTTAATTCCAACACCCCTTGTGGTGAATTTTTTATGTAATAATCATATATTATACCATGTTAACATAAAAAATTATAATATCAAACAAATATTTTATCCTTTCAGTCAATAAACATCATTAAAAATATACCATTAATATTAAAATATTTATATTAGATAAATTATAATTTTTTTATTCATATGGAAATTCTGATACCTTAATAAACCACCCTTAACCCTCAAGTCTATAAAAAATCATATCTCTGACAAAAGGAGAAAAAAATTACATAACGTTATAACTTTACCCTTAATTAAAAATATTTGTATCGTTTTTATACCACCTACTGATTTTTTTTCATTATAGCCCACATTAAAATGTAAAATAATGCCCTTAATATTTTTGGGGTATACTTCACTTTTATCTACGCTTCATCGTTTATTTTTTTAGGATAGCTATTTGAACACGTGCAAAACTAAATCTATACTCTGTTCCTTTCAAGCAGCAACCTAGAATGGACAGCCGCCTATTTAGGTTAGATAAAGAGAGATGTTCTACAGAAAGAGATAAAAGTATAATTATTGTTGTTTTAAAATAAAATCAAGCATATTTTAGGTAAAAATAATATTTTAGATTATATTTTTAATTACATGAAGGTAAGATATTTGTTTTTTTTTAGTAAAAAACTATCTTTTTAAATTTTTATTACACAGATATGTGTACAGTAGGTCTAAAGTTTCCTAGGGAACTTATGACCTACTCCTTAATTTGACAGTCATTGATAATACCCCGTTCTGTGTGAAGATTTTGTATTTGTTTTTGTGTTTAATAAGCTGTTTTATCTATTCTTTAATAATTTTGCATATAATGCATATTTTTTGTTGCACTGTGATAAAATCCAAATATAATATTTTTAGGGAATTTTCTTTTTGGGTTGGTATTGAAGACCTAAATTTATGTTGCCTAACATATTGGACTGCTGTCTATTAAAATAATATTAAGTCAAAAAAGTTCAAAGTAATTTTTATTTGAGTTTTTTAAATAATAGAGTCCTTTTTTTACCTAGTAATAACTGTAGGGCACTGTACTAGACTAGTGTTTGGCAATGCTATAATTTTTTATAGATTTAAGAAACAAATCTGAAACTGGAACAGACTATAGATGAGATGACGCATATTGAGGGTGAAGTCAGGTAAAAGAAATTTAAAACCCTTATTTACTGACTAGTTTTTATGTACACGTATTCTTTACTTGACAGGTAGTTTTAAAAATCCTACGCTTTATGCATCACTTGTTCCACCGACTTATTATTAGATAATAGATATGAGATGAGGGGTGAATTTCAGGATTAGTTTACGGTTTTTGGGGTTAGGTTTTTTGGCATTTCGGTGGGCGTAACAAGGTGGGCGATTATTGTATTAATAGCAAAATTAAAATTTGAATCACACTAATCTTAAGGTAACAGGCTTTACCTATATATACCAAATGTTAAATTTAATTATTAATTTTAATTATTTTAGGTTAAGCTAATAAGATATTGCATTCTTTTCAAATTTTTTATAACTATGAGCTCCCACTATTTTCGGTTTGGATTTCCTAACAATAATTCTGTTTAACCAAAAAATATTTTTTATAAGCAGAGAAAAATACAATTAGTTCCAGAGAAAAACGAGCGTAATTTATAAATGGCCCCAATTTAGATTAATTATAATATGAATTAATTAATTAAATAATTGAAAAATTTGGTACATTTTTAAAAATGTAGAAAAACATATTTGTATTAATTTACTACTCCTTAAAACTACTATTGTTTTGGTTAACAGTCGTTCAAACCGAAGTGTTTTTACTATTCCTTACAATTATTTTTCTACTTCATATAGAATATGGAAAAGATTTGATTTTTACAGTTGGGCATACTGATATGTGACTCTAGAGTGCTAAAAAGCACGAAATCGATCAGTCACTTCAGTTTGGACGACTGTGTTAATGAAAACAAAAGTAGTCTTAATGAATAGTAAATTATTACAAATATAATAGGCCCATAAAAGTTAGGCGTTACTCCCCATCACTTATTTTAACTACTTATTATTAGATGATTGATATCAGATAATGAGTGAAGTTTTCTGATTAATTTGCAGTTTTTTGGGTTGGGTTTTTTTCGCATTCGGTGGGCGGTCAAAATTTTTAATCATATAGCGGACTTTGAGGAAATTGAAAAGTGGTGTGATAGTTGCTTTTAATGTTTTAAAAATAGTTTTAAAGATTAATTGGTGAAAATTAATTATATGTCTACTTAAATGAGGCTTAGGAATGTATATGATTCAGATTGATATGTTGTTCATTCTTTTCAAGTCTTAAGCAATATATACGCCAATTTCTAATGGTACAAAGTGTCATCTTAATATTTAATTTTTTACTTTTGGTTACTTTTCTTCCCTTAATTCTGAGCCTTAATCCTAGACCAATTTAAGTGAAAAACCTCACCAAGATTTCACACTGCTTAAAATATAATTACAGATGTTTCAGTTTTAAAATTTTGTATCTGTTTTAACTACGAATACCTCTTCTTAATATTGGGCCAAAATGAAAGAAAGACCTCTTAAAACTAGCCATTTATTTTTTTTCATAAACAGTATTAAATTTTAGGATGTCAACCTTTTTCTAAAATGTCCACACTTGTTTTTGTCGGCTTGACGGCAATAATTTATAAAAATAACTGTTTAATTTTTTTCCAAATTAAATTTTTACATATTTAAATAATAAAAAAGAAATGACAACAATAGCTTATAAATTTAAAATTTCTAATCTATGTTGACAAAATATTTAAATTTTTTAACGAGTTTCAGATTTCAACAATACTTATGTTAAAAGAATGATAATTTTGGTTGCTGTCATGAAAACTTAATTTTATGTTAATGGTTTGGTGTTAAAAAACATTGGGGGGTAAAATTTTGATTTATTTCAACCGTCATTTTTTGAAATATATCATTTTAATATAAATGGTTTTTATAAGTAGGATCAGACAGTTTTTATACAGTGCGGTCCAAAAGTCACCCCCCTTTTAATTTTTGAACGACTTGAGATATCGACTTCAAATTTAGAACTCTTAAATAAGAGAACTTAAACTATCTTTTAGCATATATTTGATATTTCCAGCTCTTAAAATGTGGGCATGGGGAGACATTTTTTTAAATGGAAAGGGGGGTCGTGTGATACATCATTTAAAGTTTATAAAATTCTCTATTTAAACTAACATTTTTAAATTTTTTAAAAATGTTTTTTTGATTTTTCAATTTTTTTGTGCTAAAACATTTGATTTTCTAAGTTTTTTTTTTATAAATTTTTATTTATGTCAACCTAAATTAGTTTAAAAGTATAATTAACATTTTTTATGATGAAATTAGGCATTTTTAAAAAATTATTTGTTTTTTTAGAGGAATTTTGACATTAATACCCATTTTCAACCCCATTTTAAACCCAATATTTTTTTTTAATTTAGAAATATGGAGTTAAATGGAGAGTTTTATAAGCTTTAAAATGATGTATTACACTACCCCCCTTTCTATTTAAAAAAATGTGCCCCCATGCCCCCCTGCCCACATTTTAAGAGCTGAAAGTATTAAATATAAACTAAAAGATAGTTTAAGTTGTCTTATTTAAAAGTTCCAAATTTGAAGTCGATATCTCTACTGGTTCAAAAGTTAAGAGGGGGGAGTGACTTTTGGACAGCTCTGTATATTGAATAAACTTTCTCAGCATCAAGAAGGTTTTAATATTTGAATCCATATAAAACCGTAAACTGTATTTCTTACGTTTCTAGGTCTTATACAGGGTGACCAATAATTGACATGCCAAAATTTAAGAGGTGATTTCACATACGAAAATTTGAAAAAAAGTTCCTATAAAGGTTGGTCCAGAAATGAGCCCTAAGGGAGATACAATGCCTTAAAATTATACTAACTAAAAATAAGGTTTTTAGTTAATAACTCTGGTACTCGTTAAGCTAGAGCGGCGAGGTTTTGCGAGTATACTAGTGTTAATAAGGGCAATTAGTCAGGGCCGTAGCGAAGGAGATTTTGTGGGGGGGAGGAGGTCAAAAATTGCAACTTTTTTAGCCTAAAAACACAACTTTTTCCCTCGTCAAAAAAAAGTTCATGACGACTAAAAAAAAAGAAAAGGTCCCACCCTTTCACAAAACTCAAAAAAGTTCATGACAAAAAAAAAGGTCCCACCCTAGAAAAAATATGCAATTTTTATATTTTTAATCCATGAAATATGCAACTTTATGTTTTTAATCATGAAATATGCAACTTTTTTTTTTTTTTGATTTCAAGATAAAAAGTCCCACCACCACCCATCAAAACTCAAAAAAAAATTCTTGACTAAAAAAAAAATGGTCACACCCTAGAAAAAATATGCAACTTTTATATTTTTAATCCATGAAATATGCAACTTTAATGTTTTTAATCCATGAAATATGCAACTTTTTTTGATTTCAAGATAGGTGGGGGGGAGGATCCCCCCCATAGCTAAGGCCCTGCAATTAGTTTATGTTAATTCACTTGTTTGAATCTATTCAGAGGCGTGCCTAGACGGACAGAATATGTGAGGTTGACACATTTTTGCCCCAAAACATGTATGTGTATTTTTTTTAATTAAAAAAAAATTGATTCCTTGAGTAAAATATCAGCAACCGTTTTCAAAAAAATGCAATTAAAAGGAAGTAACGTTTTTTTCCACCAAAAATATCATTTTTTTGTTGGCTATTACTCCTTTAATATTAAATTTAGGTGTTTCGTTGAAGAATTTTTTTTTAGCTTACTTCGAAGGGCAGCAGTTCCCTTAGGGCTCATTTCCAGACCTACCTTTATGAAAACTTTTTTTCATATTTTTGGATGTAAAATCAGCTCCATTCCATTTAGTGATCACTATTTAAAAAGCTGTGCTTTTTTAAAACAGAAGTAAAAATGAATGTTTATTTACAAAATACCTACATAATTAAATATTGTAGGTATTTGTATATTTTACCTTCCCAAAAACAATTATAACACAGCATGCTTAAAATACACATCTAAACATATTTTTTGTTTGTTAATTTCATCAGCGATTATTTGCCCAGTTGCTTTAAAGCTTAAAAATGGGTAAAATAGTTAAACAATGGAAAAATCGAATAGAGCATACCGTAAAATGGGGTGTCTTGAAATAGTTGGGTGACTTGAAATTTTCAGCAATGAAAATTTTAGCACACTATTAACATCTCGTTATTATATTATTTACAGCGCCTAGGCTCAGGCGCGCCTGCGCTAGAATAATATTATAGGGTAGTTTCGAATTTCCCAAAAACGTCAAAAAACGTCATAGACAAAAAATTCTTGGATACAAATGTGTTTGGACTTTTTATGAATCTGATCGTAATTTTTTTACATGGAATATAGGATTTAAAAATTAATTTTTAATCTTAATCTATAAAAACACACTTTTTCTAAATAAAGCATCATTTTGGAGCAAGATATTTTGAAACTAAACTTAATGAATTAAAATATCTTGAAACTGTTCACTAATTCTTGCCCCCTTGATACTTAATATAAAAATATTTTTCAGGATGACGATAAAATTCAAGGTATTTTTATGAGAATACAATTTATATACAGTGCGGTCCAAAAGTCACCCACCCCCCTTTTAACTTTTGAACGAGTTGAGATATCGACTTTTTTTTAGAACTCTTAAATAAGACAACTTAATCTATCTTTTAGCATATATTTGATATTTTCAGCTCTTAAAATGTGGGCAGGGGGCATGGGGGGACATTTTTTTAAATGGAAAGGGGGGTCGTGTGATACATCATTTTAAAGCTTATAAAATTCTTTATTTGAACTAAAATTTTTAAATTTTTTAAAAATGTTTTTTAAGGTTTTGATTTTTCAATTTTTTGTGCTAAAACATTCGATTTTTTAAGTTTTTTTTTATAAATTTTTATTTATGTCTACTAAAATTAGTTTAAAAGTAACATTTTTTATGATGAAATTAGTCATTTTTAAAAAATTATTTGTTTTTTTAGAGGAATTTTGACATTAATACCCATTTTCAATTTCAACCCCATTTTAAACCCATTTTTTTTTTATTTAAAAATATGAAGTTAAATGGAGAATTTTATAAGCTTTAAAATGATGTATTACACGACCCCCCTATCCATTTAAAAAAATGTGCCCCCATGGCCCCCTGCCCACATTTTAAGAGCTAAAAGTATTAAATATATGCTAAAAAATAGTTTAAGTTGTCTTATTTAAAAGTTCCAAATTTGAAGTCGATATCTCAACTGGTTCAAAAGTTAAGAGGGGGGGGGGTGACTTTTGGACCGCTCTGTATATATGTAGTATGCTGTACTGATAAGTGAAAATACCTTACCCCTACGATGGTTTTTTACCCCTCTTTTCTCTAATCTAAAATCGTGCTTATTGTTTGCTTTTTAATTTATAAAATATAATTTATTTGTTGATTAATACGTTATATTTAAAAGGTATGTGTATTAAATATAAATTATATTCTCTCCCTAAATATCAATTCGTAATACTAGGTTACGTACCGGTGCTTTTTTTTCAAATTTTACTCATATTAATCCCAATTTTTGGAAAATGCAACTCCTGCTAAAGCAGTCGTTGCAGTTTAGTCATTGGGAATTATATTCGTAAAATTTATGTAAAAAACCACCGATACCTAACCTAGTATCACTTATAATATTACCCCGGAATATTTTCAGAGGATATATCTAAAAATTACGGTTTAAAATATGAAAATTATGTATCAGTTTTATTATATCAAATATGAACGATTTAATGGTATGTAGCACGTCTGCTACAATATGCATTGTAGGGTTAAAGTTTACATATTAAGTCACTTAACATGTGTTGCTATAGAAGAAAGCTTAAAATAAAATTAAAAAAATAACAAATTAATCACTTGCAATATATTTATAAATAATAAAATAAAAATGTCGACATTAACATATTTTCATGTAAAACTATCCTACGGAATGTGTACGTATTAAATAACACTAAAAAACTACTAAAAAACAGATTTGGGCATCCTATTTCGGTAGTTTACGGTGGATATCCTCAAACCCAAAAAGGATTAGTAACTTTATCCCATCGTTCCGCAAAAAAATACCTTATTGGCAAAACTAATCCACCAACCGTATAAAAAAGCCATAAAAACCCTATGAGCCTTTAAAAAAATATCATATTTAAGCACGCTTTTATTATTATTGTGCGTCGAGAACGGTAGAGTGGTTTTTCTCAAATAAAAATGACATATTTTTTAAAAAATATGCCATAAAGCAGATGACACATGTTTACCCTTACAAAGATTAGTCTATATTTGTGTAAGACGAGAAATATAATATTTTTATATTATGTTTCTGGTACACTGGACTTAGCTCATCTGTAAGCAAAAGATTATAATTTTTATATTTGTTATTTTTTACTTAAAAATGATCGTTTAAGCGGAAGATACGTTTTGAAAAGTTATAGTTTGTAGGTACATATTTGTTATTTTTCAACGCAAAAATTTCAATTGCTTTTATTTATATTTTTATGGTTCCCTACAGTACGGAACCTTTTTACCCGTTCACCTCAGAAGTTAAATAACCTGGAATTTTGTAAATCGGCATAAGCGCAAATTACCTTAGCCTAAATCTAAACCCTATCGAACTGGGTATCATATAAAAAGTATTTTTTCTTCAAGAGTTCTAAAATGTTCACATTTTTTAACTGAACACACTAGTTAGAAGTGATCTATTTTTTTACGGTAAAAAAATGAGTTCATTGTTGTACGCCGTAAAAAAAGTTAGTTAGCAAAATCACCACTGGCGGCAGCACTCTTTGACTTTGAGGACAGCCATACTTCAAACTTGTTTGTTTATTATGTAAACAGGTGGTTGACTCGAGATTCTGTGCAAAAACCTTGTGTGAAATTGAAAAATATATGGTTTACACACCTACAAATCTCTCCGAAATTGCAAATGCTACATTAGACAAGTTACCATAGAAATCGCGAAAAGTGTAGGATTTATCATACAAAAAAAAATTAAAATGAGCTCAGGAAGGTCTAAGTTTATTTCGAAAGGGTTTTATTGGCCTATTTTAATAAAAAAACATACTTTATTACTGAATAAATTAAATTCAAAAATTATAATTAAAAAAAAAACTATAGAATGCTTGAAGAAAAAATAGTATGTTTTACTCAGAGAAAAAGTGCTTTTTTCCTTGTCTGTAGTTTCCGGACTCCGCTTCGCGTCGTTCGTAAATTCTACAGACTAGTAAAAAAAAATCTTCACTTTCCTCTTAGTAGAACAATATAAAACTCTTTATTAGCTAAAAATGCTCATACCAAACTTGGCGCCCCTTCAAAAAAGTTGTCGCCGCAAAAATTACCTTTAAGAAAAAAAGCTTTGTTCCTGACGTCCTAAAGTCCAAAACACATGGCACCCTACAAAAAAAAGCTTTGTACCGTTAGGGTTTCTACCAAACTTGGGGCCCCTGCTAAACAAAATTGGCACCCAAAGGTAGGTGACTTAAAAAATCCCAGGGGGGGCTCAGGGAAAACGCGAGGGGGCTCAAACCAAGTCCAGGAGGGGACTTAGCCCCCCTGCCCCTCCCCCTAGTTACGGCCCTGCCTAGGTAAGTGGCCGAAAACTTACTAATTTCGCAAAAATATATCTCCAAAAGTAGCTAGCTTAATTCTAAGCCAAATCTGAAAAGAAAAAACTGCTAGAATACTAAACTATAATTTTTTTAGAAATAGTACCATTATAATTTTAAGGAAAATATTTTTTGTCTGCTATTTAGGATTATGGCAACTGAACAAATATACATTTTACATACTTACAAGGATGGTTAAATGTATATTTTCTGCATTCTGAATTTGTATTGTTTTTAAGTAAATAATGTACACATTTTGTAAGTAAATATGTACTTACATATTTCACTGAAACCGAAAAAGCTTTTAAAAGCTTCCGAAATTCGGCGCTGTATATCGGAAGATTTCAAAGGTTTTTTGGTTAAATAATGCTTAAAGGTGTATTTTCTGCAACTGCCACATCTTTTTCACCAAAATAATATATTCTATAACTAGTATGGAATAGACAATATTCCGAGCGGAAAGTTTGTCATACGAGCCGGCAGGCGAGTATAACGGTCCCACGAGCGCGGAATGACTATTCCATACGTGTTGTAGACTATACTTTTTTTTCGACTGCACATATGAAACACTGTATGGCTTTAAACTGCGGACAATGTTAAACACAATGTTTTTTGTGACTCGACATTGTAAATGCAACAAAACACATATTTTTAAATAAAGCAATTAATATTATTTGATAATTTTATCAAATCAGTACTTAAAAAAGATTTTTATTTAATTTTAGCACATATTTATAAATTATAATGCAAAAATTGAAGGTTATGTCAGATTGTTGTGACATATATCAGGTTTAAATATTTAACAATAGATGGAGCAGTTTTAATTTTTTGAACTAAATTGATAAAACTGGTCAAATATTAAGAAAAGCTAATAAACTTTATGTAATTTTAACTCAAAACTTTAAATTGCATTAAATTATTCAATATTTCATGGTAAAATATATAAATTTTTGCTAATTTTGCTACAGTTTTCTTTACTTTTATAAACAAGAGATGGCACTACATGTGGTCATTCTAACACTTGATACGGAATATTCCTACCGTATATAGAGCTAGAATGGATTCATTCTCTGTTTGAAAAGTGTGTGTATTTGCTTATATTCTAAAGCATTCGTAGAAAAGTATATATCTTTTGGTTTATTTGTGTATCACTACACAAATTTAATAATTTTTTAGCAACTTAAAATTTGAAATTTGGCGACGGCGACAAGTAAAACAGGGACGCCTCCCTAAAAACTGGTTCGAAAGTCAGTTAAAGCCGGTGGTTCCCTCCACTACCCACTAGCCCATACAAGTTCTGGACTTAGGGGATTAAGTAGAATAGTATTAGGTTAAACAAACATGTACTCACAAAATTTCGTTTTATTTTTAATACTGAATGTTAGTTGTTAATATATATTTTTTATTTATATCGCCACCATTGGTATTTAATACTTTACTTGTGATATTAAATACTGTAATGTGTGTATTGTATACAAAATGTTGTCATACTAACATAGAGACCGTGCTGGTACATTTGGATCCCCACGCAAAATGTGTTTATTAATATTGTAACATTTGGTAAATTATAGCACAGTTATAGTTTGGTATACTTTAAGTTGTAGTTGTTGTGTTATTGATCTAGTTTAAAGTATGTTACAGTATTTAGTAAAATAACAATCGGTAAATAATACCAAAATTTTGATTAGTAATAATAGAGAGAAAAGTAAAAAAAGGATCGATTATTTTATCAGTGTGTAGTTGTGTGTGGTTGCAATCTTTATATTGCAAAAGCAAAAGGTCGTCGCTCTAGCTAAAAGGGTACCAGAGTTATTAATTAAAAACCTTATTTTTATTACAATTTTAAAGGGCCGTAGCTCCTTTAGAGCTCAATTCCGGACCAACCTTTATAGGAACTTTTTTGATATTTTTGGATTTAGAACCAGATGGAGCAAATTGATAAAAAACTGGGCAAATATTAAGAAAAACTAATAAACTTTATGTAGTTTTAACGCAAAACTTTAAATTTCATTAAATTATTCAATATTTCATGGTAAAATATATATAATTTTGCTAATTTTGCTACAGTTTTCTTTACTTTTATAAACAAGAGATGGCACTACATGTGCTCATTCTAACACTTGATACGGAATATTCATGCCGTATCTAGAGCTAGAATGGATTAATTCTGTGTTTGAAAAGTGTGTGTATTTGCTTACTTTCTAAAGCAGTCGTAGAAAAGTATGTACTATTAATGTATGTACCTACTATATTAAATTTGGTTAATCTCATAAGAAGCAAAAGGACAGATGTCCTTTTCTTAAATTTTGACTAGTACTAGGACAAAACAAATTCAATTACTCTGTGTGCGACAAACTTTTTGCTAAACAAATATTCTTTCCGACTGGACCAAATTAAAAAGATCAACTTGAACAAAACATTTTACTACATTTCACGCTTTTAAATAGTAAATTCGTTTTAAGATACTTAAAGATTTGTAAAAAAATAAGAAACCGACCAAAACTTGAATGAAACTTAACAATAACTCTGTATGCCAATCCTTTAGACTGGTTTCTGTTAAATTTCTTAGCAGTTATTGTAGTATTTAGCTTGAAGTACAAGGTGGGTCTTGAATGGAACGAAAAATCAATTTCTTGGTATAAGAAACGTACTTGTGAGACATTTTATGACACTTTTTTGTCTCCATTGAATAACATAAAGCTTTTATTAACATAAATGTATATTTGTTAAAGGTTTTAAAGTGATTTTCGCTCCTAAAGTCATTCAATAAATATCTTTGGCCAACGCACACGTGTTGACAAAACCTTGTATACCTAAAAGGTATAATTTATAACTATTATAAGTCAAAAATTTCAATAGAATTTCCATTTAATTTTCGATCCATTGATTTCGGGAACGGTCTTGAATAAAAAACTTTCAGAAACCACACCAACCAAATCGATTGTATTTGTTGGTATTTCTTTAATGGGGCTGCCCAGTTTTGCCCAGTACTACCCCTGTCAAACCTTTTTACTACCCCCGAAGAAATGTTCTTTATATCGTTTAACGTTTTGATAAATATATACAAGGTTTTGTATCAAAGACAGCTTTTAATCGAGTTCCTTCATTTCTTTCACAGTTAGTGACAATTAGAGTCCGTTTTATAATAAAAGATCTACCAGGGGATGCTTAAAATATTATTCTTTGAAATAAAGTAATAGTAATTATATCACGAGATGCGTTGCATCGAGGGATATAATATTGCGAGGCTATAATAGTCTTTTCTACCGTGGTTAATATTTTTTTTTTCACTACTAACACATTTATTCTTATTATTTTATCATTTTTATGTCAATAATAAAGTAAAATGTTTTTTTTTAAACAAATGAATAAAATTTATTTATTAATTTAATTAATTTATTTACTAAAAGTTGACAGTTTTAGCAGGTAGTGTTTTTATGTTTTTAAAATGAGGGTAAGCATGCCATAAGGGAAAGTTTAGTGACAGATATCAATTGTTTATAAAATTAACTCCTACTAGGAGAGAAAAAATAATTATAGGTGAAGAAAATTGATTTTTTGAAATGAAAACATGATAAATAATGGTACGTTCTGAATCGAGTAGTGACAAAAATAATTTAAGGCTGATTTGTCCAAAAATAAACACCAAATTAACTAAAAACTTAATCAATGAAATAAAATGTGTCAAGTAATTCTGATATTTCATTGGTTAGACTCTTAATTTAGTGTTAATTATTGGGTAAACCTACCATTAATAAAATAACTAATATAAAAATATATTTCATTTAAGTTTCTTCAAAACTTAGTATCACATTGTTTTTTCCAAAATTTCTCATTAATAGAAACGTTAAGTTAATATAAAATGGTTGTTTTTCTATTTTGCGACTCTTATTAGCTCATAATCACACTCATTTTGCTTGTTCTTATAGGCCCATGTACTTTTTGTTCTTTTGGGTTGGCAACAGACCTGGCCTATGGCTTGACGTTTTCCGTGCAAATGTCAATGTCGCTTTAAAGTTGAATTTTCTACAGAATTTTTTGTTTAAGTTATTTTTACCATGTTAAAATTGTGGTTTGGTTAATTGCAGTAAAAAAGAAAAGATATGACTATAAAATATATCAAAATATAATTTGTTCTTAGAATTTTAAACTTGGTGTAAACTGTAATGCCAATCCAAAACAAAAATCCCTAAATCAGTCATCAATTTAAATGTAAGTTTCTTTAAATTTTAGAGCAAAATAGAAAAAATTTTATAAAGCACTCGTTTCATAACACGTTTTTGGCTCACCAGTACTTTAGAAAACTCGCCGCAAACGGCTCTTTTTCTAAACTTGTACTCGTGCGCTAAAAACGTATGTTATGAAACTAGTACTTTAATACACTATTATGCCCTTCATAAACGGTCATCTTTGGACTGGTATTTGATCAACTTATTATTTTTATAGGGAATATTCGACGCATATTATGCGTGTTATGTAGAAGAGTAAAAATCCGTAAAAGGTGCATTTTGAAAAGATGGTCGTAAGCGCCCTTTTCGGAATGCCGAGTTAATTTATAGTTTGATACAATTTTTTTGTAATAGTGCAAAACATTTATACCTTCCCTCGTAGCTACTATTTTTAGACCCTTCAGATTCACAACAAGGGCGAGATCAATTTTCAAAGTTGTTAAAAATTTGGTGGCAATATTTTCAAAACGAAATCGTTTTAACATCTGATTTTGATTTTTTCGCTCCATTTTTGGCAATAACTTTAATTTATAATTATAATTGACGTTTTTATGAAAAGCAGATGATTTTTAGTTTTAATTGAATTACCTAATCTAATTAACGCTAACATTTGAAAGTTGTAAAAGAAGCAGGAGTCAAATTAACAGTTTTGTTTAATGGGAACAATATGGAGATTTACTTTTTTCTTTTACTTTCCCCAAGGAAAGTCTTGCGTTACCAAAAAAATAAAAAAATACACTGCCCAGTAAAAGAGCTTTCCCATTTTTTACCTTCGCCCGTAAAATGGATTTTTTATTATCATATTCACTTTCAGCAACCATAAAAACCTTAATATACCAATTTTCACGAAAACTACCCTCTGCCCCTTTAGGGTTAAAAAAAGTTAGAATTTTTTTATAATCAGATTCACTTTCAACAACCTCAAAAACCCCAATATAACAATTTTCACGAAAACTACCCCCCACTCCTCAGGGGGTGGATTTATAAAAATTCAGATTCACTTTCAGCAACCTCAAAAAGCCCAATACACCAGTTTTCACGAAAACTACCCCCACCTCTCAGGGGGTGAAATTAGAAAAAAAGTATTATCAGATTCATTCGTCGATCCCAAAAACCCCTATATACCAATTTTGAAGGAAATATTAATAATATTGAAAAATATTTACCCCCTCACCCCCTCAGGGGTGGATTTAGAAAAGTTTCTTTATCAGATTCAATTTCAGCAACCTCAAAAACCCATGTATAGCAATTTTCAAATTTTGCTAAAAAAATGTAGTTTTCCCCATTTGCCCCCAATGTTTACCAAAAACAATCCCGAGCGAGAACTTTTGGTAACATACCTGTATGCCAAATTTTAAGTCTCTAGCTTAAAGCGTTCTTAAGTTATCGTGCCCACAAGATTTCCCGGACAGACCGATCGACCGACCGACCGATCGACCGACCGAGTGACAATTTTTTTTTTGCTCCAAATTGATTTATATCGACATAAAACGTCATAAAAAGCAAAAATACACAAAAAAAAAATTTTGAAATTTTTGCACGAATACAAGGCTTTCAGGAATTTTAAAAATTTTCAAAATGGGAAAGCAATATTGTTTTTTATACGTTTCTGGACGTTTTATATCTAAAAATATGATTTCCATAAAAAAAAAATATGTCTGTCGGTCGGTCTGTTGGTGTCTGTCGGTAAATTTGTGACCACTATAACTCAAGACGCTTAAGCCTAAAGACTTCAAATTTGGACAAAAGGTTGATTATCCAAAGTTCTAGGCTTGGATTCTTTTTGGTAAACATCGGATTGGGGTAAGAGGGTAAAATGGGGTAAAAACATTTATTTTTAATTTTTTTTTTAATTTTTTTTTTACAAAAATTTTTTGAAAAAAAAATTGTTTGGAAAAAAATTTATTGTTAAAATTGATTTTTATTGCTGGCTTAAGTGAAGCACACATTTGACACTTTGAAAAAATTATGTTTCAAACAAGATGACTATTATAATTAGTTTTATCCAATACATACAGATCATGAGACAATTACCAGCTTTATTTTAAATAGATAAACTCAATAATAACCCCCGCGTGGCTTTTACTTTATTGAGTGGATAATTATTTATTTTACCCACTCAACTGGGGCTCTCCATGCTTATGTAATAATGCAGAAATAAACTATACTAAACTATAAAAAAAAACCGTCACTTGTCAAATTATTTTCTTGTAAATGTCATTAAAATTTTTAATAAAAATATGAATTTCTAAGCTATTTATTGGATAAAACCTTGTATGGCACTCATGGGTAAACCGATATTGCCCTCTCAAAAATTAACCTGCTTGGCTGACGCCTCGCAGATTAATTTTCTCATGGGCAATATCTTACTTTACCCACTAGTATCATAAAAAACTATTATTTATCTGTGACTCTAATGACAAGTTGGATTTAAATGGTACAATTTTTGGATGTAGTACTTTTTTAAGATTGCAACTGTATAGCATATATGTATAAATTAAATTTTCCTCTATAATAGATAAAAAGTACGTTAATCATTAATGTTTACTTATTATCCCAGGAGATCTTATTTGACAATCTAGTATTTCTGGTTTGCTATTCATTTAGTATTAACTAGGGCCCCTGGTCCAGGGGGCAGAATTCTGCTACGGATGCAAATATTTTACCCCCAAGGAAGTAGGTGAGTTTTTATCAAAAAAGTTTACTTTCTAAAAAAAATGAGGCCGTGATAACTCGATGAGATCAAGACTAATTCGAGAGATAAGTGTTCTTGGATGGCATTATTTTTGGTAAAAATCTTTATTATACAGGGTGTTCAGTAACTGGCATGCCAAAATTTACATTAAAAATATGAAAAAAAGTTTCTATAAAGGTTGGTCAGGCAATGAGCCATGAGGGAGGTACGTCCCTTCGAAGATGACATATTGAATGGGGAACAAAAAAAAGCATCAATAAAATTTTAATGCTGCAGGGTGATTCTTCATTTAAAACTGAGCAAAAAAGTATGCTTCACCAAAACACCTAAATTTAATATTAAAGGAGCCTTAAAAAGTAACGTTTTTGGTGGCACAAAATGTTACTTCCTCTTAATCGCATTTTTTTTTTTGAAAACGGTTGCTCTTGCATTATTACACTATACAACATTTTTATGTATTTTTACTCAAGGAATCTATATTTTTTAGAAAAAATCCCAAAAAATTACACATAAAAAAGTTTGGAGCAAAAATGTGTTAAGCCTAATACATTTTTCCGTCTATGGACGTCTCTGCATAAATTCAAAAAAATAAATTAACATAAAGTTATTGCCCTTATTAATACTAGTATACATGCAAAAGCTCGTCACTCTAGCTTAAAGGGTACCAGAGTTATTAATTAAAAACCTTGTTTTTATTACAATTTTAAAGGGCCTTAGCTCCCTTAGGGCTCATTTCCGGACCACCCTTTATAGCACCTTTTTTTGATATTTTTGGGTGTAGAATCACCTCTTAAATTTTGGCATGCCAGTTATTGATCACCCTGTATAAAAGTTAAAATTAAAAAAAAAAAGTGGCGCCAAACTAGAACCATTTTTCTGAAAATTATATGGTTTAATTTGAATAAGCTTATTCCTTTTAGGCGCAAGGTGTGACAATAAAACCAATTCTCTGACTGAAAAACTAAAAATATATTGCACTTGAACTAAAGTACTACTATATAACCCATTTCTAAGAAGTTTACTTGCAGAGTTATTGTTTCTTTTTGCATCAAAATTTCAAGTCAGTATGAACTTTTTTACAAATCTTTAAGTGTCTAAAAACGAATTTACTATTTAAAAGCGTAAAATGTAGTACAATGTTTTTGTTCAAGTTGATCTTTTTGATTTTTTCAAGTCGGAAATAATTTTTTGTTTAAAGAACAGTTAGCCGCACACAGAGTAATTCATTTTTATTCTTGTAATTATATCCTTTAAGTAAAGTACCATCTGTCCCTGCGCTTCTTATAAGATTAACTAAACAGTCACTGTTCATTTACCATACCTAGGTGGCATTTACTTCGTACAAAATTGTTAGTGAATAATTTTTTTATAGAAAAAAAAATTTTAGCTGAAATTTGCACAAAACTTTGCTACGGTACTTTTCATGGCTTAACTAAACAACTTAAAAAAAAACGTGTTTTTTGAAATGCCTTATTATTAATAAGTTATTATTTATGTTTATGTGTTCATTTTCAAAGAAATATATTGGTGCTGTACTACTAGAGACATCTATACGATCCAAACCCGAAACCTTTTTTAAAATATCATGCCTGAAAGCCTTAGGCAATAAAATCATAAGTTTAAGGATTAGCATCCTATTTCTAAAAATATATTTGTCAAAATACTTATCAATAATCATACACAGGACACCGAAAAATAAATATCTCATATTTATTTATCATTTAAAATTTTCTATTGTTGAATATAATATGGAACATACCTAAAGGTATACCTTGCAGTATTTTTTTCAAAGATAAAATATATCATCTTCATATTGTATGTCATAGGAATTATTTTTGCCTAAATAAACTTTTGAACAAAAATATAATCCACAAACAAACGAAAACTAAAATATCAGATAATTTTTTTGAAGAGGATTTTCTTAATCTACCAGAAAATGACAAAATTTCAATAGAGATATTAAATTACCGCTAATATTCTTATTATTTTCATTTCTTTGTAGGTTTTATTAAAATATAAGCTTAAGAAGGACATCTGCCGAAATTTAAGGCAAAAAGATAAGGCCTGAGGTTCTTAAGAGATCATTCTGGTTTAGATGCTCCAAAAAAGGGCTATTTTTGTTAATTTTTTAAGAATATGTTATTACATTGTAAAATTTTGCTTAATTTCACACCGTAATTTTAAAGTAATTAAAATTATTTGAAAATTACAATGTAATTTAAAATTCTGGTACCGATGTACAATATTGTAATTTTAAAATTTATTTTAGGATATTACGTCCTCACCGTAAATTTAAAGAGTAAATTTAAAGATTCAGATAAAACAGTAAAAACTCTCTAAGAACCTGGCACACATATAGGGGGGTTCCTGGGCCTCAGTCAAACTGCCTCAAATTTTGATATTTTGTAATTTCGGGGGTAAACATTGAATTAGGAAAATTGCAGCTAAATTAAATTTTCTGTTAGATTTTTGCTTGATTATGTTGAAACATGGTTTGGTACATCGACAAATATTTTATAATTATATATTTTAGATTTTCTTGATATATTTTTCCAAAAATACGTCTTGACAAATCTGTCATCATATTTTCATAGGTAAAATATATTACTGAGATTGCTTAGCAACAACTTTTAATAAATATTACTATAAAGGGTTCACTAATGACTTAAGTTGTTGCTAGGCAATCTCAATAATATGTTTTGCATATGAAAATAACATGAGAGATTTGTCAACCATCAGATATTGTTTTGAAAATATATATCAAGAAAATCTAAAATATATAATTATAAAATATTTGTCGATGTATCAAACCATGTTTCAACATAATCAAGCAAAAATCTAACAGAAAATATGCAGATAATTAGCAAACACGTGGAAAATGCCAGCATGTGGAAGTTTCACAAAGTTTTAAAATTTTTATAGAAGCACATGTAAGTAAATGATAATAAAGCCTTTTATGTAATATTTATCTTGCCTGTTCTTTAATTAATAGAGTATAATAAACTTAAAACTGCTAATTAAGTTAATATTTAAGTAAGTAAAAAATAACCTTAATATACGTCAAAAAATCTGTCATAAAATTAGATTTTTAAAAGCGGTTTTCTCCGAAACTGGTCATTTAATTTGGCTGCAATTTTCTTAATTTAATGTTTACCCCCGAAATTACAAAATATCAAAATGAGGCAGTTTGACTGAGGCCCAGGAACCCCCCTATATATGTGCCAGGTTCTTTTACTCCTATTTTTTACAGTGTAGTGTACCTATACATTTTTTTAAGGATCACTCTGGTATATCTATATGCATTTTCTCCTCTAAACCTCATTTTTATGAGTACCTACTTTGTCCTTTTTATTAACAAAATTTTCTTATTTATCTTCTATCTGTTTATTTTATTAAATTGTCAATAGGAAGGTACTTTAATATAATTTCTGAATAGATTTTTGATTATATTTCATACAAAACCTCTATTGTCAATTTAACCATAGCTCACTATCTTCATATTATATGTCATACAAATACTTTCTGCTTAAATGGACTGAAGGACCAAAATAATCTGCAAACAAATAAATCAGATAACTTCTAGCATAAACACACAAAAAATATTAAATTTCCAAAATATTGGATTTTTCTTTTATGTTTGTTTTATAAAATAAACATATGTCATCTGCATTTTTAAGGAGGTCTTTTTTATTAGATAAGGGCCCTTCTTTTGACAGATCTATTCAAAATTGATAATAAAATTTTGGTTCATAAAAGGATAATATACCGGGTGATCTTATTTTGAAATTTCTACATAGTTCTTAAAATAATCAAAAAATATTAAAAGAAGGAGAAATTAACAAATTAGCAATAAAAAAAAATAGAAAATTATAAACTAATGAAACTGAACTAATTAGAAAGTTAAATAAATTTAGAATCACGTATGTTTGAACCAACGACACTGTTTTTTATATGGTAAATTTATAGTGGTTTATGATACAAGGACGAAAAATACTGTTTTCAGGGTGATTACGGAAATTATCATCTGAGCTCGGAGAGCGAGGTTGGCAATCGTAATTGCCCTAAAACAGTTTCATTCGTGTATTATTCATTATTTTTTATACGATTGTAATATATTAATAAATACATTTGTATTTTTGACAAAAAAAAATGTGGGTAGAATTCAAATGTCAACAGTTTTAAAATCGATCAACCAATTAATGTCGACAATTTTACTTTTACTACGATCCTCTATGAAAATGACATTTAGCACACTCCTTTGTTCTTTAGAAAACGCCTCATATCGCACTAGTTTGATATTTTTATATCACACTCGTGTGATATTTATGTATAGAGGTTTGCCTAATTTTATTTAGATATTTACCTTGTACGAATTTGATTCACCTTGTTTTATAAACCATTTTCCACCTTTCACCACAGCCTTTATATCTTTTAAGTGTTTTAATCCAAATATTTCTGTTTTTCATTTCAAAAATAGAAACTATATGTATAACATTACCATTTTGACCATTACTGTCTTATCTAGAGAGTCTAGATCTTAAAAAAAATACTTAATTTTTTATTTAGTTACCTTAAATTACATAAAAAACATCAAAATACACAGTATTTTTCTTATGAAATGTAAAACAGTACAATTCTACTGTCTTATATGGCAGCATAACCACAGAAATCTAATTTAATAAACAAACTCAAGTTTGCATTTATTTAGGAATAGGCAACCCATTAAACAGCTATGTATTGTATTAAATATAAAACCAAAAAAACTAAAGCTAAATAAAAATCATATTTCCTGTTTGATATACCTACATATATAAGTTTGTATGCTATTTATAATTATTTTGTGCTTTGCTTTTCTTAAAAATTAATAAAAATTAGAAAATTTTAAAATAAGAAACTTCATATTTTTTTGGGATCGTAGGAAAAATAGTGTACATAACTCGTTGGAAAGTGTATTTAATACACTCGTGGGGTTTCCTCACTCGCCTGGCGTAAACCTTCCCACTCGCGTGAAATATGTCACTTTCCACACTAGAAATGTTATATACTATTTTGGCCTAGGCCAAAAAATTAAACATTTCGTACAAGTTTATTACATAAAAAGTGGCGCTTTTAAATGTTTTTATTCGGTTCAAATTATAATAAACACTAAAACTAATAAATTGATCAATGAAAGGTTTAATTTATTTTATTTTGTTGGTTAAATTCTTAGTTAGTTTATTGTTTAATATTGGGTAAACCAACCTTATGCTAATAAAGAATAAAAGTAACGCACCCTGTATACATGTATGGTTTTAAAATTCTATTTTTAAATCAGTTAGAATATAAATATTTTTTAAGGACATATAAATATTGTATACTGGTGAACGCTTTCCAAATATTTGAATAGGTCCATTTTGAGCTTTTAAGATAGAATATTCTGAACAGACCTACACGATGGATTTAAAAGATAAGTTTATATTGTTGTGCAAATATTTGCAAATGCACCGATGCAAACTGTTGATAAAATAACACTTAAGAGATTTGTAAGGATTTTTGTTCAAGATTCTTCTTCTCAACTGCCAAAATCAAACAACTTTAATTAATACCTATATTCATGTTTAAATATTTCTTGACATTTGCAACATTAGTTTGGTAGAGTAGGTAGTCAAAGACCAATTAAATACAATGCTCTATAAAAGAAGATTTTTTTTTAATTTTCTGGGGACCTTTTAGTTGAGTCTGGCTATATTTGATGCGCTGATTTCGGAACCTTTTCCGATTTTCTTGATCAGCTTTTATTTTTAGGATGTAGCTCATATTATTTTTTTGCCTATAGTTGTAGAAAAAAATAAGGTCTAATTATTTTTTTAACTTGGATTCATTCTGTATTAATGCGGCTCTAAGCTAAAATAACTGGATTTAAAATATCTTTATCCAATACATACAGATAATGAGACAATTACCAGCTTTATTTTAAGCTTTTACTTTATTGAGTGGATAATTATTTATTTTACCCACTCAACTGTCACTTGTCAAATTATTTTCTTGTAAATGTCATTTACGAAAATTAACCTGCTTGGATGACGCCTCGCAGGTTAATTTTCTCATGGGCAATATCTTACTTTACCCACTAGTACCATAAATAACTATTAATTAATACCTTTATTCATGTTTAAATATTTCTTGACATTTGTAGCATTAGTTTGGTAGAGTAGGTAGTCAAAGACCAATTAAATACACTGCTCTATAAAAGAAGATTTTTTTTTTACGACTGCTTTAGAATGTAAGCAAATACACACACTTTTCAAACACAGAATGAATCCATTCTAGCTCTAGATACGGTATGAATATTCCGTATCAAGTGTTAGAATGAGCACATGTAGTGCCATCTCTTGTTTATAAAAGTAAAGAAAACTGTAGCAAAATTAGCAAAAATATATATATTTTACCATGAAATATTGAATAATTTAATGCAATTTAAAGTTTTGCGTTAAAATTACATAAAGTTTATTAGTTTTTCTTAATATTTGACCAGTTTTTTGTAAATTTAGTTCAAAAAATTAAAACTGCTCCATCTATTGTTAAATATTTAAACCTGATATCTGTCACAACAATCTGACATAAACTTCAATTTTTGCATTATAATTTTTAAATATGTGCTAAAATTAAATAAAAACCTTTTTTAAGTACTAATTTGATAAAATTATTAAATAACATTGCTTTATTTAAAATATGTGTTTTGTTGCATTTGCAATGTCGAGCCACAAAAAACATTGTTTTTAACCTTGTCCGCAGTTTAAAGCCAAACAGTGTTTCATATTTGCAGTCGAAGAAAAAGTATAGTCTACAACACGTATGGAATAGTAATTCCGCGCTCGCGGGACCGTTATACTCGCCTACCGGCTCGTATGAAAAACTTTCCGCTCACGCGGAATATTGTCTATTCCATACTAGTTATAGAATATAATATTTTTAATTTGCTGGGGACCTATTAGTTGAGTCTAGGTTGAGATGCGCTGATTTCTTGATCAGCTCTTATTTTTGGGATCTAGTGCACAGTGTTTTTTTGCCTATAGTTGTAGAAAAAAAGAAGGTCTAATTAATTTTTTACCGTGGATTCATTCTGTATTAATGCTAAAATAACCGGATTTAAAATATTATTCGTTTGTTTTTTATATGCTTCTAAATTCAAAAAATTAGATTTTTTCGCATTTTTTCTATATATGTATTTTAATATTTGTTTTATATAAATACTAAAGTTACCACTCTAATTTTTATAAGCAATACCATTACATATATGTGCGGTTTCTAAAAATAAAAAATAAATAGATTTAATCCAGTGACGGACACTTTACCGGGGGTTATCGAAAAAAAAAACCAAAAACATTGAAGTATTATATTTATTTTTAGAAGACCAACACAATAAATAAAATTTATTATGAAAACTACAAGAGGAAAATTAAAAAAAAACTTTTTCTCCTGACTTTAAAACATTCAAATAAAATTAAACAAACATTAAATAATTCAAAATATTGTTGTTCTGCTTTCATTCCCCGTTTTTATTTTTACAAACCTCACATGTTAAAATTAAAAATAAATTTGCTTGTAAAAACGCAGCGTGCCTTTTTTTACACTTAAAGTTGATTGGGGTGTCACATACCTAAGTTAAATTCCCTAAAAAACTGTAAAAAAAAAACAGTTGAAATCATATAAATTTTACCATTTAATCTTAATATTACTGTCTAAGTTTTTCAAACTGGGTTATTAGCTTATAACATGGGCAGTACATTTTGAAATTAAGTTATTATTAAACAACATCCTTAAATAGAAAAAGACATGATATATTATTATTTCAAAATTTTAAATAAGTATACATATGAATCAAAAACTATGATGAAGCGTTTTTGTACATTTTTTAATATAAATTAGTATAATTTCCTGAGGGTAGGTTTCTAAAATAAAGAAGCTGTAAATAAACTAATAAGCCTATGGGAAAATTAGTGCGTGTATATTACACTGAAAAAGTGGGCGTATAATGTCACCCTAAGGCTTTTTCAGGAACCAAAACCCATCAGAATTGGACATTAATATATGGAAAATATGGGTTTACCCAGAAGGCACAAAAATCAGGTTAAGTAGGTATAATTAAGACCCAAAGGCAGTAGTAATAATTTAGACAGAAGAAATTTCTTATAGGTCTAAAAAATAATACAAAAATAAAACAATACATTTTTTTCTTATTGTCAAAAATATTTATTTATATATATATATTTATATTTTAGAAAGCTTTCTTACTTAAACTGATGTTTACACAGTTGACCGTGTAGACCTGAATGGAGATTTCTCCCGTTAGATTAGACAGGGACAAAAGTTCTACCCAAAAAGGATATAATACATACATACACTCCCACTTCCACCCAACCAAACAAATTCTGTATTTGTTCTTTGTTGAACAAATACAATATTTACTTGGCCGGGCGAAAAGTGTAACTATATTAAAGAAATTACTGGCGCCATCTAAATTTTAGTAGAATTATCTTATTCTACAGATTCACATTAGCTATGTTCGTTCGTGCCGCTCACTGCTACACTTTCCGGCCAACCAAATAAATACTGTATTTGTTGTATGAAAAACAAATACAGTATTTATTTGGTTGGCTGGAAAGTGTAGCACAAATGAGATAGAGATAGGGTAGACGTCTTTTGTTTCATAATTCTAGTTGTAGAGAGCTCCATTGACTCGGAAAAGTAAAATTGGGTAAATTTTACGGCAAACGTTGTTAAAATTACACATTTCGTGTTAATTCAGGTCTACACGGTCGACTGTGTAATTTTTTTTATCAGTGTAGCAACGCAGGAAATAGCGAATAAATAAAAAATCCTGACCACGTAGTGGGAGGGATTTTAGCATTTTGGGTCGAGTGCTTGATAAGCAAAGAGGCTTTCGTAAGTACAAACAGCAAACTTGGATGAAAAAACATGAGGTTGCGTTATATCGTCGCTTATAAGACATAAGTGCATAACTGACATTTTAATAATTTTACAGTAGAGCAATTTCATACTAGTTTACAAGGTCCAAAACTGTTTTTAGGTAGATTACGGTATGGTACGTTCTTTGTGCTCGGATGGCAATCTCTGTAATCGCCCTGAAAACAGTTTTAGTTCTTGTATCACTACTATTGCTACTATTAAATTACTCTACTGTAAAATTATTAAAATTTCAGTTAGGCCCTTTTTAGCGACCATATGTGTTAAAAAAAATTTCTAATTCAGATAAACAGCGTTTTCTTTTTAACTCTTAAAAGGTAAATATAAAAAAATACTTGACTTGAAATCGGTTGAAAAGTATTAATAATTATAATTAATGAGGTTATTTTTTTCTTCAGAAAATTCTTTAAATAGCTTACATATGAAGTTTTCTAGCATTTTTATGACAAATAATATCAAAACTTTATTTATTATGCATAAATGAAATTCATAAACTAATTTGACAGTACTTTTTATAGGCGCTATAGTTATTTATGAAAGTGCATAGCAACAGAAAAAAAAATTTAATACCAGGGCTTTTTTTCGATTTATTATTGGTTGATTGGCTGAAAAATTACCTGATTTGTAGCAGAATTGGGTTTCAGTAAAAATTACCAATAAAACACAAGGAAATACAAAGATTTTTCTGGATTAAAGGTAAAATTACCGGTAATTACTGTGAAAAATTACTGAATTTTTATAGATGGACCAAAACCACAATTAAATTTACAGTTATTATAAAAGTAAAAAAAAATAGTTATTTTCTTAACTAGTGTATTAAGTGGATAAAATCACTTAATACACGAGTTGAGAATTTAATTTTATCCAACACCTTTTATTTTTAAATAAAAATCTATAATTTTGCGAAAAATTATGTCAAAAATATTAAGATTAAGTTTTCTTAATACTAAAATAATAGGTAGCCATGGCCTAAGTATGCTAGTTTTACATTTCTTACAAACGTCAAAATGGACGCGGTGATGACAGAATTTTTAATAAAAACAGTATTTTATTCAAAAACTAAAGAATAATTTGGGGTTTTCTTTAATTTTTATGGTTTAGTTAACATGCTTCTATTTATAGAATAGTTATAATACTTAATTAATAGGGTATGTAACTAATTTTGGGTGAGATCAAAAGCTGTACGTAAAAGAAAAATTTTTTAGTCACTAGTGGAAAAAAACTCACTTTTGACATTTAAAATAGTGCTCAAAACAAGTGTTTCTGTGAAGGTGTTGGATAAAAGTTATTTTTCACACTTAATTTTACCAAGAGATAACATTTAAATTCATGAAAACCCAGTAACTATACAATAACAAAAGAGTATATTTTATCATTATCCAAACTAATGATACTAATATTATTAATAATAATAATAAAATTAATAATAATAATAATAATAATAATTATTATTATTAAAATCTGTGTACGATTTTAACGGTATTTTTTAATGAAAAAGTACCTTCGTGTGGAGTATTTCATACGAAAAATATATAACGCTTAGTAATTATTAATGATTATTTTTTAATAAAAATTTAAAAAAATAGCGTAATTAAATCACCGCCTATTTAATTAAAATGCTTAAAAAGCATGAAGAAAAACACGATTAATTTTTAACGAAAGAAGTAGTTAATTTACGGAAGTCTCAATCTGTTACTTTGTAAAGCCATAAAGAAAAAAATATTAATTTAAAAAATACTGCTGCTTAAAGCCCGCTCCAGCTTTCTTGGGGGCCCCTAAATATTTAATAAATTAAATTATAATTTTCTAGAAAAAAAAATTACCAGATATAAATTGGAAACCCTATTAGGATGTTAATAATTATAATTATTATAATAATTATTATTGGTGTATAAATAATATTTATACACCAAACCAAAATATACAAAAAAAGCTAAATACAATACTATCATTTTAGTAAAAATAAACAATTTTTTCTTCAAGCGTACTAAAATGTTCATATTTTATAACTGAATACACTGGTAGTGGAAGTGATCTATTTCTTTACAGTAAAAAAATGAATTCATTGTTGTGCGCCGTAAAAAAAAAAGTTAGTTAGCAAAACCACCACTGGCGGCAGCACTCTTTGACTTTGATGACAGCCATACTTCAAACTTGTTTGTTTACTATGTAAACAGGTGGTTGACTAGATATTCTGTGCAAAAATCTTGTGTGAAATTGATTAAAAATGATTGAAGAAGAATATATGGTTTATACACCTACAAATCTCTCCGAAATTACAAATGCTATATTAGACAAGTTACCATCGAGATCGCTAAAAGTGTACGAATGAGCTAAGGAAGGTTTAAGTTTATTTCGAAAGGGTTTTATTGGCCTATTTTAATAAAAAAAACATACTTTATTACTGAATAAATTAAATTCAAAAATTAATATAGTAGTTTCCGGACTCCGCTTCGCGTCGTCCGTAAATTCTACAGACTAGTAAAAAAAGCTTCACTTTTCCTCTTAGTAAAACAATATACTATTTTATGTTTGGCTGATTTTCGTCCAGTGTATAAAACATAGTTACAGTCAACCAAAAAAATAGTTGTTTTAGTAAAATGATAGATAAATCAATTTAAAACAAGGTTTGACCAACCACTAATTTAATGTTCAATATATTTATTTTATTTCTTTATATTTAAGTCTGGGGTCTTAAGAAGTCGCTTACTTTGCTATCGCCTGGAGTGTGTCCTGTAACTAAAAAAACTTAAAAAAATGCGAGTTTTGTAAAAAATATTATTGGCCTGCTGCCTCACATCCAGTCTTACCAAAAAACCATCTCGTACTAGATCTCGAAAAAAAAACAATAATTATTATCTTTTTAAAGAACTATAGCTCAAAGCTTTCTAGGTGGACACAAACTTCCCAGACAGACAGATAAACAAACAACGAGCAATGAGTTGAACTAGATGTTGACTAATGATGACCATAAATATATTTTTTAATAAAGTTAAACTACTTTACGTTAATTAAGAATTTTTTTTTTTTGTTATTTTTTTTTTTTGTTATTCTATTTAGTATTTAAAAAAAGAAAAAAATTGTATATTTGTAAAATTTTATATATTGTATTTATAGGCAGAAAGACCTCGGTCGATAGCCTTTTGGGTAACCAATAAATATTGTTAAATTAAATTAAATTAAGAAAAATAATCCAATTTCCTTTAAAAACGTCTACCTAATTTAGAGTTATTGATATTTTAAGGATATTCATATCCTTAAGTTAACAAGTGTTAATATAATAAACATAAAATAAACTTTTATTTCAAAAATCTGCCAAGTGTTGATTGCCTTTTTTCAAAAATATAAGCCGCTCGAGTACCTTAAACTACTTCCATATGTCTTTAGGGCCTTGCTTTTCGGCTTTTAGTCCTTAATTAGGTTTGTTATAATTGGCCAGCCCTTAGAAACATATGAAACTAATAATTTACTCAACACTAAGATAATTTTATAACGATAATGTCTAATTAACAGTTGTTTTTGTTAATTCTCACTCTAATTTGTAAACTGGTAAAAATCGACTGTATTTTATTGTAGATAAGGTTATAATCAAACTGTACATTGTAAAATATAAAAAATTAAATTTCAATCAAAGATGTAATCTCAAAAATAAACAGTGTCCCAATAAAACCCTTTTTAAAATAAAATATGCTCCCAGCAACATAATTAAAGTATCACAACTGTTGAGGCCCAACATCTTAAGTCCTCATTTTTTTCTTTGATCCCTAATACAAAAATCAAACACGGTATACAAAAAAGTGTAAAACCATATAAGAAAAATCTCAAACAAAAGTGTAACAAACAAACAAATGCTACCATAGAAGACCCTAATACCCTAGGATAAAAATGAAAAGGATCGTTTTTATTACAATATACTTATAGGTGACTAGTATAGCGTATATTAATTTGCTTATATAACTTGTATAGATTTCTAAAGTATACAAAGAAAAAAGAATAAAGCCCTCTTTTATAACTTTTGTAACACCAGTGGCTACGTCTCGATAAAAATCTTGGCTTACTTTTGCCCATTATTTTATTTTCTTTTTATTCTGTTGGTTAACCTGAGCTGATGCACATGGGATTAAACAGCGTGTAATATTGTTTCATGGCTTGTTTGTTTTTTCGTATTGAGTTTGCCTTTTTTGTTATTAGAGATGTCTATTGTTAAAACCGATATTCTTCTTTTTTTCAGTGAGGCTTACATAAATTAAGACATTTTGAAGTAGCTAGTATTAATAAATAGAAAAAATAGATGAGAGCCATATAGTTATATTAAGAGGACTATATTTAATTTATACTATTCTGGCCTATTTCTTTTTTTTTAATAAAAAATAAAAAGGTTAAAGCTCTACCGGCAATGGCAAATAACAATCTAGTTACCTATTAATGTTTCAAAAATTCGAGGTTAAAAAGTAAAATTAAGACAGTGTACTTTGCAACCAACTATAGTCCGTATAGTTGGTTGCTGCGTATAGAAAAGTACACTGTTTTAATTCTATTTTTTAAATGTTTATTTATTTGTTTAAATAATGTTTTTTTTTATGTGAGTGTTTACTATTAGTAACAACGACTAATCTTTGGCTTTAATTCTCTGTTCGAAAACGCCAAAAATTCGTCGTCGAAACGTCACAGCAAAATTAAATATTAATTTTAGTCATATCCAAGGTCCTACTCCGGAAAAATAAAAAAATCTAAATTGATTAGTGCAGAGAACCAAAAATCAATTTTTTCTACTATCTAATAGAAAAGTTAACATTTTTACAAAAACAAATGAAATTTTCAGACTTCAAAATGACCTATTCCTTAGTATTTTCCTTTCTGCTCGTTACCATGACAGCAAGCAGAAAAGTGATTTTGTCAATCGTAAAATAGCTGTCAGTTATATACGACGAGATGTTGGTCAGCCATTTTTGAATATAAAATTATTATTTATTTTGAATTAAAATCTCAATTTTGTGTGCTAAATATTTGTGTGCTATATATTTGTTATTTGGAACGAAGGAATTATGGAGAGTTACTGTGATTAGGGTGTTACTTTTACACCAACAGATTTGCAGAAAATTGTACTCAAGTGCTGCGACCTTGTAAGGTAATTTCCTGTCTGAAATTTATTTATTTATTTTTTTATTTTAGATCGTAGATAAAATGTTGTTTGTATTCCGAGTGCAAAATGTGAATTCTGACATTTTGCCCTCTTAATAAAAAAATAACTATTTTGCACATAGGTTGAAAGAGTAACACGACAATATGACAAAAGTTAATTTTTAAATCGTATAATAAATTCAGTGGCGGAATGGCTATAAGGTAAAGTCGGCAAATGCCGACTATTTTATAGCCTCCTTTTACCATTTTGCCGACCGGGTCTGAAAAAGCCAGTCCATGCCTGGTACAATGTCATTTTTGCCCAGTTTATTTTTTAACCTAATTTTGGTTTAAAGATTTACTTTGTTTAACTTTATTATATATTTTTTTATAAAACCATTTATCATTTAAGGGGTTGTCCATATATTACGTAACGCAAATTGTACCAAAATTCATACACTTCATACCCCGGTTCTTGCGTTATTAAAGGCTGTACACGGAAAAAAATTATAGCTAGGAGCGCTATAACACACATACCAAGCAAATTATAATCGCTTATTATATAAATACAAGGCTTTCTCTTACAATTATGGCAGTCAGTGTAAACATTTATATGAAATACTTTAATTGTTTAGTGAATAATAAAATATAACAAATAGTATGGCATTTATAGCTTAAATAGATTTAATTATTGTCCGTGCTAATAATTTTTATAATATAATAAAATTTCTGTAAATTTATAATAGTGCCTGTAATAAATATAATCGTGTCTGTAATATATATAATCGTTTCCAATTTATTTTTAACATTATTAGTTATTGTGTCCCTTATAATCTATAGCTTAAATCACTATAATTTGCCACTGTTACCAAATATCTTATAATGTATAGCGCAGAGCCCACTAATTTCTTTCCGTGTAGAGATTTTATATTTTGGCTACCCCCCTAACACCCCCCTATTTGGGGGGGTAGCCAAAATATGAAATCTCTACATCCTTTAATAACGCCAGAAACGGGGTATGAAGTGTATGAATTTTGCTACAATTTGCGTTACGTAATATATGGACAGCCCCTAAGTCTGATTGTTTATTTTCGCTTGAGTCATTATTATGAATTCCTAATCTTTTTCTTCTATGATGTTAGCGACAATTTTCTACTTTTGTATTTTGTACATACATATATCTATACACTAACATACATAATTTAAAAACCTTATTATATTAACTTTCCTTGCCCTTTGTGTAAATTCCCGCCTTTGAAATCCACCTATAATGGCTACCAACTTACACACAATAACCAGAAATTACAATTCCCTTAAAATTTATTCGATTTCGGCCAACCTCCTTTGTGCCTTTTTTTAAGTAAATTTTCAAAAACACCGCCTATATTACACATTATATATTCTTTTAAAATTGGCCTCCGTTATTTTTGTCAAAGCCTACCCGATTTCAAATACAATAAGGTGTAACCTTTGAAAGTGTGCGAATCAAATTTGCCGTGAATATCTGGTTTTTGTATGAGATATCTTAGGAAATCTAGCACGCCTTGTTCATTTAAAAGCACGCTAGATTTCTCATTGTGTTAAGTTGCGCCCATTAAGTTTTGGCCTTTGTGTGCTTTTATTTTCTGAAGGGGACGGCAATTTTCAAAAGTCAATACTTTGAATTTCGTGGATATTTTCTGGCTATTCAAAAATGTGCAAATGTTTCGTGTTTTTGATTTTTCGGAGGTGCGACATTTGAATAGCGAAAAATTTATTATAAATCATAAACTACAACACAAACATTTAACCTTTTTAACATTCGAAAATTTCTAAAAGTTTTTTTTTCTCAAGAGTAAATTTACTTAAAAAAAAAACAAAATAGTTAAAACAACTTTAACGTTACTATTACTATTACTATTACTATTACTATTACTATTACTGTTACTATTACTATTACTATTACTATTACTATTACTATTACTATTACTATTACTATTAATTTATGACATTCTGTCATAATTTTTTATACATTTTTTTTAATGTTAATTTAATTTGTTAATATTTTTACCAGTTACACTAGTTTTTATATTTATATTATATTGTTTTAATAAATTTGTCCTGAAGAAGCCCCAACAATAAGGGGCGAAACGTTGGCTTTATAATTTTGAGTTTTTTTTAACTATGTTCTTAAAAGCAAAATTAGAATCAATATATAATACATAAAGAACAAGAAAAGAATTTAAATGTTAAAAATTATTTTAAACTTACAGAAGGAGATTTGGTGGGGGAGGGTCAAAAATTACAACTTTTTTAGCCTAAATACACAACTTTTTTCCTCGACAAAAAAAGTTCATGACTAAAAAAAAAGGTCCCACACTTTCTCAAAATCAAAATAATCAAAACTCAAATCAAAATAAAAGTTCATGACTAAAAAAAAGAAGTTCCACCCTTTCTCAAAAATAAAAGTTATCATAAAATTACACCTTCTGGTTAAGTTATTTATATTTCTTAATATGAAGTTGTGAAGTTTACAACTTTCTTCACAAGATTAAAAATTTATAATTTTATTATTTTTAACCCATGAAATATGCAAGTTTTATATTTTGAATCCACGAAATATACAAGTTTTTTGAAAATCCCAACTTTTATATTTGTAATACATGAAATTTACCACTTTTTACCCAAAATTAAAAATGTATTATTTTATTATGTTTATCCCATGAAAAAATATGCAACTTTTATATTTTTAATCCATGAAATATGCAAATTTTTTTATTCTAAGGTTTAAAATTCCCAACTTTTATATTTTTAAGCCATAAAATATAAAACTTTTTTTCCCAAAATTAAAAATTTATTATTTTATTTTTTTTTTACCCATGAAATATGCAACTTTTTTGATTTCAAGATAGGGGGGTGTAGCAACGAGACCAATACGAAATAATTATTTTTCTGGTTTCTGCAACCAGAAATTTTGTAAGGGCACCAAAAGAAATTGTTGTGCCCACATCATTAAAATTTAAGTTTTGTTTCTGGTATGCCAGAACACCTTGTGTTATTAACCTACCAAAAAAACAGAAAAATAGTTATTCCGGATTTATATATTGATTCGGGGCGATCAGATCTTTTATTAGTGTAAAAATATAAAAATACAAGATAAATAAATTAAGAATTAAAATACAAGATGTTCATTATATATTTTTTGATGATTTTTTTTTGCAAAAAAGATCGTTTCAAGTCTTTAAACGTATTTTTTGCTACCGTTTTAAAAATTTTATTTAATTTGTCAGCAAATCTCTTTTTGTTTATTTGGTGTAGTAAATTTGCATGCAATTATGTGTCAAATTATTTTACGACCTCAAGCCCAAAGTTCCGTTAAACTAACCATTATACAGGAGCTGCATTTCTGCTTAAAATTAGTTATTATCACACTAATTATAACAATTATTTTATTTTATTTATTTTATCTTTAAGACAAATTGGCTTAAAACAGGTCGTGAAGATACAGGGTCTTCGTATTATAAAGTTTACTATTCGTAGTAACTATGGTCTGTTTTATCAAGTAAGATAGTAAATTAAAAAACGCACAGTGAATATTTTCAAAACAGATTCGAATATTGGATGTGCGAATATACTGCGTAGTTTATTTTATAAAACATATATATATACAACTATATTCTGTACACAAACATATAATATACTATATAATCCCCCAAAAACAAAAAAGTTATGGGGGGTTAATGCGGATTCTAGAGAGTCCGCTATGCCCAGATTGCGGAGAGGATAAAACATCCTCTCATTACTTAGCCGAGTGTGTCAGATACGACAGGATCAGGTTGCAAGTCTTTGAAACTTAAAGACTCAACCAAGATGAACTAAGAGATCTCCCGTGGGTCAATATCCTGACCTTTATTGAAAGGACGGGCAGGTTCAAGGAGGACTTAAATTAGTAAATGGCTGGGCTTTGCCTGGGGTGACAAAAAGGGCCAGAAATGGCCTAGTTCTCCGGCTTTGGCCAACCCAAAAATTTACTACTACTACTAATACTACTACTATGGGGGTTAAACTTAAAAAAAAATCGAAAAAAGCTGAAAGAAAATTCCCTAATAGGGGGTGTGTTAGGGGGTTAGCCAAAATATGAAATCTCTGAAGCCTTGAATAACGCGAGAACCGAGGTATGAAGTGTATGAATTTGGTACATTTTGCGTTAGGTAATACTTGAAACTTCGCTTTGTAAAAAACTAGATAACCAAATAGAGGCGGATCTAGAGTACACGGAAAGAAATTAGGGGGCTCTGCGCTATACATTATAAGATATTTGGTAACAGTGACAAATTATAGTGATTTAAGCTATAGATTATAAGGGACACAATAGCTAATAATGTTAAAAATAAATTGGAAACGATTATATATATTACAGACACGATTATATTTATTACAGGCACTATTATAAATTTACAGAAATTTTATTATATTATAAAAATTATTAGCACGGACAATAATTAAATCTATTTAAGCTATAAATGCCATACTATTTGTTATATTTTATTATTCACTAAACAATTAAAGTATTTCATATAAATTTTTACACTGACTGCCATAATTGTAAGAGAAAGTCTTGTATTTATATAATAAGCGATTATAATTTGCTTGGTATGTGTGTTATAGCGCTCCTAGCTATAATTTTTTTTTCCGTGTAAAGGTATGGGAGGGTTAATCGGAGTTTTTAAGGCGCATCCACCAAAAATTTAACATTTTCATAGGAAAATTATTTTTAAAAAACATTTACTCAATAGCATTAACCAAGAAAAGTGCCCCATTCGTTTTTTTAATCATACAAAATAATGAAAAAGTTGTTTAAATTCTTGCATTTCTTACTGCTTCTTACTTATTTTGTTAAGACTATGGTCATGGGGGTAATTGCCCCATTACTCCCCTCTAAATCCGCCACTGTAACCCAAGTTACATAACTTCTTTTAGATCCAAGGCCCTTGCAATTACCCTCATTACCCCCATACCCCCATAAATCCGCCACTTTAACCAACTTCTTTTACCTCAAAGGCCTTGCTATTTAAATTTGGAAAAAGCCAGAGTTAGTACTCTTGTTGGTGCAAAAGTAGTTTTTTTTTAAAGGAAACTTTGCTTACCGAAGAGTAAAATAAAAAAATATGTTGCCTTTAAAATAAAAAAAAACTTTTATTTTTTGATTTTATTTTTCAGTTGGCTTCCTTAAATTTCTGACACGTATCATTAAAACAAACCCAGAGGGTTGACAGATTAAAAATATACTAAATATTTGTGAAACTGTGTGATTTTTTTCAAGAAAATTTGCATATTTTTCTGAAACCGTTAATATACTGTCGGAAGTCGTCGTTTTAAATAATTTCGTGTCTTGAGGCTTATTTTTATTGAAGTAAAACGTTTAATAATTTGGGACTAAATAGGTTTAAACTTAAAAAAAAAATATATGAAACGGCTACCTTTTCTAGACGGGTGGAAAATGAAGACTTTTATAAAATAAGATATCAAATTGACCTTTTCACGAATTTTCTTTTGTTTTAACAATTATTTTTGTTTAAATGGTGAAATTGGCACCGATTTAAGTATTTTTTATTTTTTACTTTTTAGAGACACAGAAGTCGGTTCATTTTTTTTTTAACTTTAAGCGTTAAGTAATAATCAAATAACACCTTATGGTAAAATCACAACATTTATAATTTTCTCTTGGTATTTTAATATTACAAGTCCAGAGAATCAAGTTTAGCGGCATTTAAAAGATTTTCAGTGTGCCGTAATATTTGAGTGATCCCTTAATCAATTTATCCGGATCCGAGTTATCGGATATTTCTCTAAAAATTTGGTTGGTAGTAGAACCAAATTAAGCCGGTTTTAAGTGAAGTTGCGTTAAAATGATTACATTTATCTTAATTATCCGGCTTTAAGTTGCAAAGTCACACGTCGAATTGATAACCTCCTCCTTTTTGTCCAGTCAAATGCTGCCTTAGGGCGGCTGATGTATCCTCAGTATGTAGGCCCAATGTGGGTTTGCCAACGGGCGGCCAACGAACCAATGTTTGATGGGTTAGAAATCAAACCATAATAATATTTGATATTGATTTAAGAAAACATGAATCAAAGTTTGGTAAAATTATTTAAAGCAAATTCTGTTAAAAAAAGAATTAAAACTTTAACCCCCCAAGTCCCCCCGTAGTTACGCCTATGTTTTCATTCAAAAAATATACTTTTTAAAATACTAAATTAAATCATTAAATAATAAATAACACATTAGTGGATTTAAGGATAGAAAAAATATGTAATTTACAAAATTACAAGGTCGGGGTGGTCTGAATTTTCTTGTTTAATGACTTAATGTATTTCTGAAAAGATTACAACTGACATTATTTTTTGGGTAAAAAAGTCCGCCTTTTACAATCTATGTGGTCTTATCCAAATTGCATTATATGGAACTTAAGTTTTATTTAATAATTGAGATCAACTCAAAAAAATCAATACGTAACATGTGCCCAAGTACATAATTATAGTCAATTTTTTGTGAACACACCGGTTAACTGTACGGTTTTTATTCCCACCACTAAATTCTTATAACCGACAGTTCTCACAAAAACGCATTGGTTATTTTCTTGTGGGTTTGACAAGTACCTAACCTAACTTCTCCCAAAAAACCGATAAGGTATATATTTTTATATATTTCCGAAATAAAAATTATGATTTCTGATTTACAAATTACCGTTTCCTAAAATTAATTTACACTTCTGATCCAAATTTAAATAAAATAACACATTCTGAAAATTAATTTCTACTTTCTGAAATATAATTTACACTTTCTGAATTTCAACTTACGCTTTCTGAAATATATATTACAAATCTGAATTTCAATTTATACTTTCTGAAATATAACTTGCAAATCTGAATTACAATTTACACTTTCTGAAATATAATTTAAAAATCTGAATTACAATTTATGCTTTCTGAAATTTATTTTAAAAATCTGAATAACATATTACACTGTCTGAAATTAAAATCACACTTACTGATTTACAACTTGAAAAGGTGTAGAACTCGAGAACGTTTTAAGCTAACGACTTCAAATTTGAAAAATGTTTCTTATCGGGGGGAGGGGGGAACTATTTCTTTCAAAAAAGGAATATAGGCTTATAGGGGAAAGTATTCTTTTTTTGGCAGCAGTATTTTTTTCTAAATTTACGATATTGGATTTTAAGTGATTATATCCGGAATAAGCAATCTGTGAAAATTATCAGTAATTAAAAAAAAACTACCCTATTAAAAACTATGTGGTCTGTCCTAAAGTGCAAAAACTAAGTATACCGGGATTTTAAAGTGAGGATATCCCATTAGAAATACTTAAAATGTATAAAAATTGACACCTTTTAAAAAATCAGCTAACACTTGGATAAAATCGGAAAGAAGCTCTTGAATTAAGTCATTATGTCAACAAATTTTGTTGACATTTAATGATCTTAAAATCTTAAGTAAGATTTAATGAATAACTGACGCCAAAAAATATCTTGCTTCAGTTAAGGAAATATAAACGTTTTTTTAAAAATTGACCATTTTGTCAGGAAAAATTATGTTCTATGAGAGGAAGATCCCTATTGTTTATGAAAATAATCCCCTAAAAAAAATTAGTCTAAAAAAAAGTTATGAGGGTTAAAATAGAAAAAACCTAAAGGAAAGGTCCAATTAGTGTATTTTTTTTAGGAAAAAATACTTTTTTGCACGACCAAGACTAAAACTTAATTTTACGCTTTCATTTTCCGGACTAAATTTTCCGTTTTTCTCCCAAGGGGAAAAAACACGGCAACCTTGATAATATTAAAATATTATACATACTTTATGCTTTACTGGTACAAAAATTAGATTTGGTGATGTTTTGTAATAAATTAGCAATTCAAACGACATTGTTTAAATTATTTAAAATTTATCGTCTTCATCTATTTTTTCGAACTGACGTTGTGTCAACCATATTAAAAAACAATTGAAATCGCGGTAGCCGCGAAACTGACTTTTCGCAATCTACCTACCTAAATTATGTTTGGTCGTGCAAAAAATAGTGTATATACCTCAGGACTAAACGTGGCTGTTTTAGTCCCTTGCATTTCTGTTTCCCTCGCTCTCTACGCTCGCTCAGCAGCGGGACTAAAACAGCCAGTTTAACCCTTAGTATATAAATAACTATTATTATAAATATTAATTTCACCGTTTTGATATTTGGGGAATAGGGCTTTGGATCTGACTAAAATTGTTATCTAATTTGCTGTGACGTTTCGACGATGGATTTTCGTCGTTTTCGAACAGAGAATTAAAAAAAATAGTGTATATACCTCAGGACTAAACTTGGCTGTTTTAGTCCCTTGCATTTCTGTTTCCCTCGCTCTCTACGCTCGCTCAGCAGCGGGACTAAAACAGCCAGTTTAGTCCCTTAGTATATAAATAACTATTATTATAAATATTAATTTCACCGTTTTGATATTTGGGGAATAGGGCTTTGGATCTGACTAAAATTGTTATCTAATTTGCTGTGACGTTTCGACGATGGATTTTCGTCGTTTTCGAACAGAGAATTAAAGCCAAAGATTAGTGATTGTCACTAACAGTAAACACTCACATAAACAAAACATTATTTAAACAAATAAATAACAGTTAAAAAATAAAATCAAGACAGTGTACTTTACTATACGCAGCAACTGAACCTACTAGCTGGATTCAAAAGCATAATTTAATGTTTATGTGAGTGTTTACTGTTAGTGACAATGACTAATCTTTGGCTTTAATTCTCTGTTCGAAAACGACGAAAATCCATCGTCGAAACGTCACAGCAAATTAGATAACAATTTTAGTCAGATCCAAAGCCCTATTCCCCAAAAATCAAAAAGCTAAATATACAAATCGGCCAAAAACTTTCAATTTATTAATTTCACCAATTTTCAAAAAGATCTATTCATAAACAAAAAAATTATAGGGGGAGTAGCACTTTTTAATATATTATAAAGCATAAGCACAATAAAAAATTACATTTTGGGATAGAAAACGGAATATATAGTCCGTGCAAAGGTGCAAGTCCTTTAGGAACATTCTTTACACTATGATATTTCAAGAACGTTTTGACATAGCTATTTGGAACAAAAATTTTCTATGTGGTTCAAGTTTCAAGTCAAAGCATTCTTGAAATATTGCAGTGTAATATTTTTTTGCAAAGGACTTGCACCTTTAATACCAATATACGATCAACTCTGAAAAGTAAACTATAGAATACATATCTTCACGGCTTGTTTAAATAATGATTTCTTCCTAGGACCATACTTATACTAGTACCTATTGCCTATAGGCTTTTTGTTCAGTGAAGTCCACAAATATCGGAAAAAAGCCCTTGAATCAAGCTGTTATGTCAACAAACGATCCAAAAAGCTCAAGTAAGATTTAAAGCATATAATAATTAACAAATAGGACCGTTTCATCCCATAACTCCCTCATCCAGCCTACTTAAACCTACTTAAACCAATAGAAAAGCCATATGTATTTACAAATATTTACCACATGGCTAACGCGTCAACAAATATTTACAATAAGACAAAGACTGTCGCCAAAAAACCCTAGAGGTTTGGTTTTTGGTAATTAGGGTGGACTTTTTAATGTTTAGCGTCTTTGTTATACTCTTTGCAGTTTTAAAACTGAAAAATATAAACAGATTAACTAGGCTACACAAAAAAAAAACAGGATTTTTTTAGGAGACAATTGTATTCCCATGTTTCTATTTTCTATCAGAATTTAAGGATAGAAACTCATCCGATTAGTTTTTTGACCTCAAATTTGAGTTCAGGGGATCAATTCTGAACCTGCGTAGGTGATAAATTTTCGGCGAAATAATATCACATCACGCTTTTTTTGCACATTTCAATATTTCGGTATTCACGAATTTCACGAATTTAGTTCGTTGCCAAGAGTTTTCGCTAATCACAAATCTGACAGTTGTTGTTATAAATGCATTTGAATTTAAATGGAACGAAAACGAGGAAAGTTTATAATTTTTTTTTATGAAATTTGCCTCAGTAAGGCTATTAAATGGATTTTTCCATTGTAAAAATTTACGTGGAGGATCGTCGCTTTGATTTTCAGCATCTTGGAGATCTACTAAGATCACAATAGCATCCAATACTTCATTTAAATCCATTCCTAATAAAAGTCTGACAGCTTCTGTCGCAGTGATTAAAATGAAAATACGTCTGGTCCTCGGTGATGTGGAAGTATCAGAATACCGCTTTCGCTGATTTTCGGTGAATTTAGGTGAAGTGATATGGTATTATCATATCACCTAAATGAGAATCGCTGCCCTGGGCTTCAAAATAAATAGGAATACAATGGTCTCTAAAAAAGTTTTTGACCTTTTTTTTAACTTCATATACTCGAAATAACGTCTTTTGAGTTGTATCTACAAATCTAATAGAATAAGATGCTATTTTGACCATAAATTCGGATTAAGCGCCTCATAGTACATAGGAATACCATAGTCTCCGAAAAATTCCTGAGGAGGAGGAGAAAGAGGAGGAAAAAATAATAAGAAGAAAAAGAAGAAAAAAAAATGAGTTCTTTAAAATGTTTACTTTCTTGTGAGCCATTCTTGTGCTTATGTTGTAAAACATACACGGTGTATTTGAAATAGGGTCGGAAATTTTAACAGATGATTCTACATCATAAAATATGACAAAAAGTTCCAATAAACATATGTCTAAAAATGCGTCATAAGGGAGCTACGCCCCTTTGAAAGTGGATAAAAAAATCGGTTTTTATTTAATAACTCAGGAACCCTTTGAGATATATCAACGAGGTTTTGCACGTCAACTAATTCTACCAAGGCCCGTTTTTATGTGTTATTTTCGTGTATTTATTTAAACCAGGGGTGTGCGAAACGGGGGGGCCTTATCAGTTTTTTGTCCCAAACTTTTTTCTGTGTAACTTTTTTGCTATTTTATTTTTGATATATGATTCCCCAGGTCAAAATAAATAAAAAAGGTACTCTTGTTGTAATACTGTAGGATTAACCGTTTTCGAGAAAAATTCATTTGAAGGTGAAATTCCACGGTTCGAGGACGAAAAATTAAATACTAAAATGTTAAAAACCAAAATTTTAATGATGCAGGGCGAATGTACATTAAAAACTAAGAAAAAAGCCTCATATACAGGTACTTCCAAAAATGAATCCTAATGGAGCTATGGTCTCCTAAATATGCACCATTTTTAAAGGGCTATGGTAGCTTTAAAAGCGTTTTTTCGACCTACATGTATGGAAACTTTTTTTCATAGTTTTTGATGTAGAATAACATTGCATCATTAAAATTTTGGTTTTCGACATTTTAGTATTTAATTTTTCGTCCTCGAACCGTGAATTTTCACCTTCAAATGAACTTTTTTATGTATTTTGACCTAATGAATCATATTTCAAAAATAAAATTGCAAAAAAGTTACACAGAAAAAAGTTTGGGACAAAAAACTGATAAGGCCCCCCCGTTTCGCACACCCCTGGTTTAAATAAGTACGTGAAAATGACATACAAAGATGGGCCTTATTAGGATTAATTCACGTGCAAAACCTCGTTAATATATCTCAAAGGGTTCCTGAGTTATTAAATAAAAACCGAATTTTTTAGCCAATTTCAAAGGGGCGTAGCTCCCTTATGACGCATTTTTAGACATATGTTTATAGGAACTTTTTGTCATATTTTATCATGTAGAATCACCTGTTAAAATTTCCGACCCTATTTCAAATACACCCTGTATTATGTATTTTAGAAGAGTATACGAACGACTGCGAAGTATCGCATATTATCTTCCCTGCTTGTTAATGTTCCGTTCTTTATCGTCGCCTGTATCATGTTACAGTTCCCTTTTTAAGGAATTTGCATCTGGACAGTTCAGAAAGGACACATCTCCAGTGAAGAATATTAATGACACCAACTAAAATTTTCGTAGAGAATGTTAAATTTTTAAAATAAATAAAATATTAAGTTACATTAGTAAACGCAGTAACATGTGTTATTATTCAAACACGTGTCAAAATTTTCGGCATTTGATTAATGAGTATTAAACAAAAAAGGTACTATGTTATCTTAGGCGAAATGTGGAAAAGACTGATATCGGTGATATATACAGGTTATGTTTACCCTTATTATATTTTTAGATACAGAGAATGGGTTTAAAAAAATCTAGAAATTGTATTTTGACAACATGAAAAATGTATTTTTCATACATTAAAAAGAAGACACTGCGGTAGAGTAACTCTATCTATCGACGTCAGCCGTCGTAGAGTTTACCCAGCAAAACTTTACCTACGGGCCATCACTGGGTCATCACACGGGTTGATGGCCCAGTGATGGCCTTTGGTTTGCAATGTTTTTTATTTTATCTGTCAGATTTGTCATCCTTAACCTTCTCATAACATTAAAAACCCTTATTTATAAAATGTGAGAATTAAAAAGATTTGTAGTCAGTCTACGACAAAATATGCTTCAATCAGCATCTTAAAAGTCAAGTAAATAAAGCTTTTATAAAAACTTTTCGCAACAAAAAATAAACCGACTTTTATGTCTCTAAAAAGTAAAAAATAAAAAATACTTAAGTCGGTGCCAATTTCACCATTCCCTAAATTAATTACTAATGATTATTTTTTTATTATTTTATTATTGTTTGCTGTGTAATTGGCACCGACTTTTTATTTTTTACTTTTTAGAAACAGAAGTCGGTTCATTTTTTTTGTGAAAAGTTTTTCTTTTTTTCTTTTTAGAGACACGGAACTTGTAGATTTGTAACGTCATCTAAGCTAAATTATAGTTGTCTTTGATCTCGGCAAGCTGCTGACGCCACAACGCACTATTAGTGCGTTGTGACGTCATCATCTTAAAGATAAACTTCTAAAAAATAAATTTAGTAGTATTTTTATTTCAGCCCCCAAGAGTCCAACCAACCTTATTTTAAACGAAATACTAAAGAAAATCTTTGTTAAACTTTAAACATTAAGTAATAATCAAATAACGCCTTATGGTATAATCACAAATTTTATCATTTTCTCTTGGTATTTTAATATTACAGGTCCACAGAATCAAGTTTAGTGGTATTTAAAAGATTTTTAGTCTGCCGTAATATTCGATTGACCCCTTAATCAAGTTATCCGGCTTATCCGAGTTATCCGATCATTTTCTAAAAATTTGGTTGGTATTAGAACCAAATTAAGCAGGTTTTAAGTGAAATTGCGTTAAAACAGTTGGATTTATCTTAATTATCCGGCTCACCCGACATTATCCGAGCGTCAGATTAAAACGGGACCACCTCATGAATGTCCTCTTTAAGTTGAAAAAGTTTCTTCAAATTCCGTTCATCCGTTCCAAAGTTATGCGGGAACAAACATAAAAAAAAAACAAAGTTACACTTCAAATTGATAATCTCCTCCTTTTTTGAAAGTTGGTTAAAAATAGTCACCAGGTCTCGGACTACTAGTTGTACATAATAATTACCTTCATAACGTATAATGTATAATTACTGGTTCACTAAATATCACCCTGTATCTTTGGGATATATTTTTGCTGGAATGCTAAGTTGTTAAAAATTAATGTGTTCCGGAATTCTGAAGATTTTTACCCCCTGGGTTCGGACGTTGCGTCTCGTGTTCTAAGTGGTCTGCCAATTAAAATAATAAAAATATGCAGGCCGACATTTTTATGAAGAACTTTTGGGCCAATCCAGCGTAACTGATAAACATATCGTCCTGTAAATATCGAAATATCCTGTCTCAAAAAAATCAGTTTTAGGTTACTTGCTCTAATTACCTCTGTACATGATGAATGATATCATATACAAACTCCAATTCAGTTTTTCAATTAGTTTATAAGTTACGTTATATAAGTTACAAGTTATCATGTACAGATTTGATTATTACATGGAACTACACTGAGAAAAAGAATTTATTTGGATATGGCCAATTAAATTATTTATTTGTGAGTAAGAAATTTTATTTGAGTCAAATAAATATTTCACGGGTGGGGACCTTATTTTTAGTGATTAACTTTTTTTTCGAAGAAAAAATTTGTATTTTTAGCTAAAAAAGTTATAATTTTTGACCTTCTCCCCCCCCCTCACGAAATATGCTTTGCTATGGCCCTGATGGTACCGTTTAACCGCACTAACTTTTTTGCGATAAGTTTTAAGGTTTGTTATTTTTATAATCAAAATTAATTTATTTTCGGTCATTATGAAAAAGTAACCTGCAAATGTAAACTTGAATTCGCCTTCGATAAATTTGCAAAATAGTATATTACATAACTAGTGTGGAAAGTGAGTGGGAAGGTTTACGAACGAGCCGCCAGGCGAGTGAGGAAACTCCACGAGTGTATGAAATACACTTTCCAACGAGTTATGACACTACTTTTCCTACGATTCCTAAAGTAAAATTGTACTGTTTTACATTTCATAAGAAAAAACAGTGTGTATTATTTTGATGTTTTTTATAAAATGTAAGGTAACTAAATCAAAATTGAGTTATTTTTATAAAATCGAAAAAGTAATGGTCAAAATAGTAACGTTATAACTACAGTTTCTATTTTTAAAATGAAAAACAGAAATATTTGGATTAAAAAAACATAAAAAATATCAAAAAAGGCTGTCGTAAAAGGTGGAAAATGGCTTATAAAGCAAGGTAAATAAAATTCGTAGAATCTACGAAGTAAATATTTAAATAAGATTAGGCAACCATCCATACATTAATATCACACTAGGGTGATATAAAAATATCAAACTAGTGTGATATAAGGCGTTTTCTAAAAAACAAAAGAGTGTGCTAAATGTCATTTTCATAGAGGATCGTAGGAAAAAATATTTTTCGCCCTTGTGCTATTTTTCTAGGGAAAACTAGTAATGGCATATTGTTAACTATTATCGTGCAAAAGAGTAAAATCATTGGAGCCATTTTTGAGAAAATCGAATTTTTAGATTTTTGTTTATCAGTATACTATCCTGAACAATCTTCTAAAAAGTTTTAAAAACGTTTAATGGAAATTAGTCGTAACTGGGTAACAAATTTTTAAAGTGGAAATTTGCACGAAATTTGTTGTTCAATCTAAAGTAAACGAGAATCTGGTGCTAAGAAAAGTACAAAGAAATCATAACTGTCATACTCAGTTTTTCTTACTAATTATTGCGTTACTTAAACGTACTAAAATTTAGATCCAGGTTTGGACTTTTTTGGAATGGCCCTTTTTCCAGAAACACATGCATGTTATTTTTGCCATGGTGTGAACATTAATCGTGGTTTATTTTCGTTTTTATTTATGGCCAAAATATTTTTCTAAACCGTCAAAATAAATAATGACTGGGATTATACGGCAAAATCTCAACAAATTTAATTATGCTCCAACAGGAAATTTCTGATAGTTAAACTAATTTAACTATTTGTAGCTGTAGCTTATAAATTTTAATTGTAAAATTTTTATTCGTTTTAAAGCTTTGTAGATTCTTAATTTTAACCAATTTTCAAAAATTTAAATTTGTGTTATCCCAAAATCCTTCAAATTTTAATTTAACCAAGAGTTAAATTAAAATTTGAAAGATTTTGGGATGCCAGGATTAATTTTGAAATTTGAAGTTAAAAAGAGAGTATGTGTAAAAATAGAGATTTAAAATAACCTCAAAATATATGTATTTCTTTATTTAAAATTTATATAATTGGTTATTTTTTTATTATAATATTATTATTACATATTAAAAATTTAACCCCTTCCGCTCCATTGTATCCACGTATGGATATACAGTGCGGTCCAAAAGTCACCCCCCCCCCCCCTGTTAACTTTTGAACGAGTTGAGATATCGACTTCAAATTTAGAACTCTTAAATAAGACAACTTAAACTATCTTTTAGCATATATTTGATATTTTCAGCTCTTAAAATGTGGGCAAGGGGGCATGGGGGACATTTTTTTAAATGGAACGGGGGGTGGTGTGATACATCATTTTAAAGCTTATAAAATTCTCTATTTAAACTAACATTTTTAAATTTTTTAAAAATGTTTTTTAAGGTTTTGATTTTTCAATGTTTTGTGCTAAAACATTCGATTTTTTAAGTTTTTTAAGTTTTTTTTTATAAATTTTTATTTATGTCAACTAAAATTAGTTTAAAAGTATAATTAAAATTTTTTTATGATGAAATTAGGCATTTTTAAAAAATTATTTGTTTTTTTTAGAGGAATTTTGACATTAAATCCCATTTTCGTTTGGACTTAAAAAAGCTTAAAAAGCTTTGTAGATTTTTAATTTTAACCAATTTTCAAAAATTTAAATTTGTGTTATCCCAAAATCCTTCAAATTTTAATTTAACCAAGAGTTAAATTAAAATTTGAAGGATTTTGGGATACCAGGATTAAATTTGAAATTTGAAGTTAAAAAGAGAGTATGTGTAAAAATAGAGATTTAAAATAACCTCAAAATATATGTATTTCTTTATATAAAATTTATATAATTGGTTATTTTTTTATTATAATATTATTATTACATATTAAAAATTTAACCCCTTCCGCTCCATTGTATCCACGTATGGATATACAGTGCGGTCCAAAAGTCACCCCCCCCTGTTAACTTTTGAACGAGTTGAGATATCGACTTCAAATTTAGAACTCTTAAATAAGACAACTTAAACTATCTTTTAGCATATATTTGATATTTTCAGCTCTTAAAATGTGGGCAAGGGGGCATGGGGGACATTTTTTTAAATGGAAAGGGGGGTCGTGTGATACATCATTTTAAAGCTTATAAAATTCTCTATTTAAACTAACATTTTTAAATTTTTTAAAAATGTTTTTTAAGGTTTTGATTTTTCAATGTTTTGTGCTAAAACATTCGATTTTTTAAGTTTTTTAAGCTTTTTTATAAATTTTTATTTATGTCAACTAAAATTAGTTTAAAAGTATAATTAACATTTTTTTATGATGAAATTAGGCATTTTTAAAAAATTATTTGTTTTTTTAGAGGAATTTTGACATTAAATCCCATTTTCGTTTGGACTTAAAAAAGCTTAAAAAGCTTTGTAGATTTTTAATTTTAACCAATTTTCAAAAATTTAAATTTGTGTTATCCCAAAATCCTTCAAATTTTAATTTAACCAAGAGTTAAATTAAAATTTGAAGGATTTTGGGATGCCAGGATTAATTTTGAAATTTGAAGTTAAAAAGAGAGTATGTGTAAAAATAAGGATTTAAAATAACCTCAAAATATATGTATTTCTTTATATAAAATTTATATAATTGGTTATTTTTTTATTATAATATTATTATTACATATTAAAAATTTAACCCCTTCCGCTCCATTGTATCCACGTATGGATATACAGTGCGGTCCAAAAGTCACCCCCCCCCTGTTAACTTTTGAACGAGTTGAGATATCGACTTCAAATTTAGAACTCTTAAATAAGACAACTTAAACTATCTTTTAGCATATATTTGATATTTTCAGCTCTTAAAATGTGGGCAAGGGGGCATGGGGGACATTTTTTTAAATGGAACGGGGGGTGGTGTGATACATCATTTTAAAGCTTATAAAATTCTCTATTTAAACTAACATTTTAAAATTTTTTAAAAATGTTTTTTAAGGTTTTGATTTTTCAATGTTTTGTGCTAAAACATTCGATTTTTTAAGTTTTTTAAGTTTTTTTTATAAATTTTTATTTATGTCAACTAAAATTAGTTTAAAAGTATAATTAACATTTTTTTATGATGAAATTAGGCATTTTTAAAAAATTATTTGTTTTTTTTAGAGGAATTTTGACATTAAATCCCATTTTCGTTTGGACTTAAAAAAGCTTAAAAAGCTTTGTAGATTTTTAATTTTAACCAATTTTCAAAAATTTAAATTTGTGTTATCCCAAAATCCTTCAAATTTTAATTTAACCAAGAGTTAAATTAAAATTTGAAGGATTTTGGGATACCAGGATTAAATTTGAAATTTGAAGTTAAAAAGAGAGTATGTGTAAAAATAGAGATTTAAAATAACCTCAAAATATATGTATTTCTTTATATAAAATTTATATAATTGGTTATTTTTTTATTATAATATTATTATTACATATTAAAAATTTAACCCCTTCCGCTCCATTGTATCCACGTATGGATATACAGTGCGGTCCAAAAGTCACCCCCCCCCTGTTAACTTTTGAACGAGTTGAGATATCGACTTCAAATTTAGAACTCTTAAATAAGACAACTTAAACTATCTTTTAGCATATATTTGATATTTTCAGCTCTTAAAATGTGGGCAAGGGGCCATGGGGGACATTTTTTTAAATGGAAAGGGGGGTCGTGTGATACATCATTTTAAAACTTATAAAATTCTCTATTTAAACTAACATTTTTAAATTTTTTAAAAATGTTTTTTAAGGTTTTGATTTTTCAATTTTTTGTGCTAAAACATTCGATTTTTTAAGTTTTTTAAGTTTTTTTTTTATAAATTTTTATTTATGTCAACTAAAATTAGTTTAAAAGTATAATTAACATTTTTTTTGATGAAATTAGGCATTTTTAAAAAAGTATTTGTTTTTTTTTAGAGGAAATTTGACATTAAATCCCATTTTCAACCCCATTTTAAACCCATTTTTTTTTTAATTTAAAAAGATGGAGTTAAATGGAGAATTTTATAAGCTTTAAAATGATGTATTACACGACCCCCCTTTCAATTTAAAAAAATTCACCCCCATGCATCCCTGCCCACATTTTAAGAGCTGAAAGTATTAAATATATGCTAAAAAATAGTTTAAGTTGTCTTATTTAAAAGTTCCAAATTTGAAGTCGATATCTCAACTGGTTCAAAAGTTAAGAGGGGGGGGGTGACTTTTGGACCGCTCTGTATGTAGGTATAGCAAAGTATACCACAATATCCACAGTTGGATATTTGTTTACTGGATTTTCCATATACATTTTAATCTGGTGTGGGGACCTGTACCTTGAAAACCCGGCTGGAGTGGAAGGGGTTAAGATGGATAATATTTAATGTTCTATTTATTTTTTTATTATTCCAATAATACACTAAAATCATTAGTGATTAATTATCACAAGAAAAAGATTTTGCCTCTAAACTTAGATCATTTATGTAAATTAGAAATTATAACGGCCCCAATATTGAACCTTGTGGTATTTTGTTAAAAAGTGTTTTAAAAATGGCAAAATAGCTTCGTTTAAATAAATAAAACTTATTTCATTCATTGAGTTCCCAGATGTGATTTTTTTTTAAACATCTCAGTTATGAAAAAATAGTGGCACTTATTTTTTTCCTACACAAAAATTTTCGGAAAAAAACAACATATACCACTAGTTCCATCTTAAGGATTCTTGATCCAAATCTTTCATTTGTAATAGACTGCAACATTTTGAGGCCATCCTCCACTAAACTCAAATTTAACAATGTTTTGCCTTAAAGCGTTTAAAATAAGCCGGTAATTTTCAATACTTGACTTTGAAGTACCTTCCTCTTAAATTTTACGGGGTGAAATTTTGTTAAAATCCATGAAAATCCAATTATTCACAAATATGACCTTGTTCTATTTTCTTTCTTAATTTTCACGCCAAATTCGGATACTTTGAAGATATACCGTAGCTTATTTATTCCATTTCTTTGAAAAGAGACTGTTTGCCTTGACTGCAGAATAGTATATTCTATAACTAGTATGGAATAGACGGTCCCGCGAGCGAAGAATAACTATTCCATACGTTTTGTAGACTATTCTTTCTTCGACTGCAAATATGAAACACTGTATGTCTTTAAACTGCGGACAAGGCTAAAAACAATGTTTTTTTGTGAATCTATATTGTAAATGCAACAAAACACATATTTTTAAATAAAGCAATTAATGTTATTTAATAATTTTATCAAATCAGTACTTAAAAAAGATTTTTATTTAATTTTAGCACATATTTACAAATTATAATGCAAAAATTGAAGGTTACGTCAGATTGTTGTGACAGGTATCAGGTTTAAATATTTAACAATAGATGGAGCAGTTTTATTTTTTTGAACTAAATTGATAAAAAACTGGTCAAATATTAAGAAAAACTAATAAACTTTATGTAATTTTAACGCAAAACTTTAAATTGCATTAAATTATTCAATATTTCATGGTAAAATATATATATTTTTGCTAATTTTGCTACAGTTTTCTTTACTTTTATAAACAAGAGATGGCACTACATGTGCTCATTCTAACACTTGATACGAAATATTCATACCGTATCTAGAGCTAGAATGGTGCATTCTGTTTTTGAAAAGTGTATGTATTTGCTTACATTCTAAAGCAGTCGTAGAAAAAATCAATTTTTTGTTGTTATTTTTTGAAAAATAGATTTATCCAACAAAAAATATATTTTCGACGTGCTTACTTTTTTATATTTTTATATACTGAAAAAATTCTATAAAAACATAAATCATATAAAAAGAAGTTAAATATTTTCAAACTAACAATACCATGAAAAATACGTTTTCATGAAAATTCACATAAAATAATTTAGCAATAAAACTTGAGGGGCTAAATAATTTAACTTAATTTTAAGAACTTTTATTGGTTTGCCTGGGCGAAATTAAAAATATTGTATATGGTAGCTCCATCTGGTGGCCAGTTTTAACAATCAATTCAATATTAAATTAGTTTTGGCACACTAAGTAACAGTTGTCCTGTACTTAGCAGTTAATAATAGCATAATAGAAGTCCTTTTGACATTCATTATACTCTAAAATGCATTCTCATCAAAAAACTCAAAAAAGTATATTGAACCTCATTGATTTTAACAACGTCCATATTCACGCTAAATTAATTTTAACCTAACCTCTATTCATTTCTATAATTGCAAGGCAATTGAACAAAAATGACTAGCATATTGCCAAAAGAAAACAAACCAAAAAGGACCTCAAAGGCAATTTTTGAAAAGATGCCGACAAAAAAAATGCACATTGCAATAATATATGGATAGATACTTATTCTTATTCTCTTCGCATCTAAAAGAATTTTGTAGTTATAATGTAATATGTATTATAAGTTTTTTGACAGAAAAACTTTTTAAATTTTGGTCGATAATTTTGACTCGTTATCTTTTTTCGGTGATTTAAGTACAGGGTATTTTAAAAATAGACGTACTACATTAAAAAATATAAATAAAAGAGTTTTAGTGAAGGTTGGTTCGGAAATTGTTCCTAAGGGAGCTATGCCCCTCCTAAGGGTCCGTCTAAAATAGAATTCTTATTTATAGAAATTGAACAAACTATTATTTCTGGGACCCTACAAACTTCAGCAATTAAATTTTAAACATACTCTTGATAAAGGCAATCAATCATCCTTTGTAATTATTTTTTAAGACATTATACAAGGGCGTTCAAAGAGGTGCCTTATCAATTTTGTCCCAAAATTTTTGTCTGCAGTTTTTTTTTTAACATTTTTTTAATAAAATATGATTCTTTAGTTAAAAATACATAAAAAAGGTGCTCTTTATATAATAAGGCATTCCGTTTTTGAAAAAAAAATGCAATGCACTATAATTTGCCACTGTTACCAAATATCTTATAATATATAGCGCAGAACTCACTAAATACACTACTGGAAAAAATTAAAGGAACAAAAATAATCCAAAATTTTTAAATTGCTTTTTTTTATTGTGTACGTCGATTTTTCGCTGAGATATCTGACTTTAAATGAAAAAGGATCCTTTTGTTTTAGATCATTCATATTTCAGCAAATTTTTCAGCAATATTTCGGTTATTTTTATGTGCCTAAGTAATATTTTTGCGCTGCGCGCAGAGTATACTATTTCCTACAATGGCATAAGGTTTCTTCGCGGCTTGCTTTTCTTTCAAAGCTAATCTTTGAATATTTCTATAAATCTATTGTGAATGTATTTAAGCCAACAGTCCTTTTCAATGTGTATTAAATATGTTATTCTATGCAGAAAATTATTAAGGATTTTTTTCATTTAAAAATAAATAGTTTTCAATTGTTTGGTTGTACAGTACATTTTTAAAATTAATTTTGTTTTTACAGCCTACGGAAAAAATTGTTAAATGCCCTATACAGAAATTAAATTTAATATATATCCGTATTTTTAACATATTCTAGTTAAATTACATTATTTGAAAGATTAGAGTCCTAAATAAACACATTACCGAGCATATTTTAAATGTATTTGTCATATTTGATCGTGTTTTTAAATTATTAAATAAATCTGTCTTTGGAATATTTTTAATTCTTAGCAGCTGCAGCTTTCGATCCAGTTTTATTTTACATACTTTAGTCTAATACCAAAATTTGAAAAAGCGTAATTATGAGCAAGTAATGAATATAAGTAATGCTACGCATTATACAAGGTGTTCTCATCCTTTTGTCATTAAAAAAAGGGGATGATTCTACATCACAATCGAAGATACACCTACATGTTCACGACTCCAAAGGGCCCTCCGGAAAGAAAAAGATTATAATCTAGGCTCTATAAAAACCGATTCAGGGACCTATACTGAAACGGCGGAAGAGACGCTAGAGGTAGTTAAAAACTCATTTTCCGGGATCTGAAAGGAACCGGGACAATGAGGTCAACTACATACAGACGGAAGGCCTAAGAAGGCCCGCCAGGGCGGACTGGAAGCTTGCATCCAAAATAGTGGATGCAAAAAAGCTTAAGTGGGCTGTGAATTCATTTAAACCATTTAAGGCTGCTGGTAAAGATGGCGTGTTTCCCGCCCTGCTACAGAACGGGATAAGCGTACTAGCAACACCAGTAGTTAATCTACTTAGGGCAAGTTTGGCCTTTGGATACATACCGAAGGGCTGGAGGAAGGTAAAGGTTATTTTTTTACCTAAACCAGGCAAGGCAACATATGCTGAAGCCAAGGCGTACCAACCGATAAGCCTAACGTCATTTCTCCTAAAAACACTAGAGAAACTGCTTGACAGATACATAAGGGACAAGGTCTTAAAAACAAGACCCTTGCACAGGCTCCAGTATGCATATCAAGCAGGTAAATCCTGCGAGCTAGCTATACACAAGCTAGCAAAAAGAGCAGAGAAGGCAATTAAAGACAAAGGAATCTGTCTAGCCGCTCTATTGGACATAGAGGGGGCATTTGATAACACCTCATATGAATCAATAGAAAATGCACTCAATAGGCATGGGGTACCAGATACAATATGTAGATGGGTAATGACCATGCTGAAAAACAGAACTATTGAGACATCACTCCAACAATCAATGATAGAAGTGCTGGTCGCGAAAGGGTGTCCTCAGGGAGAGGCGTTATCGCCACTCCTATGGTGCCTTGTGGTAAACAGTCTTCTTTAGGAATTGGAGAGACATGGCTTCTATGCACAGGGATATGCGGATGATATAACGATTCTCGTATGTGGCAAGTACGGCAAAACTGTATCAGAAGTCATGCAGGGAGCCCTTAAGGTCATAGAGAATTAGTGCAGAAGAGCGGGACTGTCGGTAAACCCTACAAAAACCACACTTATTCCATTTACCAACAAAAGGAAACTCGTAATTGAGCCTCCAAGGTTATTTGGAACTAAGCTGAAGTTACTGGGGCAAGCAAAGTATCTCGGAGTCATCCCAGATAGCAAGTTGTCTTATAAACCCCATCTAAGAGATAAAACAAACAGAGCTATTAGAGCACTATGGGCTTGTAGACGAATGTTTGGCAAAAACTGGGGAATTAAACCTGAAATGTTGCACTGGGCATACAAGGTGATTGTAAAACCCATAGTGACATATGCTGCGATAGTGTGGTGGCATAAAGCCAATGCCACTAACAACAGACTGATGCTAAGCAAGGTACAAAGACTGGCCTGCATCGGGGTAACGGGGGCAATAACGGGTATAATAACTGGGCACTGCTTACTGAATAAGCACCGACATCAAATGGGACAGACTACGAGCCCCGTGTGCAGGAGATGTGGGGAAGGGGACGAAGAGCCCTACCACCTCATATGTGAATGTCCATCCCTAATAGGGCTAAGATGGAGGTACTTTGGGAACGACTCGCTGGAACCAAACGAGATCATGAACACTCCCCTGAAACCGTACCTGGACTTTATAAAAGAAACAGGGATGTTATGAGGAGATCTGTGCGGTTAACACAAAGGTCCCTAGGGACCAGGTGTTGAGGGCAGTGAACCCCGCACTGAACAAACTAAAACAAAAACAAAACAAAAAACATCACAAAATATAAAAAGCAACAAAGGAACATATGTCCCAAAATAAGCCCTAAGGGAACTACGGCTCTTTAAAGATGGACATATTGAATGGGGAACAAAAAAACCACCAATAAAGTTTTAATTCTACAGGGAGGATTGGTGTAGTGGTCTACCGCGGCTGTACATGACAAGTCTACTAGCCAACAGCGTGAGTTCGATTCTCACTGGCGCCGATTTGCCTTTTTCAGTTAATTAATAATTGAAATTTGGCGAAGGCGTAAGTAAAGCGGACACTCCCTATAAAAACTGGTCCGAAAGTCAGTATAAGCCGGTGGTTCCCTCTACTACTAGCCCACACAAGTCCTAGACTTAGGGGATGCTTAATTAAGTAGAATAGAGCGAGGTTAAACAAACAAACAAACAAAACAGGGTGATTTTTTATTTAAAAATAAGTAAAAAATGTTCTTCACCGAAACACCTACATTTAATAATAATAATAATAATAATAATAATAATAATAATAATAATAATAATAATAATAATAATAATAAAGAGAAGTAATACCTTTGAAACAGTAAAATAAGTATATTATATCATAGTATTTGAAAGCTCAAGGTCTATCCAAAACAACCCAGAAAATAAAGTAGTGACGTTTAAAAAAATAAATTTAGGGTTTAAGTTGGGGAGGAGGGTTGAGGGGTGGATTTTATTTTTAGCTACTTTTTATAGTGTTGTCCCATTTAAGGAAACGTTCAAGTATTACATAACGCAAAATTTGGCCATTTTTGACCCTCACCCCCCTATGTAACGCGGCGTAACATTTTCAAGGATCCCTCCCAAATTTGCAAGGAATCCGTCTCTTTAGGCCTAGATCATTGTTCAAAAACGTGATCTAATAAACATTTTAGTTTAGTTTATAATTTTTTAATTGTTACGTAATATTTTTAAGATAACAAATTTAATATATTCCATTTTAGGTTTTCAATCTATTTTTAATTTTAGGATTTTTATATACATTTGTAAATTGTAATAGGACAGGGGTCTGTCATCTCAATTCATCTGAGGGAGGTTACTCACTTTTCCACTTCAAGCTCATTCGAAGACCATTTTTGTAGTGGTATACCTGTTGCTAATTTAAAGTTTTAAATTAACGATTTTGTTTGACGTTTAATAATTAATTTGAATTTTGAGGTTATAACCGTTGATATAACCTCAAAATTCAAATTAAGAGTTATCTGTTGACAATTCTTCACTCATTGAACTTATGTACGCATGTATACCAACTTCAAAATAACAAATATGAATTGTTCCCCTGAACCGTCTACTACAAGTGCAATAATTGTATTTAAATCAATTATTGTGCCTTTAACTTAAATATAGCTTTGTATTTTTATTTTTGTAGATATCATCAAAGCTGAAAAGCAGTTAAAATAGTTCAAAATTTCTAAGAAAAATATACAAAAATCTTAATAAAAAAGATTATTTTCCAAATTCTTTATACCCAAAGTCCCTATTATAAATATCAAGACACCACATCTTAAAATTTTACGTCAAGACATAATATTTATCAACACTATATTTTACGGTTACAATCAAATATATCTTAAGATAATGGCACCCTTGATTGTCAATATATTGACATATCAAAGCCTTCTTTATAAAATATTTGGGATAATAACGAACTGGTTCATTAGTTGGTGTCTTCATTTATTTTAATATTGGGTAAGGCATAAGGAACACTAATAAATTATTAAATCTCTAAGTAGACAGTTCTTTGCTTAAAAAAAAATTTAAATTTATATAGAGCGTGTCAAAAATTCGCCCCCCCCCTTAACGGCTTAAAATATTAACTTTAAATTTGAAATAACTTAATAAGATACCCCAAATATTTTTTGATATATATATATATATATATATATATATATATATATATATATATATATATATATATATTAATATGCTTTGGGTGGAGAATGGATGCAGGGGGCAAAAAGGAACATTTTTTTAAATGAAAAGGGGCCGTATGATGTTATTTTAAAGCTTATAAATTTCTCTTTTCAACCATATATTTTTATTTTTTTAAAAATTTTTCTAGGGGGGTAAAACAGTGTTAAAACTAGGAATTTCAAAAAATATTTCTTTAAAAAGAAATGAAACAGTTTTTTTAACAAAGATATTGAAAACTCAACACCTCAAAACAAAATTTAAAAAGTTAAAAATTATTTGGTCGAAAAAAGAATTTAATATTATTATTATTATTTAATATTAAGCTTAAGCTTTAAAATGTTGTAGTAACCGACCCCCCTTTTGATTAAAAAAAATGTTGCTTATATAGCAATTTATATAAAAAAAATAACACTTCCAGAGTTTGTTATTTTTAAGTTTTTGTCAATACGCTTTTGCCCCCTGGCAAAATCTGGGATGTCTCCTCTGTACTAATTTAGTTTAAATTTTAATAATAGCCCTAAAAAAATAAGACCAAAAATTACCTAGAAATTATGCTAAATCTTCTAAGGTCGGTTACGCCCAATTATCACCCTATATTCATTTAATTCCATGGACTACTACTTTTATTACGGTTACTAAAGAAACTACCGCCGAACAAAAAAAAAAGAAAAAATTATAAAGACTAGGAGTCAGAACTTAAATAGAAACGTGCTAAGTGACAAAAGGCTAGTCGGCGCGTTTTTTTCAAAAGCCGGACAGGCCTAAGGCCGAGATTCGATTTGGTTGAGTTGTAAAATATATTAGACCGCTTTTATAGCATACTAGCAGTGACGTAGTCAAGAAAAAAATTAGGAATAGCAAAATTAATATTTTATTAGAGGAAGTTGACTAGCTTGTTTTTTTTTCAACATTTAACTTTAAGTACTGGAAGAACAGAAATTTTCGCACGAGTGCACTAAATATTCTTTCTCATAAGTGCAGTAAATAACTTTTTTCACTACTAGCTTTAGAAGTCACCATTATTTAGCTAGTCTTTACCTAGGTCAATAATAATAGTAATTATATACCAAGGTAGAGAAGACATTTATTATAGCCGAGCATATTAAATCCCGAGCTGCGTAGCAGCGAGTGATTTAAGAGTGCGAGGCTATAATAGTCTTCTCTACCGTAGTTTATATATTAGTTTTTTCACTACTAGCACTGTTTAACTAATTAATTATAATTATTATTAACTAACACGATCAATAATTAGCTAAATATTATAATAAAAATCCTAAAAAAAAATAAACTTTTAAACGTCAGTCAAAGTTATTTATTTGAGCAAACTCCATTGAAAAAGTCCAAACCAAATGGCTACTGGATTTTTATGAAAATTTCAAGAAACAGCATCCCTGTTAATATTTTACTTTATTATCTGAATAATAGTAATTATATACCAAGGTAGAGAAGAAATTTTTTATAGCCGAGCAAATAATAAACAAATATTTTAATTTCAAAATGATTTATTAATGGGAACAAAATGTTTTATTTGACGAAATAAAATTTATTTGACAGAAATAAAATTTAGTTGTCACAACCAAATATTTATTTGTCCATATCCAACCAAATATTTAGTTGACGCAAATAGACTTTTTTTTCAGTGTAGGGGCTCTAACTCGGGCGCCAATTAGAATTAGGTTTGGACCTTGCCTACCTTGTTTCAAAATTACTGTCCGGCGCTCATTAGTATATTAATAATATAATATGATATTATTGATAATAAAAACGGCTGATAGCGCACTGTTTTTCTCAATATATATGTGTTGATGAGTAAATGTGGTTGTTACTGATTATAATAACACAGGCCAACAAATTTTCAAGTTTTGAAAGTTGATTTGGATCTAACAGCTTATTTTGGGTAATTTAGTTATGTTGATTTCGAATACAACTTTTTTTTGTTTTTGATCAACCGCACAATGAGCCAGGAAAAAAAACAGTGGCAAAATTCTGAATTTTTGCGTACGACTATTTTTGATACCGCTGCTTTCGAATAAAATAACGAAAATTTTCAAAAAAAAAAAATTTGGGACATTTGGGTGGTCCAAAATTTTACTTTTTTTCGATTTTTATAAAAATATGTTAAATGGCCTCTTTTGATTATGCTGATGTAGACCAATGTCCATAACTTGAAAATTCTACACTACATGTTAAAGAATGAGATTTTTGCATGGCGTATAGGTAATTTATGTTTTATGACGTTTTATGTAGATTGCTCGATTGCTCGAAATTGGAGCAAAAAAAAAAAAAATAGTCGGTCGGTCGGTCGATCGGTCTGTCCGGGAAATCTTGTGTACACGATAACTTAAGAACTCTTTAAGCTAGAGACTTCAAATTTGCTTTTGGTGAACATTGGTTTGCGGTAAGGGGGGAAAATGGGAAAAAATAATTTTGCTTTACAAAAATTGCTATTCAGGGTTATTCTTTTAAATGGTACACCCCTCATAGAAAAAACGGATTCCTTGAACCAAGGACACGTGTCTTTGGATATGTTCAAAGCCATATTCTCTTGTTTTCAGGCTGGCATTTTCGTTTGGACTTTTGACTTGTGAACATTGGTTTGCGGTTAGGGGGGAAAATGGGAAAAAATAATTTTGCTTTACAAAAATTGCTATTCAGGGTTATTCTTTTAAATGGTACACCCCTCATAGAAAAAACGGATTCCTTGAACCAAGGACACGTGTCTTTGGATATGTTCAAAGCCATATTCTCTTGTTTTCAGGCTGGCATTTTCTTGAACCAAAGTCAATGTCCTTGAATAAAGAGCGCGGATTTTTATTCCAACACGTGTCTTTGGATATGTTCAAAGCCATATTCTCTTGTTTCAAGGCTGGCATTTTCTTGAACCAAAGTCAATGTACTTGAATAAAGAGCGAGGATTTTTATTCCAAAACCAGTGCTCTTCATTCAAGGACATTGACTTTGGTTTAGGAAAATGCCAGCCTTGAAACAAGAGAATATGGCTTTGAACACATACAAAGACACGTGTCCTTGGTTCAAGGAATCCGTTTTTTCTATGCTGTAACTTTTTAACTGGATCATATATAAACTTTAAATTTGGGATATGCATATCGCAGAACAAAAACTATCATTTGTCATATTTTTCAACTTTTAATTTCGTAAGGCTGCGCCAGGGGTGCAGTGGGGGACAATATTTTAAATGGCACCCTAGGTCTTGTGATACGTTAGTATTAAAAATTTGACATTAAAATGATAAATAATTAGTCTTAATATCATTTATTAACTATTTTGACCTTTTTACTCAAAATTTACTAAATTAATTTTTTAAAAATATTGAAAATTTCATCAATTTTGAAGAAAAAAATATCTTCAAAAAAACATTAAAAAATAAATACTGTTTATTAAAAAATAAATACAGTGTTAAATAGAGAATTTTAAGCTCTTTAAATATCCAAATGACCTTTCACAAGACCTAGGGTCTTGGCAATATATGTTAGGTTAGTTATGACGTCATAACATTTATCACCTAACAGCTGATTTTTTCAGGATCGTTTAATAAAAATATTTAAAATCAAGTGGTAGGTAACCTTGTCCGACAAAAATGTTCTGGCGATACCGTTGTGGGATGCCCTAAAGTTAAGGGTTGGTCCCAAAAAAAAAACGTCCCGTTACCGAGAATTTTCTTATGTAAGAAGTTGTTTGACTGGACATAAAGAACACATATACAAAGTCTCAACGGTGAGGTAATAAAAAAAAATTTTACTGTGGGCTTTCGGACTATAACTGTAACTGACAAAATGAACATAAATTGAGTTGTCTTAAACTGAGCCCCTCTCAGGTACTCCACTGTCTCAAAGTCTCCCGAGTGCGTCTTTTCGGGGCCTAGAAGAGATCAGAATTCCTTTGAATGCTGAAGAACACGTGTTCGTTAAAACGCCTTTAGACTAATATTTATTGGGATGCTAATGAGCCCTTCGTTCACTTTGGATCTTATCTCTTTTTTATTTTTTTATTTTTAAGTGAACAATTTTGTACTTTTACTAAAAGCGGATGTAAGGCAGTTGCATTTGTACATAGTTGATCTTTTACAAAACACATTATTCTTTTTTTTTTCTTTTTTTTTCTTTTTTTTTGATTTTTTTTTAAACTTTTCAGATAATTGTTGTTTCTGCTTTCCCATTTTGAAAATTTTCAAAATTTAAGAAAGCCTTGTATTCGTGCAAAAAATTTAAATTATTTTTTGTTGCATATTTTTGCGTTCTATGGCGGTTTTGTCAATATAAACCATGCTCGTCAAAAACAAAAAAAGTTATGGGTGTTAAACTTTTAAAAAAGTCGAAAAAAGCTAAAAGAAAATATTTTTTCAGGAAAAAATACTTTTATTATAAGGATCAATTTTACCAATTTTGAAAGTAATCAAAACAACAAATAAGTTATGCGGGGTTAAATAAACTTAAAAAAAACTGTTATGTAAAAAAATAAAGAAAAAAAAATAATTTTTTTTTTAACATTGTTTTTTTCGCAAAAAGAAAATAAAATAAAAATGTTAAAAAATGTTTTAAAGTTTTTTTTTTTTGGGAAATGCTAAACAGAAGTAGGTACTTGTCTGGAAAATGGATAAAATCGAACAGAAATTGCCCCCCCTCCCCCACAGCAAAATCCTGGATCCGCCCCTGATAACGGTATTTTAAATATTCTATATATCAATCAGATTTTACAGTGTGTCCCACCTTTTAATAATCAAAAACAAACTACGCCTAAATAATGTATTTATCATAAATAATTATAATTAATGTACTATTCCTTGTAAGGTAATTGAGCTGTGCCCAGTTTTAAATTTTAACTATTTTTTAGTACTACCTATACGTATAAAAAATCTACAAAAATAAGGTTTTACAAATAAAAAAAATATTTTTTTTAATAAAAATGTAATTTTTTAATAAAAATGTGCTTTTTTATATTTTATTGGAATATACTATTTTAATAAATATCTTTATCCACTGCCGTGATTATTGGCCTATTCACCTATTAAAAATTTACCGATAAAACTTTAAAACGGCCGTGGATAAAGTATAGTATCCTACTCGGGTATAATAGCTATAAATAATTCGGGTGATTTAGCCACTCGCCTTTCGGCTCGTGTCCCAAAATGCACCCTCATTGATTAATAGCAAATATTATATGCTAGTTGAATAATATACTATTATGTAATAATAATAATAATAATAAATTGGTGAATGAATAAATAAATAATAATAATAGTTTATTCATCCAAAGATCTTACAAGATATAGGATAAGTTAGTAATGTATACCTAATATAAATATTATAATTTACAAATATAGATGTACTTATTAAAATTAAATTCTTCAAAATCTTTAACTGTATAAAAGGCTTCAGATATTAATATAAATTTTATTTTATTTAAAAACCTACGGTTTGGCAAATTTCTAATTATGGGGGGTAATTTATTATAAAGTGTAGCACCATTATAGAAGGGGCTATTTTCATATAAAGTAAGGTAGTGTCTGGGATATTCAATATTAAGGCCATATCTAGTATAATAGTTGTGGTTTTCATTTAAAGGATTAAATTTATTTAAATTAAGCTTTACGTATTTTAAAGTTTCAAAAATATAAATGCAAGGGAAAGTTATAATTTTTTCACTTTTAAATGTATCACTGCATGTATGTCTAAAAGGTAAGTTATACATACAGCGAATAGCCCTTTTTTGAAGGGTAAAAATTCTGTCAGCTGCGGAACTGTTACCCCAAAGTATTATACCGTAACGAATTATTGAAATGAAATTCGAATAGTAGAACATTTTAACTACACTCTTGTCGGCCAGTTTTTGTAACCTTTTAAAAGCAAAACAATAGCTTGCGCATTTTTTACTAACAAATTCTACATGATTTTTCCAAGTAAGTGAAATATCAAAGTGGATACCTAGTCATTTACACTAAACTTAGTAAGAATTTGCAATAAATTCCGGAAATATTTGACATCTTTTTTTTGCATTGGTTTAATTCTTAGTTAGCTTAGTGTTAATGATTCTGTAATCCGACCTTTACTTAGAATATTTAATATTCTAACAATCACACCAACGAACTGATAACTCTTCTTTCTAGAATACGCATACCGTTAAAATAAAGTATCGCCAACATCTCCGTTTGTTTGTAAACAAATAGTAGGTATATAAACAGGCCTAAACAATAACAGTTACCAGTAACTGGTATTGTTGTCTCTGTTAGAACAAAGATGTGCAAGTAACCCTATGAAAAATGACCAATAGAGAACAGAAGAAATTTTCTATTGGTTTTTTTGAGGTTTGTACTCGGTTATTGAACTGGTATATACCAATACAGACCAATAGAAAACGACTTACGTAAGTCGGTTTCTATTGGTAAACTCCAATATAGACCAGTACAATAACCGAATACAAACCGAAAAAAAACCAATAGAGACTCGAAAAACGTATTATTGGAAATTACCAATACAATCTTGTGTAAGTCGTTTTCTATTGGTTTATAATGGGCTTTCCAATAAAATAACCGATAGAGACCAATACAGACCAATAGAGAGGCATAAAATGTATCTTATTGCAATAAAAAATTGTAGGGGAAGGTTCAACGACTAGTGCCAAAGCCAAAAAGCTTTTTGCCAAAAAATTTATATCTTTGTAAAATATAAATATTTCAAAATAATTTTTCCATTGTCGTAAACTTCAAACCTTTGTCTATAAATAGCTGTAGTTAAAAATTTTATAAAATAAATATTTAATATTTTTTTTGCTGTTTAAATCACAGGCTGCAAAATGGCTGAATCAGCCCCAGAGCGAGGCAGATTCAACCCAGACAAGGGGCAGTTTCAAACATAAATAATATTAAAAGTTTTTATATTGGTATTTGCCAATAAATATAATATAAAATATAAACCAATAGAAAAAATATTTTTTTTTATTGGTACTTACCAATAAATATAATATCAAATATAAAACAATACAAACCAATAGAAAAAAAAGTTTTTTTTATTGGTATTTACCAATAAATATAATATCCAATACAAACCATTAGATACCAATTGGTATTAATATTATAATATAAAAAAAAATATTTGAAAAAGACCAATACGTATTGGTCTGTACAGACCAATAAGTGTTTGTATTGGTATGTGCCAATAAATATAATATAGATATTTCGACAAATATGAACCAATACAAAAAAGAAGGTTTTTGTACTGGTATTTACCAATAAATATAATATCCAATATAAACCATTAGATACCAATATAAAAAAAATATTTGAAAAAGACCAATACAGACCAATAAGTTTTTGTATTGGTATTTACCAATAAATATAATATCGATACCCTATGAAAAATGACCAATAGAGAACAGAAGAAATTTTCTATTGGTTTTTTTGAGGTTTGTACTCGGTTATTGAACTGGTATATACCAATACAGACCAATAGAAAACGACTTACGTAAGTCGGTTTCTATTGGTAAACTCCAATATAGACCAGTACAATAACCGAATACAAACCGAAAAAAAACCAATAGAGACTCGAAAAACGTATTATTGGAAATTACCAATACAATCTTGTGTAAGTCGTTTTCTATTGGTTTATAATGGGCTTTCCAATAAAATAACCGATAGAGACCAATACAGACCAATAGAGAGGCATAAAATGTATCTTATTGCAATAAAAAATTGTAGGGGAAGGTTCAACGACTAGTGCCAAAGCCAAAAAGCTTTTTGCCAAAAAATTTATATCTTTGTAAAATATAAATATTTCAAAATAATTTTTCCATTGTCGTAAACTTCAAACCTTTGTCTATAAATAGCTGTAGTTAAAAATTTTATAAAATAAATATTTAATATTTTTTTTTGCTGTTTAAATCACAGGCTGCAAAATGGCTGAATCAGCCCCAGAGCGAGGCAGATTCAACCCAGACAAGGGGCAGTTTCAAACATAAATAATATTAAAAGTTTTTATATTGGTATTTGCCAATAAATATAATATAAAATATAAACCAATAGAAAAAATATTTTTTTTTATTGGTACTTACCAATAAATATAATATCAAATATAAAACAATACAAACCAATAGAAAAAAAAAAGTTTTTTTTATTGGTATTTACCAATAAATATAATATCCAATACAAACCATTAGATACCAATTGGTATTAATATTATAATATAAAAAAAAATATTTGAAAAAGACCAATACGTATTGGTCTGTACAGACCAATAAGTGTTTGTATTGGTATGTGCCAATAAATATAATATAGATATTTCGACAAATATGAACCAATACAAAAAAGAAGGTTTTTGTACTGGTATTTACCAATAAATATAATATCCAATATAAACCATTAGATACCAATATAAAAAAAATATTTGAAAAAGACCAATACAGACCAATAAGTTTTTGTATTGGTATTTACCAATAAATATAATATCGATATTTCGTCAAATATAAACCAATACAAAAAAGAAGGTTTTTGTACTGGTATTTACCAATAAATATAATATCCAATATAAACCATTAGATACCAATATAAAAAAAAAATATTTAAAAAAGACCAATACAGACCAATAAGTTTTTGTATTGGAATTTACCAATAAATATAATATCGATATTTGGTCAAATATAAACCAATACAAACCAATACAAAAATAAGGTTTTTGTATTGGTACTTACCAATAAATATAAAGTCCAATATAAACCATTAGATACCAATATATATTAAAAAAAATATTTAAATAAACCAATACGGACCAATAAGTTTTGTATTGGTATTTACCAATAAATATAATATCCAATTTAAACCAATACATACCAATAAAATAACATATATTTTGGAAAAGAACCAATACAGACCAATACGTTTTGTATTGGTAATAACCAGTAAAAATTTTTTCCAACACAGACCAATATAAACCAATAGAGTTTAATTTTAATACCAATAAAGACCAATAAAACCAATAGAGACCAATAAAAACCAATACAAATTTCTATTGGTTTGTATTTGATTTCTATTGGTCATTTTTCATAGGGTATTTCGTCAAATATAAACCAATACAAAAAAGAAGGTTTTTGTACTGGTATTTACCAATAAATATAATATCCAATATAAACCATTAGATACCAATATAAAAAAAAATATTTAAAAAAGACCAATACAGACCAATAAGTTTTTGTATTGGAATTTACCAATAAATATAATATCGATATTTGGTCAAATATAAACCAATACAAACCAATACAAAAATAAGGTTTTTGTATTGGTACTTACCAATAAATATAAAGTCCAATATAAACCATTAGATACCAATATATATTAAAAAAAATATTTAAATAAACCAATACGGACCAATAAGTTTTGTATTGGTATTTACCAATAAATATAATATCCAATTTAAACCAATACATACCAATAAAATAACATATATTTTGGAAAAGAACCAATACAGACCAATACGTTTTGTATTGGTAATAACCAGTAAAATTTTTTTCCAACACAGACCAATATAAACCAATAGAGTTTAATTTTAATACCAATAAAGACCAATAAAACCAATAGAGACCAATAAAAACCAATACAAATTTCTATTGGTTTGTATTTGATTTCTATTGGTCATTTTTCATAGGGAAGACAGACGAATGTTTATTTTGCCGAAGTTTTTGTCAGTTTTAACGAATGAAATGCCTGTTCTAGAAAAAAGAGTTATTAGTTAGTTGAATCACACACTACATTTGGTGCACTCTATAAAATAACATCGTAATCAATAAAAGATAGACAGATCGAGTTATATTTAATTATTTACATTTAATCAGTAAGTTCATGCTACTTTAAAAGACAACAGGTGTTGCGTCACTCAGTGAGTCATGTTCGTATTAATAGTGTCAGTGATAGTTTTAGTTATAACTTACATAATTTTCGAAAGTAAAAGACCAAAAAACTACCCACCAGGTCCACAATGGTACCCACACATAGGCAACCTACATCAGTTAAAGAAACGTTCCAAAGAACTCAAAGGTCAGCATCTAGCTCTTATAGATCTAGCTCAAAAACACAACACAAACATTCTAGGTCTTAAGTTAGGTAGTCAGTATGTGGTGACAGTTTTAGGTTATAATTTAATCAAACAAGTTTTAACAAATGAAGAGTTCGAAGGAAGACCCGATAATTTTTTTATAAGATTAAGATCTATGGGAACGAGAAAAGGATTGACATGTACAGATGGAGAGTTATGGAAAACTCAACGGCAGTTTGTAACAAGTCATTTTAGGAGTTTAGGATTTGGTAAAAAACCAATGGAATGCATGATCAAAGAAGAAATTAAAGAAATAATTAACATATTAGAAAAAAACCATGAAAATATAGAAATAGAAAAACTATTAGCACCATCAGTGTTAAATATTTTATGGGCTTTGACAGCAGGTTACAGATTTAACAGAAAAGATGAAAGACTTAACAAATTACTAGATCTTTTGGGGTTACGATCTAAAGCTTTAGATATATCTGGAGGAACACTATCTCAACTACCCTGGTTAAGGTTTATAGCTCCAGAGAAAACTGGATACAGTGTAATAACTAGACTAAATAGTGAATTAAAACAACTACTTATGGATACCATCCAGGAACACTATAAAACCTGGAGTGTAGGTAATAACGAAGATCTTATTTATTCTTTTATATCACAGATACAAGATCAGAATATTCAGGATACTAATTTTGATAATGATCAATTGGTTATGGTTTGTTTGGATCTTTTTATAGCAGGAGCAGTAACTACCAGTAATACTTTAGACTTCGCTTTCTTATCCATGATTTTATACCCTGAAATTCAACAGAAATTACATAAACATATAGATGAAAACTTAATACTCAATGAAAGTCTAGTTCTAGATTATTCTGACAGACATAAACTTCCTTATGTTGAAGCAGTAATATTAGAAGTAGAAAGATTCTTTTATGTAATTCCAACCATTGGTCCGAGAAGGGTTTTAAGAGATACAACTTTGGGAGGTTATTTTTTACCAAAAGAAACCACAGTACTTTTAAGCACGTATTCTGTGCACCACGATAAAGAATTTTGGGGAGATCCAGAAACCTTTAGACCGGAACGGTTTTTGGATGAAAATGGAAAAATTGTGTACAGTGAAAGACATTTGCCTTTTGGTTTAGGAAGACGACGTTGTTTAGGTGAACTTTTAGCAAGAAGTTGTATATTTATATTTTTTACGGAAATTATGAGAAAATATAAGGTAAGTTTAATGCCTGGAACTAAAAAACTAACGGGTGTACCGTTACCTGGTATTACTTTAAGTACTGAAATGTATAAAGCCAATTTTGTTAATAGATTTAAAGTTTTGTGATTTTTAAATTTGAATTTAAAGATATTTAATTAGCTTATACCTTTTTTAATTTAAAACAAAACTTTAACGGTTGCTTATTCAAAAGTATAGTATTTATTTTAATAATAAAAGCATTAAAAAATATATATGGTTTTTTCTAGTTTAAACCTTTATAGAAAACAAACGCTTTAATATAATGTAATAAAATTTTGAGAATAATTGCCCTAACTATTTCTTATTCGGTTGCCCCATTTACTTTTTGGAAATTCAAAAGTCAATTTTGTCGACTTTTTGCCAAAAACGCAGGTCTTTTGGCCCATAGTGGGGTGGTTTCATTTTTAGGATATGAGATGTTTAAAACTAATTTAATTGAAACTTAAATAATGAATTAAAAATTACTAATGTAACCTGGGTAGGGGTGCACATTCCATGTAATGTGATGTTATCACATCAGAACACCTGATCACCAGTTCACCATGTTCAATAGCTTGATTTGTCTCGTTTACCGATGTTCACGCCACGTCCACTTGCAATGTGAATCGCTTCTCTATTTAAATTGGGTACCCTATTTATAAATCACACCGTATATTAGGACAATTTTTATTATTATAAAATAAACTGTTTACTAATGAAAACTACCTAATTTAGACAAACAACCTTTTTTCATAAATAGAATACATTTACATGTATTAAACATTACATCAATAATGTTAACGGCATATTTAATTCTCTATATGTTATTTATTTATTTATTTATAGTTTACAGACTTTACAGTGTGTCCCACCCTTTTTATACTCCCAAAACCACAAAGTATTTATACTTTAGTCGTTGGCCGGTTTTTGCTCGGGTTTGGTCTAATTTGAGTAAAAGAAGGTCCAAAAAAGTAAAAACAGAGCACCAATAATCAAAAACAAACTACGCCCAGATAATGTGACCCTAGTATTTATCATAAATAATTATAATTTATATACCTTTTCCCGAATATCTTTGTAAGGAAATTGAAAACTGTGTAAATATAATAATAATAATAATAATAATTTATTAATCCTTTTGAGATTTACATCTATGGACAAGTCAGACAAAATACTAATACAGTGTATAATACAATTTAAAATTTAAGATACATAAAATAATTTAGTTAAAATTACAGACTAGATGCATGTATTTTTATTTCAAGGCTTTTAGAGAAAAACTCGTTCAATGAATACATTGGGTTTTCCAAAAAATAGCTTTTTAAAACATTTTTGAATATTGCGAGTTTATTTATGCTTTGTATATTTTGAGGTAGGTGCCTGTACACTTTCAGTCCCATATACTCTGCTCCTTTTTCAAAAGAAACGGTCCTATGTCTTGGAATAGCTAACTCGTTCTCTTGTCTAGTTTGGATTCCTAAGTTTATTTGATTATTTTTTGTAAAGTATCTTATATTTTGTTTTACTAACAAACAAAGCCTATAAAGATACAACGAGTAGACACTCATTATCTTACACTTTTTAAAAAGTGGGACACAGTGAGTATCTCGCTTTTCAAAACAAATTGTTCTGACAATCTTCTTTTGTAATGTTAGCAAACGTTCAACTTCTGAAGACCCACCCCAGAAAGGTATAGCAAAATGTAATCTACTTTGAACATAAGCATTGTAGAACATAAGTAGTGACTCGAAGCTCACTGTGTCTCTTAGGTGGAATAACGCATAATTAGCACTACATATGTTTTTCGCTATTGTGTCTATGTGCCGGTCCCATGTACAATTCCCCGCAATGTGAGTGCCCAAAAATTTAGTTCCGGTACCCTGGGGGATGCTTTGACCGTTCATCCTCACCAGCAGACTGGAGAGGTGTTGATTAGTTAATTTGAAGTGGATAAGGTTGGTTTTCGACTGATTCAGATGAAGTCCACTGCCCTCACACCACCGGACCATACCCTCCACAACTTTATTTGCTAGCGGCTTCTGATATAGTTTTACCGCTAATTATAACTGATGTGTCATCGGCAAATTGTGTTATTTTAATATTTTTCCAATGTGACTGGTTAATTGTTTGGAGTAAATACCTTTGTAACTCATTGGAGAATATTGTAAAAAGTAGAGGGGAGAGTATGGAACCCTGTGGTGTGCCACAGCGGACATCCCCCACCTCAGATTTAAACTTATATTTAATGTTGTTATTGTTTTTTCCTGTAACTTCAACTTTTTGTTTGCGTTTTTCCAAAAATGACCTTACCCACTTCAATGATGATCCTCTTATTCCTGCACTCTCCAGCCTGCTGATAAGGATGGAGTGCCTGACCATGTCAAAAGCACGACTAAGGTCAAAGTACACCCCCAGGGTCACGCACCCCTTATCAAGGCTATTTAAAACAAAAGAGTATGAATCATACATTGCTGTCTCAGTTGATTTTCCTTGCAAGAATCCGTGCTGACTGTCGCTAAAGAAATTATTTTTACACAGAAAAGTTTTTAATCTTTCATTCATAACTTTTTCGAAGAATTTCGAAAAGACAGATAATGTAGCAACTGGCCTATAATTTTTAACGTCAGTTTTCTCACCTTTTTTATGCAGTGGAATGATTCTTGCAAGTTTCAACATATCTGGAAACTCACCTTCTGTGAATGATAAATTTAAAACATATTCCAAAGGTTTTACTAAGAAGACACTCACATCCCGGAGAAGACTACATGGCACCTCATCCTCCCCTGCCGATGATTTCTTGGCAACTGAATATAAAGTTGCCAGAACTTCATCTTTATTGGTTGGATTTAGGAATATTGTGTGTTTTATTAATGGTTTACTCCTGAAGAATAGTATATTGTTTTACTAAGAGGAAAAGTGAAGCTTTTTTTACTAGTCTGTAGAATTTACGGACGACGCGAAGGGAAGTCCGGAAACTACAGACGAGTAAAAAAAAGCACTTTTCCTCTGAGTGAAACATACTATTTTTTCTTCAAGCATTCTATATATATTTTTTTTTAAATATTAATTTTTGAATTTAATTTATTCAGTAATAAAGTATGTTTTTTTATTAAAGTAGGCCAATAAAACCCTTTCGAAATAAACTAAAACCTTTCTTAGCTCATTTTAAATTTTTTTCGTAGGTTAAAGCGTACACTTTTCACGATTTCGATGTAGCATTTGCAATTTCTTCAATCATTTCACACAAGATTTGTGCACAGAATCTCGAGTCAACCACCTGTTTACATAATAAACAAACAAGTTTGAAGTATGGCTGTCATCAAAGTCAAAGAGTGCTGCCGTCAGTGGTTTTTTTGCTAACTAACTTTTTTTTACGGCGTACAACAATGAATTAATTTTTTTACTGTAAAATATAGATCACTTCTAACTAGTGTGTTCAGTTATAAAATATGAACATTTTAGTACGCTCGAAGAAAAATATGTTTATTAATGGTTTACTTACTGAAGGCATTAACACTAAACTTAATAAGAGTTCGACCAATGAAATGTTAATGTTTCGATGAAAAAAAAAATTATTAACTGAAAAAAAATAAAAGGTGCTTAAATAAAAATTCCTATAAAAAATTGCGGACAAAAACAAAAAAAATTGATGTCTAAAAAAAAGGTCCTCTCCCACGGCAGACTAACATCTCTACTCTAAATTTCTCTACTCCCTAACATCCCTACTCCATAACATCCCTACTCCATAACAACTCTACTCTGTAACATCCCTACTCCATAACATATCTACTCCGTAACAACTCTACTCCACACTATATGCACTTTATTAGCCACTTTATAATAAATGAGCGGTTTGCAGAACAAAGAAGCTTCTTCTAGATTATTTTATTTTTTACCTAAAAAACGTTTATCTTTAAATTTAAATCTAGAAAAATCATAAACGAATTATTCTAAAATTCACATTTTCCGCGTACTCTTAACATGCACTAATAAGTAAGTAATTAATAAACTAAATTCATATTTGACAGTGACTTAGCATGACATATATTTTTTTGAGTTAAGACAAGTGGCTAATCGAGTGCATATAGTGCGGAGTATAGTTGTTACGGAGTAGAGATGTTATGGAGTAGAGATGTTACAGAGTAGAGTTGTTATGGAGTAGGGATGTTAGGGAGTAGAGAAATTTAGAGTAGAGATGTTAGTCTGCCCTCTCCTACACCTATTTTGCCGTGGTAAACTAGAAAGCAGAACTCCAAATGGAGTTATGAGACCAACTTAAAGGTAAAAAAAAACTAACCATGGATCCTCGTAGTTCAAGGTTTGGAAATTATAGAACCATTAGCAGTTAAATCTCATCAGGTCGTATTTAGTAGATAATGTTAAAAACTCATCTGCAGACTTCCTTACCATCATGAACCAATTTTCTAACTAACCAAAACTCAATTCTTATAGTATATTTAACAATGATTCTAAATCAGTGTGAAAATTTTGACTATCTCTTTTCTTTTTTGAGACTTGTTGATGAGATTTAACTGCTAACGGTTCTATGATGTTCAGACCTTGAACTACGAGGATCCAGGTCATTTTTTTACCTTTTAGTTAATTTCAAAAATCACCAAGGCATGTTCCTCTAAAAATTTGCCCACTGTCAATGAAAAAAAAAAACAAACAAAAATTATGCAAAAAAAATAAATTAAAAAATAGAAATTTTGCCTCCTAACTGAAAATTTTGCCAAATTATCTGAAATCTGATGAAATTTCGGACTCGGTCATTTCGTAGGGGGGTGTGACACCCCCTCGATAATAAATATTATAACAATTACACACTAAATTTGGTACACTCTATAAAATATGTAACATCGTATTCAATAACAAACAGACAGATCGAGTTATAAATATATAATCACATTAAATGTTGCTTCACTCAGTCAGTAATGTTCGAATTAATAGTAACTGCTATAGTTTTAGTTGTAAGTTACATTATTTTGGAAAGTAAAAGACCAAAAAACTACCCACCAGGTCCACAATGGTACCCATATATAGGCAACCTATATCAACTGAAAAAACGTTCCAGGGAACTCAAAGGTCAGCACCTAGCTCTCATAGATCTAGCTCAGGAACACAATACCAACATTTTAGGCCTTAAGTTAGGTAATAAATATGTAGTGGCAGTTTTAGGTTATAATTTAGTCAAACATGTTTTAACAAATGAAGAATTTGAAGGAAGACCTGATAATTTTTTTATAAGATTAAGATCTATGGGAACGAGAAAGGGAGTGACATGTACAGATGGGGAGTTATGGAAAACTCAACGGCAGTTTGTAACAAGTCATTTAAGGAGTTTAGGATATGGTAAAAAAACAATGGAATACATGATCAAAGATGAAATTAAAGACATAATTAATATAATAGAAGAAAACCATGAAAATGTAGAAATAGAAAAACTATTAGCACCATCAGTGTTAAATATTTTATGGGCTTTAACAGCAGGTTACAGATTTAACAGGAATGATGAAAGACTTAACAAATTACTAGATCTTTTAGGGCTACGATCTAGAGCTTTTGATATTTTTGGAGGAACACTATCTTAACTACCTTGGTTAAGGTTTATAGCTCCAGAAAAAACTGGATACAGTGTAATAACTAGATTAAATAGTGAACTAAAACAACTAATTATGGATACCATACAGCAACACTATAAAACCTGGAGTGTAGGTAATAACGAAGATCTTATTTATTCTTTTATATCACAGATAAAAGATAAGAATAATCAGGATATGAATTTTAATGATGATCAGTTGGTTATGGTTTGTTTGGATATATTTTTAGCAGGATCAATAACTACCAGTAGTACTTTGGATTTCGCTTTTTTATCCATGATTTTAAACCCTGATATTCAAGATAAATTACATAAATATATAGACGAAAACTTAGTACTTAATGAAAGTGTAGCTCTGGACTATTCTGACAGACATAAACTTCCTTATGTTGAAGCAGTATTATTAGAAGTAGAAAGATTCTTTCATGTAGTTCCAACTTCTGCCCCTAGAAGGGTTTTAAGAGATACAATTTTGGGAGGTTATGTTTTACCAAAAGAAACCACACTACTTTTCAGCATGTATTCTGTGCACCACGATAAAGAATTTTGGGGAGATCCAGAAAACTTCAGACCGGAACGGTTTTTGGATGAAAATGGAAAAATTTTGTACAGTGAAAGACATTTGCCTTTTGGTTTAGGAAAACGACGTTGTTTAGGTGAACTTTTAGCAAGAAATTGTATATTTATATTTTTTACGGAAATTATGAGAAAATATAAGGTAATTTTAATGCCTGGATGTGAAAAACCAACGGGTGTGCCGTTACCAGGTATTACTTTAACTCCTGAAATGTATAAAGCCAATTTTGTTACTAGATTTAAAGTTTTGTGATTTTTAAATTTGAATTTATAGATACTAAAAATACCGAGAGGCCCACCTAGGGCGAATCAGTAAATTTTTTTTCAGTTATTATCGGTCTTTTAAATAAAATGGACACTCCAAAAACCTTTAAGTTGCCAAAACTAGCTATTCTTTTTGGGATAAAGTTCTTTTTTCATTTGTTTAAAAAAAAATAACAATTATTTAATAATTAATTTCCAGGAAACACAAACCCTTATTTTTTGTTAAAATATCCTTTAATTAGCGTTTATTATACATATACTGATAAAAAGGATTTATTTGGATATGACCAATTAAATTATTTGGTTGTAACAAATTTTATTTGAGTCAATTAAATATTTAGTTCATGTAAACAAATATTTTATTTTCAAAATGATTTATTAATAGGAACAAAATAGTTTATTTGACAGAAATAAAATTTATTTGTCACAACCAAATAATTCAATTGGCCCTATCCAATCAAATATTTTGTTGACACAAATAAACTGTTTTATCAGTGTATACGTAAATTTACCTATAGTTTAATAAGCGGACACTTTAACAAAAAATAAGCCTTTGTGTTTACTGGGTATTTACAATAATTGTAATAATTAGGTACGCAGGTTGGATATGGCCAATTGAATTATTTGATTGTGACAAATAAATTTGATTTCTGTCAAATAAACTATTTTGTTCCCATTAATAAATGATTTTGAAATTAAAATATTTATTTACATTAACTAAATATTTATTTGACTCAAATAAAATTCATTACTTACAACCAAATAATTTAATTGGCCTTATCTGTAAAATTTTCTAAAATAAGGACCGCTCTATAGTTGATGAATAACTATTATAGTCCGGTCGCGTTAAGAGTGGTACACTGACGTCATAAAATTAATGACGTCGGTGCGCACAATATTATAGGCGGAGTAAACGGATTTATTCCAGTGGCGTGTACAAAAATTAATTGTAATTATTACTATAAATATTTGTAAAAAAACGCCGTACGCACATGGAAACATCAACACGCGTTCGTAGCTAAGAAAAATGCGCCGTTGCTAGGGAGCGTGTATGTAAACAATCTGTTTTGGCTCACTGAGCATGTTGTGTTTAGTGACGTCATTGTACCTTTCTTAACGCGACTTGACTCTATCTTGTTACTATTAAAATTTTGTATATGTCACATATATGTGATATAAGAAAATAAACATTTATAATTACATCGGCACTTAGTGCTACTAAGAGTGCCCCTGTATTGAAATCTTCGCCGAAAAGTCAAAATCTTTGACCACGTTTTTTTCACATTTCTCGACGTTTTAGACCATACTGAGTCGAAATCAGTAAAAAAAATGTTTGCGTCCGTCTGTCTGTCTGTCTGTCTGGGTGTAAACTCTCTAACTCCATTTCTACATGAGACATCGACTTGCGTTTTTTTGCATATTGTTTCTTATCGTATTTCGAAGAGCTGATTAGATTTTGGGGGTAAACGATTGGGGGTAAGGGGATAAAAATAGGGTAAAACTCCTATTTTTAGCGTTTTTTGTTTATAATTAAGGCAATTATTATTGTATTTGGTTTATTTGGCACTTATATAAAAGATAATTTTAAATTAGTCAAAAAATGTTATAAACAACGTTTTCCTAAAACGCATTGTTTTTGAGATATTGGCGTTTAAAGCATATCTCACATATTTATAACCCGATTTCAAAAAATTATATTTTAAATAAAAGATCTTTTAAAGCCCTATAAAAAATGTTGTATATAGTTTTTTGCTAGAATATAATGTTTTAAAGATACAGAATTTAAAATCAACCAAAACACCTAGTTTGAAATTTGCAAACTAGATGGCTCTAGTGTACAATAGTGCCGATGTTTTGATAGGGTGCTTGCAACGTTTCATCTAGTTATTATTAAAATTTATATAATTTTTAAGTCGTTTTAAATTAAAAAAATATATAAAACCTATAATTACAGTTTTATTTACATATTTTAGTAAAAAAATAAACAAAAATGCTTAAAAATTATTTGTATACCCTTTTCAATCCAAACTAAAACAAAAACTGCAAAATTAGGAAAAAATTAGATACATAAAATTCACCAGCAAAAACGTTCACCGATGATGCTATCACACCATGTCCACATGAAATGTGAGTCGCTCCTCCTTTTAAAAATGATTTTTGAATCGCCCCGTATATTAGGACAATTTTTATTATTATAAAATACAATTTTCTTTATTAAAAACTACCTATAAGTGTTGGCTAACCTTTTTTCATACTTAAAATAGCTAAAATAATAGATTAAATTACATTTATTAAATATTACTATAAAATAGTATCATTATAATGCTAATGGCATTTTAAATATTCTATAGATACATATTAATCAGACTTTACAGTGTGTCCCACCTTTAGTCCAGTCAAATAATAAATGTAAATTTCAATAAATGTACACTGGCTAGTATTTTAAAGTTTAGTAGTGAATGGTAACAGAACACTCCTGTTAGTTTTTCACCGGGTGATTTGCGTAAGGGGTGTTCGCTATCTTGAATTTTAGGGGTAATATGCATCTTACGATAAAAATGCATATAACCAATTTTGTTAAAGAGGAAATTTCCAACAATTTTTGTCTGGGTCATTTTTTAATATATTAATAACAATCTAGTTAATTCAAAAATAACCATGTTGGAGGTCAAATTATTTTTTTTTATTTTTCAGCCAAGTTATTCATCGGATAATAGAATTGATTATGAGCAAACTTGTAGCTCTTGGAATTCTCTATAAGTTTTGTATATTATAAATTTTCATAGGTACTTTGCTATGTTTACAGAGAGCGCAACTTGATTTTCAGCGCCCCCTGTAACCGTGGTTAAATTGTTGGCGAGTTTTTAACCGACTTTCAAAAAGGAGAAGGTTATCTATTCGACGTGCGACTTTTTTTTTTATGTTTGTTCCCGCATAACTTTGGAACGAATGAACGGAATTTGATGAAACTTTTTGCAACTTAAAGAGGGCATTCCTGAGGTGGTCCCGTTTCAATTTTACGCTCGGATAATGCCGGGTAAGCCGAATAATTAAGATAAATCTAATGATTATAACGCAATTTCACCTAAAACCGGCTTAATTTGGTTCTATTAGCAACAAAATTTTTAGAGAAATATAGGATAACGGGTCCGGATAACTTGATTAAGGGATCACTCAAATATTACGGCACTCTGAATATCTTTTAAATGCCGATTCTCTGGACTTGTAATATTAAAATACCAAGAGAAAATGATAAATTTTGTGATTTTACCATAAGGCGTTATTTGATTATTACTTAACGCTTAAAGTTTAACATGATTTTATTTAGTAAAAAAATAAAATAAGGTTGGTTGGACTCTTGGTTGAAATAAAAATATTACTTTTAATTTTTAGAAATTTATCTTTAAGATGATGACGTCACAATGCACTAACAGTGCGTTGTATGCCAGTATGCCAAGATGGAAGGACAGCTATAATTTAGCTTAGATGACATTACAAATCTACAAGTTCTGTGTTTCTAAAAAGTAAAAAATAAAAACTTTTCGCAAAAAAAATGAACCGATTTCTATGTCTCTAAAAAGTAAAAAATAAAAAATACTTAAGTCGGTGCCAATTTCACAGCGAACAATAATAAAATAATAAAAATATAACTATTAGTAATTAATTTAGGGAATAGTGAATTTGGCACCAATTTACGTATTTTTTATTTTTTACTTTTTAGAGACACAGAACTTCTAGATTTGTAATGTCATCTAAGCTATAATTTAGCTTAGATGACATTACAAATCTACAAGTTCTGTGTCTCTAAAAAGTAAAAAATAAAAACTTTTCGCAAAAAAAAATTAACCGATTTCTGTCTCTAAAAAGTAAAAAATAAAAAATACTTAAGTCGGTGCCAATTTCACAGCGAACAATAATAAAATAATAAAAATATAACTATTAGTAATTAATTTAGGGAATAGTGAATTTGGCACCGATTTACGTATTTTTTATTTTTTACTTTTTAGAGACACAGAACTTGTAGATTTGTAATGTCATCTAAGCTATAATTTAGCTTAGATGACATTACAAATCTACAAGTTCTGTGTCTCTAATAAGTAAAAAATAAAAACTTTTCGCAAAAAAAAATTAACCGATTTCTGTCTCTAAAAAGTAAAAAATAAAAAATACTTAAGTCGGTGCCAATTTCACAGCGAACAATAATAAAATAATAAAAATATAACTATTAGTAATTAATTTAGGGAATAGTGAATTTGGTACCGATTTACGTATTTTTTATTTTTTACTTTTTAGAAACATAGAACTTGTAGATTTGTAATGTCATCTAAGCTAAATTATAGCTTTTTGCGAAAAGTTTTTATGTGTTAATGATTCGATAAATCAACCTTTACTTAGAATATTTAATATTTTAACAATCACACATAGCATTTGGTACACTCTATAAAATAAGTAACATCGCAATCAATTAAAGCAGATCGATTTATAAATACATGAGCACATAAAATCAGTTAGGCCATGCTACTTTAAAACAAAACACGTGTTGCATCACTCAGTCTGTAATGTTCGTATTAATAGTATCTGTGATAGTTTTATTTATAAGTTATATAATTTTCGAAAGTAAAAGACCAAAAAACTACCCACCAGGTCCACAATGGTACCCATACATAGGCAATTTACATCAACTCAAAAAACGCTCCAGAGAACTTAAAGGTCAGCACCTAGCTCTCATAGATCTAGCTAAGGAACATAACACAAACATTCTAGGTCTTAAGTTAGGTAACAAATATGTAGTGACAGTTTTTGGTTATAATTTAGTCAAACAAGTTTTAACAAATGAAGAATTCGAAGGAAGACCTGATAATTTTTTTATAAGGTTAAGATCTATGGGAACGAGAAAAGGAGTGACATGTACAGATGGGGAGTTGTGGAAAACTCAACGGCAGTTTGTAACAAGTCATTTGAGAAGTTTAGGATATGGTAAAAAACCAATGGAATACATGATCAAAGAAGAAATTAAAGAAATAATTGATTTATTAGAAGAAAACCATGAAAATATAGAAATAGAAAAACTATTAGCACCATCAGTATTAAATATTTTATGGGCTTTAACAGCAGGTTACAGATTCAACCGAAAAGATGAAAGACTTAACAAGCTACTAGATCTTTTAAGCTTACGTTCTAGAGCTTTTGACATGTCTGGAGGGACACTATCTCACCTACCCTGGTTAAGGTTTATAGCTCCAGAGAAAACTGGATTCAGTGTGGTAACTAGATTAAATAGTGAACTAAAACAACTACTTATGGATACCATCCAAGAACATTATACAACCTGGAGTGTAGGCAATAACGAAGATCTTATTTATTCTTTTATATCACAAATAAAAGACAAGAATAATCAGGATTTAAGTTTTAATGATGACCAGTTGGTTATGGTTTGTTTGGATATATTTATAGCAGGATCACAAACTACTAGTAATACTTTGGGTTTCGCTTTTCTGTCCATGATTTTAAACCCTGGAATTCAAGATAAATTACATAAACATATAGATGAAAATTTAGTACTTGATAAAAGTGTAGTTTTGGATTATTCTGACAGACATAAACTTCCTTATGTGGAAGCAGTATTATTAGAAGTAGAAAGATTCTTTCATGTAACTCCAACAAGTGGCCCGAGAAGGGTTTTAAGAGATACAACTTTGGGAGGTTATGTTATACCAAAAGAAACCACAGTACTTTTAAGCATGTATTCTGTGCACTACGATAAAGAATTTTGGGGTGATCCAGAAAATTTTAGACCGGAACGGTTTTTGGACGAAAATGGAAAAATTGTGTACAGTGAAAGACATTTGCCTTTTGGTTTAGGAAGACGACGTTGTTTAGGTGAAGTTTTAGCAAGAAATTGTATATTTATATTTTTTACGGAAATTATGCGGAAATATAAGGTAATTTTAACGCCCGGAACTCAAAAACCAACGGGTATGCCGTTACCCGGTATTACTTTAAGTCCTGAAATTTATAAAGCCAATTTTGTTCATAGATTTGAAGTTTTGTGATTTTCTAATTTGAATTTAAACATAATAAAAATACCCAGGATAAATCAGTCGTTTTTTTTTTAAGTTAATATTGGATTATTAAATTAATTGTACACTCCAAAAAGCTTTAAATTTGCTAAAATTAGCTTTTGTTTTTGGGATAATTTTTTAACAGTATTTATAAAAAATTATTATAATTAATTAATAATTAATTCCCAGTAAATACACTGGTCTATTTATTGTTAAAATATGCATTTGATTAAAGTTTATTAAACGTATATACAGTGCTGTCCAAAAGTCACTCCCCCTCTTAACTTTTGAACGAGTTAAGATATCGACTTTAAGTTTGAGACACTTAAACAAGACAATCCAAACTATCTTTTCTCATATATTTGATATTTTCAGCTCTTAAAATGTGGACAGGGGGGCACCAAGGAAAATTTTTTAAACGGAACTTTATATATTTTTTTATTTTGTAAAAATTTTTTTAAGGTTTTTTCAATTTTTTTTTCCGAAAAAATCGACTTTTTATTTTTTTTTTGTACATTTTTATCTATATGAATTTAAATTAGTTTAAAAGTATAATTTACGTTTTTGCAACATAAAATAATTAATTTTTCAAAAATTGTTTGATTTTTTATGAAGCTGAAGTTGGCAACGTTTTTTATTGCATCGAAAATTCGAATAGTATAATAAAGCACTTATTCCATAACATGATTTTAGCGCACTAGTACTTTAGAAAACTCGCCGCAAGCGGTTTGTTTTCTAGACTTGTAAACGTATGTTATGAAACTAGTACTTTAATATACTATTTGAATTTTCGTTTGCAAAAAAACGTTGCAAACTTCAGCTTCATGATTTTTTTTAGAGAAATTTTGACGAAAATACCCAATTTCAACACTATTTTAAAACCCCAAGGAAAGTTTTGCGTTAGTAAAAAAAATTCAAAAAAAAATTATTGATATTTTTACGTTTCTGGACGTTTTATATCCAAAAAATATTATTTCCGTCAAAAAAACCTGTCTTTCTGTCGGTCTGTGTGTCCGGGAAATTTGTGACCACGATAATTCAAGAACGCATCGATTTAGAGACTTCAAATTTGGATCATAGGTTGGTTATCCAAAGTTCTAGGCTGGGATTGTTTGGTAAAAACAATGTTTTCAAAAACATTTTTTTTTCAATTTATTTTTCGTTTTACAAAAAAAGAAACCTTTTTTGAAAAAGAAAAAACAAATTTTGAAAAAAAAATTTTTGTTGATTTTTTTTTTAATTTTTTTCGTTTTTGATTTAAATGAACCTAGGTCTATAGGGAAAAGTATTAGTTTGTTGGCAGCAGTATTTTTTAAGTTTTTTTTTTAATCTTTTTTTTTGGATTTTTTTTTTAAGTATTTGGGAAAATGCAATATACCATTTACTGTAAATGCGTAACATTACATATCTTCACGGCTTATTTTACTTTACGCACCAGTACAGAAATAGAACTTTGATGGTGCTTTTTAGATAAAATCGGAAATAATGTTTAGAAATAAATCTAGCTTGATATAAATTTCATTTTAATCGGTTTAGTAATAAAATAAAAAGGATAGTTTCATAAAATGCATGTTCGCAAAACATGATATGCAGATTAATAATTTTTTATTATAATTTATTTATATTTGCATTTTTAATAACCTACGTTGCCACTTTTATATAACAAAAATGACGTAGTTAGTACTGATATTTGTTCTATGTTATTAATATGCACAGTAAACCAAAAGTTCCAACTTTTGTTAAAGGGCTATTAAACATATTATTCGTAAATTAATGTATACCGGGCAAGTTTCAGTCCCCCTAAAATTAGATTGTTTTCAATCCGATCAAACCAATTTTTTTTATAGATTATATTTCTCAACAGTGGCTACAAAATGGCATATAATAGTATATTATTCAACAAGCGTATAATAATTTCTATTAATCAATGAGAATTTTTTTTTGCAGGGGGGCACCAAGTTTGATAGAAACCATCAGGGATAAAGCTTTTTTTCTTAAAGGTAATTTTTGGGAAGCCAATTTTTTCTTGAAGGGTGCCAAGTTTGGTAGAAACCGTCCGGGACAAAGCCTTTTTCTTGAAGGTAATTTTTCTGGCGCCAAGGTTTATAGAACAAGTTTATACTAATAAATATGAATATAGGTCATTTTTAAAAAACATAACTGTATTTACTAACTGTATGTCGTATAATCATTTGCAATTTACCTTAATACTTATAAATAACCTAAAGGGTGGGCCATATGTGACCTATATTCAAAGAAATGAGTATTAAATACCTAACAGTAAAAAGAAGTACTTTTAAATTACACTGCTTTAAATGGGTTAAAGCCCGAAGTACTTTTAACGAAGTAAAAAAAAATGTATAACTGGTAAGTAAACATAAGAAAATTAACTTTAACCATATATATTAAATTAAAATTGACATAATTTTGATGAAAAATATGCTACACTACAGTTACTTTTTGAAAAATATCATTGCCAAAAGGAAACGAGTAAGGAAATTATGGCCCTTTAACAATTTTACAATATTACTTGTATTACGGAAAGTTTTAAGCTTGATTTATCTAATCATTATTATTATCACTAACATTATTACTAAAATAATTTTCAGATTCGGATTTAGCGACCATATAATCATATTATAAATTATTATTATATTATTAACACTTTTAGTCTTAAAATAACCGTTCTTTTTGACCAGATACAGTTATCATAATTATTTCATACAAAATAAAAAAAATCCATAACATAACCTCAAAATATATGTCAACTGATTAATCTGTATTCACCCACAAAAATTAATTAAAAACACAAAATTTCCATTGTAAAATCACTTGCAGTATTTATAACATTCATAGAACGGCTTCACAAGTATTATTTTCACAACAGACACATTTTAACAGAAATTAATCACCAAGCTATAGCTTTTTTAGTTTGAAAATGAAACCGCAAGCAAAAGAAATGATTAAATTGTTTTTGTAGGGATTTGATTGGACAGCAATTTGTCATGGATAACTAGGTAAGTAATAAGACATTAAAAATAAATATTTTTTTGCAAATTTAAAATTACGTATATTTTAATAATTTATTATAATTAGTAACAATCGAATAAATAATATTGTATAATACACAGCAAAAAGTTAAATTTCGATTTCATAGGTTTATTACCCCTAAAAACCTACTCAATCGAAAAATTTAACTTTTCGCCCTTGTATTATAAACTATTTTTTCTCGGTGCAATTAATGTTGGTATGATTAATTACCAAATTCAATACTAGCCGGCTATCTGCTAATTTTAAAAATGATACCACAAAAAAATAAGCGGTAAAAAATAAATCCAGACTAAAGATCATTAGACCAACAGTTGAGGATCATTAATCACGGTCACTTTTTGGTTTTGTTTATATTAATCTGAAATTCATCTTGAAATGTTTTAGGGATGTTATTTTAGTTGGTACCATTTGCATGGGTTCCATCAATAATATTTTTTGACATATATTTCAAATGATTATAATAAATAATTAATTATGGGCTACTGTTTTTCTTAAAAGGATGCACCGGTCGGTGCAATTTTACCCGACTACGACAACATTAAGTATGTACAGGGTGTTTCAGATATAACTCTCAGGGTATTTACTCAAAAACTAAAGAAAATATTTAAGATCTATAAAAAGCATGGTATAGATAAGGGTAGTAGCTTAAAGCTGGGCAATTGCCAGCTTTAAGTACTTTTTGTGGCCCAGTGGGCATCGTAGAGGCAAAAACACTTTTTAAAATTGCAGCCGTCGAGAATTTATTATAAAGCGTCGCGACGCCCATGCGGGGTCTAGTTTATGACAGAATATAGTCAAACAGTATATATATAACCCATGCCTTTCATAAGTCCCAAATATCTCTTTTAGTTTTATTGAAAGTAATTGGACCTGGGAGTTGTAAGAATATCTGGCAACAAAATTTCCAGAATTAAAATTTAATGCGACAAACTCGGCGACAAAGGTCAATAAATAATAATATTATTTTGGAAACGGATATTCTTGTCTCCCAGCCACATTTTAAACATAAACACGAACATAAACAAAATATTAATTGCGGTACAATCTTTTTCTTTATTTTCAAAGCGTTTGTTCAAAACGTCATTAAAAATATAATTTTGTTAAAGCCCTCTTAAATTTATATTCCCCTATAATTTAATTTCGCTGTCGATAAAAACATCACGCCCCTAAAATAAAACTAAAATTTATTGTTTTGAAGCAAGTTTGACGATAATTTCATGGCAAAAATCCCATGAAATTTTCCTCAATCACCACTCATTATCGGCTATTTTTCAAAAAATTCACGCCAAATTATACACAAAACATTAAAATTTTACTTCGGGGCAATTCAATGCATTGTGACTATATAATTGTGGGGTTTCATGAAATAAAAGTTAAATTTGTGGAAAACTAATGTCAAAAGGGCCGAAAGAATAATAGCTTGAAAACGTGTCGGTTCTAAATAATTTGTTAAATATTTTTATGTTATTGACTGTTTTTTTTCCATAGTAAAAGTCTATCAATTTTATAGATTATTTTTTAACGTTTTTATCATCCAATCATTTAACAATTTCTGACCACGTGTTTATTTCTGTCCAATCATATTACAGTTATATCGGGAATTTTCTACTGTAGAAAATTCTAGTGATAATCGCTGTAGTATTTTGTTTTCCAGTATTTCTCTTTTAAAACAAGATTTCTTACCTCAAAACTAATTAATAATTTAATATGAATATATTACTATTTATAATTATTGTTATTAATTTTTTATTTACCAAAAAATACCTTTAAAATATTCTTTTTATAAAATGTAATGACAGTTTTTATAGGTTGACTTTTATGAATATGCTTGCAAGCCTAGCGCAGTACCGCGCTAGTCAGTACTACAGTTACTAAACTATTGACAGAACCATAATTTGCAATTTAAAATGGACAAAACAGTCTTTAGCTTAGCAATTGAGAATGGAATTAAATTAACCAAATCAAAGAATGTGCCTGTAAAAATATTAAGATAAGTAAAAAAACAATTTATATCATTTTGCGATGAAAAAAATATATAAAAGTAGGGTTGACATATTATAAATCGTTAAAAACTAATCTTCCGAATTACACATGATTCTTCGAATTATCGGGAAAATTTTACAGTTTTCATTCAAATTTGCTGTCAAAGAAAATAATTACTTCAGGGGCATTTTTTTTGAGAAAAGCAAATCACAAAATAGCATACAAATTTATATATAGTTTTTTTCCTTGGGACTGCACTTTCTTGCACTGACGTATACTTTTCATCCAACCAAATAAGTACTGAATTTGTTCCTTAATTTTTTATTTTAAACATGACAAAGAATGTGTTCAACTGTAAAGTGCAAAAGTGTAGGAACCAACGAACATACCTTATGTATGTCAAACAGGAAATATGATTTTTATTTACCTTTAGTTTTCTTGGTATTATATTTATTACAATATATTATTACTAATATTTATTACAATATATTATTACTAATAGGCAACCCATTAAACAGCTAATAATTTATTAGCTATTAAATGGGTTGCCTACAAGCGCAAATCAAGGCAAACTTGAAAGTTTGCTAATGCAGTTAGATTTCTGAGGATATGCTGCCATAAGACAATAAAACTGTACTGTTTTACATTTCATTCAAGGAAAAGACTGTGTAATTTGATGTTTTTTATAAAGGTAACTAAATCACAAATTAAGTAATTATTATAAAATCTAGATATTAATAAAACAGCTCAAGTTATATTGGTCAAAATAGTAAGGTTATAACTATATATAGTTTGTGTTTTTGACATGAAAAACAGAAATATTTGGATTCAAAACATAAAAAATATCAAAAAAGGCTGTCATGAAAGGTGAAAAATGGCATACAGAACGAGGTGAGTAAAATTCGTAGAATTTACAACCTAAATGTCTATATAAAATTAGGCAAAACCTACATACACAAATATCAAACTAGTGTGATATGATGCGTTTTCTAAAGAACAAAAGAGTGTGCTAAATGTCATTTTCAAAGGGGGTCGTAAGAAAATAGTATATTATTTACCAAGTGAGAGAAGTTTAACATTTTTGACCTGCGTCAAATTGCGGGATGAGCGCGCTAGCGCGAAGCCCGCAAGACCCGATCTAAAATGTTAAATCTTCACTCACGTGGAAAATATAGTACTTTTTTCACTACCAGTACAACTAATTAGCAATTTAATTATTTATTTTACTAAAATTTAATGAAAAAGCTTATAAATTTAAAATATCACACTGGCCGTTCGCGGCCATTAAAAAAATAAATGAATAACTTGACATTTCTGGCAGAAATTTTCTGGTAATCTGCTGAAATTATTAAGTTAGAAAGCATTTCCGTGTTAAGTGTAATAAAATATATAAAAATGGAAAGTGAAATGCAAAATGATGATTCTGGTACTCCCCCAGAAATAAGGGGATAGGCGAAAACTGTGAGGGAGAATCTATTGCCTCAAAAATCAATATATGGGGGTTGTACCTCTAGTAATCTATGATCCTTAAGGTTATATATGGGTTGTATGGTTGAATATGATGGACCAATGATTTTCACTTTTCAAAGTGTTTTTTGTAAAACATGTTTTATAGGTACTAATTTAGTTAATATTTTTTAATTTATCATGCAATAAATAAATTTGGTGCCTAAAGACACTTGTAAATATGTGATGTAATCATGTAATGATGTGATTTAATAATTAAGTGAAACGTCAGATGCCAAAACAGCTGAATAAAAATTCATTATTAACCATGGTGCAGTTTCGTTATTGTTAGAACCTCTGACGTCATAGGTAGAGAAATAATATTTCTACCAATGAAAAGAACAGTAATAAAGATGTGGTTTTAGGCTGGTGGTGAAAAAAAATATTTATTTATAAAGTTAGTGATAGAAGAATAAATCTCTATCATTAACATTTTGTACAGGTCTAATATTATTAATCATACGTCCACTGTAACCCGATAATTTTCTAAACTTTTTGAGTTGTCTTGAAGAAATAGAAAGTGGTTCGGGCTGTATGATCCATCTGACACATTCAGTACAAGGAGGATAAGTTAAAGAACCAGAATATGTTATATATTTGTTTGCAAAGCTTGGTGCAATGAAGGTTAAGGGAATCGGATCCACACTGGCTGAGCTATTTGGACATCGTATAAATTGTAAAGCAGTTACTAAGGGCTCTATAAAAGGATTATCCATTGGTGTGACTATAAAAAAGTAGCTGATCATAACTAACGATCCAGCTTCAGCTACAGCTGATAAATCTTCATTACAATCACCTTCCTTAACGAATGCTACTTGTATTTCCATGGAGCATCTTTTTCCTTCTATCATGTGCTCTGTGCCTTCTTCATCTGTTGGGCCCCACCTTAGAGTTATGTTATAAAATATAAAAACTTCAATTAATGGTCCACCAGTTAAAGTAGGTCTTTCACCTTCCCAATTAGCGTAGATAGAAATATTATATCCGTTATTATACAAAGTCATATCGTTCGGTTCTTGATGATAAACTGAAGAATATGTCAAAAGAGGTACAGATTCATATGGGATTTTAATAGTGCATTCAAAGTATATGTTTATGGGTGATTGTCTTTTTCCACAATTTGTGTCCCATGTATGGGGTCCGTTACAACCATCGTAGAAATACTTAGCTTCACTTTTATAGGTTATATATTCGGCTATGCATAATGCCAACATAATGGTCAAAATCATTAACATTATGTAGTTATTTGATAACCATTCTATAACTGATGAAAAGAACGAGTTAATTTCCATGAGAAAAAAAATTCAAAAATCTAAATTTTAATTTGATTGACAATGTCAAAAAATAACCTAGTCTGTCTTAAAAGAACTTCATTTAGTCTAAAATAGTGTCACTCCATCAATGCAAAAATGGCAGGTTTTCTCGTGTGTCAGTACTTTTTTAAAATTATGCAAACTCAAAAAAAGAAAAATATCTGAACCGCGTGTACTTTTGCATTTACGTTTAACATACATTTAGTATGACTACCTAGGTTTCCTTAAAGAATGGATATAGAACGCTAATAAGCGTCGGTGGTACTCGGCCTAATCATGCCTTGACGCTTATAAGCGTCATTGGAAGTGGACGTGTTGAAAAAAAAACAATATATTTGTTTTGAAATAGGAAAAATATTAAAAAAAAAATAAAAAAAAAAAACGTTTTTACCTAATTTTATCCCCTTACCTCATCCAGATTTTTACCAAAACAATCCAAGCCTAGAATTTTAAATAAGAAAGCTTTGCATAGTCCAAAGCGTTCTCGAGTTATCGTAGTCAAAAATTTCCGAGTGAGTGCGATACACAGACCAACAGACAGATTTTTTTTGAAATTATGACTCCACTTTCCTCTGTGAAATTAAAGTTTAAGAATAAAGGAGATATAAAACATTGACAATAATAAAAGAGATATAAAAGATTAATTTTGTGAGATAATTTCTCTTTTCTTGACATTTTGGTGAAAGCATGCTTTTTCTATAATGCATATTTCCCCTTAATGCATTGTTTTATATTATCAGTTTTTTTGTAATTTGCAGAAACCAGGTGTAACGTGTGCTGAATAGACATCGATTAACAGAATCTGTCAAAAAATCTAACAAATTACACGTGTACTAATATTTTACGTTAAAAATCTTTTAACCCAAAATTCGCCATGGTAGATCGATAATCTTCCCTTAAACGAAAAGTTAAAAACATAAATTCTTTCTTGAAAAGAATTTATTTAGTGATTCTTTTTATCGAGTTTTAGTATTTGTACCTTTTTCGATTTCGTTTCAGAATTATTACTGGCCTGAAACGAATCGCTTGAAAATTCTACCAAAAGAAAAGTTTGAAATTTTGCAAAAAGGCAGATGCTTCGAGATTTTTAGTTAAACGAAATTTATCCCGTAAAAACCGTGAAAAATCTTTTATACAAATCTTTGTCTGTTTGTATTTGCCGAAAAATCTGGATTCGTCGCATAAAATTTTGAATTAAAAAATTACTTGAAACATTCTAAATGGTATTTGTTGTATACTCGAAATCGTATTATAAGAGGAAGTTAATTTTTGGAAAACCATAGATAAACGAGCATAAAAAAATAGTTTAATGTGTTAGCATTTTAGGTATTCCTTAAAAAGCAGTAATTATGTTATGGCATATCCACAAGGTCGCAAAACAACATAGTACATAAGAATGCTGTACCGTGATTAGCTTACAAGATACATGGCGGCACATCAAGCCAATCATGGCATTGCGTTGTTATGTTTTATGTTCTTATGCGAGCCTGTGAATAGGCATCGTTTCGACTTATTTTTTTTAGAAATGGACCTCAAACTCTAACCATAAGAAGTATTATGAGTTAATAAATAACACATACAATAGTATATTTTTCAATGAGTGTATAATAATTGCTATTAATCACTAAGGGTGAATTTTGGGACACGAGCCGATAGGGGAGTGGCCTAATCAGCCGAATTATTAATAGCTATCATACGCGAGTAGAATACTATACTTTATCCACGGTCGTTTTAAAGTTTAAACGATTTATTTTAACACACCCGTGATTAATGGGCCTAATAATTACCGCCATGGATATATATATATTATTCAATGAGCCTATAATAATTGCTATTAATCAATGAGGGTGAATTTTGGGACACGAGCCTATAGACGAGTGGCCTGATTAATAGCTATTATACGCGAGTAGAATACTATAGTTTATCCAATGCCGTTTTGGTTTTAAAAGGTTTATTTTTACAGACCCGTGATTAATAGGCCTATTAATCCCGGCCGTGGATAAATATTATTATAATATAGTATACTTTGTACACTGTAGCTTAAAATCTAATTATATCTCGGGTGTGTCACAAGGTTGGGCTTGTGGAGAGTTATTTTTCATTTGACTCGTTAATGATTTATGAATTTTTAATATACATACATATTTTACTGTTTTTGTTAACCATGCAAACACTGCTAACACTCCATATTTAGGTATTAAACTGCTATTGTTCGACACACGGATGTGTGGCTATGGAAAACATGTGAGGAATGTGGGTGTACTCACTTGAAAGCACGCACGCCTTATGACGCTTATGACGTAAAGAAGAGAGCGCGAGTGACACCTCCCCCTTTCATCGTAGCTGTTCACCCGTGTGGAGAACTATAACTCTGCATTGGCCTGGTACATTAAATGGATATGTAAGGTTACGGGCAGTGTCGGACTGGACAGGTGAGATAGTGAAAAAAAATCACGGGACCCCCCACTTTTGGGGCCCCCTTTGCATTGAGGGTCCTCCGGGTGGTGTTTTTTTTTTTTGAGGTTAGAACTGTTTTTTTTTTCAGTTATAAAAATTCTTTTGAGGGGGTGAGGACTTTTTTTTTAGTCGTTAAAAATTTGTGAGGGGTGGCTTTCTGGTTTTTGGTGAAAACCGTCAGGGATAAAGCTTTTTTTTTGGGTGAGGACCTTTTTTTTAGCCATCAAAAATTTTGGAGGGGTGGTTTTCTTGTTTTTGGTGGAAAACATCAGGGACAAACTTTTTTTGGGGTGTGGACCTTTTTTTTAGTTATCAATATTTTTGGGAGGGAAAAAATTATATACTTGGGGTCCCCCTAGGTTACAAATCTCACTAGTCTTGGGCTGGCTATGGGTATGGTTCATTTGTTGTGGGAAGTGTGTTCAGGGTCTGCTACGGGCCTCGTTTGGGTCTATTTATTTGGTTCTTAGTTTCGGTTTGGGCCTGTATCGGTGTTGATACGGCGAGCTACGGTTTAATCATAGACAAAGAACATAGATGAGCTGTCATCTCAAGGTTATATACAAATTTACGAGTCCTCCATTTTGATCGAAAGCTACGTCAGAAATCAGCCGGGAAATTTAAATTAGTGGGTAAAATGTAAATAAATAAACGACATAACCTTACTTTTTAATGTTTTCTTATGTTATATTAAAAAAAATAAAACTTACTTAAAACATATGATACTGCTGTCTGCAGGTAGCAGTCGTTTTATGTTTCTACAACTTTTTATAAAACACGTCATTGCAAAGACTTTAGTAGTTCTTTGAAAAAGCACTATAAAATATACAAAAAACACAGAAAGACTTTAAAAGTTCAAAAACGCCATTATATAGTCTATAATAAAATAAAATGTTCACCCTTCTAGCACAAAACACCAAACGCGTAGAAAAAATAACAGAAAAACCTCGAAAACAAACTCAAAACATACATAAATTAGGTTATGTTAACCTGTTGCACGAATATGTTAGAGGTGTGTGCGAAGAATTATATTTTTATATTTAAATTACTGGTAAAAATAAATAAATATCTGTGTAGTATAACATATTTATTTAGTTTTTACATATATAACAATCTGTTGCAACAAAACAACGACAAAAAGAAACTTTTACTGACTACTAAAGTGAACTGAAAAGACACATCTCTAACAAAGAAAATGTTCCTATCTAACGCAACACAGTGTTACCAACATAAAATATATATTTTTTTACTTTATGTTGGACAATTGGAATCAAAATGGAGGACGCATTTAGTCGGGACGCAGAAGTATGCGCAGACGGTGAAAAATCAATCTATTTGTTTATTATGTCTATGGGTTTAATCGTGTAAATATTTTATATAGTTTTACTCGGGTTGTCGTTATAAATTTGGTATATTATAGCTAAAAGTCAACATGTATATTGGAAGTAACACAAGGTTCAGTTAGTGGAGCATTATTTTTTATTTATCCTATTAATGATTAAGGAATTTTAATATGCTAGATTAGAAAAAGCTTAAAAAAAAAACCTTTCTTGTAAGTAACACAAGGTTCAGTTAGTGGAGCATTATTTTTTATTTATCCTATTAATGATTAAGGAAGTTTAATATGCTAGATTAGAAAAAACTTAAAAAAAAACCTTTCTTGGTATTTTACAAATGAAAAAATAAATAAATTATACCGGTATATTGAATTTTTAACAATATCCAATATGTTTTTTAAGAGTTTTTTAATTCGATTATAAAATAGAAATATGTTTTCATGGGATAAAAAAATCAAACCGACATAAAAAAAATCTACCTACTTCAATAAAATCCATAATCATTTATAAAACACTTCAAGTATATTTAGTATCAATAAACACCGTATAAAATGTTTCAAGTAATTTTTTAATTTAAAATTTTACGCGACGAATCAAAATTTTTCGTGTTAGCACGGCTTGTACAAACATACAAAGAACAATTCTATAAAGATTTTTCACGGTTTTTAAAGGTTATACGTTGTGAAAATAGGATTCCCTTTACCTACACAGCGCATCTGCCTTTTTGGCAATTCATAAGTTTTCTTTTTAAAGAAAAATTTAAACGCGATTCGTCTCAGATCAATAATAATTTTGAAATGGAACCCTAAAAGGTAGAAATAAAATAAAAAGACTTACTAATCGGATTTCTTTCAATAGGAAACAAATGTTTTTAACTTTTTCTCTGACGTGTAGACATAAAGTCAGCGTAACTAATCAAGGGTGTTCCTATTTCAAAAATTTAACGATATTTTTTTTTCTTTAAAAATCGCAAAAGAACATATGATGTTAGCGTAAGACGATGATATATTATGTTTTATGTTCTTTATTTTTCGATCAGATATAGGATCTTTTTTTCCTGTAAAAAGTTACGGTTTTAGGTAAACAGGAAATTTAAAATTAGTTGCGCATAGATAAATTGTAATAAAGTTTATGGTTATAAATCTCAGGATTAACTACCATTTATTATAATTTGGAAAATTAACATTGAGACAAAAATATAATAAATAAAAATTTATTATAAAGAATTAGTTTATTATTTGATAATAAACTTATTCTTTATTCTTCTAAGCGACTAAAATTATATTTCGCGCGATTTATCAATTTATATATTTTTCTATTTTTTGTAGAATTAAAAAGAATGCGACGATAGTCGATTTCAGTCGCTTATTGGCATTTCAGTTTACTCTGTGCGTGTGAAGAGTCCAAAGTGTGCACATAAATTTTTCAACTTAGTGGTAGTTAAAATTGTACCTTTGATTTTTTTATAGGTATGTACCTAAAATTGTTATTTCGAATATTTGATTTTTGCTAAGATTAATTTTATAACTAAAATTAATTTTTTGCTACTTAACTAAGAGTGTATTTGTAATTCTCTTTTTCTTTGATTTTTTTTATAGAACACATATTTTGGACAAATATATGATAATCGGCCATAGTATAATTTCTAAATTTTATTCACGATCCTTGCCCACGAAAACCACCCCGAGATTTCTATGTACTCCGTTACATCTTATATTTGGCACCCAAAGTAAGGCAAACCATTTTCACCGATACAAGGCAAGGTCATTTTTTTTGGTGATTGGCTTGATCGTGATAATATAACTGAAATTGTAACTATGGGAAGAGTATCAAGGACACCGCCGCCCCCTGGCCCACAAACTAGAAGCCAACAGGCCCGAGCCACAGAGCAGGCGCAGGCCGAAGCGCTGCAGGCCGTTCAACAACAGCAAGCACCACCGCCAGCGGAGCTCCACCAGGTCCAGCGCGGCGATAGCGAGTCACCAGCCAGCGACGCAGCCGGCGCCCGGGGAGCAATACCAAAGACACAGCAGCAGTGCTTAGCGTCGAGTTCAGGACAGAGTGACTGCGGCGCATCACGGCCGCGCCGACCTACATCGGTACCGCGGAGACAACAGGAGGCCGACGAGGAGTTCATATGTGAGCTGCTAGCCCATACTTTTCGGCAAGATCGTGACGTACCTGCTGCGTCATCTCATCATTGGCCGCCAATAGGAGGCCCGCAACACAACCGAGGACGTCAGAAGGTATCCAGCGAGTATGGTAACCCTATTCAAACTTTTCCTGTTTATGATGATGAAAATGAACATTTTTATAATTTACCAAATCACAATAGGTTTTTTTCTGAACAACATAGAGTAAATAAAGCCAATTTGCCTCCGGAAAATTTTAATAGAAATTTTCCAAATTTAAATAATTTTCATAATTTAAATAATATGCATAATAATAACCCTAAAGATTTAAGTAACGTTGAGAACTTTAATAGACCTACACAGGCTAACATTATTAGTAATAATGTTCCTTTAAATAATTTTCAAAATTTAAATATTCCGTCAAATATAAATAATTTACGCAACGTTAGTACGTTGGACGTGAAATTAATTCCAAAATTTTCTAACGATGGGACAATTCACCCCGTCGAATATTTACAACAATTAGAACTGATAAGAGATATACACAATATTGACTTTAATATTTTTAAATTGTATTTAGTTAATTCGTTTGTCAAAGAAGCAGCCTTTTGGGCTAATGCATTTCTAAGTTCATTTAATAGTTTTAATGATTTTCGATATTCATTTTTGAAACAATTTTGGAACGAAAGTACTCAATCTCAAACCCGATTCGAACTGGAAACTTCCAAATACATAAGCGGCTCTTATATAGAATATTTTTTAAAACTTTATACTAAAGCCAAATATTTACAGCCGCCTTATAATATAGTAGTGTTGATAGCCATAATAGGGCGAGGGTTTCCCCCCATGATTGCCTCGTGCCTCATAGGGGCACAAGACATAGAAGAGGCAATGAGTAGGTTGCGTCAAGCCGATTTTTTTCAAGGCTCTAATAACTCGCACAATACAGATAAATTTCGTCAAACTAGAGCACATGAAAATAGACCAACTGTTTCAAATTATAGCCGCCCCCCTAGTCCTTTTAAACCTAGATCACCTAGTCCTCATCATGGCGTAAGTTTCCGACAGCCAGAATCGGGAAACTAAAAACTGTGACATCCGGCCCTAATGTTACAGTGATGAGTAAAAGGGCCATTTTAGAAAACAATCCCAAAGACTTTTTATTAAATGACCAATGCGATTTCATTCACACAACAAATTATTCTTCGCCTGTCATTTTAATTTCAATTTTAGGTATCGAGTTTCCGTGTTTAATTGACACTGGGAGCGAAATTTGTGCTATTTCGGGCAGTGTTTGGGATCAGATAAAACAGTTAGACAATATTCCGTACTTTGCAGTTAGCGGGGTTAGGGTCACGGGAGCATTCAGGGGATCCCGGCGAACTATCACCCATCAAATCTTAATTAATTTTCATATTAAAAATATTGAGTTTCAGCACGAGTTTCTTCTAATTCCCGAATTGACATATAATGTAATAATTGGCGTGGACTGGCTGCGCAACAATGCGAGAGTTAATTTGACCGAAAATAATATATTTCTAACTAAACATAATATTGTCGTAGATGAAACGGTCCTGATACATGAATACGCCCCCATTGAACCCCCAAATTTTAAAATAAAGGCGATAAACAGAAATCTACCGCCAATTAGAACGAATATACCGGAAAATGAAATACCACCCAATTTTAACCTTGTTGTTGAGGAAACTGATCTTGACCCGCAACAAAAAGCACAGTTTTTAAAATTATTATTGAAGTATCAAGACGTTTTCTCAGAAATACCAGGTAAAACTACTGAGTATGTCCATGAAGTTAGACTGACGGACGAAACTCCCTTTCAGGTAAAGCAATACCCGATTCCATATGCTTACAGAGAGGCAGTTCAAAAGGAGCTGGACTCTATGGAGGCACTCGGAATTATTGAGCGAAGTGACTCACCTTTTTCTTCTCCATTAATGGTGGTAGCAAAGAAAGATAAGTCAATTCGCCTGGTACTTGATGCGCGAAAATTAAACAGTAAAATGGAACCCAATTCTGAGCAGGTTAGATCAGTAGATGATTTATTACATGATGAGGACCTAGTCCAATCAAAAATATTTTCAAATATAGACTTAACATGTTCATATTGGCAAATACCTTTGTCCCAAAACTCAAAAAAGTATACAGCTTTCGTAATAAATGGCCGTTGTTACCACTTTACAGTTATGCCATTCGGCATTAAAACCGCAAGTTCCGGGATATGTAGAGGGGTAGATATAATTTTGGGTAGTTCGCTGAGAAATTTTGTTAAACCATATATAGATGATATGCTCGTACACTCCAAAAATGTTAATGAACATTTAATACACATCGAAAAACTATTAGAAAAATTATATCATGCCGGTTTTACCATAAAGTTACGAAAGTGTTCCTTTTTTAAGAAAGAGACCATGTTTCTTGGTTATTGTTTAACCCACGAGGGCCTTAAGAGTGATCCTAGTAGAGTTCAAGCAATTAACGAATTTCCTGTCCCTAAAGACAAAAAACAATTACAATCATTTCTAGGGCTATGTAATTATGACAGGGCGTTTTGTCCAAATTTTTCCAATTTGTCTGAACCACTAGTTTCACTATTAAGAAACAAGACTAAGTGGCAGTGGACTCTGGCACAACAAAACTCTTTTGACTCTATTAAACAAGTCATTTGTCAAGAAACACTCCTATATAGAGTTAATCATAGTCAAATTTTTTATGTTCAAAGTGACAGTAGCGATTTTGCATTAGGGGCTACATTGTGGCAATATTCGGAGGGTAGAAAACGTATAATTGCATATGCAAGCAGGTTACTCTTAGACCGTGAGCGCAGGTACAGCATACCGGAAAAAGAGGCCCTGTCGGCCGTGTGGGCTATAGAAAAATGGCGCATTTATTTAATATCTAAGCCTTTTATACTGTTAAGTGATTGTAAAAGTTTAACTTACCTTAAATCGTGTCGACTACTGTCAGCCAGAATATCACGCTGGATATTGTGCTTACAAGAATTTGATTTTCAAATACAGTTTATTTCGGGAAAGTCTAATATAGTCCCTGACATACTATCCAGGAATCCATCCCCTAGATTAGCCTCCCCGATGTCAAAAGAATTTAAAATGTTAGCCTTAAGCACTGCTCACGAAAGTAAGGAATTAAGTAAAAAAATTCAAATTTTCTTGCAGGACTTACCTGATAAACAACGCGAAGACCCCGATTTTTTATACGTTTGTAGAGAATTACAAAATCAAGACTCACCTTTGCATGGCAGGTACATAATTCATAACAATTTATTATACTTAAACAGGGGACAATATAACACTCCTTTTTTATGTGTACCAGCATGTGAAATGGCAAATATTATTAGGATATTTCATGCCTATATCGGTCATTTTGGGGTTTATAAAACCTGGCGCGCATTACGGCGTGAAATATGGGGAAAAAATTTACATGCGAATGTAAAAAAAGTTGTCAAAAGTTGCGATATTTGTCAGCGCACAAAGCACTGTCAAATGCCGCACCCGCCGCTTCAAAGCATTATTCCTAATGGGCCAAATGAAACTTTAGCCCTGGACCTATATGGCCCGTTACCGGTCTCGGTTAGGGGCTTAACCTATATTTGCGTAGTTGTCGACATTTTTACAAAATATGTATCATTATACTCCCTAAAAATCGCGTCTACGGAATCGGTACTAAATTGTCTTAAAAAACATTTTGAACAGTTCTCACAACCCCAGGCCATCCTGACAGACCATGGGTCTCAATTTACTAGTGATAAATGGAATAATGCCCTAAAAAAATTAAACATAAGAATCATACATTCGTCTGTAAGACATCCTGCGGCGAATCCCAGTGAGCGCTGGATGCGCGAACTAGGTCGACTATTCCGCACCTATTGTTACTCAAAACAAACGCGATGGGCTCTAGAAGTTCCCCAGTTCGTGGAATTTTTGAATAATATAGTGCATGAATCTACAGGTTTCACGCCATTTGAACTACAAATGGGTGAAACCCCAAAAACTATCCTACCCCTAGTACATGATGATTCCGTACAACGCCCTCTAGATAATCACATTAAATTATTTCTAGCTAAAGAAACTTTACTTGGTAAGGCAGCTCGCCGTAAAGCCCTAAATCCTGGTCGCCCTTACAAAATTTTTAAAATAAATGATAAAGTATTGCTGCGAACAAATCCCATATCTAATAAATTAAATAAAACTACTAAAAAATTTATGCTACTGTTTGAAGGGCCGTTTAAAATTAAAAAGGCCGTAAGTCAAGCAACTTATGTATTGGAAGATCCAGTTACGGGGGAAGAGCGAGGAACATTCCACTCAAGTCATTTGAAACATTATGTAACTCCTGAAAATGATGAAACTTAATACAGTCATCATGATCAGAAGTTCGGGAGCAGTTGAGACAAAAATATAATAAATAAAAATTTATTATAAAGAATTAGTTTATTATTTGATAATAAACTTATTCTTTATTCTTCTAAGCGACTAAAATTATATTTCGCGCGATTTATCAATTTATATATTTTTCTATTTTTTGTAGAATTAAAAAGAATGCGACGATAGTCGATTTCAGTCGCTTATTGGCATTTCAGTTTACTCTGTGCGTGTGAAGAGTCCAAAGTGTGCACATAAATTTTTCAACTTAGTGGTAGTTAAAATTGTACCTTTGATTTTTTTATAGGTATGTACCTAAAATTGTTATTTCGAATATTTGATTTTTGCTAAGATTAATTTTATAACTAAAATTAATTTTTTGCTACTTAACTAAGAGTGTATTTGTAATTCTCTTTTTCTTTGATTTTTTTTATAGAACACATATTTTGGACAAATATATGATAATCGGCCATAGTATAATTTCTAAATTTTATTCACGATCCTTGCCCACGAAAACCACCCCGAGATTTCTATGTACTCCGTTACAACATTAACCACAGAAAATACTTCGACCATCATTTTTTATGGTAACTTACTAAAGTTTATTTTTTTAAGGTATAGTTATTTTAAACCTTCCAGCTTGTAAACAATCTCGAAATTACCATAGCAATGTAAGATACGCATGCGTCGTCAGCGAAATGGCTAGGCCCAATTTACACAACCGTAAAATGTTGACGTGTTATTAACGAGAACAAAACAAAGGTTTATTCCTCTAAATTATTGGAATAAAAGCGATTTTATAAGCAAATTTTGTTTCTACAGGAATACAAAAGTGTTTTTAGCAACAGCTTTACCAATTCTCTTTTTTTACATCAAAACATCATAAAATCAAAGTAAGTAAACAAAAATTATAAATTCTGGTTATGTTGACATTCAAAACAAGCCACATGCTTCAGTGTAAATCGGACTTTGTGGAGTATTTAGCGGCAAATTTAAATTAACTATACCTTAAAAAAATAAACTCTAATAAGTATTAAAAAATGATAATAGGGTGAAGTGGGGTAAGTCCAAACGGTAAAAAAGTATAGTTGCTCTACTAAGGCCCACTGCAGAAAAATAGATAGCGATAAGATGTCAATTATTTTTTTACAGGTACCTTATACACTTAAAAAGTCCAAACATTAATTTTTTAAAACCCTGGTATTTGTTTATTCAGAATTTTTTTTTTGTTGATGTCAAGTAGTTACACTTAGCCCGCAATTTCTGGCAAGTGTAACATCCAACGATCATTTACATACAAAATGTGTATGTATGGAACTTGGGTAAATGTAACATATTCCTGAAATTTACCTTTCAAACAAAAAAAAAGATGATACCACTTATAATAAAAAAGTTATAAGGTTTTTTTATAAATAAGAACCAGATTAAAATTTTAAGCGAATAAGAGTTTAATAAATTATAATTATAGGTAATACATTGATAGAGGGGTAAGTGTAACAATTTAGAAGGGGTAAGTGTAACTACCATTTTACAGGGGTAGGCGTTTGCCTAACCGTTTTTTAATACAAAATATGGATTTCTGGTAAATAAATACACCTGATATCAGTATTGGTTTTAGATGTATGTCACAATATTGTAGAAAAAATCAATAAAACCAAGTTGTAACCTCCATATTTAAGTAAATCTGCATGACGTTAGTAAAAATCCTGAAAAAAAAACATGTCGTTAATTAAAGAAAAAAATAGTTTATGTAAGATATATTCTCTAACCTTTTTAAGTAATATACAAAAAATTTAATTTTTAACCTTACTACAAAAAAATGGCGGCTTGTTACACTTTCCACGTTATTACACTTACCCCACTCCACCCTAACATTTTTTGTGTATTTCTATTTTACCTTTTAGGTGGTTTTTAAATTATTCTTCCATTGTGAATACTGAAACAGTTATGTCCAGAAACAATGTAATACATTTTGGTCATAAAAAAATGATAATAAAATTTTTTAATTTTTCTTTTATTGTGAATAATAAACAACTTATCTTTTAACATACAGTGCGGTCCAAGAGTCACCCCCCCCCCTTTTTAACTTTTGAACGAGTTGAGATATCGACTTCAAATTTAGAACTCTTAAATAAGACAACTTAAACTATCTTTTAGCATATATTTGATATTTTCAGCTCTTAAAATGTGGGCAGGAGGGCATGGGGGGACATTTTTTTAAATGGAAAGGGGAGTCATGTGATACATTATTTTAAAGCTTATAAAATTCTTTATTTGAACTAACATTTTTAAATTTTTTAAAAATGTTTTTTAAGGTCTTGATTTTTCAATTTTTTGTGTTTTTTTTTATAAATTTTTATTTATGTCAACTAAAATTAGTTTTAAAGTATAATTAACATTTTTTTATGATGAAATTAGGCATTTTTAAAAAATTATTTGTTTTTTTTTAGAGGAATTTTTTCATTAATACCCATTTTCAACCCCATTTTAAACCCATTTTTTTTTTTTTTAATTTAAAAATATGGAGTTAAATGGAGAATTTTATAAGCTTTAAAATGATGTGTTACACGACACCCCTTTCTATTTAAAAAAATGTGCCCCCATGCCCCCCTGCCCACATTTTAGGAGCTGAAAGTATTAAATATATGCTAAAGGTAGTTTAACTTTTCTTATTTAAAAGTTCCAAATTTGAAGTCGATATCTCAACTGGTTCAAAAGTTAAGAGGGGGAGGGTGGCTTTTGGACCGCTCTGTATATACATATTAGTATATTTAGTGTTATTTCTGTTGATTAATGACAAATTATTTGTCAAACACTTATTATTATTATTAAATTATTTATTTTTTCTGAATTAAGACTATTTATTTGAAGGGATTTAAATTGTCCGAATTAGAATGCTGCATAGATATTAAAAAATCTATAACCTCAGATATACCCAATTTTCATAACAAATAACTACTTCTAAACCAAATCATATTCAAAATTAAACTAATTTGTATAATGCCCCTTATTCGTGTTGTTAATTATAGACGAACCTACCTCACAGGTATATTTCATTCAAAAATTTATAGCCACTATATTTTTTATTTCTAATTATCGTAGGGTGCTTAGATTTTTTATATGGTGATTTAGAAACCCTCTCTACTGCCTAACAGAGAAAAGGCCGTAACGGTGCCGTCGGTATAATATATTGAGAGGATAAACTATATTTTAGAGGTTCTGTTATTATCCTAATAATTAATTATAATTAAGATATATTTTCTGTCTCTATATCATTAAAGCCCTTATTTATATTATGATGAAATTAAGCGTTCTGATTAAGCAAAATAGTATATTAAAGTACTAGTTTCATAACATACTGCATGCAGTTTATTTGTTAAGGCTGAGATTCTAGCAACAGCCTAGACTAGCCTTCTACAATTGATATTACAAGGTTTTTGAGGCTTCTTCTTCTTCTTTTTCTTCTTCTTCTTTTTTTTGCCTTTTTGTCAGTGAGATAATTAGCCAGATCCCTCTTAGTTACTTAATTCACCAAGAATTGTTCTTGTCTGGCTTGGCACCATGCCCACTCCTGTTTTGATTATAGAAAATTTCCAGTCTTCTGTAAGACCTTTTCTTTTTCTTTTCCTTCTTCCCTTTTCGTGTTTGCTGTTGGTTGTGTTAGCTGTTGACAAGGCTGTTTTTTCTAATTTGTAATTATATTTGCGCATGCGCTAGTATATTAAAAAAATTCTGTACGTATAAAAACTATTTCAGGTGTTAGTTGCTTCCAAATCAAAATTTATCAGCATTATAAATGATTAAAAAACATAAAATTCCCTTCTTACTCCAATATAATCACATGTATGTCATTTTACTGCACATCATCCATACAATCACTATAAAATATATAAAATTGAATCCAGGGCATATCTAAGATAGAAAATAAATAAATAAATATACTAAAACACTTGATGCTAAAAATTAAACCCGATTAACAAATTACCCAATTCTTGCCAAAAGTACTTGTTGCTCGTTTCACGGGTGAAAAGCAACTGATTTTTGAGGCTTTTTCTCTCTAAACTTGATATTACGACCTTTACACTACTCAGTTCAGGATAGTTCTACTGTGTTACAAGCTCTTTAATTGACTATAATTTCCGTTGATTTCTATAATTTGAATGTTTTTACCCATATGATAATTTGGTGAGACCCTTATTTATGTGAGAATAGATTTGTAATTATAGAAAAAGGGAGTCGGAATATCTGACCAGTTATATTAGTAGAGATTTTTTTATCAGAAAAAAATTAATTAAAGGTTTTTTCATTTTGGATTTGGTTCGTATATAGACAATAACACTATTTTATTCAATAACTTTGACATGAAAGGGTAGTTTATTATATTAATTATATATTTTTTTAAAGTATAATTAAATAAAAAAACTCGTTAATTAAAAAATGATGAATTTATGAGAAACTTGTTATACCTTTGGACAAAAGCATATAAAAATTGACACATGATACAGAGTGGGCTTAAAACAACTACTTTTCTAAGTTGAAGGAGACTAGGACATAATTTTAAACTTAAATTTTTAACTAAAACCCAAGTAATCCATGAGTATTGACATTTATGTGCTTCAAAAATGTACTAAAAGTAACGACCAAAAATAGGTTGTTGAATGTTGCTGATATAACAGGTCGCTGCCAAAGTGTTCATACATAACCTCAAATGTTACAATTAATTTGGACTTTTTTTATATCATAATCATTCATGTATTTTCATAAATTCTAATTGATTTTTCATATTTTTCAGTGGTTATATTTAAAGTTTACATTCTCTTTAGTATTGGTCATGATTAAAATAATAAAAAGCTCTTTATTATGAAAATGTATATTATAATGACTTTTGTCAATTACAAAAACATTTTTTTTTTCAATTAGCAACGAAAAAAAAACTAGAAAACAAAACTTAAACATTTCAAAAATTTAACGTCTACTACATTTAATGCCCTTAAGGGTTACTGTAGAGTAACCCTTATGCCACCTACCCCTAAGACATAATATTTATAATTTAGTGTTAACGTTGTGACAATTAGATAGACTAATACCCTAATTTATGTGAGAATGATTTGTTATTAAAAAATAAGGGAGTAGGAATGATTTTTATCTGATTATATTAGTCAAGATATTTTTTTTTAAGAAAAAGTAATTAAGGGTTTTTTCAACTTTGAGTTGGGATGGTATATAGACAATAACACTTCTTTTATTCAATATCTTTGACATAAAAAGGTAGTCTATTATAATTTAAAAACTGAAAGTATAATTAAGTAGAAAAAATCTGTTTAATTAAAAAATAGAAATATGTGAGAACTACCTTCAACTACACATGTTGGTAGGTATATGTCTATTGACAAGGGGTATAATTTAAAGCAAGATGATTTAAACTTAACTTAACAACTCTTTATCTTGTCTACACTGTAAATGAAAATATGGTAATTTCACAGCAAATAAAGTAGGTCATATGTTACCAGCAAAGAAAGTGGTTAATTTAAATCAGTACTGTAAATCCACTGTTATCTGTAAAAATGTGAATTTTTACATGTGATTTCACAGTAATTTAAGCAGCGAATTTAATGAGTATTTCAAACAGTGTTACGGGCTCTTGTAATTTTCGGGACTGTCTGTAAAAGTTCCGGCTTTTTGGATCACATGCATGAATTTTAATGCAAAATTATTGTACCGCACTGTAAAGGAAAATATTGTAATTTCACAGCAAATAAAGTAGGTCTTATGTTACCAGCAAAGAAAGTGGTAAATTTAAATCAGTACTGTAAATTCATTGTTATCTTTAAAAATGTGAATTTTTATTTTGGTAATTTTACTGCTACCTTTTGTAGAATGTAAGCTGTAATTATGGTAATTTTCAACCAATATTGTAAAAGTGCCGGGTTTTTGGACCATATTCATGAAGTTTAATGCAAAATTATTGTACCGACAGGAAAAGAGCTGAGATTTTACTAAACCGAGTAATATTGAGGTTAATTTAATAAATATTGTAAATTCACATTCAGACATGGTGAATTTATTTTAATTATTACAGTTAATACTACTGAAAGATTACAGGACAAATTTAGAGAGCGACAGGAAAAAAGCTGAGATTTTACTAAACCGAGTAATATTGAGGTTAATTTAATAAATATTGTAAATTCACATTCAGACATGGTGAATTTATTTTAATTATTACAGTTAATACTACTGAAAGATTACAGGACAAATTTAGAGAGCGACAGGAAAAAAGCTGAGATTTTAGTAAACCGAGTAATATTGAGGTTAATTTTAATAAATATTGTAAATTCGCGTTCTGACATGGTGAATTTGCTTTAATTATTACAGTTAATACTACTGAAAGATTGACGGACAAATTTAGAGTGTACACTGTAAATTATAATATAGTAATTTACCAGCAAATAAAGTAGGTCATATGTTACCAGCAAAGAAAGTGGTAAATTTAAATCAGTACTGTAAATTCATTGTTATCTTTAAAAATGTGAATTTTTATTTTGGTAATTTTACTGCTACCTTTTGTAGAATGTAAGCTATAATTATGGTAATTTTCAACCAATATTGTAAAAGTGCCGGGTTTTTGGACCATATTCATGAAGTTTAATGCAAAATTATTGTACCGACAGGAAAAGAGCTGAGATTTTACTAAACCGAGTAATATTGAGGTTAATTTAATAAATATTGTAAATTCACATTCAGACATGGTGAATTTATTTTAATTATTACAGTTAATACTACTGAAAGATTACAGGACAAATTTAGAGAGCGACAGGAAAAAAGCTGAGATTTTACTAAACCGAGTAATATTGAGGTTAATTTTAATAAATATTGTAAATTCGCGTTCTGACATGGTGAATTTGCTTTAATTATTACAGTTAATACTACTGAAAGATTGACGGACAAATTTAGAGTGTACACTGTAAATTAAAATATAGTAATTTTACAGCAAATAAAGTAGGTCATATGTTACCAGCAAAGAAAGTGGTAAATTTAAATCAGTACTGTAAATTCACTGTTTTCTGTAAAAATGTGAATTTTTACCTGTCATTTCACAGTAATCTAAGCAGCAAATTTAATAAGTATTTCAAGCGGTATTACGGGCTCTTGTAATTTTCGGGACTATCTGTAAAAGTGCCGGCTTTTTGGACCACATGCATGTAAATGTCTCACATTTTATTTTTATTTTAGTCTCTGGCTGAAGATGAAGTACAGCACTTCGAAACATGTTCCCTTCTCAATAAAGAAAATAGAAGAAAAAAACTAACTTTAATAACCTTTTAAAAGTTATAGGAATCATATTTTTAGATGTGGATATATTTAACTAACTGTAATTTTCAAAAATGTCTACCCTGCGTTTAACACTCTCTCATTCATTAGAAACATCATGTGTTAGAGATTATCCACTACAAATTATAGCCTATAATCATATGCTATAAAGCATGATTTTCCCTTATCTATGTGAGAAATACATTACTAATTATTAAAAAGGGGAGTAAAAATTTCTGAACTACTAGGTATACCAGCATTTAATAGATTTTTATCAGAAAAAATTAAACGGTTTTCATTTAATAAAATTAATTTGATAAGCTATTATGATTAAATATGTTGAAGGTATTAATTAATTTTAATTATAAATGAAAAATATGTGAGGAAATAATTTCTAGTTTAATAAGAGTAAATACATATAAAAAATACACTATAAGAGAAAGTCAAATACGTGACCGTGAAAAGTATTCAGGACCCGAACCTGTGTTTTGGCTTCTAGGTACGACTGAGCGATGGCGCCAGCTGTATATGAACTTGATTGTTTAGTGGAAGTGGGGTGAGGGGTGGTATATCTGTCAAAACAATTGAAATTTTACTCGTAAAATTTTACTCGTGATTTGCAATTTATTGTGCTTTTATACCGAACTTTTATTGTGATGTCTAATACAAAATGTGTATTGTACCGTTTTGCAAGGATCAGTTAAGTAAACGTCACCGTTTTCCTAGTGATGCAAACTTATTTAATGTGTGGGTCAAAAACATTAATAGTGCCAAGTTAAATAAAATGACTAAAGGCAGGGACTAACCCTGTCTTGAAAAGTTTCTTATTATTTTGACTGAGCTATTTAGGGCAGGGACAGCCCCTACACAAAAAAACTTATTGATTTGACTGAGCTGTTTAGGGCTAGGACAAATGCCCTAAAAAGCTTCTTACCATTTTTACTGATATGTTTAGGGCAGGGATGGCCCCTATCGAAAAGAGCTTATCAGTTTGACTGAGCTAGCCTTAAACAGCTGTTTAGGGCTGGGATAGCCCCTGGCCAGAGAAGCTTATCGGTTTAACTGATTCATATTGTTTATCTGTTAAATGTAGGAATACTAATTATAATTACTTTGCAAATGTGCTCTGGCCTTAGGCAGTAGGTATATTGTGTATGACACTCAATTATATATGAAGGCAAATGTTTACTCCTCATATATATTTATTTATAATAAAAAGTTAACTGTTAAAAGTACGACATAATTGTTTTAATTTCCTATTTACGTTTAAAATAAAATATATAAAAATCAAAGCAAAGTGTTTTTTTTTTAATTATAAGTATAGGTTTATTTAGCAAAAGATAAAATTTCATATTTTTAAAGTTTAACAAATTTTACATTTAATTAAAATTTCGATTATTTTTAATTAATGTGCGGGTTAGATAACCCACTTGTTAGACTTTAAAAATTTGTTTTATCTTTTGGTGAATAAACTTAAAGTTTTAAATAAAAATACAGAGCTTTTCCCCATTTTTACAAAATTGATTTGGGAAAGCAATAGTAATCTTTATTACCGACTTCCGTAGGTTATCTGTATTATCGGCTGTCGTTGACCGTGAATTTAGTGAATTTTAAAAAACAATCGCTAATGACGGTACAATAGTTTTGTATCTCTATCATTTGACTTTCTCTTATAGTGTATTTCTTATATGAGTAAATAAGAAGTACCGAGTAGATAAAATCATATAAGCGTAAATAAATATTAATAAAAGCGGAATTTTTTATATGATTGTGACTCTTAAAGGAGGGTATCTGAATTTTGGAGTCACTGATTCTTTAAAGGATCAAAATAAGCCAAACTTTTTTAAAATTTATTCATTGATATCTTTCTTTGTATTGATAGACTTGAAAACATTCTCAAAGTCAACCAATTAAATAAATAGTTATCTGACACTTTATCTGGGAGTTTAAAATTTTAAATATTTTCGATAATTCATTATCTGGAGGTAAAATAGTTGGTCAATATTTTTTCCGAAAAAATAACTGTTTTTTTGTAGACTTGGCGCTTTTGGGTATTTTTCTATTTAAGTTGCCTTATAAGCTCATAATCACAAGCATTATGCTTGTGCTTATGGGCCCATGCAAATTAGTTTTATTTTCATGGGTTGGCCATAGGAAAAACTAACATCGTTTAATATTTTTATAATAATTATAATAATTATTAATTATTTACCAAGAGCTATAAAAATCACATTTAATGCAGTTTTGCCATTTTTTACAAAACTCAGAATTTCCCCAAATGGATTTTATGGTCTTTTTTTATTTCTCTACACTTTTTTATTGTTTCAATTACCTCGAAATGACAAATTTTTAAATTTGTCATAATTTGATTGATAAAACCAAATATTGCACAAATTCCTTCAAAAACTAATAATTTTCTTTGAAAACGGGGTCAGATTAGATCCCGAAACGTTAGAATTTAACTTTTATTCAGTTTTTCGGCCTTTTTTAATTATTTTAACTATTTATCAAGAATTTTATTAAAAATTCTTTATTTAGGCAAAAATTTTAAACTTTGATACCTTATCTAATTGACTAATAATATTATTTAGTAAAGCAGATATAGCAAATAAGTACCTATTATTTTAAAAGCAATACCTTACCAGCGCATCTAGAAATAGGTGCGTCTGATAAGAACATTTTAATTTTATTTTCTGTTTTAGATTTTTTATCTATATAAATAATCATTGAGGAGAAATCTCAAATTAATAATACTATATATATAAATATATATACTATATATACATAAATATAATATATATATATATATATATATATATATATATAAATATATATACGTCTTAAATAAATTATAGATTCTATAGAAAACATAGTATAAAATACTTCTTTTATTATACTATTGGCACCCTTAGGGAACATTCAAGTATTACTTAACGACTGTAGGGGGGGGAGTGGGGATCATTTTGGAGTGTTACGCCCATGTTAATGGTATAGGAAAATAGAGATACAGGGGGGGGGTGGGGGTCCAAAATGATCAAAATTTGCGTTACGTAATACTTGAACGTTCCCTTGTCCATGAAAGCGTACGCGAAAAATGTCTATATTGAAAATAGTATAATAGTTTCAAAACACTAAAATGGTTTTGGATGCGTCTCAAATTAGAACCCTTAAAAGCATACGCAATTTTTATTCATGCATAACGTATGCCCAACGTATTTGTCGGTATTTTGCTTTTGAAAATAAATACGATATTATAAATACAACCAGTTAGGTACTACTATAGTACTATAATAGTAGGTATGGCAAGTTTCTAGATAAGGTATTATGCAAAATCTATCAATAAACTTGTTTTTGAATGAGTTGTTGATTTTTAGGAATCACAACTGAATGAGTATGAAAAGAATTACAAACACTTAATTTTTTATTGTTAAAATTCGTATATAGGTTTAGATATGCAATACATTTTTGGCAAGTTTGGAAAAAATTTACACTTGACTTGAGTTTTTAAAAAGATTACAATAGAAAATTTGGGTAAATTTAATATTATTTATTATTTCTATTAACATGAAATATATTTGCTTTATGACCTATTTTTGTAAACAGGCTTTTAGGAAATGTTTTATAGTTTTACATTTTTGCGTTAGGTATAGTTGTTAAGAAGTTGCATTGGAAAAGGAGATGGAAACACAACCCTATACACATAAAAAAAGTTGAAAAAATTAAAGAAAATTTGATTTTTTTATGCGTAGTAGTTAGGATTGTATAGTTTTTAAGTTGGCTTATTGAAATAATTTAGTTTTTTTGTCATCTATTTTCTGGGGATAAAGAAATATTGGTAATTCTGCAATCGTAAAGTTGGCAAAAATTGAGAAAAATGAGTAAATAAGCCTTTATTAATCTTCAGTTTCTTGTTTGTAAAAAGCTAGTTCCAATTCCAATTACAATAATAACATTTTCCATAGGATGTTTGCGCAGACGCCAACTTATAAAAAAAATATCTTTCCACGTTAAAATTCAACATCACACAATAAAAAAACATAAATATTCACGATTCACTTAAAACTTAACTATTAAAGTAATATTTTACGAAACAACATAATATAAAATAAATCAAGTCCTGTGCATATCTACGATATCAGGCTGATGCAGGAATAAATCCGCCTAAGCGGCCACATCGGTTTCTTAAACAGAACACGCTGCTACTGTAAAAAGCTATTTATTCTTGAATTGAAAAGTTTTTGCTTTATCCCATTAAAAAAATTCTTTGCCCTCCTAGACGGAAATCCACCAAGTCAATTTAGGAACTACGGTTTTCGGAACTTTTTTTAAGTTTTTATTTAAAATCATCTCTTAACCTGTAAAAATATATAAAATTACTTTTACCTTCACTTCCTTTTACAATTTTGACTGCAATAAAAATAATTATATTTATGACTATTACAAAAACTATATAATTTAATAAACAGATTGCAATTTTGACTGGGTTGTAACCGGAAGCTGCAAAAAATGGAGATTACTGACTAGACCACTCGATAACAACAAAAAAGGTGCCTGGAACTAAAATAAAGATAAGATTGGTAAATAATTGTTTAGGAACTCTAAACGAAAAGTTTCTTTTTGCTAATTTTTGTTAGATTTGATACTAGAAAGTTAACTGATAAAATTATAGTCTAGATATCACTGGTAACTAATTGGTCTGTGTTTAAAAGGGTGATTTTAATTAGGGATGCTAAAGGAGACTAGCCCTTTGGGTCTCTCTAAGGGTCGGATTATCTCGGCTAAACTTGTAATATTTGCTTGTTTGAACTTTTTAATTTTTTTCCCATTTTTCCGAAATGAATTAGACTCACTCTAATTTACTGAGTACATCACAAAATTTCTTTGACAGTACTTACTTACTTAATTTATTGATCTTTTTCCAATAAGAATAAGAAACAAAATCATTTTAAATTTTAAAGAAATACAACTAATTGTTGTCTGGAAATAATTACGACCCTGGAGTATGTTTTTTTTAAGAACAGAGAATGAAAACCGTGAATTATTTCCGATAATTCGAAAAATCTTGTGTAATTCGGAAGATTATTTTTTAACATGTCAAACCAACTTTTATATTGTTTTCATCGCAAAATGATATAAATTGTTTTATTACTTATCTTAATATTTTTACAGGGAATTCTTTAATTTGTTTAATTTAACTCCATTCTCAATTGCTTAACTAAAACCTTTTTTGTCTAATTTTAAATTGCAAATTATGGTTGTGTCAAAAGTTCAGTCACTGATTAGCGCTGTACCGCCATATTAAAAGTTCGTTCGTATTAAAAAGTTAACCTAGAAAAACTGCCAATACATTTTATAAAAACAATATTTTGTGGTATTTTTGAATAAATACTAAAGTTTATAATTATTATTATTATTATTTTACAATAAAATTAATAGAAATATACATATTAATTAAAAAAAAATTAATTAACATTTAAGTTAAATAATAGTAACAAATAAGTAAAAAAAAAGAAATAAATAAACTATTCAAGTATATGATTTTTGACTTTCTTGTTCGTACAATAATATGTAAGCATTCCCTGATACGATGGATGTTGGTGAAATTGAAGATACCCTAGAGTCGTTGTATTCGTGCCACGTATGATTATAGGGATGTTTACAATAGGCGGTGTAGTGTCCGCTATACGTGGTACCACTGTGATTTGAAATGGCGTATAAGTTGTATTTGGAGGGTGCAACGGACTCTGCTGCATAATTGCTCATATCTAATTCTTCTAGGGGGAAGTCTACGGTGACTTTGAGCTTACTTTGAAACTGTGTCATCGGGGAGAAGCGTTTAAGGTGAATTACTAATATTTTTGGGAATTTTTGAATTCTAAAGAATTTTGTGCATTTTCTGCGCTTTTTGCATTTTGAACATGTAGGTTTTTCATCACCGTCCAACGATTCTTCCCGTGTGAAGGATTCCAAACAATGTGATAAACTTAATTGACCGATGTGTTGTGGAAGAGAGAGAGAAAGGTCCCAGAATGGTTCGAATGTGACGGAACAATGGCTGCAATAGGTGCATTTGAGGGTGGATTTCAGTTGTCCGACGAAGAGGTCCAAAATGCGAGAGTCGTCCATCCGGAGGTATCTCGACCATGAATCGGCAGATTTTTCATTATCAGTTAATTTTTCATCTATTTTGGTAAAAATAGGTTTAGGTTTTTCCGTTACCCTGTTAACGTCCTCGTGAAGTCCCTCTAAAAGGTACCGCAGAAATTCTTGTGCGTCCTGCTGTTTGTAGTCTGTAAATTGGGGGGCGAAAATCTGGATTTAGCTCTTGAAAGAGACCGTGTTTACTACCCGTTGAGATAAATCTTCTGACCACAACTGTTTTATCACATCGGCAAATGTCTTAATTAAAGCTCCATGCATACTTGATATATTGGTGTTGATGTCCTGCATATAGCTGTCCTTCTTTAAGTATTCCAACAAAAGTTTCGTGTTCGAAAGGCATGTAATGACCGAGTTCATGAAACAGGTATTCCCGATATTTTTTAACCCTTTAAGACCCAGAGTTTTGACTGGACTTCCGACCTCTGGCATATTGTTTGTGATATAGTTTTTCTCGCTGTTATCCTCAATATCACTGTAATTTAAACTGTTGTTGGTGTTGTATAATTTATCATCGTTCATTTCAGAATCATTATCAAATGTTCCCAAGACACTTATAGCATTACCTCTTTGGATTGCCATACTTATGCGTTGTAGAAAGTAAAGACCTTCCAAAGGGTTGCCGGTGGAATCTACCAAGCGTCTACAAATGTCTTTAAGAAAGGCCTTAGTGAGTGGACCATATGAACCATAAGTTTCAATAGCTATGGGAACAAATTCATAGTCTGTTGATAAAAATTTGTATCTCTTGATCTTAATGTTTTCTGCTCGTTCTGCAGCAGAGCCAGCCTTTTCAGAGTTAATATGAAGATAAGAGGGAGCCACAGTATCCACACAGGTAAAGTCCCACACCAAGCATTTCCCTCTTTTAAATGGAACCAAAGTCATTCCGTCTGGTCTTTTGCCATCGATTCGTGCCATTAAACCTGGAGGTTCTAAAACAGGTTGTAGATCAATAATAGCTAAGGCTCTCTTTATTAGGTTGTTTACTAAAGTAATAACAATAATTATAATATAGTAATATTTTTTATTTATTCATATGATACTATACACGGTAAGTCATGGAGAGCCCCAAATAATTTAATTATTAATTAGTTTAAAGTATGAAATTTTGTTGTGAAAGAGAAATACTGAAAAATGAAATACTACAAAGATTTTCACTAAAATTTTCTACAGTAGAAAATTCCCGATATACAGTCTGTTCCAGAACTCGCGTACAAAAATTTGAGGGTATATTAAAAACCCTCTGGAAAATATGAAAAAAAAATTCAAAAAAAAAATCCTTCGTTCAATTCAAAAATAAGAACGCTTTAAGTGGACCAATACTGTTGCTGATCTTAAATTACCTTAATTAAGTTGAATTTGTAGCTATGGAAGCAAATTTAATAATTGCAGGTACATATTCTGTAGGTTGACATGGTGATTAATGTGACATAAATATTTATTAATGTCAAAAAATCACCGCAGAATGGAGTGACCCTATAAAAATAGAATATTTGATAGCCTCTGTCAGTTTTGTCAAAATATAATAACCTAAAAAGATTCTAAAGGCGCTTTTACACTTCAGCGTTTGACGCTGGCGGCATATCCCCACCATTCTGTCTATAAGCTCTCGCCGGCGATCTCCGCTATTTCCGTTTACAGTTCAGCGTTTTGCGCTGGCGGCGGCGCATTTGTAGGTTATGTCATTATAAATGGTTGTGTATTAATTTTTTAAATTTCCTGCTGATTTAAACGCACGTATATACATTGCCCGTAATGGGACTTTTAAATTTAACGAAACTAGCGCTCATTGTTTGAAAAAACAACCAACAACGTTATAAAACTTTATAACTTTGCAAAACAACACAACCTAACCTCAAAAACGCGGCGTCAAATCGCCCGAAGTTCATAAAATTCAACTTCAGCGTCGACCGTTGGCGGTAGAAAAGTGGGGTTGAAGAGATAGGGGAATAGAACCAATCAGATTACTCAACGAGCTAACGCTGCGTCAATCGCGGAACTGTAAAAGCCGCTTCAAACAACACACGCGTCAACAATTAAATTGCAACCATAGTTACTAAAGTGGGGAAAAACTATATTGTAAACTCCGCGCATTATCTATCTGAGTTGATGGTCATTTGTTTCTTGTTATTTGGTTGGCAGAATATATTTAGTTCCTTATGTAAGGTTTTCATCTTGTTTAAAATTTATTGTCAATCAAGACATTATTTTGACATTTATAAAAAAATCCAAATAATTTGCTTTAGCAAGAAGAAATAACAAGAAAAGTGCATAAAAAGAAAACTAAAGCATCAATCTATAAACATTTTGTTTAAATGAAGTAATATAATGCAGTGCTCTATAAATTTTTGAAGTAAACACTATAACAGAATTTTTTGGTTAAAATAATACTGGTCCTTAATTTTATTCAGGTAATGTTAAATTTAAGTTTATAATAGCACTTTATGAATAAAAACTTACTTTTATTGTAATTTTGAACAAAGTTTTACTTTTTAAACAGATTTTGTTATTATTTTTAAGACGTAAAATGACAGTCAATTTAACCTAAATGTTAAAAATTATCAAAAGCACAATGGGCTACAAAAATATTACTAAAAGTCATTTTTAAACCACTAATCATAGCTTCCTTGATCCAATTTGTTACTCAGATAGATAATGCGCCGAGTATAGGTAATTTAACATCAGCAACAGGATTGGTCAGATTAAATAGATTCCTTTTTAATTAGTATTGAAGATCGATTTTTTTTTAATTTTTTCATATTTTCCAGAGGGTTTTTAATATACCCTCAAATTTCTGTACCCGAGTTCTGGAACAGGCTGTAAGTGTAATATAATTGGACAGAAATAAACGCGTGGTCAGAAATAATGTTAAATGATTGATAATTTAGATATAAATCCTTAAAAAATAATCATAATCAAAATAAGATTAAAATTAATTGTTTTTTTTTGGGTAACTTGGGGGCTTAGTCCCCCTGCCCTCCCTAGTTACGGCTCTGAAAGCATGTGCGAATTCAAAAAGAAATGTTATAGAATATTCTATTGAATGTTATTTTTCGTATAATTTCTGTAGTTTATTTGTTAGGTAAACACGGTACTATATTTAAGGGATTATCTCAAATAAGTACACCTACAAGAAACCAATGAAATGTAATTCCTAAAAAATCAGCAAATCAACACCGCTCAGGTAGGTACTTTAGCTACCGAAAACTTTATTGTCGGTACCGAAAACTTTATTGTTGGTACCAATTTTTACATAATGACAACTCACACAAATGACACATTAGTAACGTAACACCAATAATATAAAGGTATTATACAGAAACATCTACACTAGAGGTCATATGTTTGGAAAAAGTTTTACTGCTGTTCGAATAGATCCATAATTGTGGAGCAAACATGCAAAAACCGATAAAACCATGTTTCCAATATTGAGATATTAGCAGAAAACTTATACAGCGTAATCCCAAAAAAATTAAAAAATCCTAAAACTGACGAAAACAGTTCATGGGTCATATAATTATCGGCTTTTGCTTGTATGTATATGATGCGTTATATTAAGAAAACGCTACAAAATTAGTAAGAATCGATACTTAAATACACAATATACAAAAAGTGGATTTAACGGTTTTTGCATGTTTTCTCCACAATTAAACCACGTGATTTATAGGAAGTTGTGGTTTATTGTAGAAAATTTCCTTAAAAGAAAGCTTACTATTCAGTAACTGGCATGCCAAAATATTTAAAAAAAGTTTCTATAAAGGTTGGTCCGGAAGTTACAGTCCTTTAAAGATCGACATATTGAATGGAGAACAAAAAAAACACCAAATGTTTAATGCTGCAAGATGATTCTTCATTTAAAAATAAGCAAAAAAGTATTCTTCACCGAAAAACCTAAATTTGATATTAAAGAAGTAATAGGCTTTTAAAAAGTAAAATTTTTGGTGGTAAAAAATATTACTTCCTCTTAAAAAACGGTTGCTCCTACAGATTTACATTATATGACCTTTTTTATATATTTTTACCCTATTTTTTTTAGAAAACCATCGTTTTAGGTTGAATGCCAATTTATTGCTTTCCCATTTTGAAAATTTTCAAAATATCGAAAAGCCTTGTATTCGTGCAATTTTTTTGCGTATTTTTGCGTTTTGTGACGATATAAATTAATTTTAAGCAAAAAAAATTGTCGGTCGATCTGTCGTTCTGTGCGGGAAATCTTGTATCCACGATAACTTAAGAAGGCTTTAAGCCGTAGACTTAAAATTTGGCATACAAGTATGTTACCAAAAGTTGTCGCTCGGGATTGTTTTTGGTAAAAATTGGGGGGGAAATGGGGTAAATATTTTTTCACAAAAATTTGAAAATTGCTATATAGGGGTTTTTGAGGTTGCTGAAATCGAATATCATAATAAAAAATTTCTAACTTTACCCCCACGAGGGTAAATATTTTTAAATATTTTCAATACTTTTGTCAAAATTGATATATAGGTGTTTAAGGGGACAACGAAACTGAATTTGACAAAACATTTTTCCAATTTCAATTGGTATATAGGAGTTTTTGAGGTTGCTGAAAGTATATCCGATAAGAAAAAAAATCCAACTCCACCCCCTGAAGGGCGGGGTTAGTTTTCATAAAAATTGGTATATAGGTGTTTTCGAGGTAGCTAAAAGTGAATCTGATAATAAAAAGTCCAAACTCCACCCGCTGGAGGGTGGGGGTGTTTTTAGTGAAAATTTGTATATTGGGGTTTTTAAGGTTGCTGAAAGTGAATCTTTTAATAACAAATCCATTTAAGACGCGGTGGTGAAAAATGGGAAACCGATTTTACTGGGCAGTATATTTTTAATATTTTTGTATTTTAATATAGTTTTTACTGCCTAAAATAATTTAGTTTAATAGCAGGAATATTTTTTCTTTGTCATACAATTTCAAAGTTAAAGACCTTTAAAACATGTTTTCAAGGCATGTGTCTTCTACTGTACAATACAGTTTAAAAGGAAGTAGCAATTTAGTAATGCACCCATGGCAAAACATCCTTGCCAATAATTTTTTTCGTCTTAAAAATTCTGTAAAGCCATTTAAAATAACAAAATAACGCATGAGTGCTTTTTGGTCCTACAATGGCTTTTAAATGGCCAGAAAAATGTGGCGTGCGGTGTCAAATTACAGAACTGAAGTATTTAAATACCGTTCTTCGGAAGAATACAATCATTTTCTTTAAAAATAAGGCAACTGATAAGTATATGGAAACACGTGTTCCAAAAAAAGTATATTACTTAAAAAAATTATTGCTTCGTGTATCATAGTATACAAATCGCATTTTAGACAGTGCAAAAATACTTTTTTTGACACATAGTATTCAAACATTAAATGAATTTATTCTAGTTCGAGATACGGTATGACTATGCCATATCAAGTGTTAGAAAGAATACATTTGATGCTATCTGTTGTCTATAACAAATAAACTGTAGAAAATTTTTGTCATGAAATACTGAATAATTTATTGCAATTTAAAGTTTTGCGTTAAAACAACAAAAAGTTTATTAGTTTTTCTTAACATTTGACCTGTTTTTGATCATTTTATATGAAAAAACAACAAATGCACCATCTATTGTTGATAATTTAAACCATGTTATCTGACAAAAATCTGACATAAACTTCAATTTTTGCATTCAAATTTTTATACAGAGCGGTCCAAAAGTCACCCCCCCCCCCCTCTTAACTTTTGAACTAGTTGAGATATCGACATCAAATTTGGAACTTTTAAATAAGACAACTTAAACTATCGTTTAGCATATATTTAATACTTTCAGCTCTTAAAATGTGGGCAGGGGGGCATGGGGGCAAATTTTTTTAAATGGAAAGGGGGGTCGTGTAATACATCATTTTAAAGCTTATAAAATTCTCCATGTAACTGCATATTTTTAAATTAAAAAAAAAATTTTTTTGGGTTTAAAATGGGGTTGAAAATGGGTATTAATGTCAAAATTCCTCTAAAAAAAAACAAATAATTTTTTAAAAATGCCTAATTTTATCATAAAAAAAATGTTAATTATACTTTTAAACTAATTTTAGTTGACATAAATAAAAATTTATAAAAAAAACTTAAAAAATCGAATGTTTTAGCACAAAAAATTGAAAAATCAAAACCGTAAAAAACATTTTTAAAAAATTTAAAAATGTTAGTTTAAATAAAGAATTTTATAAGCTTTAAAATGATGTATCACACGACCCCCCTTACTATTTAAAAGAATGTTCCCCCATGCCCCCCTGCCCACATTTTAAGAGCTGAAAATATCAAATATATGCTAAAAGATAGTTTAAGTTGTCTTATTTAAGTGTTCTAAATTTGAAGTCGATATCTCAACTCGTTCAAAAGTTAAAAGGGGGGGTGACTTTTGAACCGCACTGTATAGCTGGTAGAGTGTAATTAACTGTTTATTTGATAAAATTATTAAAACATATTAAGTGCTTTTTTAAAAAATATTTTTTTTTTTGCATTTACAGTGTCCAATGACAATGAATATTTTCTTCAACCTTCTCCGTAGTTTAAAACCATCCAGTATCTCGTATTTGCAGTTGTGGAAAAAGTATAATCTATAACACGTATGGAATACGGCTCTTATGCCCTGACTTTACTTTACTTTACTCTACTCTACTCTGCTCTACTCTACTCTACTTTACTTTACTTTACCGCTTTCTAGTTAGGATGTTGGCATATAAGTATAAACTTCTCTGTGAATTCGCGAAGAATTTAAAAACAGTTTTCTTACCAAAATATGTACCATAAAGTTGTCATATAAATCAGATATTCCATGACATTATTTTTATGGATGGGTACGCCTAGATGAATCAACACAGAGGGTAGTTAAACCCCTAGGTGGGATCTATAATTATTGTTTTTTTTTACGGTGTGGTTTTAAATTCAAAGGAAATAGATAATTTGAAACTTTTAAGGACAAATCGTAAAAATCTTATTTTCGGAAATCATTTTTATTGCTTTTTGCTTTCCCTAGTCCTAAGAAAGCATCGGTTTAGAAAAAGAATTGTTTTTCAAAAAATAAAAATATATTTTTTTAATTTTTTTCCAATTTTTGTTTTTTCCAATTTTGATTTTGATTTTTTTTACTACTACATTGTACAATGAATATTTTTTAACTTACCACAAGAAAAAGATGATAACGTAAGTAAGAGTAAGGAATAAAAACCTTTTTTAATAATCCTGAAACTTTAGTCAGATCAGATCTAAACTAAAGGTTTTAAAAAGAAACCACATAGTTACTATAGTTACGATGAACAAGTCTGTACTGTTGTGTTTCTTTATGCTTATGGTTTATCTATTTGTAACTAAATATTCAGTTTACTTTTTACAGTGTGGGTAAAAACTAAATATATACATATATATTTATATATTTTGTTGATAAATCGATACATTTTCGCGAAAAAGTAAGTGAGGATCCCTTGATTTTACTTTTACCACAGTGCAACCCCTCACTATACGTTTTTAGCATTTTAATTTTTTTTTTCGATAAACCAAAATTTTTCTTTATGGACCGATTAGGCATGCCCCTAGGAACATTTTGGATGAAGATAGATATTCCTAATTTATACGTTAAAAACGTAAAAAAAATGAAATTAAAAAAAAATCGCCACATAGATTTTTTTAATTTTCACACAAAATGTTCCTAAGGGGCCTAATCGATTCCTAAAAAAAATTAGGTTTGTCCAAACAAAATGCTAAACTCTAAAAACCTATAGTGCCCTAGGTGGGATTATAAATTATAGTATTTTTATGGTGTGGTTAAAAATTGAAAGGAAATAGACAATTCGAAAACCTTAACGACATGTCGGAAATCACTTGAATTTTATTGCATTTTTCATAATTTTATGGATGATTATTCAGCGTTTATTGGCAGGAAACGACTTGGTATAAAATTAATAAAAATGTTGGATTAAAGAAAGGAAATAGTTTTTTAACGAGATTTCACTAGTATAAAGGTCATTATTATTTTACGTGGAAAAATTCACACTTCATTATTATTATGTCATTCAACCAATCCAGTCACGAATCGGGTACATTTTTCAGCGAATCACCTATTTTTAAATCGAAAAAATCCCTGGTACTGAGGATTTTTTCCGTTACTATGTATTTTAGTTGCGGGTAACCAAGAAAATAATATTTGAACAATATCACAGCACCTATGAAAAGTACTGTCAAATTAATAATGAACGAAAGGATCGATTGTGGGGGTTAATACTTCAAATCAAACTACAAATAATGGTCCAATTCCCCCAATATATTTCATAAACCGACCGCGGTTTCGGGCCTTTATAAATGTATAAATACAATCAGTATTACACAACTAGGTCCATTGTCAAGGTGTACGTTTAAGAAATATAGACATATATAAAAAATTTTGAACTATCACGTCATAAAACAATACTAGTACATAAATATCATTGCACATTTAAATAATTTAGTTTATTATGTTAATTATTTAAATGTGCAATGATATTTATGTACTAGTATTGTTTTATGACGTAATAGTTCAAAATTTTTTATATATGTCTATATTTCTTAAACGTACACCTTGACAATGGACCTAGTTGTGTAATACTGATTGTATTTATACATTTATAAAGGCCCGAAACCGCGGTCGGTTTATGAAATATATTGGGGGAATTGGACCATTATTTGTAGTTTGATTTGACTGTCAAATTAGTTTGTGAATAAGTCATTTGCGCGTCTTCATAGTAAACTTTTAAAAATGGGCGATAGATTTGCTAGTATTTCTGAAGAAAATGTGGAAATAATTTTAAAATCAGCTGTGCCGGTTAACACTGTGAGGACGAAAAATTCCATATGGAAGCAGTTTACTGAATTTTGCGAGGAAAAAGGTTATTTATTGGACAGCACAACCACAATCGATGAAATAGCATCAGTATTAAAAACATGGGCTATAAATATGAGGAAAGTTAACGGGGAAGAATACAAAGAGTGTTCCGTAAAAACAATATGGAATACGACGGCAATAATTTTACAGGAAAAATATTTTACCGAATACCAAAGAAGCTTTAATCCTTTTATAGATGTAGAGTTTACGAACGCCAGAATGGCTAAAAACGCAATTAGAAAGCAACTCCAATCAAACCCAGCGAAAAGAAAATTAAGTGCATCTGCTCTGGAGGTGGACGAGTACCATTTAATGATTAACGCAAATGATGAAAATACTCCTAGTGGACTCCAGATGAAATTTTTTCACATCGCGTCTGTTGAATTAGCTTGGCGCGGCGGCGAAGGTGTAAATTGTTTATTGGGGCATTTTCAAGAAAAAATGAAAAATAACGGTGAGAAATCTGGAAGAATTATTTACAATCCGGTATTTACGAAAACTTGTCAAGAAGGAGATCAAAAATGTAGTGACAATAAATGGCTTACACCAAATACCCAGAATGCTGATAAATGTCCTGTTCGATTATATAAAAAACTGGTAGAAAAACGGAATAAAAATATAATTACTAATCGATTTTTTTTAACTGCGAATCCTAACTGGAAAGAAACCGGAATATGGTACAAGAATAGCCCAGTTGGAAAAAATACTTTTTCTAAGTGGAATAAAATATCTGCGAAAAAGGCTGGATTGGACACAAAAAAGAGAAAAATTACAAATCATTCTAGTCGCGCCACAGTCATTTCAAATATGGTTAGGCAAGGAGTACAAGAGCAAGAATTAATAAAAATTAGTGGCCACTCAAGTTCCTCATCTATAAAGCCATATTTACAACTAAATGAAGAACATCATACCACCATATTAGATAAAGTTCGTTCATCTAATATAGAATCTAATTTAGCACCAGTACTACCTTTGGTACAAGACAAGAATTTAGCACAAGATAGGGCAACAACAACCATTAGTTCATCTTCAAGCATTATTGCACCAAATACAAAACAAGGACTAAAATTTGAAAATTGTGTGTTTCACAATTGTACTTTTAATTAGCTTAATATAATATATTATAAAGAAACGTTTTAAAAATTGTTCTTGTGGTTATTTTCATTTTTAATTAAAGTTTATAATTTTGTTTATTTGAATTGTAAATTTTTCTTAACAAATACAACGCAACCTCATGTTTTTTTCGTCTAAGTTTGCTGTTTGTACTTACAAAAACCTTTTTGCTTATCAAGCACTCGACCCAGCGAATGCAAAAACCCCTCCCGCTACGCGGTCGTGGTTTTTATATGCATTCACTGTGTCTCGTGCGTTGCTAAGCAAAAAAGCTTTCGTAAATACAAACAACAAAATTAGCCGAAAAAATCCCTCGGTCTTGTTATATTAACTATGAATAAATCACAAGAAATAAAAACGGTCAATATGTTATTTTTATTTTTTTATAAATCATTATATACTTTTTTGACTTGTCAAATTGTAAATTGTAATTTTTCGAATACAAGCATTCTCTTAATTAAAAAAAAATGGTGAAACAAAAAGGGTTAATTGAAGTTATAGCTAATCTTATAGGCTAATTTGTTTATTTATTTGTTTATTTGTTTATTTGTTTAACCTTGTACTATTCTACTTAATTAAGCATCCCCTAAGTCCAGGACTTGTGTGGGCTAGTAGTAGAGGGAACCACCGGCTTATACTGACTTTCGAACCAGTTTCTAGGGATTGTCCGTTTCACTTATCGCCTTCGCCAAATTTAAATTATTAATTCACTGAAAAAGGCAAATCGGCGCCAGTGAGAATCGAACTCACGATAGTAGACTTGCTATACATACGCGATAGCCACTACGCTATGCCTCCCATTCTTTTTTACGTTTAAACGGATCATATTTTTAGTAGGTTACTGCTACCTAAAACAGGGTTAAAGATGCAACAGGAGCCGAAACTACCCACTTCGCTAAATAAATAATATATATTGATTACTTCAACAATATTAATGTTGAAGTAAGCGTTTAAAACGAATTTTAAGATAAGCTGAGCTCATGTAAAGCGCGCCCGCCGGAGGGTTAATTATATGAGGTGTGACTTGTTCTAGATACAATTATGTCAAATTCTAAAAACAAGTTATTGTCCTCAAGCTAATGTCACGCAAAAGACACGCGACCGTTTACGTAACTTTTACAGGCGCGCCTGCTGGAAGGTTATTTATAGATTTTTCATTCTAATTTGACCGGACTATATTTTATTATCTTATCTTTGACTCCCTACTACAGAGGTCAAATAAATATTTGCAAAATAAGATTCCACGCAATTAATAGATAAGTAAGAGATGTTATTTTAGTTATCTTATCTAAAGGCAGATTTTTTATTATAGCATTTTTAAAGTGTTTTTATGGACCAAAATTTGTTATCTAGGTGTCTAGTCAGTGATATTGGCCACCATATTTTACAATATGCTTCCGGAGTTTTGCTATCTTGTACTCTAGCAGAATTTGTCCATTAAGGCCCCTAATTTGGGTCTTATCTATTAAATACGTCGCAAATTATATTGGAAAGAAGCTTCTAAAAGTTAAAGGAAGAGGAGTTATTAAAGGGTGTAGAGATTTCATGTTTTGGCTACCCTCCAAATAGGGGGTGTGTTAGGGAGTAGCCAAAATATAAAATCTATACAGCCTTTAAAAAAAAAAAAAATTGAAATTGAAAAAAAAAAATAATAACGTGGGAACCGGAGTATGAAGTGTATGAATTTTGGTACAATTTGCGTTACGTAATACTTGAACGTTCCCTAATCTTTTGCAGGAAATCTGATATAGTTACAAATCACATACTAGCTTATTAAACTGACCCTTTCTGAGTTCAAAAATGAAAATCATGTTTTGCAAAAATGCACTTTTTTTTATTCTATGGCCATTTTTTATATATTATTTGTTTTGGCAAAAAAATGTTATGGAAATCAGTTACCATTAGAAACGAAGTATATTCTAGTTAATTTACCCCCCTGAATCCAAAAATAATAATCTTTGCGAAAAATTACAGTCATTTTCCATGGCTATTTTTATGTATTTTTTATTTTTGCAAATAAAACCTTATGGAAATTTGTAATCGTTAGAAATAAAGTATATTCTGTCCACCCCTGAATTTGGAAATGATAACCATCATTTTTTTCCACGGCTATTTTTTTATGGAAATCTGTTATTGTTGGAAGAGAAGTATATTCTAGTTATTTTGGTCCCCCAGAATCCGAAAATGATAATCGTTCTTTGCGGAAACGCACCGTTTTTTTCCATTGCTAAGTATTTTTTATATATTTTTTTATTTTTGTACATTATGGAAATCTGTTATATTGCCATAGAAAAAAAACGGTGCATTTTCGCAAAGAACGATTACCATTTTGGGATTCAGGGGCCAAAATAAGTGGGCGATCGCAGTTTTTAAATAGCCTCGACTACGCCTCGGCCATTCAAAACACCTCGAACCTAAAAGTAAACATCGCATCTAGTAATGTAAATAACTATTTTTATGGGGCGTAGGAAATAGTTATTTATGGTACTAGTGGGTAAAGTAAGATATTGCCCATGAGAAAATTAACCTGGGCGTCAGGCGTCAGCCAAGCAGGTTAATTTTCGAGAGCAATATCGGTTTACCCATGAGTGCCATACAAGGTTTTATCCAATAAATAGCTTAGGAATTCATATTTTTATTAAAAATTTTAATGACATTTACAAGAAAATAATTTGACAAGTGACAGCTGAGTGGGTAAAATAAATAATTATGTACTCAATAAAGTAAAAGCCACGCGGGGGTTATTATTGAGTTTATCTATTTAAAATAAAGCTGGTAATTGTCTTATTATCTGTATGTATTGGATAAAATTATTTTAGTTATACTTGGTGTCGGTGGATTAGTCGATATTCAAGGGTGTGCCCTTAGATGTTAAAATTACTCTTAATACCTAAACTTCTAATTTAGAAGTTCTAAATTCGTGTTCTTTTTTTACATTGTAAAATTTATCTTATCGTTAATAGCACGCTTTTAAAAGTAACCACGTGCAACATTTACTTTATTATTTTAGTCTGGTTTATCTTATAGATTTGTAAGCTGATACCTTAAAAGAGTTTAGTGTCAGTGTCCTTTACTTACACAATTTTTAAATAAACATTGAAAAATGAGACAGACAATAAATTATGTAAAATGGTTGTTTTAATTTAAAAGAACCTTAACACTGGTCCAATAGAAGTATTCATTTAGCAAAAATTAGATTTTTAAAAAGTCAAATCAAGTAAATAAACATTTAAAACTATATTCCACCAAAGGGTCTGTCATGTCAACGCTGTTATTGCAAGGTGAATCTCAAAATGAAATAAACAATTTAAAAAGAAATATTTTTCCTACGACCTAGTTATTAGTTAGTGCCTATTTTCTACCCGTTGCCTATGACAACGGTTGGGAAGTGACAATCAGCTGATTTTACATATCTGCTGTCAGAAAATTAGGAAACTTCAAACACATAACCTCAAATTGATGTTTAGGTGTTAGGTCGTAGAAAAAATAGTATACGCACCTCGACGCAAACTATTTCAGTGCACATCGAGTCCTTCATTAACTCGGCTGCGCCTCTTAAAAAACACTCACGTGCACTAAAAACTAGGTTCGCGTACTCGGTGCGTAATATACTGTTTATCCAATACATACAGATAATGAAACAATTACCAGCTTTATTTTAAATAATAAACCCTGCGTGGCTTTTACTTTATTGAGTGGATAATTATTTATTTTACCCACTCAACTGTCACTTGTCAAATTATTTTCTTGTAAATGTCATTAAAAATTTTAATAATAGTTATTTATGGTACTAGTGGGTAAAATAAGATATTGCCCATGAGAAAATTAACCTGCGAGGCGTCAGCCAAGCAGGTTAATTTTCGAGAGGGCAATATCGGTTTACCCATGAGTGCCATACAAGGTTTTATCCAATAAATAGCTTAGGAATTCATATTTTTATTAAAAATTTTAATTACATTTACAAGAAAATAATTTGACAAGTGACAGTTGAGTGGGTAAAATAAATAATTATCCACTCAATAAAGTAAAAGCCACGCGGGGGTTATTATTGAGTTTATCTACTTAAAATAAAGCTGGTAATTGTCTTATTATCTGTATGTATTGGATAAAAATATGAATTTCTAAGCTATTTATTGGATAAAACCTTGTATGGCACTCATGGGTAAACCGATACTGCCCTCTCGCAAATTAACCTTCTTGGCTGATGCCTCGCAGGTTAATTTTCTCATGGGCAATATCTTACTTTACCCACTAGTGCCATAAATAACTATTTTTACTTTATTTTTTGTTTTCAAAAAATAGATATTTTTTCTAAAAAATATTGACACAATGTGTAGTACCAAAAAATTTTCTTATCTTGTAGGAACCATAGTTAAGGTTTATGTAAAATTACAAGTATTTTTTCAGTGTAAATAACAAAAAAGAACAAACAGCTAAGTGGAGCCCTTGATCGAAAAAGAATTAAAATGGGCACAAAAGATGTATTTTAGCTCCTTAGGGCGTAGCAAAACATTAATTTAACCCAAAATGTTTTATTTTTTTTCTTCAGTTCTATTTATCCGATCGATTTGAAATTTGGTACAAGTTTCGATCAAGGGAACTTATTCCCATCTTACTCCGCTAAGCTCTTTGTTCCAGATGAACCCATAAAATTATTGTTTTCATATAACTTTGAAATAAAATCAAATACTATTCTTCCTTTAATTACTGGGTAAAACCATATGTAACTTAATCCCTGCTTTTTCTAAAGTAATAAAAACTACTTGAATATGGTCCTTTTAAAGTAAGAGAATAGAATAAAAAGTAGTACTTATTGTGCATACAATGTGTAGTACCTAAACAATTTCTTATCTTATAGCAAATATCTTGATAGTAGTTTAGTAGAAATTCAATAGAAAACATTTTATCTATGATCTCAATTATTCTATCTTTACGGCATCTGGCAGATGTAGTATTGATAATTTAAATATTTTTGTAGATAAAGAAGCGTGTAGAAAAATGTTATTTGAGTTAAATGACAATATAATAATTTTTCAAAGAAATCATTAAAAGACAAGTAGTCAGTAGAAGATCTAAATTTTATCTTAGAAATTTTTTATCAATGTAGGTATTCTAGCTAATACATTAGAGGTGTTGTCAAGTACACTGTAATATTTACTGTTTTATAGGAAATTTAACTGAATCTTAAAATTTTCACCCTGGAGATAACAAAGTAATTTAAGGTTTTATCCTAAAATTAGTTTTAAAATTACAATATTAGAATATTTTTAATGTAACATAATATGTACAAAGTTTTTAATCTTTAATTTAAATTACTTAAAAGAATTTTGTTGCAGAAAATATTACTTAAGTCAAGTAAAATTTTCAGCAATCAGTATCATTTCGCAATGTTGGTTAATATTTTATTGCAAAACACAGTCCAAAGATTGAAACTTCCTTTGGATATGTATGGAACAACCGAGTCTAAATTACTAAATCTGGTATATATTGATCTCATTAAATTATAACTTACTAGTTAAAACACTGCTTTAGTATAAGTTCAAATCCATAATACTTAAGCTAAGTCCAAACGAAAATATTACTTAAGTCAAGTAAAATTTTCAGCAATCAGTATCATTTCGCAATGTTGGTTAATATTTTATTGCAAAACACAGTCCAAAGATTGAAACTTCCTTTGGATATGTATGGAACAATCGAGTCTAAATTACTAAATCTGGTATATATTGATCTCATTAAATTATAACTTACTAGTTAAAACACTGCTTTAGTATAAGTTCAAATCCATAATACTTAAGCTAAGTCCAAACGAAAATATTACTTAAGTCAAGTAAAATTTTCAGCAATCAGTATCATTTCGCAATGTTGGTTAATATTTTATTGCAAAACACAGTCCAAAGATTGAAACTTCCTTTGGATATGTATGGAACAATCGAGTCTAAATTACTAAATCTGGTATATATTGATCTCATTAAATTATAACTTACTAGTTAAAACACTGCTTTAGTATAAGTTCAAATCCATAATACTTAAGCTAAGTCCAAACGAAAATATTACTTAAGTCAAGTAAAATTTTCAGCAATCAGTATCATTTCGCAATGTTGGTTAATATTTTATTGCAAAACACAGTCCAAAGATTGAAACTTCCTTTGGATATGTATGGAACAACCGAGTCTAAATTACTAAATCTGGTATATATTGATCTCATTAAATTATAACTTACTAGTTAAAACACTGCTTTAGTATAAGTTCAAATCCATAATACTTAAGCTAAGTTTTTAATTTATTATCATATAACTAAATATAATATATTATTTTATTTTATCTTATTTTTTTCGCTCACAAAAGGTGAACTGAAATTCCCAAATAATACTCACTTATAGATTGACTTTAAATCGTATAAATAAACATCGAACGTTTACTCTACAAATACTTGAGGCAGTGACAAGGCGAATCTTTTATTATATACTCTTCCTGGTCGATGTCGAGTTTTACACAAACATAGCCAACTAAATCTTGTTTATACTACAAACAAATAAAAAGTGTGATTGAAAAAACAATTTTGTTTAACAAAAAAAATTATCTTATTCATGTGGTCGTTTATTTTTATAAGCTATAGATTATTTTCTTAATTTATAACTTTAAGGTGACGATGATTTTGTTATTACAATCTAAAAATGTCCCATAGTATTCATTTATTTACGGGATACCGAAAAATAACAAAAAATCCAAACCAATCCTATCTTATGGGGAAACTCAAGGTTATAACTTTACAACAAACAGTTAATTAATTGATTGGTTAAATACCTATGAAGGTGCCTAAAGTTAAAAAAAAAACTTTTTAATGCGAAAATATCATAATGGAATAATATCTTCACCATTATCCATCTTTTGTTTGTTTGTTTTGTTTGTTTAACCTCGTACTATTCTACTTAATTAATCATCCCCTAAGTCCAGGACTTGTGTGGGCTAGTAGTAGAGGGAACCACCGGCTTATACTGACTTTCGAACCAGTTTCTAGGGAGTGTCCGTTTCACTTATCGCCTTCGCCAAATTTCAATTATTAATTAACTGAAAAAGGCAAATCGGCGCCAGTGAGAATCGAACTCACGATAGTAGACTTGCTATGCATACGCGCTAGCCACTACGCTATGCCTTTTTTTCTGTTTTGGGATTAAACTAAATTTTTAAATTTTAATAGATGGATTTAATGGATCATATTAATCTGAATATCGTACAAATCTTGTTCTTGATATAATACATTTTAAATATTCGACTAAGTTTTTCTAAATCTTAGTTTGGAAGTTATCTATTCTTATTGTTGGACAGTATTACCCCGTCTATCTTTCCTTATGCCAAAATACAACTTTACAGTTTGATTTATACAATAAATACAAAAATATACTGTCCAATAATAAGAATAGATCACTGACAGTGATACGACGCGGCGATCTGCCCACAATGATTCAGAGTCGGCAACCCTAATTATTATTATTATCTTATTTGACTTGACAAAATGTGTATGATTGGCCACCATCGATGAAATGGAATATTTTTGTTGGAAAATATATTTTGTTTTATTTTTGGAATATGTGCATGAATTTAGTTTAATTTTCTGTGAAACGGTTACATAATCTTAAAGACAATAACTTCCTTTTACAATTTGACATCACTGTATCAAGAAAAATTCACATAACCTCAAATAATTGGAGCCTTAGCGTTGAGGGAGAAGCTGCTTGAAAATCAAGCTAACTTATAATTTTTCATTTTGACATAACTTTGGGTACAATCACTTGTTTTTTGGCACTGACAACACGGTGCGACAGATCTATATATATATTGGGTATGATCCTCTAAAAAATATCATTCCGATATTTCAAACCCTCATTCTTTTTATTTCTCTATAAAAATATATTTACATTCGCCTATTCATAAACTACTCAAACATAAAAATAAGAATAGAAAAGAAGAAAAGGCCCATAAATGTATGATAACAAATCGTTATCACATCCACACAATCTAAATCCCGATACAAAAACGATTTTTCTTATTTCAATCTTATCTTCAGATCTCAATTATTCTATCTTTACAACATCTGCAAGATGTAGTGATGGCGAGATAAAATCTTCTAGAGATAATAGCTACATGAGTTTTTGCTTTTCTTCTTGTACTTAGGCCACAACGTGCCTTTTTTGTATATTCTGTATATTCTTAGAACTCAATCACCAACTTTTAAGACAGATTAGATTTCAATTTTTTCATAAGTTTTTAATTGAGAGTAATATACTCCAGTATTGACACGCCAATGTTTAGGGGCTTAAAAAATGTACTGAAGTAACGCTTGAATATTGCTGATATAACAGACTGCTGCCAAATTTTTCATACATAACCTTGCTTTAGTTTTTGGTTGACGATAAAACCGAACGTGCATTCAAAATTCCACAAACCTAAACCATTATATGAGCCTTTAGCCGATTAAGCAGAATTAAATAAATTAAAAATTGACAGTCTATAAAAATATATACTGCACGTTTGTCGGTAGGTACACCCCCGACTTTAACCGTATTGGTTATGGCTTATTTATATGTAGTCCTGTAAGTAATAATTGAGTCATTTTTAAAAACACCATGGGCGGGATTCGAACCAGGGATCTCGGCATTACAAAGTGAATGCGCTCTGCCCTACACCACCGAGGCCGGAAAAAAAAATATCATGATATGTGAGTACTAATAAACAAGAAAATATTAATTGGTAGTAACATAATAAAGCAGAAAACCAGATGGTCAATGTTGTTCCTCGCTTTAAAGAAATATATCCTTAATTGTAAGAGACAAACAAGGCTTTTTCGCGACACGAGTACATACCTATTTTACTTTTTCAGTCTTCTTTAATAGCACTAAGCTTCATTGAAAAACGTTTATTACAGAACGTGAATGTAAAAAGATATCAGGACTTCAATGAAATAAACATATGGAACTGATATTGTCTGCGTACAGACTGTTGAGTACGTGCACTCAACATGTGTCAATTGCTGTATATTTTTCTTGCAAAATTAACAGATATTTAAACTTAAATACACGGGCCCACAAAAAAAATTTGAATGTGCTGGAGCTGAGACCCACCTATTCTTATGTGTTTTGGGATGTTGAACACGAAAAAACTGTCTAGGTTTGGACTTTTTTAAAATAGTAAAAATTTCATATTATTAGTCTGCAAATTCAGTGTAACAAAAAAATGAGTCTATATGTGCTGAGTTCTCGATTTTCTGATCAAAAATTTATTCAGGCACAACAAAATGCCAGAGAACTTTTAAGATCTTAAACTAGCTCGTCCAGTATTTTTTGTAGTTTTTTGAAAAATTAATGGTGTCACCTAGCCTTTTCACTGTTAAATTTGTTTTTCAGCGCACAAGAATATGTAAGAAAACTATTGTCTGATAATGTGCAATTGGCTTAATTTTATGTGGGCCTGTGTTATTTATTATTAATAAGTAACTATTATTAATTAACTAAAAATATTTTAGAAACCGTTCTCTTGAGCCTATTTTTTTGTGAATTTTAATAGAAACATGGTAATAGCTTGAGTGTTTGGTATCAACTGTCCTGCAAAAATAATAAAATGTTGTACATGACACGTGAATAAGTAATATTATCCACTTACATCCCTAGTTATGGAAATAACTATTATAGTATATGATAATCAAGAAATGCAAAAACTTTAACAACGCTTTGCAAAGCAAAATAAACGCAAAAATAAAGAGTTTTAAATTTTCTAAAAAAATCATTCTGATTTTTTCCTTTCGTAGCTATTAGTTAGTCCAAAATATAGCCATTAAAAAAACTGTAATCCGTATAAAATTTTGTTTATATTGTTGAAAAACTTAATTTGTGAAGCTTTTTGTTTCTAGTCCTAGTGGTTACGTATCAAATTAATTTTGACAGCAACGATGCAATTCTATCGCAGTGTGCAAAGCACAATAAACGCAAAAATGAAAATCTGCAAAAGTTTTATCAAAGATTCGATCTAATTTGTATCTTGTTTATCTCTTTTCCAAAAAAAAGCACCGAACCCCTAATTACTTGTTTCTTATATTCCCTCTTGATTAGCAGTATAAATAAAAGTCAAAAATCGGCAAATAAAACCTTTGGAGATAAATATCAAATAAATTTGCTTGTAATAAACTTATCTACATTCTCATTAAGATTGCCCATCGATTTTAAAAGATTGTGTTAGGATATATCGACTGTCAACTTTAAAATCTCTAAAAAAAGAAAAAACCTTACGCTAGGGATACAAAATGTTTATCAGAAAAAAAAATCTAAAATCAAACGGACTCAATTATTATACTATTCACAGCGCCAGCGCTAGAATAGTATTATACCAAAGAACTTTTACCTAAAGAAGTAATTTCAGACCAATGTTTATGAATGTGTCATCTTTTTGTTTGTTTATTTACTAACAGAAACGCGATCAGCTTTGTGGTGTAAAATGTAGATGTCGCTAGTCGACTTTCAGGCTACCTAGGAGCGATGTTGTGTAGTTTCTACCTTATCATGAATTCAAATCATTATACTTAAATTAAAAATGTAAAAAACTTTATTGTGTTTACTATAATTATGTTTAATAATATAGTATATTTAAATCTATTAAAATTAAACTACTAGTTCATATAAAACTCATACAGAACTAATGTTTCCTAAAATTTACAATAAAATATCCATAATATATGTTTCCAATCGGCAACACTGTACCCCTGTCAATCATTTTACGACATTAGACTGTGAGTTTACACATTCTTTCTCTCTCTTTACGCGTACTAAGTGTAAACAATAGTCACTCCCCACCAGCCCCTCACCGTAGTTGGTTCACGCTTCAAACAAAGCATACAGTAGATTTCATCATGCTCCTTCTTGAGGTAAAAGTTCTTTGTATTATACGGTAGTTTCGAATTTCCCAAAATCGCAAAAAAAACGACAAAAAATTCTTTGACACGATTGTGTTTAATGAAAAAATAAGAAACTTTGAAAATACCCGTCTGTACGTCCGTCCATCCGTCCGACTGATATCACGATTTTGTAGACACGATAACTCAAGAACGAATAATTCAACCGACTTGAAATTTTCAGAAAAAATCAAGTTTTATTTTTGAATGTACTCCCCCCAAAAACAAAAAAGTTATGGGGATTAAAATTTTAAGAAAATCGAAAAAAGCTTCTGATTAACGTAACTTTTTCAGAAAAAAAAATTTATTATAAGAATCAGTCCTACCAATTTTAAAAGTAATCCCTCCAAAAACAAAAAAGTTAAACTTTCAAAAAAATCGAAAAAAGCTGAAAGAAAATTCCGATTAACATAACTTTTTTAGGAAAAATTACTTTTATTATAAGGATCAATTCTACCAATTTTAAAAGTAATCACCTTAAAAACAAAAAAGTAAATTTTCAAAAAATTTGTTTTTCATTTTTTTTTGTTTTTTTTTTGAACAAAAAATAAATAATTTTTCGTTTTTCGCAAAGAGAAAATTAAAAAAAAAAAATGAAAATTTAAGATCTTTAAAAAAAAATAAATTATTTTTTTTTATTTTTTTTTTAGTATTTGGGAAAATGTAATATAAAATTTACTGTGAATAGTATATAATGGAATGCGTAGCATTACATATCTTCACTGCTTGTTCTATCTTAAAGAGACATCTGCCTTGATCTCAAAAGATGTAGATTTTTATCTATCAAGATCTGTTGAAAATAAAAAATTATCGTTTCAAAAAAAATCTTATCGCTGAGACAGATCAAGAAAAGGGAAAAGGAGGTTTCTTTCATGGGTTCCAGAAAGGTTCCTTATAAACCGACAGCTAACCAAACATTGACCTAACCTTCTCTATTCATAGGCCAAAAATTTGGCTCGGGCACTATTGTTAGGATTTTAAGATACAATCTCATAACAATTTAGACTATTTTATTGAAGGTTTTACTTATACTGCCCATCTAGCCGTAAATATATTACTTCTTTATAATGAAATGGATGAATATCGAAAAAGAAAAATAATATGTCATAGGTCAACAGCTAAAAAGTTGTCTGAGTTTTATCAACGGATTCTAACTCTACCTAATGTTCAACAACTGTTAAAAAATCAAAACATCAAATGAGCTCATACCAGTACAGCGTTGCCAAAGTTTATTAGAAATCGATAGGAAATTGTTTTTTTACGGGTGGAAACACCCGTTATTTTATTTCTTTTCAGTTGAAAACTAAACTTTTTAAACAAAAATAGCAATGATCTTTATTTAAATGCTAATATATGTGATTGCAACTATTTTATTGGAATAATCTCAAGCATAAAATATCCCTCGAGCAAAGTTTAGACTTGGCAACATTCCCAAACTAGTGAACATCGTGGATTTAAAAAGCGCGGCAAATTTGAGATTTAAATTTTTAATTATAGTTGTAAAGTAATATTGTTGTTTAGTTTTTAAATTTTTAATTTGAATATGAAACAACATAAAACATTGTAAAATTATATACTTCCTTATTTTGTTTGTGAAATAGTCTTTCAAAATAGTATTCGTGCATGTTGAATTATACATTTTTTACTGTATATAAAAAAATATTTTGCTTAAGGAAATTGTTTTCGTGCATTTTTCTTCAAAATACCTCGACCTGCGGTCTCGGAATTTTGTAACACGAAAAATGCACTCAAACAATTGCCAAGCAAAATATTTTTTTAATACAGTAAAAAAATTATGGATAATTCAACATGCACTTATGATATTACTACTGAAAATTTGTATCTAAGAACAACCAATCTTTAGTGAAAAGAAACATCACTGAAAAAACGATATATTTGGAGAAACCAGATCAGTACTTAATTACCAACATTTTTTTTGGTTTTTGCAACCAGAAATCTGGTAAGGGAACTAAAAACAATAATAGATTTTAAGAATTTTCTAAGCACAACCATTTGTCTTAGCGAATTCTTTTCTGATATTTGCCCCTAGTCGTTTATCCGTAAAGATATTATTTCTTTATATTAATATAATATAACACATTTTAACTGTTCATACCATACACAATATACCTTATAATATATTATTTCTTCTTTTTGGCATTACAATAAAGAAAACTTTAAACGGTCCACTGGGCACCATCCATTCGGTTGGTACTTTAAAGATTTTTATTATGATTTTTGCCGGGATTTGCAAATTTACGGGTTTATGAGTTTTGTCAATTGATTTTTGAGTTGTTATTATTTATTCTTAAATTTTTTGTATGGAGAACGGTTACACTCACGATTTAAAGCTTATTTGAGGGTGTAAATATAATAATTATCCACTCAAGTGAAATGTATATTTTGTTGCCCAAAAACATCAATTTGTGGAAAGAATCTCGATTTTTCAAAAGGTTTTTCGGATTTTCTAAGATCTTGAATAGACGTTTTTGTGTTACTGTGTTGGTTAATTTTAGTTTAAACTCAATATATAAGGATACGTTTTCTTTATATTATTTAGTTACGATGCGATAGTTACATACTACCTTTTTAACCACATTTATTTATTTAAACATTCACCAAGGTCCTTAACTTGTTAAGGACGTTAACGTTATGTATGCATACTATAAAATTGGATGAAATAAATTACATATAATAATATTGCATCAAAATACACCAAAGTACTGTCAGAAATTGTATATCTTTGTCTCTGAAATAATGAATAAGTTTTGACTGAAGGGAGTACATGGGGTATTTCGGATGATAATGACAATAAGATCCAAATTTTTGTATGATGATCTAAGGTTATTTTACAGGTACTTGACTTGACTTGACTTAAAAATTTAATTAGAAACTAGAAACAATACTATATCCATTTCAGAAACTAGAACGTAAAAAGCTCACGGGATGAGATAGCCTATCTAAATCGACAAAAAAAGTTTAACCAAAAAATTTTTACCCTAAAAAATTTCCCAAAACGTTTAGTTTTACCAATCTCAGGGTTATAGAAAATTAGTATATAACATAACTAGTGTAGAAAGGTTTACGAACGAGCCGCCAGGCAAGTGAGGAAATCCCACAAGTGTACGAATTACACTTTCCAACGAGTTATGTACACTATTTTTTCTACGATCCCGAAAAAATATGAAGTTTCTTAATTTAAAATTTTCTAATTTTTATTAATTTTTAAGAAAAGCAAAGCACAAAATAATTATAAATAGCATACAAATTTATATATGTAAGTATGTCAAACAGGAAAGATTTTCATTTAGCTTTAGTTTTCTTGGTTTTATATTTAATACAATACATAGCTGTTTAATGGGTTGCGTATTCATAAATAAATGCAAACTTGAGTTTGCTTATTAAATTAGATTTTTGTGGTTATGCTACCATAGAAGACAGTAAAATTCTGTGTATTTTGATGTTTTTTGATTTAATGTAAGATAACTAAATAAAATATTAAGTAATTTTTATAGGATCTAGACTGTCTAGACTAGAAAGAAATGGTCAAAATAGTACGTTATAACTAAGGTGGTTTATAAAACAACAAAATAAAATTCGTAGAATCTACGAGGTAAATATCTAAATAAAATTAGGCACACCTCCATACATAAATATCACACGAGTGTGATATTAAAATATCAAACTAGTGCGATATAAGGCGTTTTCTAAAGAACAAAAGAGTGTGCTAAATGTTATTTTTCATAGAGGATCGTAGAAAAATAAATTATCATACCTTACCATATGTGTTGTTGTTCTAAGTGATGATTTATATACATATATGTATATGTATATTTTTTGGAATAAACAAATTTCAAAATTAGGACCTACATCAATATATTAATTAATATAAAATAAGGTTTTTCATTCGAAAACAGTTTCAGATCAATCTCAGGATTGATTTCTATACAATTGTTTACTTTTTACCTATACTAAAGCAGTATAGGTATACCAATACAATTGACGTTTATCCAGATTTCTAATATAAATAATAGTTTATACCTCAACTGTTTATGATACAGATTACTTTAAAAAATATATTTATTTTGCAAACAAACTTCTGCAAAATCAAAGTAAACAAAAATATTTTCGTGCCATTTAACTTTACTATTGAAGAGGATTCTTGATTTCTATAGAATATATATCTTGATTCCTACACTGAAAAAAAAAGTTTCTTTGAGACAAATAAATATGGCATACTTAACCGAGTATTACTTCTTTTGAATTAATATAACCATTTCTTTTTAAAGGGATTCTCAATTTTTTGTTTGTTTTTGATTTTTGCTTTTAGAAATAAACCGAACCAGAACAAAACGAGACCAATAATCAAGCAATAAAGTAAGCTTAGAAGATAGTTAAAAAAACACACAGATCTCAATAGTGTTTGGCAGGGCGGCAATTAACAAATGTGTGTATTTTTTTAAATAATTATCATGTCATGAATTTTTGTTACTATCTGTTACATTTATAGGTAGGTAGTATTTTTAATAAAAATCGTGATTAGGGACACCTACTGCAAAGACCTATAATTTATTAACTTAATTTACTTGAAGCGTGGCGCGTACAAAAGGACCAAAGTACCAAAATCTTTATTTTACTGGAGGATCAAAAATATGGAATTTTTTACCCAATAAATGATAAATTTTTCCACGAAATGTGGTTTTCACACTAATTCAGCAGAATATGCCTTTAGGGAACGTGCAAGTATTACGTAATGCTCCTAGGGGGGTGGGGGTCATTTTAAAGTGTTACGCCCATGTTAATGGTATAGGAAAATACCGTTACAGGGGGGGTGGGGGTCCAAAATGATTAAAATTTGCGTTACGTAATACTTGAACGTTCCCTTATTAGTAAAAATTAATTGCTTTATTGGAAATGGGAAAAAAATATACCAGGAAAATGGTTAGGAGTCTCACGTGGAAGAGGACTCAAGTAACAAAAATATAAATCGTTTCTTGCCGAAACTAGTCTTTCTAGAAATAATTTTTTTGGTTCTCGTGATCTTTTGCATTTAGCGCTCCTGCAGAAGGCCTAACCTTCTTGTCAAAAGCAGTTTTTTCTTATTCTTAGTACTAAAGTATTAGATATACCTGTTCCATATGAAAACACGATTTTTCAAAAAGTGGTAGGTGCTTAGGCCCTTTTACATATGACACTCTTCATATACATATGTATACATATAAATTACAAAATTAACTTTTTAATAGCTTTTATTTAGTAAGAAATAACTGGCCATAGCTGGTAGCAAAAAGATTTTTCGATAAGATACCATCCGAAAAGTGAAGTGGCACTAAGATTTATATCAAGATGGCTAGAGCCATCTTGATTTATATTAAGATCTATAGATATAAGGTAGGCTTGGTTAATTTTCAAGGTAGTTTGGAAATACAAATAACAAGTAGCTTGAGATAAGATATCAATACACGATCTTAAATCAAGAGTTTAAAAAATAATTAATTATAATTAAATAATTATTTAAATTAGGAAAATTTTTATGGTGGTGACGATTTTAATATGAATTGTAATTAAAAGTACTGATGTTGTTTAATTATAATTATGTTTTAATTCATTTTTTTTCTTGGTCAAACACAGGACTCAGGAATTGTCATTTCCTTGTTCCTTGTAATATTGGTTTTGTTTTAAAATAGGAAAAAAATACCAATACATTATCAATACTTTTAGTTATTATTATTATAAAAATAAAAACATAAATACTTTTTATAACATTAAAAACGATCAAATCTAATGAACTTGATTTATCGAAAATTATTTAAAAACTAAAAAATATTAAAATTTTAAGTAACACTTTTTTAAAAGGTTAAAACCTATAAAGCGGCATTAATAGTATATTACATAACTAGTGTGGAAAGTGACACATTTCACGCTAGTGGGGAGGTTTACAAAAGAGCCGCCAGGCTAGTGAGGAAACCCCACGAGTGTATGAAGTACACTTTCCAACGAGTTATGTACACTTTTTTCCTACGATCCCGAAAAAATATCTTATTTTAAAATTTTTTCTAATTTTTATTAATTTTCAACAAAGGCAAAGAACAAAATAATTATAAATAGCATAGAAATTTATATATGTAGGTATGTCAAACAGGACATATGATTTTCATTTAGCTTTAGTTTTCTTGGTTTTATATTTAATACAATGCATAGCTGTTTAATGGGTGGCCTATTCCTAAATAAATGCAAACTTGAGTTTGCTTATTAAATTAGATTTCTGTGGTTATGCTGTCATATAAGACAGTAAAATTGTACTGTTTTACATTTAGTAAGAAAATACTGTGTATTTTGATGTTTTTTATGTAATGTAAGGTAACTAAATAAAAAATTAAGTAATTTTTATAAGATCTAGACTGTCTAGGTTAGACAGTAATGGTCAAAATAGTAACGTTATAACTATAGTTTCTATTTTTGACATGAAAAACAGAAATATTTGGATTAAAACTCTTGAAGATATAAAAGGCTTTGGTGAAAGGTAGTTTATATAACAAGGTAAATACAATTCGTAGAATCTACGAGGTAAATATCTAAATAAAATTAGGTAAACCTCCATACATAAATATCACACGATTGTGATATGAAAATATCAAACTAGTGCGATATGAGGCGTTTTCTAAAGAACAAAAGAGTGTGCTAAATGTAATTTTCATAGAGGATAGTAGGAAAAACTTAATGACGTTTTTAATTCTCCTTTTAAATTTTGAATTAATATATAGTTACATACACAATACAAAATTAAAAAATTACTTTATTTGTTACGAGAATTATAATTATTATGCCTAAAATAATAATCATACAAATTTCTTATTATATAAATTAAATTAATAATTGTTTGTGTGAAATCAATTCCACCTGACTAAAAAAATCTTGTTTACATTTCATAATTTTATCAATAAATAAATCAAATTAACTAAAATTATATTCGACCTTTTCAGTCTGACCAACACTTTTTATCAAAAATCTTTAACTCAAAATGACATGTAATTAATTCTTATATAATTTTTAAATTGCTTTCATTAAATTATAAAATATCAAATTTCAGCCGAGCCCAAAAGGGTTTTAAAAAATTCAAAATTTAATAATACTTGTCCATCAGTAAAGTTGCACCTGAGGTGTAAACCGCTGAAAAAAAAATTGTGCACTTGAATTTCTTGTAGGAGGAAAAACTTTAAAAATTACCCAAAAAAGGTCTCAAGTTTGGTAAGGATGAGATTTCCTCAGATTTCCTATGAGATTACCTTCTGAATTTCTCAGCGGTTTACCCCTCGGTCATGCACGTGAATTGAGCACAAATAAAAATTACCCTGCAGTGTCTAATAAAAGTTATTTCTAAATTAAAAATATTTTTCAAAATAAAAAATTCTTCTACCTGCCCATCTTAGGAACACTAGATCTGGGCTTACTTTGTTCTTAAGTAGTTGTTTTTTTTTGTAAAATTAGTCCAAAAAAGCAAAAACAGATGACCAAGAATCCAAGAACAAAGTAAATTAAGATAACGTATGTTTAACGAAGCTTACGTCGCATAAAAAAAGGTTAAGAAGCTTTAAGTTTTAGTAAAAGTAAAAAGTTCAACTTAATTTTGAAAGTAAGTGCCTTTTCTGAGGGACAGAAAAAATTAATTATGATTGATTTAGGTACAAAATACCCTAAAATATAAATAAAAACATTGATCAATCATGTTTTAACGTTTTATGTTCTGTAACCTGAAACGTTTCTTAAATATACAATAAAGTGTTATTAAGAGAAATAAAATGTCACATTTGTCACGATTTTTGGACACGTGCAAGACCTACGGGCTTTTGTACATACATAATCGGTGTTTTATTTCTTCTAAATATGTTTCGTAACTGTCACAATTGGTTAAAATGAGGTTTAATGGAAAAAATCAGAACAGCAAATTTTGTAATCATATTGTCTTAAAAGACAATATGATTACTTTTTAATATCATACATTTTTATATTTGGATGTTTGTAATTATTAATTTTTAATTATTTCGATACTTCTAATTCTTTAGTAATCATTTTAATGCTTTTTTGTTATCACAAATTCAATATTTTAAAGCGGGTATCATGTCCAAAATTCCTATTAATAAATTAAATCATTTATAAAGGAAATAAATAATAGTGGACCAAATATACCTTCCTGTGGTACACCAAATTTATATTGAAACTCATTATAAAATCAATAGGAAATGTTCCTTTCCTTTATTATCCTTATTATGTATTTACTGAAATTAAGTTCTTTATAACTTCAATCCTGCTCTAATCCTTCAATACATAGATAATCTCAAAAATTACACCGAACAAACGATTTAATACATTACTTAAAGATTTATTTCTAATTCCTTTTAAAAAATATTCTTTATTTTCTCCATAAACCACTCTATTTGACATACTCGGTTTCTATTTAACCAAATAATCTTTTCATACAACATCCTATGATGTCTTAAACTCTTAGTCCTTTATAAGGATACCTATGGTGCATCCCAGAATTTACTTCTTATCTCTACTAGATAATAATAGACATACTATTCTATTTTAGTACATAGACAAATCTTCCTCTTTGGTAACAAAAAAAAGACCTAAAATATTTACTTTAACAATGGTTTTTTCAAGATAAGTCTTTTAGCAATTTCTTGAATTTTATTGTTGGCGGGATCTAAAATCTACCAGCAAGTGGTTATTTCGGTAGAACGTGATGTTTATACAGGGTATTTTAAATATTAAAAATCTCATTATTTTTGGATACTGTTGTGCAATAGCGTGTCAACCCGCACTGACAGATCGGACCTGTTTTCACTATTACTTGAATCATTTTGATTTTCGGCACGAGTTAGAATCTTTTGCTCAAAAGTAAAAAACAAGATTTCAAGCCCTTTAAATTTCTCACCTTTATAGAAGTTTGATCACTCTCATATTTTCAGAATTTTCTACTTACACCTAAATGAAAATTTTAAGATAATAAAAAAAAATATAAGGTCCACCCTAGTATACTATGTATATCAAGTACTTTATAACATAGGGGCGTATCAACCGTGCTAATATGTAGAAGATACGCCCCTCGAGGGCGCCGGACTTTATAACGAAAAAACTACCGCGAACACCATTATCGCGACTAGCCATTACCGCGCATGCCCTTTACCGCGAAGACCATTACGGCGCAGTTCATTACCGCGAACGGTCTTTAGGGAGCGTTCAAGTATTAAGTAACGCAAAATTTGGCCATTTTTGACCCCCACCCCCCCATGTAACGCGGCGTAATATTTTCGAGACCCCCCACCCACCCCCCTATTTGTTACGTAACATTTTACAAAAAGTAAAAAAAAAATGAAAGGAAATTTTGCTTTAACCCAAAACCGGTCTGATATAATTTCCGAAACCGGTTAATGGCTATGGTTTTCCATCTCTAATTGTTTTTGTTTAGAGGATTTAGTTAACTGTTAACCACGCCGTGTGAAATAAAATTTGCAAGGAATACATCTCTTTAAGCCTAGATCATTGTTAAAAACGTGATCCAATAAACATTTTATAATGTTTTTAATTTTTTAAGTGTTACGTAACATTTTTACTGAAACCCCCCCCCTGTAACGCGGCGTAACGTATACAGGAAAGAAAACACTGTTAAAAATAAAAAAAATTTAAGTACGTAAATTACGACGTGCTTTGTTGCAAGGGGCGTTTGCATACTTTGGACGGAAATGTTTTAAAGGAAACTAGTAATGGCCACAACCCTGACACCAGCAGCTATATCAGTTAGAACTGTTTGATTGTTTTCTGCAAAAAACATATATTTTTTTATTTAATCTTTTTTTCTTCAAAATAAATTAAAGTAATTATGCGGGGTAATGGTTTGCGCGGTATTGACCCCTTCGCTGTTGTTTTCTTCGCGGTAATGGCTTTCGCGGTAAAGTCTATGCGCGGTAAAGTCCATGCGGGGTAACAGTGGCGCGGTAACGGTTTCGCAGTAATGGACTGTATACTATGAAATATTCGAGGAAATATTATTATATTATTTTATCAACTAAATTTATTACCATTATATATTTTAGCCTTATTAAAATAACTATTTATCATAAATAGCTAATATTGGAAAACTGATTTTATTTGTTACAAATATTTTGTTGTTTTACTATAAACAATAATATAATTATAGCTGATAGACTAATGTTAAATACATAGCATAATTTTTCTTGGTGCATGTATAATATACATATGTATATACATATGTATATACATTGTATATACACCCTGTATAGTCACATTCTATGGTTTTGGAACACGTGACAGATAAAAGCCATTGAAAACCATCTTAAACGGTTGCCCAATTATGTAGGCAGTATTATGCTGTTACACAGTGTACAAACTAAGGCCTTTAGGCCCTTTTGTTGTTGATTTATCGCAGCCTGTAATTATACGAATAGATTTTTAAAGATTTAATTTAATTCAGGCACGATTTATCTCTTACGTGTATCGCTAAGTGCTTTGTTTAGTAGCAATGAATAACACTGAACAACAAACAATTAACAAAAATTGTAATAATAAATGGTATGGCACAACTATTTCTCTTCCTTCCAATTTATTATAAAGTCTGGAATGCGGCATCCCGAATGCCTTTTATTTAAAAAAAAAAGAAGAAAAGAAGAAGAAGAATAAGGAAATATTTCCCAACTTATAATAAAAAAAAGGTACTCGACTCAAAAAAAAAAGTTTTACTCCCTGAAACCTTTTGATGACTAAAAAAAAGGTCCTCACCAGAAAAACAATGTTTTACCCCCCGAAAGTTTTTGATGACTAAAAAAAAAGTCCTCACCTCTCTAAATTACCAACTGTCCAAAAAAACCCTCACCTCTCAAAATTCCCAACTATGTAGACAAAATCCCCAACTTTTTTCAAAAAATTACCCAACTTTACTAACCAACTGTAGCCCTCAGTTTTCCCAACTTTCCCAACAGTTTTCCAAACCAAAAAGTCCAAACCAATATAAAAATTATACATCCTAATTTCTGCTTTCATACTATGCTACTTTCTATACAGTGACAACTTGTCACTTCATTAATTATATCCATTATATTTTTGGTCAAATGTGACCATTATTACGGTAGTTGTCTTTGTTTTATGCGTTTTCAGATGGCTTAACGTCTTTAAATAAAAAATTTACACGTTCTTAAATTTAACCTAAAAAAATACAGTTTTTGATGATTTTCTTCAAACTTCGAAAATTATTATTTTTTTGTCAACAGATTTAGAATCTGTGCAAAAAGTACCTTCAAGTGGGGTGACTTCGGACGGTGTAGGTAACTTCGGACACTTTTACGCAAAACTCTCTGAACCAAAGCACGTGTGCACGTGTGCACAAAATGAAATTGGCCAAAATTTGCAGTTAAAGTTCCTAGTTTAAGCAAAAATGCAATTTTTCTGTAACATTTTAATTTTTAAATTTTGGTACCCACTATAATAATAAATTTATTAGCAGACTGTCAGGTACAGTATTTTTTTATCCGTAAAAAGCCTAGGCGAGGATTGTGTGCTTATTTAGGGACACATTCAGTTTATATACATTCTATTTATATATATTCTATAGTGCTAACCGTTAACTTAAACTAATCTGAATCTAAACTAAAACTATATATAAGTATATTATAAAACTATATAAGTATATAGTTAACATCAAAATTGGTAGAAAAAGACAAAGAGAAATCAAGAAAAATGTGAGACGAATAAGGATTCTTAAAAAGGAAATTCAGAAATAATTGTTTCATTTAAAATTATATTTTTAACTTTAAATTTGAAACGGGAAAATTGTGTTAACGTTTTTATATTCAGAGGAAGTTGGTTCTATAATTTTGGAGCCGCATATAATATAAATCTTTGCAGTAAACTTTTTTTTTTCACCACCAGCCTAAAGACACATCTTTATTACTGTTCTTTTCATTGGTAGAAATATTATTTCTCTACCTATGACGTCAGAGGTTTTAAAAATAATGAAATTGCACCATGGTTAATAATGAATTTTTTATTCAGCTGTTTATGCATCTGACGTTTCACTTAATTATTTATCACATTGCTATTTTCAAGTGTCTTTAGGCACCAAATTTATTTATTGTATGATAAATTAAAAAATATTAACTAAATTAGTACCTATAAAACATGTTTTACAAAAAACACTTCGAAAAGTGAAAATTATTGGTACATCATATTCAACCATAGATTATACAACCCATATATTACCGTAAGGATCATAGATTACTAGAGGTACAACCCCCATATATTGATTTTTGAGGCAAAAGATTCTCCCTCAAAGTTTTCGCCTATCCCCTTATTTCTGGGGAAGTACCAGAATCATCACTTTGCATTTCACTTTCCATTTTTATATATTTTATTACACTTAACACGGAAACACTTTCAGCAGATCACCAGAAAATTTCTGCCAGAAATGTCAAGTTATTCATTTGTTTTTTTAATGGCCGCTCACGGCCAGCGTGATATTTTAAATTTATAAGCTTTTTCATTAAATTTAAGTAAAATAAATAGATAAATAGCTAATTAATTGTACTGGTAGTGAAAAAAATACTATATTTTCCACGTGAGTGAAGTTTTAACATTTTAGACCGCGTCTTGCGGGCTTCGCGCTAGCGCGCTCATCCCGCAATTTGACGCAGGTCAAAAATGTTAAACTTCTCTCACTTGGTAAATAATATACTATTTAACAAAGGTATTGACATATTTATGTTTTTGAATTAAATGTGATTAAATTTCAGGTTATCCGTACCAAAAACCTTTTTTAGTGTAGTACTAAATATCAGTAAATTTTTGTGAAAAAAATGTCGCGATAGAACCTTTGTTTCCTGCCTAATGAAGTTAGTTCATGCTATATCTTTACTTTGTTGGTTAGTATACTTTAAAATATATATAAACATATAAATTTTATCAAAGTGCCTACTGGGGCGGTTAAAAAATTGATTTTTTAATTATGATTTGGTATTTTATTATTCCCATTGTATGTGGGTACCTATCTAGATTTACATAGCGTTAAAACAAATATTTATTTGTTTTAATTTAAATATTTTAGATTATAGTTTTTGATTTTTGTTTTAGTTTAGGGGCGCTATACCAGGTGTCCCACCAGGTTCTTGACAAGCTATGTCTCCGTTATTTGAAAAGATAGAATTTTTTGCAAAAAACAGCGTTAAATGGGAGCCATTGAAGTTTTTATTCACGTATCCAAAACCACCCCTTGCTTACCCACCATCTTGAAACCACCCCCAACCTCTATTTTTCAAATAGCAACCCCCTATCAAAGAATATGAAAGTAAATTTTATTCTAAATTCAACCATGTATTATAAGAAATATCTTATTTTTTTTAAGGGGCTCCAAAGTACAACCCCATTAGATTACAAGTACTATTTTTTATCCAAAAATGTCAAAAAACTCACGTTAGATTATATCTTAAAGAGAACTGATGCAACTTTGTTCTAAATACCACCCTATTATTAATAAATAATAATTGATTTTTGGAGCCCCTTAAATGATAAGATACCACTTATAATACATGGTTGAATTCAGAATGAAATGTACTTTCATATTCTTTGATAAAAATGGGGGAGTGCCATTTGAAAAACAGAAGTTGGGGTGGTTTAAATAGAGTGGGTAAGCAAGAGGTGGTTTTGGATACGTAAATAAAAACTTCAATGGCTCCCATTTAACGCTGTTTTTTGCAAAAAATTCTATCTTATCAAATAACGGAGATATAGCTTGTCAAGAACCTGGTGGGACACCCGGTATTTTAACTTGCTTATCAGGTCTGTAATCTATGTTTTTTATTTGGACTTTTATTTAGAATTGTTTGGCCGTGGGTTATAAAAGTTAAATTTTATTAATGTTTTTTAGCTACTGGATAAAGCAGAAATTAAAAAAAAAAACAAGATTTATTCTTCATTCATTTATTTTTGACATTTAAAATTTTAAAAAGTTTTAGTGCTTACCTAATTCTTTTATAACTTGCTATTTTTAAAATGTTTTTTTTTACTTCTCAAAAGTAAAGGTTAGTTTAGCTAATAATTATTACTAAACTAGCGTTATTGCTAGACGTTATTGCTTATTTACAACTTTTTTATGTTAGTTAATAACGATACAAATAGAGTGATTTTTCTCCTAGCCCAGTCAAATAACGAGAAATTTCTATGTTAAATTGCAATAAATGTACACGGGTTGATATTTTAAAGGATAGTAGTGGATAGTAACAGAACACTCCTGTTAGTTTTTCAGCGGGTGATTTGCGTAAAGGGTGTCCGCTATCCTGAATTTTAGGGGTGAGTACGGTTATCTCGCTAAATATGCATCTTACGATAAAGATGCATATCGTCATCTAAAGGCTCTAACGGTATAACTCCAAAACGTCATATTTTTCAGGAGGCGTAAAAAACGATTTAAAAGTTAAATATAGCAATTTAGAACTTTAAAACTAGCTTGTTCACAGGTAAAAATGTTTGAAATGTGTTAATGTATTTAAAACTTTTCATTGTTATCTATTTTATATAAATTATTTGAAAATTAAATTTTAACCACAGAATCTAAATTCACTAATGGTCTAACTCCAAGGGAAGATAAAAAAATTATATTTTTATATTTAATATATAATATTACTACTAGGTAGGCATAATATATATATACCTAGATAATATTAGTATTATAAAATTTATACATTATAAAACCTTCATAAAAATAATTAAATCCCATGAGAAAAAAATATATTTTATTTTGTAACGTTATGTTATAATAAAAATATAATAATTATTAAGCAACATTCAAAACTTAAATACCTTATTTACATTTTTGTGGTCAATATTATTAAAATCTAATATTATTAAACAATCAAATATTATCTAACTAAATTCTAATGTATATTATTATACATAATTATATATGTATCATAAATGTAACGAATCTTTAACAGTTTGCTGCATATTTTTTTTATGTTTTTTGGATTTAGTTAAGTATTTATTATTATAAAAAAGATTTAAGTTATAATTATTTTAGTTTTTTTTTCTGAAATAGAAACTTAAACATAGGGTATAAACGGGATCCCTTGTTGTCGAGAAATAGTTTGACATTAGTGACAGTTCTCATTTAATTGTTTTCTCACAATCATATGATGGAGTTAGACACTTAGCGACTTAAAATATTTACATTTTTGCATTTTTTGAGGCTGATATTGGTTTAATGCAACTTTTTTTTTTGAAGTACGTTGGTAATCAGATAATGAAGCAAATTCGATAAAAATCTCATTTTTGAAAAACTTGGAGTTAGACAACTAGAGCCTTTAGTGGACGATATAGCCAATTTAAGGAGAAAATTTTCAACTATTTTTGTTTGGATCAACAATCGAGTTATAAATATTCAAAAATGGTCATATTTTTTAGCCAAATTATTAATCGGAGGATAAAAGTGGTTAGGAGCAAACTTGTAGCTCTTGAAATTCTCTATAAGTTTAATATATTATGCATTTTCATAAGTATTTTGTTGCGCCCTCTGTAACCGTACCAAAGTACCTGTGAAAATTTATAATATATGAAAATTATAGAGAATTTTAAGAGCTACAAGTTTGCTCATAACCACTTTTATTGCACGATGAATAATTTAACTGAAAAATTGAAAAAAACAATTTCACCTCCAACATGACTATTCTTAAATTAACTCGATGGTTATATTAAAAGAATGATCCAAACAAAAATTGTTGAAAATTTCCTCCTTAACAAAATAAGTTATATGCATTTTTATCCGATGAGGCATATTAAGCAACTCACCCCTAAAAATCAAGATAGCGGACGCCCCTCACGCAAACTAACAGGAGTGTGCTGTTACCATCCACTACTACCATTTAAAATATCAGCCCATGTACATTTATTGCAATTTATATTTATTATTTGACTGTACTGTACCGTGAAACACCCAGTATAGATAAATCACATATATAGATGCTTATAAACACGGGTCGGATCTAAGTAGCCATTACCGGGGGCATGCAAGAATTAGAATTTTAAAAAACTATTTTTTCAAGTAAATAGACACTTTAAACTATTGTTCACCAAGCGGAATGTCATGTCGACGCTGTTAATACTCAGTGAGTCACTTGGTCATGCTCCATGACTCATAGAGAAAAAATTTAATTTTTTTTTTAATTATTTCCCTTTTCAAAAAAAGAATAATTAATAAAAAAAACAATATTTTTGTATTAAATATTCGTTTTTTGAAAAGAAACAATTTTCAAAAAAAAAATAATAAGTCCTTAAGTCCTTCTCCATGAGTCATGGACCATGACACTAAGTATCAACAGTGTCGACATGACATTCCGCTTGGTGAACAATAGCTTAAAGTGTCTATTTACTTGAAAAAAGAGTTTTTTTTAATTCTAATTTTTGCATGCCCCCGGTATTGGCTACTTCGATTCGACCCGTGCTTATAAAGATAAACGAAAAAAAAAAAAAAAAGTTAACTTAACCGTTATTAAATAAACTTTTTTTCTATCACTGCAGTTACTGTACACTACACTGCTGTAGGTTTATGACTTTAGCGCACTTACATTGTACTATTTTTAACATTTATTGTAATAATGAAATACAACCATCTGCCTAGTTTATAGAAAATAGACCACCATGTTTATCATTGTTTACCAACTTGTTTGACATATAATTGTTTCTTTATAAACCAAGAATTATATAGACTATATAGAAAATCAGGCGTGCAGTCTGAGAGACAGGAACTTTGCGGGAGACAATTTTTTAACCAAAGGAAACTTTGTATCTGACCTTGTTTCTTATGCTTGTCTGGTTTAAAACATTTTTATTTTAAAGCCAAAAGAGAAGGAAACATTGTTGGGTTGAACTAAAATGTCAATGTTTTGCATTTTACATGGTTAGACATGGCTAATTTTAAAAATAAGAAATGGAAATATTTAACATTATATCATATTTGCATTCTACACTGATATTTGAGAAAAATTATATATAATTTTTTCGGGAGAAATTGGATAAAATCTAAATCAAAACGATTTTAACCTTGTTAACAGTAAAATTTAGTAATGATACTATAATAAATTTCTTAATTTCTTAGCTTCTTTTAACATGTTTTTTTTTTATTTAATAAATATTATTTTGATAGGTTAAAAAAAAACACTTATGTAGGTTTATGGCTCTAGATTACTTACCTTGTAAATTATTTGTAAAATTTCTTGTAATAATGTAATACAAACATCTACGTACATCTGTCTAGTTTATAGAAAATAGACCACCATGTTTATCATTGTTTACCAACTTGTTTGACATATATTTGTTTCTTTATAAACCAAGAATTATATATAGATTGTAAAGAAAATCAGGCATGCAGTTGGAGATACAGGAACTTTGCGGGAGACAATTTTTAAACCAAAGGAAACAGTTTATTTGTGACTAACCTTGTTTTTATGCTTGTCTAGCTTAAAACATTATTATTTTAAAGCCAAAAGAGAAGGAAACATTGTTGGGTTCAACTAAAATGTCAATGTTTTGCATTTTACCTTCTCCATGGTTAAACATGCCTAATTTTAAAAATAAGAAATGGAAATATTTAACATTATCTCATTTTTGCATTCTACACTGATATATCAGAAAAATTATATGTAGTTTTTTCGGGAGAAATTAGATCTAAAATCTAAATCAAAACAATTTTAACCTTGTTAACGGTAAAATTTAGTAATAATACTATAATAAATCTCTTAATTTCTTAGCTCCTTTTAACATGTTTTTTTTTGTTTCATAATAATTATTTTGATAGTTAGGTTAAAAAAAACACTTATGTAGGTGTATGGCTCTAGCTTACTTATATATATATCATTGGCTGTCCAACCCATTTAGGGTCATAGCCTCCCGTGAGGGTTTCCGAGCCTTTTTTTTTTACATAGAGCGGTGGCCAACCACATCTATAACCTTTTGGATTATGAAGGTATAAACTCCTTTGCTCTTTGCACTACCTTTGCCCACTCTTTTCTGTGCATGGCCTTCTCTTTCCAGTTTACAATACCTAGTTCTTCCAGATCCTTTTTTACCGTATCTAGCCATCTCTTTCTTGGTCTTCCCTTCCTTCGTTTTCCTTCCTCTTTACTATTAAGAATTTTTTTGGTGCATCTATTCTCTCCCAATCTTTGTACATGGCCTAGCCAGCTGATCCTCTTACTTTTTATTTGTGTCGACAAACAACTTTCCTTAAACAGTTCCCTTAGCTCGTCGTTTCTTCTTATCCTCCAGATTTCATTCTCCTGCACGGGTCCGTATATTCTCCTTAAAACTTTACGCTCCCACGTATTCAAAGATTCCTCTTCCTTTTTTGTTAAGCACCATGTTTCAGATGCATACATCACAACTGGTCTGACCACTGTTTTATAAACCTTAATTTTAGAATTCAATGACAATGACTTGGATTTTAGGATGTTTTGTAAGGCGTAGTAACACTTGTTTCCTGCCATTAGTTTTACGTTGACGTCTGTATTATCGTTTTTCGAAGTTATTTCTGCACCTAAGTATCTAAAACTGTCTACTTTTTCAAATATTTGATTATCGATCATTACTCCTTCATTTCCACAATCGTTCCTTGTTGTCACCATATATTTCGTTTTTGCCACATTTACCCTTAGACCCATTCTTAATGCTGCTTCTTTAAAATATCTATATACTTCCACTAACCTGTCCTTTTTTCTACTTATTATATCCACATCATCGGCAAATGCTAAAATTTGGTATTGTCTGATAAATATATTTCCTCCCGATTGAATATGACTATTACGTACCACTTTTTCTAGCACCATATTAAACAGCGTAGTAGATATTGGATCTCCCTGTCTTAATCCTTCCTTGATCTTAAAAACCTCTGATACTTTATCCTGTATTCTTACCTTAGCTTGTGTTCTTTTTAAGCACATTTTAACCAGTTTAATTAGTTTTACTGGCACTTTTAGGTCTTTTAGTCCTTTATAGAGTTAGTAGCTTACTTACCTTGTAAATTATTTGTCAAATTTCTTGTAATAATGAAATACAAACATCTAGGTACATCTGTCTACTTTATAGAAAATAGACCACCATGTTTATCATTGTTTACCAATTTGTTCGACATATAATTGTTTTTTATAAACCAAGAATTATATAGACTATATAGAAAATCAGGCGTGCGGTCTGAGAGACAGGAACTTTGCGGGAGACAATTTTTTAACCAAAGGAAACTTTGTAACTAACCTTGTTTCTTATGCTTGTCTGGTTTAAAACATTTTTATTTTAAAGCCAAAAGAGAAGGAAACATTGTTGGGTTGAACTAAAATGTCAATGTTTTGCATTTTACATGGTTAGACATGGCTAATTTTAAAAATAAGAAATGGAAATATTTAACATTATATCATATTTGCATTCTACACTGATATTTGAGAAAAATTATATATAATTTTTTCGGGAGAAATTGGATAAAATCTAAATCAAAACGATTTTAACCTTGTTAACAGTAAAATTTGATACTATAATAAATTTCTTAATTTCTTAGTTTCTTTTAACATGTTTTTTTTTTATTTAATAAATATTATTTTGATAGGTTAAAAAAAAACACTTATGTAGGTTTATGGCTCTAGATTACTTACCTTGTAAATTATTTGTAAAATTTCTTGTAATAATGTAATACAAACATCTACGTACATCTGTCTAGTTTATAGAAAATAGACCTCCATGTTTATCATTGTTTACCAACTTGTTTGACATATATTTGTTTCTTTATAAACCAAGAATTATATATAGATTGTAAAGAAAATCAGGCATGCAGTTGGAGATACAGGAACTTTGCGGGAGACAATTTTTAAACCAAAGGAAACAGTTTATTTGTGACTAACCTTGTTTTTATGCTTGTCTAGCTTAAAACATTATTATTTTAAAACCAAAAAAAAGGAAACTTTGCTGGGGTCAACTAAAATGTCAATGTTTTGTAGTTTACCTCTTCCATAGTTAGACACGGGTAATTTTAAAAATAAGAAACGGGAGCATTATCTTATTTTTGTATTCTACACTAATATATTTGAAAAATTATGTATATTTTTTCCGAGAACTTTTTACATAAAATCTAAATCAAACCGATTTTAACCTGGTTTGCTGTAAAATTTAGTGATACCTTAAAAAATCACTAAATTTGTAAGCTTGTTTTATAATAATATAATAAATAATAATAATAACAGGATGCTTCTTGAAATTTATTTAGGGTTATTTGTGATAAACACTCGGAAATGAATAAAAACTTTATTGCATTACATAATCATGCCAACGTTTCACCTAATATTTAGGCTTCTTCAGGGCTAAACTATTAAATATGCATTAAAACAAACAAATTAAACAAAAACATTACATCAACAAACAAAATACATTGGACATTTTTCAACAAGAGAATACTCACTGTAGAACAATTAATTGCTCTAAAATGTTATCACAAATAACCCTAAATAATAAATAATATTATTAATTTTTTCTTTAATAAATATCATTTCGTGTTTTAAAAAACACTGATGTAGCTACCTAAAAAGTCCAAACCTACGTAGGTTTATGGCTCTAGTGTACTTACCTTGTAAATTATTTGTAAAATTTCTTGTAATAATTTAATACAAACATCTAGGTAAATCTGTCTAGTTTATAGAAAATAGACCACCATGTTTATCATTGTTTACCAACTTATTTGACATATATTTGTTTCTTTATAAACCAAGAATTATATATAGATTGTAAAGAAAATCAGGCATGCAGTCGGAGATACAGGAACTTTGCGGGAGACAATTTTTAAAGTAAAGGAAACAGTTTATTTGTGACTCATCTTGTTCCTTACGCTTGTCTGGTTTAAAACATTATTATCTGAAAGCAAAAAAAAAAGGAATCATTGCTGGGCATTATTAAAATTAGAATTAATTGTGATTGTGTATATTAGTTGATTTTTTGTATATTAAATTATTTTTCAATTTTTGTCTTTCACTTTCAATAGTTTTCTCTTTTAAATGATATTTTTTTTTATTATAATTTATTATAAAAAAATTAAAAAGGTGGCTTCACGTGTCTACTAATATTAATAATAATTTATATTACTTTTGAATTTATTTTTCTTACCTATTTTCTTTTTAATTAATTTTTCTAAAAAAAAATCACTGCTATAATTGGTTTATGGTACCGTAATTTTACACATAGTCCAGCCACACAACTATAGTCTATGTTTTGAATAAACCCCCAGGGGGGGGCTAATTATTTTTAAATGTTTTCAATTCTTTATGAAAGTTTTACGTTACGTTTCACATATTTTTTTTAAATACGCTGCTCATGCACAATAGGTGTGCGGCTGGGCTCTAGTTGTGTGATTCTAGACTATTGTTGTGTGAAATTCGGGTCTTTAGCACTTTGAAAAATACCACAGTCATACGAGAAAAAGGTCAATAAGTGTTTCAGAGACCAACTTATGTATTTTAAGGCGCTGAATTCGAATTTGAAGTCAAAATAATACCTCATCCGATTATTTTTGATGTTATGTCCAACATTTACTGGATGAGGTACTTAAAGTGCACTTAAGTGGTAGAAACTTACCTACCAGTGATTTGTAAATATTCAAAATTTACTTATTTGTCTAAATCATTTTGGTTTCAACTTAGCTTTTGTCGAACACAAAGCAGCATTATTGGCATAAAGAAAACTTTGTCTTCAGAGACAAAACAACACAATAAAAGCCCTAAAAGATAAAACTGTAAAAATGGACAATGCACAAGGTAATCTTCATTGAGTATTTATTAATTCCTTTGCCACATATGGCGATTTTTTTATTTGTCCAGTAATCCTTGAAAACACAACAAAAGAATGAGATACAGAAATATGTCAAAGTTAAGGTGAATACAATCGAAAAACATGGTGGTCTTATGGTAAAAATCTAGAATTTATTTATTAAATACAAAGAATGGCACTGCTAATTTTTTTGTGAAGAATAGTATTTATTGTGTGGGTTTTAGATATGTTTTTAAGATTCTGTCTATTTTTTTATGAATTCTGCAGATTTTATCAGCTAGATAGATTCATATAATATTAAAAAACCTTTTCTTGAAAAATCTACCTCCTTTTCATGATCCACTTATGTAACTGTTTTTGAACACATATATTAAGGGGTTGTTCTGATTTTTGAGGCAAAAAATTGACGATTTTTGGAATTATTCTTCAGACTTCCTGTATTATTTTTATGTACAAAACTTTTTACAAAGTATTAGACAACTCTTAAAGTTCACAAAAAAAAATTATTTTTTTTTGCCATTATAAATAAATGTGCAGCACGCGCTGAAGTTAGACGCCTCAAAAATAACATGGAAAACGGTTCCAGCGATAGCTCGGCCCCCAATGGTTCGCGCGCAAAGAAAACTCATGTATACTGCATTTGGCCAGTTCGTGTCCGTTTTCCACCAGATAACTTTCCTGCAAATCATAAGCTTATACACCAAAAGAATCTTTATCAATAGTACTACCATATGGTACAATCACATCCTCCACTCTCGACTGCAGGCTATCCTTCCACGGGCAAAGAAAAACGCGTGTTTAATTCACTTTTTTGTTACGTTTTCCACCAGACATCCTTCTTGCAAATTTTCTGCTGACAGCCACCAAGATTACTTACCAATAATAATATTTTTGATTGTAATTACCCATATACTACAAAAAATTTGACAATATTTTGACATTTTAAAAAATCGTCTGCTAGAAGTGTCTGCGACTTTCAGCTTCATGTTTCTTACTCCCCGAATCATGTAAAATTTGTTTTTTGCACGACCAAGACTAAAACCTAATTTTACGCTTTCATTTTCGGGACTAAACTTGCCGTTTTTCTCCCTAGGGAATAAAAATCACTGCAACCTTGATAATATTAAAATATTATACTTACTATGTGCTTTGCTGGTTCAAAAATTAGGTTTGGTGGTGTTTTGTAATAAATTAGCGATTCAAACCAATTTATTTGATTTTAACAAAGAAAACCTTTAAAAATAACATTGTTATAACAATTATAACATAACTTAAAATTTATCATCTTTGTCCATTTTTTTGACGTTTGTGTCAACCATACTAAAAAACAATTGAAAGCGCGATAGCCATGAAACTGACTTTTCGCAATTTACAGGCATCTTGATTAAATTACGAAAATAAAACAACCGATTTTAGACGCGTGGTTTTTAATTTTAATTTTATCTACCTACCTAAATTATGTTTTGTCCTGCAAAAAATAGTGTTTATACCTCAGGACTAAACTTGACTGTTTTAGTCCCTTGCATTTCTGTTTCCCTCGCTCGCTACGCTCGCTCAGGAAAAACTAATGCAGTGGGACTAAAACAGCCAGTTTATTCCCTTGATATATAAATAACTATTGTTCGCAGTTTCTAAATTACGAAAAAAAAAAAATGAAAAATTGTAGACAGTTGAACCCTTCACTAAAATTAAATGTGTGCCTCAAGCTCATTTTTAAATATTTTTTTATTTCCTGTATTTTTTTCCTTTGAAAAATTAAAAGATTAACTCATAATTATATGTTCTATTTAACGTAGACAAGCATAAGAAAACAAGTTTAGTCACAACTAATATATTCCTTTGGTTTAAAAAATATCCCCTGCAAATTTCCTGTACATGTGTCTCTAACCCCTTTACAGCTAATTTAATATAGAAGATAATCATTTATTATGTGTGGAATTATTGGAATAACAAATTACTTATTTTTAGAATATTTAATAAAGATTTCACTTGATGTACAGGGTTAACTTTTGAACGGAATCAATATTAGCAATATTAATTATTATAAAAAGCGATGAAAAGGGTACTCTAGTTGTAATACTGTAGGATTAACTATTTTCGATAAAAAATAATTTGAAGGTAATTTTTCTCAAAAACGGTTAATCGTACAGTATTACAACAAGAGTATCTTTTTATGTATTTTAAGCTGAGGAATCTTTTTCGAATAATAAAGTTACAAAAAAGTTATATAGATAAAAGTTTTGAACAAAAAACTGATAAGGCACGCCTCTGGTTGAAATAAGTACATAAAAATAACATATAAAGATGGCTCTTATTACAATTATTTCACATGCAAAACCTCAAGTTATTAAATAATAACCGATTTTTTTAGCCACATTCAAAGGGGCTTATCTCCCTTATGACTAATTTTTAGACATATGTTTAAAGGAATATTTTTTTCATATTTTTTGATGTAGAATCACCCCTTAAAATTATTTACCCTATTTCAAATACACCGTGTATATTCAAACTATTCCATATTTAAAGAAAAATATTCCTCAATATTTTTTTCACGACTTCAGAACTAGAATTATAGAATTAACTATATAGTTTTTTTTTTAACATTTTCAAACCACTTTTAAAAGTCCACACTTTCAACTGTATCAGGTATCATAAAAAAATATATATAAAAAAATTTAATTTTCTGGTTTGTAAAAAAAAAACTCGGATTTTTTGGCAGGTTTTAATGCGTCACTTTATTATATGGCTAACGTTTCTCCCCTCTTTGGGGGCTTTATCAAAGCTGAAAGATAACAACTATTGTTAATAACAATAATAATGATAATATATAACAAAAATATTTTTTGCCTGTATTGAATCCCATTTTCAGGTAAAAAATATTTTTGTTATATATTATCATTATTATTGTTATTAACAATAGTTGTTATCTTTCAGCTTTGATAAAGCCCCCAAAGAGGGGAGAAACGTTAGCCATATAATAAAGTGACGCATTAAAACCTGCCAAAAAATCCGAGTTTTTTTTACAAACCAGAAAATTACATTCAAAGTTTGGCAACCTATATGGTATTTACCTACAATATATAAAAAAATGTAGAAATCTATATTTTCATATTTAAATTAATTTTATTGTTTGTTTTAAGTTTATACGCTAGTTAAACCTTTAAGGCCTATCCAGAAGCTTGCATAAGAACATTAAACATAAGAATGCGATGCCGTGATTGGCTTACAAGATACATGGCGGCACATCAAGCCAATCATGGCATCGCATTGTTATGTTTTATGTTCTTATGTGAGCTTGTGAATAGACACTTAGTAATCTAATTCTTATGGTTATAAAAATATACTGAATTATAGCTTTTAAGATTATGGCTTTTAATCTTACCAATAAAGCCATTTTTATATTTACTGGATGTCCAAAATATATCTACATTTTTATATAAATGTCAATTTTATTACAGGAAGCAAATTTGAACAAAACCATATTTAATAGCTTTACAAACAACGCCTACTATTTTCTATAAATTTTGAAAAAAAAAATAATAAAACTATTACAAAACCTTTAGTAAACGTTATTTTACTAAAATTGTCATTGGCATAACCATTTTATTCTATTAAACTGAGAATAAAGCAAAAATAAATTTACACAAAAATTTAAGGTTTTGCCAGATTTCAACAATGATTTTTTGATTTTAAGTAAATAAGTATGGTATATGTGATTTTTGTATTGTATTATTGTTCACTTTTTGAATTTAAGGATAAAGAAAATAAGAAATAAGTACTGAATAGATTTGTTCAGTGCCAAAGTAATTTATATGTACGATTCCTTGAGAACTCTCCCTATCTCTAGAGTAAGCCATATAGACAATAGAAATAAGCTTTTTGGACGATTATATTCTTTGTTATTTTTTTAGAGAAAGGAGTCGAATCATATGCACACGGCATTCCCGAAGGATTAATAATATGAAGTAGCTCTACAGAAAAATCTGATCATGGATCATGGTAGCAGAAGGTCTACACATTACAGAACCATTTTCAGCTAAATCCAGAAAACTTGTTTTTGGTAAATAATGATAAATAATTTTCTTCAGAATAATTCTGACAATAAATTAAATATTTTGTTGAACTATTAATAGTACCTGAAAGCTTTTATCCAGGCTTCGTTTAGAGCGGGGTTTTTACTCTTTAAAATTTTATTTCACTTTTATAAATCTTATTATTGTTTATTTTGTTAATCGTGCAAAAAACGTAATAAGCATCACTTCCATTAAGTGCTTTACATGTTTCGGATAGTATTGCAGATTTCGACTTCGTCT